>JANAVB010035620.1:10603274-11321046 GCA_029216955.1 Iris pallida | reverse complement strand
GTTTCTGATCCGCATGGATCTTTCCTGGTCGCATGAGTTATTTTCTTTAGTATTTTCCATGCTTCTACAGAATCCACTATTGGAAAAACCGCAATTTTTACGAAGTCCTTGCAACTTCTACAACGCGAGCTTTGATACGAAGAACTCGTCCAACTTCAAATGTGAAGAGGTATTCTTCAATCAAGCCTTCTGATTACAATCTCTCAGAAACTTCTAAACCGTACCACACTGGCAAATCGACTAGAGGATTGTAATTGGCTTGGAATCTGAAATTGAAAGCTCTAGAAAACTCTTTGAAAGACTGAAAGCTTTAGATAGAGAGAAGATTGAAAGTGAATGAGTGAGTTCAAATTATCGAAATCCTTCTCTATTTATAGGAATTTCAAAGCAGACTTTTGACAGAATTCGGGCAGAACTCTATGAGCAAATCTCGATCAAATCTGCAACTGCAGGAGGACCAAGTTCCAAGGATTCAAATCACAACGGCCACTAACCGAACTCTGGCCGAACTCTGGCGAACTCGGTCCGAGTTCTGTCAGGGTTTAGTCAGGGTTTAGTTAGGGTTTTGAAAAAGCTTTTTGGTGATTTTTGAAAACCTTTTTGTAAACCTTTTTGAGAGGTTATTTTAAAAAAAATTTGAACTCATTTAAGGGTAGCCTATTTGCTAGTACGACTCGGTGTACAACATATTCCTAGACTCAAATAAAATCAAAATACATTGCATAAGAATTACAGACTCGCGTAGGCAAACAGATCTTCGGTCTTGAATTCAGTGGATAGCCATTCTTGATCATGTTCAAGAGTCCGAGATGTCCCGACTTGCTTTGTATATCAAGACAGAGTTTAATCAATTATTAAAATCAGCTTTGACCATATGACCAAATGGGCCAACAATCTCTCCCATTTTGATAATTGACAAACTATGAATGATATAACATTAAGCTTGTTCAAAATATCAAAAAGTAGAATTGTTCATATCCTATATTATCTATATGGTCAAATGGGCCAACAATTTGGTGTACCGGTTTGAAGATGAATGTTATTTAGAGCCATATCTCCCCAGTCGATTTGCTTAAGTTCGGGTACGACCAATTATATGGAAATGCTATCACGTGCCTTCAAGGAAAGGGTTTCTTGATAGATGGGGCCCGAGCATGGGCTCCTCTAGTAAATAGAATGATGGAAAAAGAGGGTACTGATTTTTTTATGGTTAGAGGTCCAACCTCTCTCTTAGTAAGGGCTATCCGGGAACAAGGTGACGAGGCTCAGGCCACTTTCCTGGATCATATTTTGAATGAGTTAGAGATTTCCATCAAAAACTATAAAGAGCTCAACCAAGGAGACGTGGAGTCTCTAGTGCAAGCAGAATTCGAACAACTGGCCCAAGCAGCTGACATTGAAAGGGTGAATCTCCAGAACCTTTTGGAGGCTTTCTCTGCAAAATCTGCTGAATATAACTCCAAGCTGGAATCAGTAACCTTAATGGCTGAGAGAAAAGAGAAGAAAGCTACTGAACTGAGGGCAGAGATTGCTCGTCTCCAGAAGGAGTTAGAAGATGAAGTTACTGATCATCAGGTTGCAGTTCAAATTCAATGCTCTGATTCAGGAGAGGGATGAGTACGTGGCGACTCATAATGCTGAGATTACTCATCGAATGGTGGCCATGCCTGCTTTCAATGAAGAAACCGGGATGGAAGAGGCCAGAAGGAGGGTGATGTCCACTCGCGAAGAACGGCTGCAGACTCTAAAGCAGCAGATTGATAATCTGATAATACCTCCGTCTTAGTGGAACATTTTGTATCTTTATGTCTTTTGTAGTACATGTTTTTGTAATGTCTCATATTTTGATTAATAAAAGACATTTTTGCTGTGGCTCCATTATTTGTTGCATATCTTGTTCAGATATAAATAATAGAGATAGAAAATATATTCAGAGGTGCAAGACATGATATATTTCTTGATGATTTTGTAGAAAATAATTATATTCATTATATGCTCAGAGGTAACATGGACATGGCAGAATATATCGAATATTATTATCTCAATTGACAACTTAATCGAAACTATAAGTTGCTGATGTGGATGTGAGATGAACGGGAAAACCGTCAAATGATGGAATGAACGGACAAACCGTTTAAATGGAAAATAACGAACGGATGAACCATCAAGTGCTGAATGAACGGATGAACCGTCGGATGATAATGAACGGACGAACCGTCGGGTGGTAAATGAACGGATGAACCGTCGAATGAATGTGAATGGATGAATCATGAATATGAACGAACGAATCGTCAAGTGAATTGAATGAACGGATGAACCGTCAGGTGATGAAGGAACGGGCGAACCGTCGGGTGATAATGAATGAACGGATGAACCGTCAGGTGAATGTGTCGCTTCGTTGTTTGAGAAATCTCTGCATATAAATAGAACAGAAATTGACAGAAGTGAGCACTTTCACTTTTCAACATAAAAATGTCATCTGGAGATGCATCCAAGAAGGCTGAACTTGCCCCGAAGGTTGAGAAGGGCACTGAAGAATGTCCTGTCGATCCAGTTCAATCAAAGGAGGCAAAAGCAGGCGAAGGTTCGTCTGCACCTAAGCCACCGCGAGACATCCTGGACTTTCTGCTTGAACCAGGAAGGACTGAAGAAGAGGAAGCCATGAGGATGGCGCTTGCAAGTTTCTAGTGGGTTCCAGCAAGGAGATTCTCGGCTCTTTTGCTGACCATGTTTTTGAAAAGGATGGCAGTGGTCCGCGTCCAGATGTAGAGAAAGATGATGGTGACCTTCCTTAATATCATGTACTATCACTCAGATGAAATAAAATTTTATTTATGTACTTGAACTTGTCTGATGATTTACAAGCATTTACATTTACACATAATACTTTTTAAGGAACTTGCCATTAATAGGCATCATTGCAATTCGTCCATCCAGTTCTGAGAGTTGATAGGCTCCATTTGAGAAGACTTTGCTTACAACGTAGGGCCCTTCCCACTTTACGTCAAATTTGCCTTTTCATATGAGTCATAGTCATAGGACGTCTGACCGTTAGAACAAGTTCTCCTTGCTGAAAGGCTCTGACCTTAACTTTACGGTTGAAAGTCTTAGAAATGCGAGCTTGGTATAACTCAATATGTTGAGCCATTAACCGCTTCTCATCAAGTGCTTCTAGTTCTTGAAGTCGAAGAAGATCATTGTTCTTTGTAGCGAGCTCGTTAGCAATAGCAATCCTTAAAGAAGAATTTGAAGTTCCAGAGGAAGAACTGCTTCACAGCCATACACCAAAGAAAAAGGTGTAAAGCCTGTAGTGTTGCGGACCGTAGTTCGGTAAGCCCATAGACATTCACCAAGCTTTTACTCCAATTACGTTTGTTAGTGGATACAAACTTTTTGAGGAGCTTGATAATAGTTTTGTTGAAGGCCTCAGCTAAACCATTAGCGGCAGGATTGTAGGCAGTCGAGGCGACGTTGTCAATTCGGTGATCATGCAGAATCTAGTGAATTTCTGGCTGATGAATTGCGGTCCGTTGTCATGGATAATCCTTCGAGGTACACCAAATCGATAAATGACATGGTGTTTGACAAAGTTGATAACGCTACTGGTCTTGACTTCAGCCAGAGGTATGGCTTCAGTCCACTTAGAAAATAGTCGTTATAGCCAGAATGAACCGATGTCCTCTAGAAGAAGGAGGATTAATAGGACCTATGATGTCCATACCCCAAGCTTCGAAAGGCCAGGAAGCGCTGTCGGATGAAGGAATTTCGATGGTTGATGAATAAAATCCGCATGTATTTGACAAGCTCGACATTTTCTTGCATATTCGATGGCATCTGATACCATAGAGGGCCAGTAGTAACCCATTCGTCGGATGCGATCCTGTAATTTAGGACCAGGTTGATGTGCTCCACAGACACCGTCGTGAGCTTCACGTAACACTTGTTTTGCTTCATCACCAGCAAGACAGCGTAAGAGTAGGCCGTCATAAGTTCGCCGATAAAGAGTCTTAGTGGTTTGATTGTAATAGAATCGGAGAGATCGTCGTCGAACACTTGTAGCCTCCTTAGGATCTTCGGGGAGTATGTCGTGAACCACGAAGTCAATAAAAGGAGTTCTCCAGTCTTCATCGATAACATTGACTTCAACAAAGTTGCTGAACTCAATATTACGATTGTTTTCAATGCAGAACAATTCTCGGTTAGAGACAACCACCACTTGCTGTCTTTTGATAGGGATGGCTAGGACAGCTGCAAGGTTGGCTAAGGCATCTGCTTCGGTATTGTAAGCTCGACGAACATAGTCGATGAAGAAAGCTTTGAATAATGTAGCCATGTTGATCGCTGCTTCATGATAAGGCACCAGATCTTGATGTCGAACTTCATAGGTTCCTCTAACCTGATTGACAACCAGCTTAGAGTCACCGTAAACTTCAAGATATTCGATATTCAATCGCTTGGCTAATTGAAGACCGATGAGTAGAGCATTGTACTCTGCTACATTATTGGAGCAAGATTGATCTAGAGAGTAAGCTCTTTGGATAGTTGATCCATCTGGATAAATGAGAACAACTCCAACTCCAGCTACAATAGCACCATTGGGTCCGATTCTAGATGCTCCGTCAAAGAATAGACGCCAGGTTGGAAATTCTTCAGAGATCATGTTGACTTCCAACGTCTCGTCTAGAATTTCATCGTAAACTTTGGACGTCTCTGGAACAGGATGAGCTGCTAAAAATCTGCCAGTGCTTGACCTTTGACAGACTTTTGAGGAACATACACCATGTCATATTGGGCTAGAAGAATGGCCCATGTAGCCAGCCGAGAGTTGAGTGTGCTAGGCTTCTTCATCAGTACCCGAACAGGATTGACTCGGGATATGACATGAATAGTTTGACCAATGATATAATGCCTTATCTTTTGAACGGCGAACATAAGAGCTAGACATTCTTTTTCAACCGGACTACAACGGTGTTCAGCACCAATCATAGTACGACCGAGATAGTAAATGGCCTGTTCATGACCTTCTTTATTCTTTTGGGCGAGTAAAGCACCCAATGAATGGTCCATAGCACGGACGTACATTAAGAATGGAATGCCCGAGATTGGTGGCACCAATACTGGTGGGTTCATGAGATATCGTTTGATGTCGTCGAATGCTTGTTGACATTCTTCAGTCCAAATAAAAGATACACCCTTCTTCATTAGTTGAGTGAATGGTCTGCAGCGTCCAGACAAGTTCGAAATGAATCTCCTGATGTACGCAAGTCGACCTTGGAATCCTCGTAGCTCTTTTAGGTTGCGTGGAGGACGTATCTCTTGAATGGCTTTGATCTTCTCGGGATCCACGTGTATACCCTTAGAGGTAATGACGAAGCCGAAAACTTGCCACTAGAGACACCCAAGAATGACTTGGTGGGATTCATCTTGAGTTGATGTTGGCGCATGAGATTGAAGATAGTTCTCAGATCTTGGATGTGATCTTCTTTCAGACGACTTTTAACAGCGATATTATCAACATAACATTCGACTTTTACGAAATGTTCTCTGAAGATGGTACTCATAGCTCGTTGGTATGTTGCACCAGCATTCTTGAGACCAAATGGCATTACTGTGTAGCAATAGACTCCCCGAGGAGTGCGGAAAGATGTGTTTTTCATCTTCAGGATTCATCTTGATTTGATTGTATCCAGAGAATCCATCCATAAAAGATATTCGCTCGAACCCACAGGTATTGTCAATCATGACGTCCATAATAGGAGAGGAAATTATCTTTTGGACATGCTTGTTAAGATCCCGAAAATCAATACAGACTCGAACCTTGCCGTTTTTTCAGGACTGGAACAACGTTGGCTACCCAATCAGGATGTTGTTCTTCTCGAATGCCACAAGCAATAAGCTTCTTGACTTCTCATCAATTGCATCCATCATTTCAGGCTTGAATCGCCGTTGCTGTTGTTTGACTGGTTTAGCATTAGGCAGAATGTTCAGTTTATGAGTAGCAATTTTGGGATCTAAACCTGGCATATCTTCGTAACTCCAAGCAAAGACATCAATGTATTCTTTAATGAGAAGAATCAACTCTTGCTTATCTGCTTCTGGAAGATTCTTGCTAATAAAGATTGGACGAGGTGACCCGCTTTCTCCTACATCAACTTGAACTAGTTGATCTTCAGTAGGAGGTTCTCTTTGTTCAAATCAGAGTACCCACTGATTATCCATGTTGAGCCCAAGGATCTGTTTCAGGACTTTCTTCAAGTCCTCATCATAGCCTTTCGGAAGTTCAGCGGAGACCATATTAGAAGATACGATCACATGATGGACTTCACCAATGCTGGTGTCAGAATCCCATGACCTGGAATCAGAAGAGTTAGAACGTTCTTCACTATCAGAGTCGGAGACTGCTGGGATAACATTGGAGGAGAAGCATATCCGAGACCTCTTTTGGTCGCTATGTAATATCAGATTTTCCTTTGGAAGAGTTAGAACGTTCTTCACTATCAGAGTCGGAGACTGCTGGGATAACATTGGAGGAGAAGCATATCCGAGACCTCTTTTGGTCTTGCTATAGTACATATCAGATTTTCCTTTTGGAACAGCTGTACGAATAGGAGTTCGTCTACCCTTACCGTAGTTGAGGCCACTTTTAAAGTCATAACCCATCTTACGGATGATGTCTTGATTGTTGACTATAACGACGGAGTTGTAGATGTCCTGTATCGTTAAGCTTGCTATCATCCGTATATGAATTGTTGTTTGGTCCTTACTAAAAAGTATTGGACTTTCACCTTTCTTTCAGCAGGGACAATACGGTAAGAGTCATCCTGATCCTCAAATGAGACTTCTGTTTGAAAAGATTGTACAACTCCCATTGTAAACGATTTGAAAGCTATCTAACATATCCAAATAGCATTTAGTATGATAAATGACATCAGTATACTAGAAAATAGAGTTTTCATTGATCTGTACATTTGTATTACAGCAGGACCTTTAGCCTTAGCAGGCTTGGTCAGATTGATTACAAGAGGGGGAGAAGAAGAATGTGGAGGTAGCTTGTTACGACGGAGGTCGATAACAAGTGGCTCAGAGGAGGTGAGCTCCCTTTTTTCCTTGTTGTGAGTTAAATAAAAAACAAGAGGCTCAGAAGAAGTGAGCTATTTTTGTCCTTGTTATGACGTAAATCGATAACAAGTGGCTCAGAAGAGGTGAGCTCCCTTTATCTTGATCGCCATCAACGGTTTTTTTGATTTGGCAAGTGAATAGCCAATGGTTTAGAAGATTGAGGATGAGAAACACGCCCTTTGACAGGTATGATGAGAGTGTCATTGGGTGCTGCTTCTTGGTCTTCTTCAGTATCCATTGCCAATACACTTTCATAAATTCCTCCTTGACATACGAGCGTCATTGCAATATGCTTCGACACCCTTGAAAGGATAAAGGTCTGCAATTCTTTGTGAACCTCTCCTTTGCTATCGACATATTAAAGCATTGATGAAGAGTTGATGGAACAATGTTATGTTCATGGAGAAAAGGTCTTCCCAGAAGAGCGTTGTAAGAACAACCATGATTGTCGATGATATAAAAGGTCACCTTTGTGCGAAGATTGCCTATTTGGAGTTTTAAGCGGATCTTGCCCAAAGGTTCACTCCTTCCTTGGTTGAATCCTAAAATAGTGGTTATTGTGCTTGAAAGACTATGAACTGGTATCTTCAATGCGTCCAACATCGTCTTTGGCATGATGCTGAGAGCAGACCCTGGATCTATCAGGATACGATCGACTTTCATCGAATCGACATACCCTGTATAGTAGAGAGGACTGTCACCCCCAGTTTTCACAAACAGGGGTATTTGGTAATTTTCTACTTTAAAAATTATTTTGGAATTATTAATTATTATTTGTATTATTTTGGGGTTATTTGAATCGGGTTCGAATTTCAACTCTTTCCGACTTGTTTTGACTTGTTTCGGGGACCGGGTATTTTGACCTTAGCGGGCCCACACAATAGTTAGCCATGGCCCATATGTTAGAAATTTTGGTTAGAGACTAGACTAATTATTTTAGTTAATATTTAGTTAGAGATTAGTGGTTTCGGTTTTGACTAAACTACCCCGGTTTAACCCTTCCTATTTATTAGCTATTTAAACCATTGGAGGGCAAACTTGTAATTATCCAAATAGGACAAAACCCCATTGTGGCCGGCCACTAGAGTAAGGATAGGGAGGAGAGGAAATCACTTTCCCATTCTTTCTCATCCATTTTCTTTTCTTCTCCAAAGGGCTCTTTCCACTTTGAAGCTCCCATTGATCCTTCTCCAAATCAAGGTGATCCTTCTCCAAACTTGTTTTTTTCTCATATAGATTGGATAGGAAACCCATTAGGATGATTCCCATGGTTGTGTCCCCATTAGAGACTATTTTGTGTCCTTTGGACATTTCTAGGAGTGTCCAACATGTAGATTTGTATCCCAATAGGAGAAACCCTCTTTGGATACATGAATATTGTTCTAATATTATTTTGTGTTGTTCTTCCATATATTCCAGATTTTTGCACATTTAGAATGAGTTTATTCATGTATTTAAATGTATCATATTCATTCTTTCTTTTGTTATATATATGTGGTTATTAGATATATATATATATATATATATAGATGTATATATATATATATTATATATATATATATATATATATATATATATATATATATATATTATATAATCTATATATATGGCTTATATATATTGGGGAGTATTTTGTGATGTGTTGTGTGTGTTTGTGGTTGGAAAAGGGGGCAGCCATGGTCGGCCTAGTGGGGGAAGTGTTGGTGTTGGTGTAGTAGTGGTGGTGTTTGTGTGTTTGTTTGTGAGTGTTGTGAGAGAGTGATAGAGGGGAGTTGTGTGGGATGTTGTAGAGCCAAGAGGGGGAGAGAGTGCTGCTGAATTCAGCAGCTAGGAGAGCAAATAACAGCCCATGACAGCCCCATTTTACCCTCAAAACAGCCCCTACATTGCCCCCACCAAATTAGTCCAATAAACCCCTTAAAATCCATCCAAAATTAGTCCATGTAGTCCACATATTATCCTTGGTGTATGCCCCTAATCAGTCCACTTTTCATACCCAAATGACAGTCCACAAAACCACTAAAAATCAGTCCCCACTTGTCCAAAAATCTGTCCTTTTATTTACATGTGTGTGTGGGTGTGTTGTGAGATGTGTGAGTGTTTTGTGAGATGTTTGAGAGTAGTTTAGTATCCTATAGTATAGCCTATCTCCAAACTAGTAGGAAACCTATTAGGAAACCTATAGAGAGGCCTATTAGAGTGTGGTATCATGTGAGGGTGAGTGGTGTGTGGTGAGTGGGGTAATGAGAAGGGTAAATTCATGATATAGGTAAGGTAATGGGGAAAGGGTTAGCATGTTGTAAGATGGTTAGATGCTTAGGATACCCAAATTTTTGGTAGGTAAACCTTAGATAGGTTGATATCTAGCTACCCTAAGGAGCCTAGGCTAGTGTCATGGGTATTTGTAAGGTTTCATTGGTTTTGGCAAGGTATCGGAATTTACCTTAGAAGGGTAAATGCTAGTTTTGCCTAGAAATAGGATATTAGTGTTAGAAGCCTAAGATGGTGTTAGAACTTGATTTCCGTGGTTGGTAATGATCAAATATGGTACTCAAAGACTAGTTTTAACGTCGGTTGACCTTTTGACCAAAAGTCAACAAAAGTCAACCGAGAGTCAAACTTAGCTGTTAAGCGACCCGATTTGACCGAAATCGACCCAGAGTTGACCAGTTGACTGAAAGTCAACAGTTGGTCAACATAGACTAGTTTGACCTAGGGTTGACCTAGAGTTGACCAGAGTTGACCAGAGTTGACTTTTTGACCAAAAGTCAACTGTATGTCAACCGTTGATCAGATTGACCTAGTTTGATTGGAATGACTCCCAGTGACCTAGTATGACCTAGTATGAACCAGTATGGCCTAGTATGACTCAGTTTGACTAGATTGACCTAGTATGGACTTAGACTTGCATTTATGGCTTGTATTAGCTTCATTTTCAGTATTTAGCCCTGTTTGACTCATAGTATCTTATTTTAGGTGTGATCACTCTGAACGTCTGTTCACTCTATCAGCTCAGGACCACAGGCGAGTACATTCACTGATAGTTTTCATTGTTGATATCTACTATATCCGATTCAGTCGTTGTGTTTTACTTGATTCCCGACACGACGGTTCACGGACTAGTATACATCGGATCATGTCATGAGATGTTATTCCTGGACTTTCTTGGTATGGGTATGAGATATTTTCGTGTTCCCATATGTATAGACACCGATTCCTAAGGGGACTTGCTACCCTCTTACGGAACCCGTGTCATGACGTGCCATGTCCGGATCCGTGATACTATCGATTCGGGGGATAGAGGGGAATTATTAGGGGTTATGTGATCAAAGCCTCCGTGTGTTACTATATATGCTAGCGCCACCCTCATATCACGTAGGGTGTAGCAGATACCCCGTGCCGGTTATCCAGGTTGGCCGGCATGACCCTCTCCAGAGGTTTCTTTTCGTGTGATTGTCGGGCCAAGTGGATAACCTTTTTTCCGTGATTCCCTAGCCGATCACATTTCGCCCTAATAGTTCAAATCATTTTTATTATTTGTTGTATCTTACATTCCAGATCACCTTTACTTACTGTACTTTCACCATGCTATGATCATTTCTCTTTGTAGGAACGATATAGTAAAGCGTAATACTCTAGAGGGGGGGTGAATAGAGTTGGCAGCGGAATAATGCTAATTAAAAAAGTTAGCAACACAATCACAGTATATAATCGCAAATGAAAATAAAGTAAAGGCAGAGTTCAGAAAGCAAACGCAAAGACAGCAGCGATGTATACTGGTATCCCTCTGTTGAGGACTAATCCAGTCGGTAGAACTCTTGCTACCAGTTTGAATCCACTATAGGAAAAACCGCAAGTTTCTTACGAAGTCCTTGCAACTTCTACAACGCGAGCTTTGATACGAAGAATCGTCCAACTTCAAATGTGAAGAGGTATTCTTCAATCAAGCCTTCTGATTACAATCTCTCAGAAACTTCTAGACCGTACCGCACTAGCAAATCGACTAGAGGATTGTAACTGGCTTGGGATCTGAAAATGAAAGCTCTAGAAAACTCTTTGGAAGGCAGAAAGCTTTTTAGATAGAGAGAAGATTGAAAGTGAATGAGTGAATTGAAATGATCGAAATACTTCTCTATTTATAGGATTTCCAAAGGGAGAACTCTGTCAGAATTCGGGCAGAATTCGGGCAGAACTCGATGAGCAAATCTCGGTCAAATCCGCAACTGCAGGAGGACCAAGTTCCAGAGAATTCAAAATCAAAACGGCCACCAACCGAACTCTGGCCGAACTCTGGCCGAGTTCTGTCAGGGTTAGGTTAGGGTTTTTAAAATAGGTTTTGGTGATTTTTGAAAACCTTTTGAAAACCTTTTTGTAAACAATTTGATAGGTCATTTTAAAAATATTTTGGGAATAGCCTATTTGCCAGTACGACTCGGTGTACAATGTATTCCTAGACTCAAATAAAAAGAAAATTACATTGCATAGGAAATACAGACTCAAGTAGGCAAACAGATTCAGTCTTGAACGAAGTGAATATCCAATCTTGCTAATGTCCAAGGAGCTGAGATGTCCCAACAAGCTTCGTATATCCAGACAGAGTTTTGATCAATTATTAAAATCAGGTTGACCATATGACCAATGGGCCAACAATCTTCCCCATTTTGATAATGACAAACTATGAATGATATAACATGAAGCTAGTTCAAGCGTGTTCAAACAAATATCAAAAAGTACAAATTGTTCATAACCTGTATATAACTCAAAAAAAATGTTAGATCATTTTAATTTTCTTCCCCTTTGTCACTTAGCAAAATAATTGCACAAGAGAAGGCTCCCCTGCATTAAATGCAGAAGACTCCCCCGCAATGAATGCATAAGTAACAATAGCGAGAAAATAAAAGAAATAAGAATTTAGAGATTATTATCACAGGCATGTAAAGCTTCAAAACATAAAAGAAATCTCAGGCATGCTATTTCACAGGCAGTTTGTAATGAAGAAGCAGTAAAAAGAGATAGTACTAAACAAAATGCTGAAATAAACTGAGATGTCATAAATGAAACATCAAAAACATGTCCAAGATAAAAGAAATACTGATAGCAAACTACAAAGTACTAAAAAAAAAAAATGATAAAAACTTGGAATGTCGGAGCATTTCCAAGTATACAGTAGAATGTCACTAGTAAGATCAGATCTCATCACTATCCTCATCAATATCATCAGCAGCACGGCCAGCATGACCGGAAGTACCAGCACCAGAAGTACCAGCGCCAGAAGGATGAGTAGGGGCGCCAGCATAGAACTCGCCAACATAATCTCGAGGAGCACGATACCAATCATAGGCGTTACCGGACTGGAAGTAGGCATGGACAGCCTCATCCTCACAGCGATAACCCAAAAAAAAGCTGTATCTCGAGGAATGGAAGCGGCAGAGTGACCAGTCTGTACAAAACGCAGATCGGCCAAGGAGTTTGCCATCGCCTGGTAACGGGTGACATCGCGGAACTCACGCTCGCGAGCCATGTCCGTCATCGAGACGTGCAAAGCAGATAGGTGCTGATGTATGCCCTCAAAAGTCATGGCATACGGCTGATGTGGTGGAGATGGTGCAGTAGGAGGAGCAGGAGGTGGAGCTGAAGCAGTCCGGCTGCGACGAGAAAGCTGGAGTAACTTGGGCTCAGAGTCCTGAGTACAAGTCGATAGATCGATGTCGAAGCGCTGAAAGATACGAGGGAGAATCATCGCGTAAGAGAGATTTCGATCTCTTGCACGACAACATCCCATCATCTGAATAATAGTCTTGGGGACGGAAAAAGGAATCCCTTGATAAGATGATACATAGGGACAGCTCAAGCGAAGTCACATCATCCTTGGAAGTGGATTTAGGAAGTAGAGTAGAGTAGATGATGCGATGCAATTCGTAGTTGAACAAGTTAAGGTTGTTAGCCTTAAACTTTCCAGAACGTACTCTGTCAGGTGCACAAAGTTCCGTTTTGAAACTCGTGAGTGTAGTGCCGTCGGGGAACTCGAATTCCATGATATCAACTAGCGGTTCACCTTCATTGGGAATCCCAAGAATCTCCGCTAGGAGGACATCATTGAACTCAATATCTATGCCTCCAACACGTGTGCTCACGTCAAAAGTGTTAACTACGAGATTGCAATAGAACAATCTAATGGCATTAGTAGCAATTGGGAAGCACAGTTAACAAGCAAATGTAACCCTAATGCGTCAAATAAGTGACGATGGTCAGGAAATATCGTCCATTTAACCGGAGCGCCGCTGCATATGGATCGGGTAGAAAAGTCACCGTACCATAATAAAGCTTGATCGAGGGTTTGAAAGAAAAACCCATCGAAAGCACCGTCGCTCTTTTGGACTGGCGAAAACAAAGAATCCGTGTGAGGATTCGAAGAGGACCCTTCCTTACTAGGAGTAGTCTTCTTCCTCTTAGACGGATTAAATCTAGGTGCCATTGAAATAAATAAGCACAAATTTGAAAGTGGAGAAGGAGGAGAGTTATACCTCACAAAAATTGGATATGTTGTAGAGAAGGATGATCTCCGCACAATTCCAAAGTTTGGAAGGATTTTACCAAGTAGATAGGGAGCAATGGGTTGGTGAATACCTAGGGTTTGGAGGATTTTCGGGCGGCTGTAGCTGCTGGTTGGAAATATGGAAGCAATGGAAGAGAAGGAGCTCTCGGGTTCTGGATATATACGCAGATACCCTCAACCGAACTCGGGCCGAATTCGGTCAGAGTTCTGGCCGAATTCGCCTAGGGTTCTTTCAAGTTGATTTAGCTACTTCTTTTTCATTGACTCGTTTCAAATATTTAATTCAAAGATTAGTTATTTTAGCTTTCAAATAACATAATTAATAATATTAATGAGTTAAATATTGTTACACAGCAGCTGTCTCAGATTAGCTGTAGGAGTACTGTCCAGCTGGCGGAGGTTCACCGGGGAACTCTTAAATACGCTTCGCTTCAACCGTAGTTGTGGTGACAGACAGACTCTTTATTAGCTTGTCTCTAACACAGTTTTTGCATAATGATATAAAAACATAAAATAAAATCAATTAATATTATTGACGTCCAAAATTCCTAATTCTCGACGTAAATAATTGAAGCGATCTTCCGCTAGAGGTTTAGTGAAGATGTCAGCTAAATTGATTATCAGTATCTATGTATATAAGGTTTATATCTCCATTTTGATGATGATCTCTAAGAAAATGATGCCGAATCTCGATATGTTTAGTACGAGAGTGACATACAGGATTCTTAGTCAAATTAATGGTGCTAGTGTTATCACAGAAAATGGGAATATGTGTGTAAAATAAATCAAAGTCTTCTAAGGTTTGTTTCATCCACAAAATCTGAGCACAACAACGTCCTGCGGCGATGTACTCAGCCTTGTTGTTGATAAGGCTACAGAATTTTGCTTTTTACTAAACCAAGAGACTAGAGCCTTGCCTAAGAAATGACATGTACCGCTAGTACTTTTTCTATCAACCTTGCATCCAGCAAAATCTGCATCGAATAACCAATAAGGTCAAAGGATTTGGATTTGGGATACCACAAGCCGACAGAAGAAGTGCCTTTAAGGTATCGGAAGATACGCTTAACTGCGGACAGATGATTCCTTTGGGTTAGCTTGAAAACGTGCACACAAGCAAACACTAAACATTATATCTGGACGACTAGCAGTTAAGTAAAGTAAACTACCAATCATACCTCGATACTTACGTGTGTCGACTGGCTTACCTTGTTCGTCAGAATCAAGCTTTGTTGAAGTTTCCATCGGAGTGCCAATAGGTTTGACATTGTCCAGATCAAACTTCTTTAGCAAATCTTTTGTGTACTTGGCTTGATTAATGAACGTCCCATTGTCGGTTTGTTTGATTTGCAATCCGAGAAAGAATTTCAGCTCTCCCATCATGCTCATCTCAAACTCATTCTGCATACACTTAGAGAATTCTTGACAAAGAGATTCATCAGTGGATCCAAATATGATATCATCAACATAGATCTGAATTAAAAGCAGCTTGCCATTAAAAGATTTAATAAAAAGTGTAGTGTCAACCTTTCCTTTTGTAAAACCGTTGTCAAGTAGAAAAGAGCTTAGACGATCATACCAAGTACGAGGGGCTTGTTTCAAACCGTATAAGGCTTTCTTCAACTTGAAAACATGGTCAGGATTTTTGAAATTCGTGAAACCCGGAGGTTGTGCTACAAAAACTTCTTCTTTTATAAATCCATTTAGAAAAGCACTTTTTACATTCATTTGAAAAAGTTTGAAATCATGAAAACATGCAAATGCACATAACATACGAATGGATTCTAATCTTGCAACTGGGGCATAAGTCTCATCGTAGTCGATACCCTCTTCTGATTGTATCCTTGAGCTACGAGTCGAGCCTTGTTACGAGTTACTAAACCATCCTCATTCAGTTTGTTTCGGAATACCCAACGGGTGCCAATGACCGGATGATCAATAGGCTTGGGAACAAGTTCCCAAACTTGATTCCGTTCGAATTGGTTCAATTCCTCTTGTATGGCATCTATCCAGAAACTATCACTACATGCTTCATCAATAGATTTAGGTTCTAGCTGTGAAATAAATGCAACACTAGAAATAATATCTCTACTGGATGATCGAGTGCTTACTCCTTTGGTAATGTCACCAATTACCAAATCTTGTGGATGATCAGCTGTGAATTTTAACCTTTTCGGTAGACTCTGTAGGTAGCTGGTTCCTGGATCTCCTCTAGGGGTTCAGCTTGTGCAGAGCTTGGTTCAGGTTCAGCTGATGTTGAGCTTGATGTAGGCAGATCTTCATCACTGTCATCGAGTGTCATTTGATTCATTTCATCAAAAGTGACGTTGATTGACTCTTCGATCATGGTACGTTTGTTGAAGACTCTGTATCCTTTGCTCTTGGCCGCATAACCTAAAAATATACCTTCATCGGCCTTTTCGTCAAACTTTCCCAAATTGTCTTTAGTATTAAATAAAGCACTTACAGCCAAATATCTTAAAATATGAAACTGAAGGAATTCTATCAAACCATAACTCAAATGGAGTCTTCTTCGATTTGGGTCGAATTAGAACTCTATTGAGCACAAAGCAAGCTGTATTGACAGCTTCAGCCCAGAAGTATTTGGGTAGGCTAAATTGATTTAACATTACTCTGGTCATTTCGGTTAGAGTTCTGTTCTTACGTTCCACAACTCCATTTTGTTGTGGAGTTCTAGGGCAGAAGAACTCGTGTATAAAACCGTGTGTGTCACAAAATTGCTCGAAATCAGCATTCTCGAATTCGCCTCCATGATCGCTTCTAATACGAGTAATCATGTAACCTTTTTCATTCTGTACTTTCTTGCAAAAGGCGACAAATTCGGATAATGCGTCATTCTTGCGTGTCAAAAAATATACCCACGTGTATCTAGAAAAATCATCTACAATTACAAATACATATAATTACCTCCGAGGCTAGCAACTTGCTAGGACCGAATAAATCCATGTGTAGCAATTGTAGAGGTCTAGTACATACTGCGTTTACAGACTTGAATGTGGATCTGGTAGCCTTGTTCTTTTCGCATTGGCTGCATACCGAATCCTTCTTGAATGTTATGTCCGGTAAACCGCGTACTAACTTCTTTGTGGATAATCTTGAAATTGTATCCACGTTTGCATGACCGAGTCTCATATGCCATAAATGACTCTCATCACTTTTGGCCATTAAGCATCTACCTAAAATGTTAGCTTCTTCCAATAGATAGAAAACATATATATTGTCTTCCCTGATTCCTTCAAAGATAGTACTACCAGTTGAGCTATCAACTATAGTACATTTGTCTTTGCCAAAGTTGATACCATAACCATGATCAGCTAGATGACTTATGCTGAGCAGATTATGTTTCAACTCGATAACCAGACAGACATCTTTAATCACGGGATAGGGAGATTTACCAACATCACCGATACCAATAATATACCCTTTCAAATTATTACCGAAGGAAACATAACCTTCCTTCTTCTTCTTCGACAGTGTTGCAAATAGAGTAGCGTCACCGGTCATATGCCGTGAGCAACCGCTGTCGAGGATCCATTTGCTTCTAGCATGTGAAGGGTGTTCCACCTACAAAATAGTTTGCAGATGAAACTTGGTACCTATTTCTTGTAGGGTCCTGAATTGTTAGCTTTAGGTATCCAGCATAAACATTTAAATCAACTAGCTTTCTCATTCTACATGCAGATGAAATATGACCAATAAGGCCATAATAATGACATTGTGCATGTTGAGTGTTGAAAGCAGAGTGATGTGCATGGTTGGTAGGTTTAGGTTTTCTAGTATAGAAGAATGCATACCTATGATCATGTTTGGGCTTAACCTTTTGGGGTAAAGGTTTTATATGGTTTGGTCTGACAGTGTTTGGCTTGGGAATGTTCCGAATTTTCGGTAAGTGACACATGTTAGGATAGGAAGCAGCAGGCTCAGGCTGTTTTCCTAACCTAATTTCCAACCTTTTGGAAGTGTCATATAACTTAGTAATCAGAAGTGAGTGATTCCATTCTGATTTGTGCAGATTGAAGACTTTTCTTTCTTTTGAAAGATCTTCTCTCAATTGGTCTATAATCTTATCTTTCTCTTCGGATGACTGTTTAGTCTCGTGTAATAAGAGCTTTATAGAGGAAAGCTCACCAGACTCACTAACACTAGTTCTAACCTCAGCTATTAGGTCGGTAAGTCTTCCTATTTCTCCTTTGTACTCTTTGAGTACCTTCTTAGCGGTCTGATATTTACTACGCAGTTTCCTGTAGTCAAGCATCAGGTCACTGAAGGCATCTCCTAATTGCTCAAAGGTAAAGTCATCATATGTTTCTACAGGTTCAGTAGGTACCTGATCGATTGCCATGAAGCAGATGTTTGCAGTGTCCTCTGAATGTTCATCTTCTGAGTCGCTAGCTTCACTCTCATGCCATATGCTGGTGTTGGCATATTTCCGGGATGTTGATCTCTTCAGGTTGCCTTTTTCATACCTGTTGTTCTTCTTGTTCGATGATGAGTTGATGGGACAGTCCTTCTTCATATGTCCCTTCTTCTTGCAGCCATAGCAGACAGCATCTTCTTGGTACCAGTTGTTGCTGTTGTTCTCTTTGACTCTCTTCTCATGTCTCATGAATCTTTTGAACTTCCTTGCTAGGAGAGCTTGATCTTCAGCGTCAGATCCACTGCTGTCTGAGTCATCTTCAGCAGCTTTTCTGTGCTGAGCCTTGAGGGCGATAGTCTTCTCCTTTGGTACAGGCTCTTCAAATCTTGTAGATCCAGTTCATGAGTGAGTAGCTTACCCATGAGTACTTCAAGTGACATTGTGGTGAGGTCGTTTCCTTCAATGATAGCTGTAGCCTTCGGAATCCAGTTCTTGGTGAGAGCTCGCAGGAGTTTGCGAATCTTTTCGTGGTTATTGTATTCTTTGCCTAAGGAGGACAAAGGGTTTACAATATCCAAGAACCTCTCGAACATTTGTGTGACTGTTTCATTTGGCTTCATTTTGAACGCCTCGTACTCTTGAGTAAGTCTGCTGACTTTTGACTCCTTGACTTGAGTCGTGCCTTCATGTGTAACTTCGAGAAGCTTCCATACACCATTTGCCGTTGAGCATGTAGATACCCTGTTAAATTCTGTTCTGTCTAAGGCACAAAAAAGAGCATTAATGGCACGTGCGTCAAGACTGGCCTTTTTCTTTTCTTCCTCTGTATAACTGTTTTGGGATTTTTCAACTAAAACACCCTCGACATTTATACGAGGTGGCTTCTGATAGCCATCAAGAACAATAGCCCATAAGTTAAAATCAAGAGACTTTAAGAAGAAATCCGTGTTTTCTAATAAGTGTAGTTAGTACCATCAAACAGAGGAGGTCTGTTTGTGGCCTGACCTTCACTTGTGAATTTCATAGTAGCCATGTGATGTGCTGTGATCTAATAAATAATGAATAAATAATAGCACTTATACCTTGCTTTACCTGTAACACTAGCTCTGATACCAATTGTAGGAACGATATAGTAAAGCGTAATACTCTAGAGGGGGGGTGAATAGAGTTGGCAGCGGAATAATGCTAATTAAAAAAGTTAGCAACATAATTACAGTATATATCGCAAATGAAAATAAAGTAAAGGCAGAGTTCAGAAAGCAAACGCAAAGACAGCGATGTATACTGGTATCCCTCTGTTGAGGACTAATCCAGTCGGTAGAACTCTTGCTACCAGTTTGAATCCACTATAGAAAAAACCGCAAGTTTTCTTACGAAGTCCTTGCAACTTCTACAACGCGAGCTTTGATACGAAGAACTCGTCCAACTTCAAATGTGAAGAGGTATTCTTCAATCAAGCCTTCTGATTACAATCTCTCAGAAACTTCTAGACCGTACCGCACTGGCAAATCGACTAGAGGATTGTAACTGACTTGGGATCTGAAAATAAAAGCTCTAGAAAACTCTTTGGAAGGCAGAAAGCTTTTTAGATAGAGAGAAGATTGAAAGTGAATGAGTGAATTGAAATGATCGAAATACTTCTCTATTTATAGGATTTCCAAAGGGAGAACTCTGTCAGAATTCGGGCAGAACTCGATGAGCAAATCTCGGTCAAATCCGCAACTGCAGGAGGACCAAGTTCCAGAGAATTCAAAATCAAAACGGCCACCAACCGAACTCTGGCCGAGTTCTGTCAGGGTTAGGTTAGGGTTTTTAAAATAGGTTTTGGTAATTTTTGAAAACCTTTTTGAAAACCTTTTTGTAAATAATTTGATAGGTCATTTTAAAAACATTTTTGGGAATAGCCTATTTGCCAGTACGACTCGGTGTACAATGTATTCCTAGACTCAAATAAAAAGAAAATTACATTGCATAGGAAATACAGACTCAAGTAGGCAAACAGATCTTCAGTCTTGAACGAAGTGAATATCCAATCTTGCTAATGTCCAAGGAGCTGAGATGTCCCAACAAGCTTCGTATATCCAGACAGAGTTTTGATCAATTATTAAAATCAGGTTGACCATATGACCAATGGGCCAACACTCTTATGCTCTACCTGCCTTTTATACTGTACCATGATGTTGGGACTAGGTTCTGTTTGGAAGAAGGGTTACAATCCCGGTCCTTGTTTGGTTTAAGGGTTGTAACTCGGCTTTCAAATGGTTCCCAAGTCACCTATATTCTTTGTCTTATATTTTATTATTACTGTCTCTTATAGTATTTCTCAATTCATATGGAACTGCTGTTGGTATTTGTACTTGCTCATTTTCCTGACAGGATACCGTTGATAAATTTTACAGATGATTTAGAGGCTGATTGTCCGACTTACTACGGGATAGAGTCTGATGGACTTGACCTAGACAGGGGCTTAGTGGTAGAGCCTCTAGACTTCGCTCATCCCGAGTAGCCTAGTTTTAGTTAGGTTTGCCTGGCCTGCGAGCCAGCTAGTTCTTTTCTGTTGTAATATCTTTATACTTATTATTATTCTGAGACTCTGGATTTTGTGTTAGCTGTGACTTGTGGATATTTCTGGACTCGTTTCTTGCTTTATCTATCATATCTCTTTTCCATGCTATCTACCTTAGTTTTCATATATGTGATTAAGACTGTATTGCTATGTTCCTCCGTTCAGAGTGTATATACTATACAGGTACATTTATCTGTTTAGTCGTAGTATTTACAGACCCTATATACAACGTTCTACCGCCGATTCTGCGACGTAGGCTGGACGTAACCACGTGCTCGTGCCCCTCTTCAGGGTGCGGGTCGTGACACGTTTTTGTGGTGGCCCATGCAGGTCAGAGTCGTAATTAGTGCGATCTCGTAATGGTGCTCGACTTAGAGTCCTAATTAAGAGCCTGCGACTAGGACGTAGGATCTAGGGTATGGTAGGAGTTACTCAATCACATTTTAGGAAAATTCTGATCTTTTGATTACCATGACAACTCTTCTTGCATTTGAATTCAATTGTCCTCCTTTGATAATATCTTATCTTGTGCCATATTGATCTCTTGGGTTCAATTCATCTTCAAGATGACGGTGACTCGTTCTCAAGCGACAGGGCCTAGTACAGTTCTGGAGAGGTCAGATCCGGGAGGTCTTCCACCTCCGGCAGCGGGAGCCACAGCTGAGGGATCTGCTACCATAGTTCATGCCCTTCTGGCGGGAGCAGCAGCAGCAGCGACGATTCCGGGAGGTCTTCCACCTCCAGCAGCGGGACCGTCTATGGTTATTCCTGATATTCTTCCACCGCCGCCTCCGATACCGGCAGATGCTCAGGGTATGATGGCCCTACTGTAGCAGATGCTGCAGACGCAGAGAGCACAGGCAGAGGCACAGCACCGTCAGATAGAGGTGCTACGACATACGATGGAGAACTCGCACCAGTTAGCTATGGCAGCAGTGGAGAGAGGTGCACCGGCTACAGTTCAGGGAGCACCAGCACAGCAGCAGGGCCAGAAGAGGCCCGGTACACACCTCCGCTTCAGGAAGATGAACCCGCGGGAGTTCAGGGGTACCGAGGGTATCCTATACGCGGACGACTGGCTAGAGGATGTCCAGCGGAGTCTGGAGTTGGCAGAGGTACCGAGAGGTCTGTGGGTGACGTCTGCAGCGGGCCAGTTCTTCGATATAGCGCTGACTTGGTACCGCACGGATCCGCGTGCGTCAGTGAGGGGATTGTCTTGGGAGGACTTCAGAAAACTCTTTAAGGAGAAGTTCTACCCGGACGTAGCCGTATCAGCCTTGGAGGGGCAGTTTGCCAGTTTAGTGCAAGGGAACTCGTCGGTGGACGAGTACGCAGCAGAGTTCTTCCGCTTGAGCAGGTTTGTACCCAGTTTGGTTCAGGATGAGGGGTGCAAGGCCCGAAAGTTCAGGAGGGGTCTCTTTCATGCAGTGCACACTCGCACATCTGGGCGACGAGACGCGACCTTCGAGCAGATCCTTATGGAGGCTCAGATTGCAGAGAAGGACTTCGGCCTCAGGCCGAAGAGGAGCAGCGACGCTCTTGGAGCTAGTTTGAGTGCAGGGCCAGCGAAGCGCCCACACTTCCAGCAGAGGCAGTTTCAGCATCAGCAGTCTCAGTTGCAGTTCCAGCAGGCACCGGCATGTGCCCAGCAGCACCAGGGACAGGGCCAGAGGCAGGCCATCCAGTGTGCCTTCTGCAAGAAGATAGGGCATACCGAGGAGGTCTGTAGATTGAGCCTGGGAGTTTGTCTGTTCTGTGGAGTTCCAGATCATCAGATGAGGGACTGTGCTGCCCGTGCAGCCAGACAGGCAGGCCAGGATAGAGTGCGGCAGGCTAGAGGAGGCCAGCAGGGGCATGCGTTCGCCATGGCAGTTGAGCCCACTCAGGCAGTAGCAGAGCAGATAGCAGGTTCCAATCTTTCGATCTCATTTTCGCATTGCTTCCTCATATACTGTCTTGAACTTCGATTCTATATGTTCTTTGCTCGTTGGATGAAATTTGTTCTTGTGATGTGACATTTTCTGAGATAAGTCGTATGGACTAGGTCGCCTCGATTATGAGATTTTAGAATCCTCTAGGGTCATGCTAGCAGGCAGAGTGAGGACATATAGTCGGACTATGGACGTATTCCTAGGGTGTAGAAATTTAAGGTTTTCGCTGCCAAGCTAGCGACAATGCGAAAATTTTAAATACCATAATTCTAGAGATATGTACCGTAGTTGAGGACTCTGTGATTATCGTAGCCTTGCTCACTGGCATGACGGAGATTCTGAGTATCATGATTATTGGACAGACGCATACGATTATCAAATTGCATGAATTCTCTGTGTTTGCTTTGTTTTAAGTTTTTGGATGATTCTTTTAAGGTGGATAGACTTATTTTGTAAATTTTATAAATTTAGTCATTTAATTCCTGCTTTGATTTTTGAGATTTTAATTATTTTAAATTTTTAGCCATGACTTGTGAAATTGAAATTTTACTATTGTTTGGTTTTAATTTTGAGGACAAAATTTTTTTTAAGGTGGATAGATTTGTCACCCCCAGTTTTCACAAACAGGGATATTTTGGTAATTTTCCATTTTAAAAATTATTTTGGAATTATTTAATTATTATTTGTATTATTTTGGGGTTATTTGAATCGGGTTCGAATTTCAACTCTTTCCGACTTGTTTTGACTTGTTTCGGGGACCCGGGGTATTTTGACCTTAGCGGGCCCACACACTAGTTAGCCATGGCCCACATGTTAGATATTTTGGTTAGATACTAGACTAATTATTTTAGTTAATATTTAGTTAGAGATTAGTGGTTTCGGTTTGACTAAACTACCCCCGGTTTAACCCTTTCCTATTTATTAGCTATTTAAACCATTGGAGGGCAAACTTGTAATTATCCAAATAGGACAAAACCCCCATTGTGGCCGGCCACTAGAGTAAGGATAGGAAGGAGAGAGAAATCACTTTCCCATTCTTTCTCATCCACTTTTTCTTCTTCTCCAAAGGGCTCTTTCCACTTTTGAAGCTCCCATTGATCCTTCTCCAAATCAAGGTAATTTCTTCTCCAAACTTGTTTATTTTCTCATATAGATTGGATAGGAAACCCATTAGGATGATTCCCATGGTTGTGTCCCCATTAGAGACTATTTTTGTGTCCTTTGGACATTTCTAGGAGTGTCCAACATGTAGGTTTGTATCCCAATAGGAGAAACCCTCTTTTGGACACATGAATATTGTTCTAATATTTTTTGTGTTGTTCTTCCATATATTCTAGATTTTTGCACATTTTAGAATGAGTTTATTCATGTATTTAAATGTATCATATTCATTCTTTCTTTTGTTTATTATATGTGGTTATATAATATATATATATATATATATATATATATATATATATATATATATATAGTCCCCATGGCCGTAGCCCGTTGGGAACGGTGGAGCACCCCGACGCAGTGGCGCGGGTTCGAGCCCCCTTGGAGGCATGCCTCCAAGCACCAGTAAGAAGTGGACACCTTCAAAAAAAATATATATATATATATATATATATATATATATAAATAAATAAATAAATAAATAAATAAATAAATAATATATATATATATATATATATATATATATATATATATATATATCTATATATATATATATAATATTATATATATAGATGTATTATATATATGGCTTATATATATATTGGGGAGTATTTTGTGATGTGTTTGTGTGTGTTTGTGGTTGGAAAAGGGGGCAGCCATGGTCGGCCTAGTGGGTGAAGTGTTGGTGTTGGTGAAATGTTGGTGTTGGTGAAGTGTTGGTGTTAGTAGTGGTGGTGTTTGTGTGTTTGTTTGTGAGTGTTGTGAGAGAGTGATAGAGGGGAGTTGTGTGGGGTGTTGTAGAGCCAAGAGGGGAAGAGAGTGCTGCTGAATTCAGCAGCTAGGAGAGCAAATAACAGCCCCATGACAGCCCCATTTTACCCTCAAAACAGTCCCTACATTGCCCCCACCAAATTAGTCCAATAAACCCCTTAAAACCCATCCAAAATTAGTCCATGTAGTCCACATATTATCCTTGGTGTATGCCCCAAATCAGTCCACTTTTCATACCCAAATGACAGTCCACAAACCCACTAAAAATCAGTCCCCACTTGTCCAAAAATCTGTCCTTTTATTTACATGTGTGTGTGGGTGTGTTGTGAGATGTGTGTGAGTGTTTTGTGAGATGTTTTGAGAGTAGTTTAGTATCCTATAGTATAGCCTATCTCCAAACTAGTAGGAAACCTATTAGGAAATCTATAGAGAGGCCTATTAGAGTGTGGTATCATGTGAGGGTGAGTGGTGTTAGTGAGTGGGGTAATGAGAAGGGTAAATTCATGATATAGGTAAGGTAATGGGTAAAGGGTTAGCATGTGTCGTAAGATGGTCTAGATGCTTAGGATACCCAAATTTCTTGGTAGGTAAACCTTAGATAGGTTGATATCTAGCTACCCTAAGGAGCCTAGGCTAGTGTCATGGGTATTTGTAAGGTTTCATTGGTTTTTGGCAAGGTATCGAAATTTACCTTAGAAGGGTAAATGCTAGTTTTGCCTAGAAATAGGATATTAGTGTTAGAAGCCTAAGATGGTGTTAGAACTTGATTCCCGTGGTTGGTAATGATCAAATATGGTACTCAAAGACTAGTTTTGACGTCGGTTGACCTTTTTAACCAAAAGTCAACAAAAGTCAACCGAGAGTCAAACTTAGCCTTTAAGCGACCCGATTTGACCGAAACCGACCCAGAGTTGACCAGTTGACTGAAAGTCAACAGTTGGTCAACATTAGACTAGTTTGACCTAGGGTTGACCTAGGGTTGACCTAGAGTTGACCAGAGTTGACCAGAGTTGACCAGAGTTGACTAGAGTTGACTTTTTGACCAAAAGTCAACTGTAAGTCAACCGTTGATCCCGATTGACCTAGTTTGACTTGGAATGACTCCCAGTGACCTAGTATGACCTAGTATGAACCAGTATGGCCTAGTATGACTCAGTTTGACCTAGATTGACCTAGTATTAACTTAGACTTGCATTCATGGCTTGTATTAGCTTCCTTTTTCAGTATTTAGCCCTGTTTGACTCATAGTATCTTATTTTAGGTCTGTGATCACTCTGAGCGTCTGTTCACTCTATCAGCTCAGGACCATAGGCGAGTACATTCACTGATAGTTTTTATTGTCTTGATATCTACTATATCCGATTCAGTCGTAGTGTTTTACTTGATTCCCGACACGACGGTTCACGGACTAGTATACATCAGATCCTGTCATGAGATGTTATTCCTGGACTTTCTTGGTATATGGGTATAAGATATTTTTGTATTCCCGTACTTGTATAGACACCGATTCCTAAGGGGACTTGCTACCCTCTTACGGAATCCCGTGTCATGACGTGCCATGTCCGGATCCGTGATACTATTCGGGGGATAGAGGAGAATTATTAGGGGTTATGTGATCAAAGCCTCCGTGTGTTACTATATATTGCTAGCGCCACCCTCACCTTACATAGGGTGTAGCAGATACCCCGTGCCGGTTATCCAGGTTGGCCGGCATGACCCTCTCCAGAGGTTTCTTTTCGTGTGATTGTCGGGCCAAGTGGATAACCTTTTTTCTGTGATTCCCTAGCCGATCACATTTTGCCCTAATAGTTCAAATCACTTTTTATTTATTTGTTGTCATATCTTACATTCCAGATCACCTTTACTTACTGTACTTTCACCATGCTATGATTCATTTCTCTTATGCTCTACCTGTCTTTTATACTGTACCATGATGTTAGGACTAGGTTCTGTTTGGAAGAAGGGTTACAACCCCGGTCCTTGTTTGGTTTAAGGGTTGTAACTCGGCTTTCAAATGGTTCCCAAGTCGTCTATATTCTTTGTCTTGTATTTTATTATTACTGTCTCTTATAGTATTTCTTAATTCACATGGAACTGCTGTTGGTGTTTGTACTTGCTCATTTTCCTGACAGGATACCGTTGATAAATTTTACAGATGATTTAGAGGCTGATTGCCCGACTTACTACGGGATAGAGTCTGATGGACTTAACCTAGACAGGGGCTTAGTGGTAGAGCCTCTAGACTTCGCTCATCCCGAGTAGCCTAGTTTTAGTTAGGTTTGCCTGGCCTGCGAGCCAACTAGTTCTTTTCTGTTATAGTATCTTTATATTATTATTATTCTGAGACTCTGGATTTTGTGTTAGCTGTGACTTGTGGATATTTCTGGACTCGTTTCTTGCTTTATCTATCATCTCTTTTCCATGCTATCTACCTTAGTTTTCATATATGTGATTGAGACTGTATTGCTATGTTCCTCCGTTCGGAGTGTATATACTGTACAGGTACATTTATCTGTTTAGTCGTAGTATTTACAGACCCTATATACAGCGTTCTACCGCCGATTCTGCGGCGTAGGCTGGACGTAACCACGTGCTCGTGCCCTCTTCAGGGTGCGGGTCGTGACAAGGATGATCATGTCTATTATCCTCTAGCAGCATATCATCCTGAGTGAAAGTGATGTTTGGAATCAACTTTAATACGCTGTGACAATGACGACAAGAGACCAGTTCTGCTTCCGACATTTTAAGAAGAGTTAGGCAAGTTTCAGCCTGCATCAAGGCTTCACTTAGAGTTTCTCGAGTCTCTTTGGAAAGGCGCAAGAGCTCGAAGATTGATAGCCTAGCCGATGTATTGGCTAGTTGAGCCAATATATCAAAGTTGTACAGCTTCTCAAGTCCTATAGGAGATGATTTCTTCAGGGGCTTATCAAAAGGACTTGTTGCTTGCCTTTGTCAGCAACCACCGGTTTGGGAGGAATAGGTACTACAACTGGTGAAGATGTAGGGATCTCTTCAGTGGAAGCAGGTTGTGCTGGAGCAGGTTCAGAAGAAGAGGCAGGATCCTCTTGAGCTTCAGAATGATCTTTCAAATAGGCTTTCCCTGATTTGGTGTCTAGAAGAATTTCTTCGTCAACTATGGGGTCAAAAGACACCATATTGCAAGTCTTTGTCTTGCCTTTAGAACGACCTTTCTTCTTGGAAGAAGAGGACACTTCGAATTCTGGAGCAAGATCGGGATGAATCCACATAATTTGCCGTTTTCAAGAGATAAGGGGACAAGACCTTTATTTGGTGGAGGAGGAAGATTCATAATCTCAAGAGTAGCTTTTGGAATAGGAATGACACCGTACTGTACCATCTGCGACGGAAAGTCACCGAACTGGACCGAAACCATATTTGCAGTCACAGTCTTCTCATCTTGCTGCAGAGTGACAACACCAGCATTGACAAGTTCTTGAATTTTGTCCTTGAGCACGTAGAATGCTCGAGTGGGGTGTCCAATGAACCTGTGGTAGACACAATATTTAGGATGATCAGTCTTACCGACTTCATCAGGTTTCTTTGGGTCTGGGAGCTGAATCTTGTTGCTTTTGAGTAAAGAATCAAAGATGCTTGCAGTGTCATTCTCGTCGAAGGAATATTCTACTTTCGGACGAGGTTCCCTCGGTGGAGGTACAGAAGGAGTAGAAGTGGATGTAGACGGAGCCACATTGACAGCCAAAGATTCTTTATTCTTGTTCAGATTGATATTCAAAGTCTCTTTTGCTTTGCGATTGTTCTGGCGGTTGCCACCACCTGATGTCTGGTGCTCATCTCGATCGGGATTAGACATTTGTACCCCCAATTGTTTGAATTTTTCAGCACTCACTTCCGCAGCTTTGGCATTGACAATAATGAAGGCCAATCTTGGAACTGGGTAGATCCTGTCCACATGCTGATAATAGGTAAAAGATTTGCCTTACAAGTATTAATAGTGACAGCAGCTGGAGTCCCGGGAGGCATCTTCAAGGCTTCATGGCAGAACCGTTCGATGAAACTCTCAGCAGTTTTATTGTGTTTCTGTTTGATTTTGTTGAGAGCCGACATAGTCATGTCATTAAATCCTTCATAGAACCGTTCCAGGAAGATTTGCTTGAGACCTGGGAAGGAAGTGATACAACCATCGGGCAAACTTCTGTACCAGTCATATGCTATGCCAGCTAAACAACCGACGAACACTCTGGTAAGAAGAGCGTCATTTGGCTGGAGTTGAACGGTCATTACCTCAAAATGATTGATGAACTGACTAGGAGAAGTAGTGCCATTAAACAAAGAGATCGTTGGGATCTTGTACTTCGGTGGGAACGGGACTTCTTTCCATTCAACTGGATAGGGCTGCTTGATCCCCAATCTTTGCAAGTTGTCTTTCTCTTTGAAAGCTTCGAACTGGGTTCGCAAGAGTTTGACAGCTTCATTGGCGTCTTCAAATGACGAAGAAGGAGCAGGTTGAGTTAGAGTGGTAGGAGGAGGAACAGCATTGTAAGCACTACCCCCAGCTCCTGACTGACTAGGTGTAGTTTAAACTTGTACTTGTACAGGAGGCATTTGAGGAGAAACTACCCCCAGCCCAGTATTGGCAGGTACTGAAGATGCTATGAACTCTGGATTTACAGCAGTAGGTACAGTCGGTGGTATGGCATGTTGTGCCACTATGATAGAATGCATACTAGCAACCATTTCAGCCATGGTTTTTAACATGTCTTTCAGTGCAGCGATTCGTTGTTCCTGATTTACAGACGTTGAAGCATCTGGATCTTCATTGACAACATAAGCTGTCAATTCTCTTGGTACAGTGGAAGATACTGTTTGTTCAGAGCTTTTGCTGTATGCATCATAGTCGGAGAAAGAATCGTCTCCTGACTGAGAAGTAGGAAAATAACCTGAAGGGTCTTGAGGAAGATTCCTTTGACCGATTGTATCTCGATTTCGAGAATGGGTATGTCGAAACGCTCCTTCAGAAGATTCTTAGAGTAATTCTAAATACCGTTGGCTTGGTTTACGAGGTTTGCCATGCTTAGAGCACCTTCTACCCCCAGTGTCTCGGGAAGTCATGTTGATAGAAGCATATAAGACTTCATCTTCTTCTGACATAGCTTCAGATTTAGCAAAAGTCAGACGATCGAAGACAGATCATTTTGTTGTTTGACAACAACATTGGATGATGACTTTGTGGTTGCAATGATGATCAGATGGTTGAACCGGAGGTATTGAAACATTGTCTCATTTTTGTCTGAGATGTTCTCGGAGATCGGAAACAACAGCAGGATGAGAAAAACTCTGAGGGATCTGTTCTTTGATAATGTTCGGAACATGATTCCAATTCTTCAAATGTTTAGTCCCTTGAGTGTACAGGGAAGTGCTCACTTCATTGGCATAAGTGTCGGGATTTTTAACCTTGGAGATTTGTTTTTGATGATGTTTGGTCTTCGACATTGGCTGTTTGCGTTTCACCGAAGTAGGTATGTTGAGATAAGTCCTTAGATCTGCCAACTCACCCCCAGGGGTTTCTGTTTGAGACACCAGCAGTTTTCCCTGCCTGGAACGAGAAATTTTGAGAGTTGGGAGGTCCTGGAATTCTGCTACCGGAGTAGGCAGAATACCTCTTTGGTCAGTACAAGTTCTCTTGTCATAAAGAAAAGAAGAATCCTTGTTTGAAAGAGTTCTAATACTGATTGGTGCCGAGGCACGTTCAGATTGATCTTCTTCGGTAAAAACTGAAGAAGATTGAGAAAAGACCAAAGGGCCTTTTCCTTTGTTTTGTGAAGAAGGGTTAGCTAAAGAGCATTTTCCTCTGTTGTCTTCCAAGTCATGGGACAAGAAGTTTGAGAAAAGACCAACGGGCCTTTTCCTTTGTTTTGAAGAGGAAGAGGAATAGCCAAAGGACTACCCCCAGTAGATTGCATAGGAGCAACAGTGTGTTTGGTAAGAGGAGTATAGCCTTTTCCCTTGTTATGAAAAGAAGAGAGTTTAGCCAAAAGGCTGTTACTCTTGGATTGTGCAGGAGCAGTTTGCGCATGAATGGATGGCGCACTGGTTTTGGTCACAGAAACTGTGGTTTGCGCATCAGGAGTTCTTGCTACAGAGTGCTTAGGGTGGATTATGGATGCTAGAGTATTGGACTGCGCAGACAGATTGGCAGCCAATTGCGCCAGGGGCATAGGAGTCTTGTACTTGGCTAAGGCAGCATATGAAGTCTTCTGTGTACTGGCAATAGCAGATTTCGCAGCAGTAGCAGAGTCAGATTGTGCAGCAGGCTTGATGACAGAAGCTTTGGACTGGGCAGCAGTCTTGCTAATAGACTGCACGGCAGTCTTGCTGGCAGCATCAATAGACTGCGCAGCAGTCTTTGGGACCCACACTGGGCGCACTTTGCTTGTGGCAGAAGTGGTTGTAGTACGAGAAGTGGTCTTGGAGTTGATCATAGCCTCGTAGGCTATCTGGTTGATCTTCACAACCAGTGTCTTCTGCGTCTTTCCGATAGACGCTACGTCACATTGAGTTGTCACTTTCCTCGTCGGAAGAGAAAGTCGTCCCCAGCAGAGTCGCCATTTTGTTTGTAAAAACAAAAGTGTAGAACTTTATTGATACAAACTTTGTAAAGATTACAATTTGAATTCTGGGAAAGTACAACTGTAGAAATTCAATCTAGAAGACGATTGCTTTATCCCTTGGACGATGTGAACTTTGAAGACGATAGCTTCTGAAGTTGAAGACAACTCTGGAATTGAAGGCAAAAGCCTCGGAAATTGAAGGCAAAAGCCTCGAAAGAATGCAGCAGCACTCGGGCAAGAACTCCTGAACTCTCTGATCTCTCTATGATATGATCTCTGATCTCTGATTCTTGATCCCCTTGAATGGAGACTTGAAACTCTATTTATAGAGTTCTGAGAAATAACTAACTTTTAGTTATTCTGGACTGCGCATGATGGATTATGCAGCAGTTGGATTGCACAATAATGGACTGCGCAGGCAGTTGATGGATTATGGGCCAACTGTCTTGGACATATGGCATCATTTGATTGAAATACGCATGATTGTGCATAGACAGTTGCCACGTAATGAGCAATTGATGGCATGAATGCCACGTGTATTTTGTCATTTGTGTTGATAGAACGCGCACACTGAATTGCGCTGACTTTGGATTGCGCTGCCAGCTGTCAGCTATTCTCGAGCGCTGTGCGGTGCAATAAACGAACAGCCTCCTCGTTCTTCGTGATGTCAGCTGTCAGAAAGATTTGATTGTGTCAGGTAATGATAATTTTTGCCACGTCAGCCTATGCGCTCGGGAGTGTGCCCAATCTAGCGTGCGCAGTCTGAAGGATGCGCAATCTGATGTCTGCGCAGTTCATCTTAAAGTTGTATTTCTTGATTTTCTGACTTTGTTGATGTGTGCAACTTAATTTTTTGGGACCTACACTCATGCTCCGCTTCACTCTTGTTGTAGACCAGGATGTCATCTAGGAACACGATCACAAACTGATCCAAATAGGGCATAAAGATGCGATTCATGAGGTCCATGAATACTGCCGGCGCATTGGTTGCTCCAAATGGCATAACAAGGAACTCCCAATGTCCATACCTTGATCTGAAAGCTGTCTTCGGGATGTCCTGCTCTCTAACTCTGATCTGATGGTATCCTGACCGCAAGTCAATCTTCGAAAACACTGCTGCCCCCTTGAGTTGATCAAACAAGTCATCTATCATCGGGAGAGGGTATCTGTTCTTGATTGTCATTGAGTTCAAGGTACGATAATCTACACATAATCTGGACGTACCATCCTTCTTTTTTATAAGAAGCATCGGGGCTCCCCAAGGCGATCCACTAGCACGAATGAATCCCTTGGTTCTGAGTTCTTCAATCATCTTGTACAATATCTCTAATTCTGACGGCGCCATCCTGTAGACTCTCTCTGACACTGGGGTTGTTCCGGGAATCAAGTCGATGGTGAACTCGATCTTCCGTTCTGGCGACATCCCTGGAAGCTCTTCGGGGAAAATATCTGGAAACTCTTCGACTATCCGAGGTAACTGTACTACTGCTACTTGCCATCCGCAACACTGGAAGAGAAGGTTCAACTTCGCCTCGGGAGAAGAAAAACTCCGGCTCGCCTGGAATGCTAAAAATAACCCTGCCAATGTGGCAGTCTATCCTAGCATACTGGTCCCTCAACCAATCCATCCCTAAGACCACATCATAATCGGCCATCGGAAACTCTATCAATCTAGCGGGGAATTCTCTACCGCTAACTACGATCCGACACGAGGAAAATACTCTATCTACTCCCACAAGTCCGTTACCAGTAAGTATATTGAGCCTTACTGATAATGACTTGGGTTCCAGTCCTACCCGTGTCGCGAATCGTGCAGACATAAATGAATGCGAGGCACCAGAATCAAATAATACTGAAGCTGAAAAGGTGTTGATGAGAATAGTACCTGCTACTACCTCACCTGGTGCTATTCCTTCTTCTCCTATGGTCAAAGCCAACACTTGACCATGTCCTCTGGGTGCGGGTCCCCTCTGCTGAAAATTCCTCTGCCTTCTCTGGATCAGGGCTTGGGCTTGGACATACTGCTGCGGTCTCTGCTGCTGGAATGCCTGAGCCTGCGTCGGCAATGGCCTCGAGAATGGGTATTGCAGCTGCTGCTGCTGCTGGACTGGTGCTGGTCCTCTAACTGAAGGACTAGAGAAGGCCGATGAACTCCCTCTGTTCGGGCAGTTCCCAATCCTGTGGTCCGGGGCACCACAACCAAGCACAAACCCTGTGCTCTGCGACACTCTGATACCACATGTCCTGGCTTCCCGCAGTGTGAACATCCCACTGCGGAAGACTGCTTCTGCTTATGCTGCTGAGGGTACGTCGGGACGGAATGCTGAACCGACGTTACTGAGGCCGCCCGCCTCGGAGCTCCAATGGTCAAAGTCCTGGCCGCCGGGGCTGGTGCTTAAGACTGATTCATCTGGCTGTGGGATCGCTTCCGACCTCCGGTCCTATCCACGATCCTTTGGGAGGTATATTCATGCCACCCGGGCTGTCCTCAGTACTGCATCATAAGTCTGATGCTCAAACTGCTCCACTGCCAATAGAATCTCCAGATGAAGTCCCTGCTGGAACCGCTGGGCTCTATCGAACTCGGTCGCCACCAAGGTAGGAGCAAACCGACTAAGTCTCGAAAACTCGGCCGCATATCCGTCGACCGTCCTGTCCATCTGCTTCAGATTGGTGAACCTCGTTTGTAGATTGTATCGAGCTACAGCATCGAAATACTTAGTCTGGAATCTCTCCCTGAATACTGCCCATGAAATAGGGGCCACTAATCCATCGGCCTGCGCTGCCTACCAGCTGCGGACAAGATCCAATAACTGCAGGCGCACCACGGCCACCTCCTCGGCTTCTGGAGTCCCGGCTGCTTCTAGAATCAACTCGGTGTCCTGAAGCCAAGCATCAGCAGCGATAGCATCTTCACTGCCGTCGAAGAAGGGAAGGTTCAAGCGCTTGAAGCTGTTGGCCGCGCTATTACCCTGATGACCTCCTCTGGTCAAAGCATCTGCCTCCGCCTGGTACAAGGCATCTCCGCGACGATCCTGGGAAGCTAATAGGGACCTGATGAGACCCACCAAAGTGCCATCCTCAGGCTCTGCAGGCTGGACGAGCTGAATTGGTGGTTCTCCTACGGTAGGCATGACTCTGGAGGCTACTCCTGAATGCTGGGCTTGATCTCCAGGTTGCTGCTGGTCCGCGGGATGTGCTTCGCCTTGCTGATCGGCAGGTCCAGGAACAATGTCGCTGAAGAAGACGACATAGAAAACAATAAGGAAGGACCAGGACAGATCAACGATACAAGCATGTGATCAGGTCAAGATTACAGGGATTCAGAAGATACGAGCAGAGATGAAGGGCGAGTATTGATTGAGACATCTATTCGGTAAACCCTCACATATCTTGATTTACAAGACCTGCATGGGCCACCACTTAAACCATGTCACGCCCCAAAACCAGAATACTGGAGAGCGGGGACAGACATAGCCAGCTATGTATATAGAGATGGAATCTATCTCGCTATACGGTCACGGCTGTCTAGATACATGAGGGTTTAACTACAATCCATCAGTCGCCTATGGTCATGAACAAGCCTATTGTCTCAATCTCAAGCAAGTAGTAACAGTATACAAGATGTCAGAGCACCAAATATATAATAGGAAGGCGTCCCAAATATTATATATTCGGATGATCATGAAGCTAGTCGTACAAAATGTCAGGACTAGCAAGAGTTTCAGTCATACATGATCAACCCTAGGATCTGTCAATCATGTTACAGCCTGTAGGCAAACAGTAAATAAGGATGCAATACGAGCTAACACGTGCTCGCCGGCTAAACGCCTCAAAAGAATAATTTTACAATAAAGTGGGAGAACAAAAAGAAACCCACTCGTTGCCAGGGTTACGCCTGGTGGTCACCATCTGGCTGGAAGGTCAGTAGATCCTCTGGTGCTGCTCCGATATCTAGCCATACAAAACCAGCTGGGTCAGACCCCAGAAAGAGCAAGTGCCACAAAGGAGGCTTCACTTAGAAACTAAAACCAGCATATCACAAATAATAGTAAGGTAATTAAAAGATACTGATAATAACTAAGATAACAATAATATATTGAGCACGGAGAAACCATTCAAGTAGCCAGACTGCAACCCTTAAATCAAACAAGGACCGGAGTTGCAATCCTTCGCCTGAATAGAAATCCGCCTCAATTACTATTGATAAGGTAACAAGACAATAAACAAAGAGAGGACACAGAACTGCTCCGGGAGCCAGGTTACAACCCTTAAACCAAACAAGGACCGGGGTTGTAATCCTTCGCCTGAACAGAACTGGACCCCTGATCTTTATTGTTAAGGCCAGTATAAATAATCATGGTATTGAAGTAAGGTAAAACATGATGAACATGACAGGAGTTGCAAATAAGACAATAAACGAGTAGAGGACACAGAACTGCTCCGGGAGCCAGGTTACAACCCTTAAACCAAACAAGGACCGGGGTTGTAACCCTTCGCCTGAACAGAACTGGACCCCCGATCATTATTGTTAAGGCAAGCGCAATAAGCAGGACGATATATGATAAGGTAACCATGGAACTATTCAGATAGCCAAGTTACAACCCTTAAACCAAACAAGGACCGGGGTTGTAACCCTTCATCTGAACAGAACTTGGTATCCCATCATTTATCGATACAAGAAATCATGTCATGTTACAATCTTGTACAGGATCAGGATAAGACTAAGCTGGAATAAACTTCATCCAATCAATCACGGCCAATCAAGAGTACGGCTTGATACTTTTAACTAACTAGGGTTATCACAGGCCTAGTTACTAGCAAGATGCAATGAGATTATCCCAACAGCCACAAGCCCTGCAGACCATCCGGTTATTCAGGTCGAACGTTTATGAAGAATGCAACACGTGACTGTGTACTGGAAATGTGCCCTACTCGTCGATAGGCTACAAGTCCACTGAATGCGCCCAGATAACGGGATTGCCTGTAGCTGGAAATCTCTTCATGACTACTGAATCATTCTAGTTAATTAGCCTTAGTCAATTTCAGTAGGTATCCCTGACCGTGGTATTCAGGGACCCCCATCCTAGACATGATGCAAGACAGTACCAGTTTATTTGTACAAACACAATCGTTCACGGTGTCCAGGTCCTTCATACTTATCATGTCAGGCTAGCTGTCATAACAGCATGTCGAGATATATCATGTCAATTTACTTGTCAAGAGTACGTCACAGCGGTCCACTATCGTGTTTTATTCTTACATTATCATGAATGAGAAAAACTTGCATAAAATAACTAGTGACATATTCTTGAAGCCAAGGAAAAGATCTACAACTTTCATGTTCTGAGTTTTTCAAGATTTTAACTACAAAACAACTTAAACAGGCAAAAACAGCGAAATAGAGCAATTTCGGCGCATGGGATTCCTGCACAAATCGGCGCATGGGATTCCTGCACAAATCGGCGCATGGGATTCCTGCACAATCGGCGCATGGGATGCGTTGCCGGGACTTCACGGCGCATGTCCTCCCGGCGCATGGCCTCTCGGGCGCATGAGGTTCCCGGCGCATGGGGTTCATCGTCCCCAAACAGCAAGTTCAGCCATGAAAGTTCCGAAAACTTGTAATGGCCATAACTTACTCATTCGGAGTCGAAATCAAGCGAAACAAAAGCCAAAACTGAAGGAAATTGAATTCTCTACAACATAGAACCATTAGTTTTTAGAAATACCAAGTTTTTAGAGATCAAAACCAAGAAAACTAAACAAGAAGGAACTTAAAACTTAGATCTACAAAAATATAACCATAAAAACGGTAAATGCCAAGTTCTAAAGTATCTTAGAATCAAGTAAGGAAGAGAATGGAACAATAAAACTTGAGATCCATCATGAAGCAAGTTTGCACTTGCCTAAGCTCTCTCTCTTCCTGGTAGGTGGAAGAGTAAATGTGGAGAAGAAGAAGAATAATGAAGAGAGAGAATGAAGGAATGGGTTAATAAAGGATGATGGGGGTGGTAGGTAGGGGTTCTCCCTTGGTTCATGAGGAACCAAGCAACCCAACCCGAACCAAGCCAACCCAAACTAAACCGAGTCAAGCCAAGAGATATGTAATACAAGATAAAATAGGTACACGTATTCCATGATACATAATACGAACTACAGGCATTACAGATATGAGGAAAGAAAAAGAGAGAAAAGAAAAAAAAAGGGAAGACCTTTCCGGAGCCGAGGAAGCCGGTGATGACGGTGGCGGGAACCCTGGTGTCGAGGTGGTCGAGCGCCGATCCGACTGCCTCGGAGGAAGAAGCTGAGGCCATCGTCCTCGAGACGGACGGACGGAATGCTCCGGCAAGCCCGCCGGTGCTCGGTCGCCGGAGGAAGTGGGTTAGGGTTTTGGTTGCTCTCGCCATTGCGAAACGGGAGGTCATTGTTTTTCCTTTTTGGGAAGAATTCTTGCGATGGTCGGGAACAAACTACGAGAGTAGGAGTGGGAGTGGCTTTTAAGCCCTTAGACGTTTTTTAAACCCCAAGCGGAGATATACTCGAAGATTTTGGATCTAGGGTTAGGGTTTTGGAGTTGGGGGAGAGGAGGGAGAAGAAAGGAGGTGAAGGAGAAGGCCAGAATGTTTTGGGGGAGAGGCAGGCTATAGCAAAGATTTTGCCAACAATTAAACTTAAAAAATATTACAAGTTTGCCACCGCTCTAAATTATTAATAAAGCTTTGTTTTATAAACGTTATAAAAAGCCCAGAATTAGCCCAAACCGTCATAGAAAAAAATGTATTTTTCAACTTAATAACGCTTATGTATCAGCCGTCATTAAAACTCCTTGTCGAGCGTCATTAATAGGTCTTTTTGTTGTAGTGATCACATTTATATACAATTTCTCGGACATTGTTCAAAGTAGTTGAATAAGAAAATGATGTTCAATTGTTATATCACTTGTGAAACTTTTAAATTTAGAACGACTTTCAAATAATTTTTTGACAAATAATTCAGGAGTGTAACATTATCGGCATAATCATCTAACATATAATCTAAAGTTTTAATTAAATTATCACTATTTTTATCATCACAATCACCTAACATACATACGTTTTCAGTAAATTGAACAATTTAGTGAGAAAAAAATAGGACACGTATTAATAGTTTGGTTATTAGAAGCACGTTGAATATTTATATTATTAATTCTTGGTAATGGTGGAGTAACATAAATATTTATATGTCATGATTGTAAATTAACTCCAACAACAAATATCATACTTCTTCACCATCTTAATAATAAACAAGTAGAAGAAAAAATGTGTCATAATATAAATTTATATCGGATAGAAAAATGTTGGATAATAAGATTGCATAAATTATCTAACATAACATTTCGATAATTTAACGTAATATTTCGATAGTGGAGATTATAAGTGAATTCTGTAAAGAATAGAAGAGATGGCAGGAGAAGAAAAAATTTGTAGAAGAAGCTCCATTTATAGCCGTTAGGAATCCGACTGTTGGCCAATGGTCGTTAATTTTTAACAAGAAAAAAAACATAAATCCTGCCGAACCGTTTGTCAAAATATTTTTAACATTTAATTTCTCAAAACTTTGTTATTTCCCGTGAATTACTTTACGTTAGGGATATTTTAGCAAATGTCCCAATTACAAATATAAAAACTAGCATATACCTTTACTTATTTTAAAAACTACCAAATGTTCTCATTCTTTTGTATGCAACATTTAAAAAATTAAGATATGTCCCACTATTTTTACCTAAATTTTGATTAATTTAAACACATAATAGAGACATTTGCTAGTTTTTAAAATAAGTGAGAATATACGCTAGTTTTTATATTTGTAATGGGATATTTGCTAAAATATCTCTAAACATTATTACTCCGTAACAAATTTCCTACGTTCTTGACAGTTGACACGGCCAAGCTATTAATAAAAAAAGGGATAATTTAGCAAATACCCCCATTCCAAATGTTAAAACTAGCATATACCCCCACTATTTATTTTATTTAGCAAATACCCCCACTCCTATGTAAAAGAGTGGGGGTATATCTTAAATTTTTATTATTTTATATCAAAAAATGGGGGTATTTGTTAGATAAATAAAATAGTGGGGGTATATGCTAATTTCAACATTTAGAATGGGGGCATTTGCTAATTATCCCATAAAAAAAAAAAAACAAACCAAAATTATTGTCGCCGTATGCTTTCATCAACCAATGCCTCACTGATTATAGACTTATAGTTGGCAAATAGATAGTGATCAAGTATCCTCAGAAATAGAAAAGAACCAAGGGCCGAAAATGATGACATCTCAAGAATGTACAACTCCGAATACATTTATTTCAGTGTCCTATGGAAAAACCATTATCTATCAAAATTACTTATTCCTTTAAGACATTGAAGAAAAGCGCAAACACCTTAGGCTTCTTTATTGATATGGAGAACTTTCGGTTCAACTCTCATGTGGATTTTGTGACCTCATGGATCGCATTAGCCAAATAGCCGACATTGCCCGTAGTCATACCCGCCATACTGAAAAAAAATAAAAGATCAAAGTCAAGATGCAGTTTAACAAAAATAGTATCAACTGAACACAGTACATGAAAACTCGATTTCTCCTATGAATTGCAAGGTTACGTTACCTGATTCGACCATTGCGGGTCATATAAATGTGAAATTCACCAGTCAAACGATCAACTTGCTCGGGGGTCAGTCCGCTGTAGCAAAACATCCCAATCTGTTCCAAGAACATAAATAACAAGAAAATAGTTTGGCATGAATAACGAATAGACTATCATAAGTAACAACAGCTGACATGTGATAGTGAAGTTAGATTTCTAACTTGGGGGCTGAGATGTTCCCCCTGCCAAGGGTTTACTTTATGCCTAATACTAGTTATCACAAGGTTTAATCTTTTTTTTTTTAAACATGCAAGTGCAATGCTAAATGCTAGTTCTTATAGCAAACGCCAAGTGTTAGATAAACAGTTCACCAAAATCTTATGCTATTGAAATTTAAGATTTAAAATAAGGTATTCAAATGCGCTTATCTGAATAAAATCAACAAAAGCAAGCCTAGATACATGATTTCGAAACACTTTGACCCAAAAGCTAAGCCTGAGTGAGAAGTCCAACGTTATATATTATAATATACACTTTTCAATTATCCGATAGGAGACACATGATTAGATATCCCTCTTCAAATGCGGGTTTGAACCTGATGTGAAAGACGAATCTGATATCTCTCTCCTCGGGTACCAAATTTAGTGCATAGCTCAAACTAAACACATTTTGTAGGAACTTAACCACCTCCAAACCTGGCTCTATCTAGTTTATTGCTGATAAAAAAAAATTAATATGCTAAAGAAGTGAGCCTGACTCTTATAGTTCATACATTATATGGGACCACTTTGACCCGAAGTTGATTACGGTTCACATTTTTTCCTCTATCAGATGAGGGACTAAGCTAGTATCCTCTTTCACACGATAACCACCATCAAAACGGCATATCATCTAACATACACTCCCACCATAACCCCTTCATATGTCAGTTGCCCATGCAGAAATGCCGCCATTGGAAAGCCAGCCATGGAGAAAGGCAGATGTAAATGGGGACAATATACCATGTTTATGATGATGTTCGGTCCCTTGACCTGTTGAAAGCTGATGATCTGATAGCATGTCAGGTTACCACTTCACACCAGAACATCAGCACTGAGTGGTCAATAGTGCATATTAAACCAACTAAACGTTTTTCATGGAATCATACGAGGTGGGTTTTAGACTGTGCCAATATTACGACCTAACTGAACATGACGTTGACTTGATAAAGAACACACTTGTATTGTCATGAAATCATTAAAATAACAATTTTTACCTGATTAGTTATATGCTCCCAAGAAAGAGGTGAGCCCAACTTTTCGAGGTTTTTCCGGAGTGCTGTTCTCATACTGATGATACGATCAGCCATACCCTGACATACAATGTATAGCGATTTATATGATACCATATTTGTTAAGTCCTTATCATCACTTGTATGTGTATAGATCCTATTCTAATGTGGGAAAACACTGGAAAAGCTAATAACCTGAAAATTTTAGAAATTACCTTCACCTCCTTCAACCATAGGCTCTTCAGCTCCGGATCACTGAGGATTATTGAAACGATAAGAGAACCATGAACAGGTGGGTTACTATACATCGGCCTAGCAATCTGTTGCAACTGACTCTTCACAGCCACTGCTTGTAATTCATCTTCACAAAGAATGCTGCGACCAATTAAGCAGTCAGCAAGTTAGCAGAACTCTATTTATCTCGATTTTATAGATAGTGAAGGAAATGAAGATGAGGTTCACATGTAAAATAAATTCACCCCAAATGCTGATGATTGTAGAGACAGGAGAATGAGAAAACATATAGGTATGCAAATTAAGGATTTATAAAAAAGGGAAAATGTGAGGAGCAAAGAGGCGAGGAAGTGTAGAAATGAATAATGGATAATTTTATTGATGTGCTACTACTTGCTACTTATAGAGGTTCCAACTCCTCTTCATACTACATTTTCCAATGTGGGACTAAAGTCCCTTATTGATTCTCAACACTCCCCCTCAAGATGGGCGATAGATATTAATCATCCCCATATTGTTACATAGCTTTGACAGACTCAATGAACTAAGACCTTTAGTCAGACAGTCTGCAACTTGTTCTTCTGAGCGAACATGGTCAATCTTCAGTATCCCTTGTTCCAGCTTCTCCTTGATGAAGAATCGATCGATATCGATGTGCTTCGTTCTGTCGTGGTAAACTGGATTGTTGGCTATACTTATTGCAGCTTGACTATCGCTCAGAAGATGTAACGGTGCTCCCTTATCCAGCTTCAAATCTGTCAGCAGTGCTTTCACCCACAGTAATTCTGACACTCCCAGAGCCATTGCTCTGTATTCTGCTTCAGCTGACGACCGTGCTACCACTGACTGTTTCTTGCTTCTCCATGAGAACAGGTTTCCTTCTACAAAGACACAGTACCCCGTGGTAGACCTTTTGTCGTCTATGCAACTCGTCCAGTCTGCATCGCAGTATCCCTCAACTTCTATGTGTCCATTCTTCCTGAACTATAGTCCTTTTTCCGGCGTCCCTTTCAGATATCTCAAGATCTGAAACACTGCTTCCATATGACCCGTTCTTGGATTATGCATGTAGCGACTCACTACACTCACCGCAAATGAGATACCAGGGCGAGTGTATCACAAATAAATCAATTTTCCTACAAGTCTTTGATACCTTTCACGATCAACTGGCTTTCCTGCTTCTGCTCCCAACTTGTACTTCTGGTCAATCGGAGTGACTGCTGCTTTGCATTCCAGCATCCCTGTCTCCTTTAGTAGATCTAGTGCGTATATTCTTTGTGAGAGAACAATTTCTTGTTCGTCGTCACACACCTCGATACCCAGAAAGTACCTCATCGTACCTAAATCCTTCACCTCAAACTCCTTCACGAGTTTTGATTTCAGCTTAGTGATCTCGACCTCATCATCACCTGTGATTACTATATCATCCACATATACAGCAAGTATAGTAATGTGGCCTCTTGCATGCTGAAGAAAGACTGTATGATCTGCATTTGTTTGATGGTATCCCATGCCAGTAACAGCCTTTCTGAATCTGTCGAACCAGGCTCGAGGAGATTGCTTGAGCCCGTATAGCGACTTTTTTAGTTTACAAATTTTTCCAGCGACGTCCCTCCGTCTGATTCTGTCGCGTAGCATCCTGGCGGGAGCTCCATGTACACTTCTTCTTGCAGGTCCCCGTAGAGAAATGCATTCTTCATATCTAATTGGTATAGCTTCCACCCATAATTTGCTGTAATGGAGACCAGAGTTCTTACCGTGCTCATTTTCACTACTGGGACAAACGTCTCATCATAGTCGATGTCATATGATTGTGTGTATCCTTTTGCAACCAACCTCGCCTTGTACCGCTCTACTTTTCCTTCTGGTGTCTCCTTCACTGTGTACACCCATTTGCATCCCACAGTTTTCTTTCCTTTGGGTAATGGAACCAGCTCCCATGTTTTATTTTTCTCTAGTATCCCAAGTTCTTCCATCATTGCAGCTTTCCATCTTGGATCTTTTTTTGCTTCCTGCCAACACTTAGGCAAAGAAGTAGAGTCTAACGATGCAATGAAAGCTCGATAATTCGGAAAAATGTTAGAATAAGACAAAAAATTGGCAATATCATGTTCATAATCATCATAACGACTAGGAGCCTTACCCGCATTGATGCGAGAAGATCTCCTTAAGAGAACAATAGGGGGTGGAGAGATCATACCATCCAAGTCAAAGAGATCCGCATCAGAATCAGAGTGATTCAGTGCGGGGGCAACATCTTCAAGAGTTGGGGCAGGAGTAGACGAGGGACTTGGTACAGTAGGCAATGGGCACGACACAGTACTGGACTTCTGTTGTCTCCTTCTGTAGACTTGGAGCTCCTTTTTCCTTGTCTTCTCCTGCGTAACATATGTATCTTCTTCTTTATTCTCCGTATCAGAGTCACTGCTATCTCCCCCTTTCGTCCAATTTTTCACGATCGGGCACGGGACCGATCCGGCTACCACATTTGGACTTATTATCTTTCCCTCACGTCTAACACCCTCTGTGTTAGGTGTGTCACCAAATGCTGAACCTGCATCCGAACCATAGTATGGTTCCAGTTTTCTGAATTTAACGTCCATGCTAACAAACATCTTCCGCTCAACTGGGCTCCAACATGCGTATCCCTTCTGAGTCGCTGTGTACCCGACAAATACACACTTAACCGCTCTAGGATCCAGTTTGCCAACTCCTGGCCTATTATCTTGGATAAAACACACACACCCAAATACTTTTGGAGGAATAGTGTATGTAGTTGCACCAGTAAGTATCTCCAACAGTGTCTTCCAGTCCAATACCTGAGACGGTATTATGTTGATGAGATAAGAGGCCGTCAATACAGCTTGCCTCCATAAGTGTTTTGGGACATTCATAGCCAGCATCATCGTCCGTGCGACCTCCAGAAGGTGCCTGTTCTTCCGTTCGGCCACAACATTTTGTGCCGGTGTATAGGCATAAGAAATTTGATGTAGTATTCCATGAGTAGATAAATACTCAGCAACCCTCTTATTAGTATACTCCGTCCCATTGTCAGACGGAAAACACTTAATTTTAACGTTATATTGTGTTTCCATCTGGCGATGAAAATCTTGAAAAGCCTCAAGGACGTTACTTTTATTCTTCATAAGGTAGATCCAGGTCACGCGGGTATAACAGTCAATAAAAGTGACGAAACATCTAAAATCATTAATACCGGTTGTAGGACAAGGGCCCTATACGTCCGAATGTATCATATCAAATGCAGTGGAACTTCTATTCCCTGAGCTCGCATACGAGCTCATGGTATGTTTTCCCAACTCACATGCATTACAAAATAACTTCTCTTTATTAGCCCTTTGATATACGGACGGATACATTCGACTAATAACTTTAAAGGAAGAATGCACGACACGCTGGTGGTGGAGTAGTAATTCGTCTTCTACACTGCAACGTGGAGTGTCCAGTTGTGCGTCCGCTACTAGAGATGCCAATGCTTCGTCCAGTCCGGTCTTGTCCAAATACCACAGCCCCTTATGCCATGTGCCAGTCCCTAGTCGTCGTCCTGTCCCCTTCTCCTGAAAAGTCACCGTAGGAATGTCAAAGGAAACAGTACAGTTTAGGTCAAGGATAATGGCACTAGTAGATATAAGATTGACAGAAAAAGATGGAGCATGTAAAACATTAGTGAGAGTGAGGGAAGGGGTGCATGCGACAGTGCCTTTACCCATTACAGATCTGGAGGTACCATCAGCAGTCTGAATGCTCTCCGGCGTCGGTAGGTGAGTATAGTCCTCGAACTCACCGCGGGACCTTGTGACATGGCGAGATGCCCCAGAGTCCATAATCCAACCTGGCTGATGGACAGATGCAAGAGCACGCGCAGGTATACCTGTGCTGGTTTGGACAAAGCAAATGATGTGATCCCCTGAGATAGATGACGCCCTAGGAGTAACTTGACTGTCGTCCGAATCCAGCTTCGTGACTCGTAACCTCGCGATGAACTCCCTCTTGTGGACACACACAAAAAAGAAGAAAAAAACGTTGTCTTTTCTTTTATTAGCGCAAGGCACCACAAATCGAGTACGCCTGAGAGATCCTGCGCTGAGGATCCCCGAGTACAAAAAAGAATTCTGGGGAATGGGACGATGGAGATCGAGCGGCAGTTGCTCCTTTACTCCGTTGACACTCCGATTACAAAAGTGGGAGAAAACCTAAAAAAATTGCTAACTCTCGGCTCACTGGCAAAAAGTGCAGCAATTTGGCTCTTGAAAATGCTCTCCGTTCTGTGTGTTTGAAGAGGGATGAGGCCTCCCTTTTATAGTCGTTCTTGAGCTGGAATGGTGTTATGCGCCCACATGAGGAAACACGCTGGTTTTTATGTGGGCGCATAGTCCTGCTTTAGGCGCATAGGACGTAGGTGCATACAGGCTGCGAGATCGTGGGTTGGTCGTAGCGTTGACGTGGCCGCATGCTTCGGTGCACGACTTCTCGTGGAGACTGACGTGGCCGTGCGCTTCGGTGCACGTTTTGATCATGGCTTTGACTGAGTCAGGCTTGGGTGCATAGCCATGTCTCAGGCTATGCGCCCTCCTTTCGGGGGAGTTAGTCTTGGGCGCATGGAACTTCACTGGCTGGGCGCATGAAACTTCACTGGCCGGGCGCATGAAGTTGTACTGACTGGGCGCATGAAGCTTCGTTGGTTGGGCGCATGGAGCTCCACTGACTGGGCGCATGTGGCTTCACTGACTTGGACGCATGGGACTTCATTTGCTGAAAATTTTTCATGCTTCAACAAGACCCTCTTCAAAGTTTTCGATACTTGAACAATGTTCGAAATACTTTGAAAGAAATATGGATCGTCTTCTTGCGAGGCAATGGGCGCATAGCACGACTCTCTCCTTGGACGCATAGTATTTTGGCCAGCCTGTCAAGGAGATACGACTGTTGAGATTTTCCTCGAAATACGAACTGACAGATTCATCGGAACGGAATTTGAAGCGGTCCATCCTTCATACGTTGTCCACGTCAGCAAGGGACAGTCGCATAGTATGCAGAGAGCTGATCCTTCACGTAGGCGCATAGGCTGTAGTGGGCGCATACAACACAATGGGAGCATACAACAGGTGGGCGCATAGTATAGCCCGTGCCTATAAATAGACCCTTGGAGGAGAGAGAAAGTTCATTATTCCTTTCTCTTTGAATTTTTCAAAAAACTCTTCGTCTACTTTCTTTGAGAGCCATGTATCCCAAGGTCGCCAAGAGATCCGCGAAGGGTAAGGGGGCTGCTTCGAGTGACTCTCCTCCTGCGGCAGCGTCTTCGGCAGTCTAGGACCCGATTCTGGGTGAGGGCATGCTTAAAAAAACAAAGTCTCGAGCGTTAATTTGCGATGCTCGGACTTTTCTTCTGCCCGGACGCTTGCGCCTAAGGCAACATACTTCTGTGAGCATTACTATGCACCCAAAGAAGTCATGCACCAACACTGTGGTGTGCTATGCGCCCAAGTGCTGCCACGTTAGGCGCCCTCCAAGCAGTGGCATGTCATGCGCCCATGCACTGTTAGTGTGTTATGCGCCCACATGTCTTGTTTTGGGTGCATATCCCTTTGGGCGCATAGCCCTTTGGACGCATAGGAGCCTTCATGACTTAGTTCATTTCCTGCAGTTTTCTGATTCTTTCTTTCTGCATGTGACTCTTGCAGCATCCATGCCGAAGGCTGAGACTATGGTGAAGGAGGAGATGATGTCTCCTTTCATAAACAAGAGTCACCGTTTGTCAAGGAGGAGGTGGTGCCAAAAATTGAGGAAGAAGAAGAGCCGGCGCCCGTCGGGGAGGGAATTACTCCCAAAAGCGAAGCTGCTGTAAAGGAGGAGCACCAGCCTGAGAGTAGTAGGACTGGGGGCTCTGATCTTCCTTCTCCAGCTGAGGGCCCTGATCAAATGGATCCCTCATATGCGAAATGGTTGAGGGAATGGTATATGCTTCGCCACAGCTAGGAACCGCGGGTTTCCATAAATGTCCGTATTTTGTCTTGGTATTTATGTCTGTTTTTAGCTTTATGTTTCACTTCATCTGGGCATCAGATGTAATCCTCTACTTCTTGCCTGGGCGAAGAGATGAAGAACTTTTTGTTTTGCTCATGAGATGTAGTCCTGTGAATGTAATTGATTTTGAATAAACAGAGTACATTCGCTCCATTCTTTGCTTGTAATATCTGTGGTGATTGTTTTGGAGAGCCAATCATTTGTGTAAAGGGTATCCCGCTAGGGGAGCTCCCACCCTCCTTCTTGTTTGCTTGAACCCATCGCCCTTCTGTACGCTGGCGGTGCGGGTAATAGATTTGAAACGAAAACCCAACAGCGGTAATATAGATGTGATAGGTTTTATGGTCTTGACACCATGTCTTTTATCCCGGATTGGGTATAGGTGTCGAGTCGGAAGACTATCGGTATCAGAGGTAGTATAGACGTGACACATGATAATCAGGAGTGGTTTTGTGAAATGTTGATGCTAGAGGTAATGTGGACGTAGCAAGGATATTTCTGGTGGGTATTCCCCTGGAGAATTTTTGTGTGGACCTATTATCCGTTTTATATTCGAATGATTCGAACATAGATAATAAGTTGAATGAAGCTGCTAGTAGAGATAATATGGACGTAATAGCAGAGAATATTCTATATCTGACCAGAGGTAATATGGACGTATAAAGATACATAACATTAGGTAGGAGTGGATAGTTCAGAGGTGGTGGGAACGTGATTATCCTTGATGAATGCTTTGCACAGAGGTTATGTGGACGTGGCAAAACACAATCATTTTACTGGAAAAATAATTATCAGAAAACAATTCAGAGGTAATAGGGACGTGACTTGTTTTCGTCAAACCGAGTTTGGACAGAGTAACGGGAATGATTCCACTGGGAAAATATTTAGTGGACCTATTATCCAGGGCGTATTCAAGACTCTTGAAATACGGATAATAGTTAGATAGTAAAAAATTTCGAATCATATAAACATCGCACTGTACATTTACATGACTGAATATATGTGAACATTATGTAAAAGGGGTTACACATAATATTTCTTCAGGAACTTGCCATTGATAGACATCATGAGCAAGTCACCGTCAGGCTTGGTCAGCCGGTACGCACCATTAGAATACACCGATTCTATGACGAAAGGGCCTTCCCATTTAGGCTGGAATTTCCCTTTTGTTTTGTGCGTCATGACCATCGGTCTTCTCACTGCTAGGACCAGATCATCGACTTGGAAAACCCTTTCCTTCACTTTTTATTGAAGGCTCTGGAAAGGTGTGCTTGGTATAGCTCAATGCGCTGCTGAGCTAACAAGCATTTTTCGTCTAGTGCTTCGAGCTCCTGGAGTCGCAAACGATAGCTTTCTTCAGTAGTCAGCTCGCTGGCTAAGGCTACTCGAAGAGAAGGAATCTGGATTTCTAGGAGAAGAACTGCTTCGCACCCATAAACCAGAGAGAATGACGTATTGCATGTTGGAGTCCGGACTGTTGTGCGATAGGCCCATAGACATTCACTGAGCTTCTCGTTCCAATCACGCTTATTTGAAGACACAAACTTCTTGAGAAGTTTTATGATGGTTTTGTTGAAGGCTTCTGCTAGCCCGTTAGCCGCTGGATTGTAGGCAATAGAGGCTACGTTCTGGATTCGATTCTTATCGCAGAACCGATAGAATACATGGCTTGCGAACTGTGGACCATTATCATGGATGATCCTGCGAGGTAGGCCGAAGCGGTAGATGATGTGATATTTAATAAAACTGATCACGTTTGACGTCTTTACTTCGGTGAGCGGTATAGCTTCCGCCCATTTGGAGAAGTAATCGGTTATGGCTAGGATGAACCGATGTCCTTTGGAGGATGGCGGACTGATTGGTCCTATGACGTCCATGCCCCAGGCTTCAAATGGCCAAGATGCTGCCATCGGATGTAGAAACTCCGAAGGTTGATGAATGAAATCGGCGTGGAACTGACAAGCTCTACACTTCTTTGCATATTCAACAGCATCTGCTATCATTGTGGGCCAGTAATAACCCATTCGTTTAAGGCGATCTTGTAATTTGGGGCTTGGTTGATGTGCACCACAAACTCCATCGTGCGCCTCCCGGAGTGCATGTTTGGCTTCTGAGTCTGACAAGCATCGTAACAGTAGCCCGTCGTAAGAGCGTCGGTACAACATCTTGGTAGCTGTGTCGTAGTAAAATCTGAGGGATCGCCTTTGGATGGATACTGCTTCCTTCGGATCATCGGGAAGGATTCCATAGACAGCGTAGTCTATGAAGGAAAATCTCCAGTCTTTAGCATCGGCGTTTGTTTCCGCTGCGTAACTGTGATGAATATGCAAAGCATTTTTCACACAGAATAGTTCTCGACCAGACACTGTGATCGAGTGCTGAGTATTGGTTGGAATGGGCAAGGAAGCAGCGAGACCGGCTAGAGCATCTACTTCTATATTCTGTAGTCGAGGTACGTGCTCGATGAAGAATCCAGCGAAAGTAGACGCCAACTCGATTGTTGCTCTGGTAGGGGATGAGATCTTCGTGACGAACCTCACAATCCCCTCGGACTTGACTAACTATTAGCTTGGAATCGTCGTACGCTTCTAGATAGTCAATTCCCAGTTGTTTTACCAGTTGCAGGCCGATTAATAGGGCATTATATTTGGCCACATTGTTGGTGCATGGTTCCACGAGAGAATATGTACAGTGTATAACCAGATGATCAGGTGACACGAGCACGACACCTACTCTAGCCACGATGTTTCCTTTGGGCCTTGTTCTTGATGCGCCGTCAAAGAACATTTGCCAAATAGGGATTTTTTCAGTTGCAGTGTTAGACTCCACCACTTCGTCGGGGATTTCGTCGTAGAGTTTGGACGACTCCGGCACCGGATGAGCTGCGAGGAAATCAGCTAATGCTTGGCCTTTTACTGCCTTCTGAGGGACAAAGATGATATCATATGGAGTCAACAGCATTGCCCATGTAGCTAAATAGGAATTGAGAGAACCCAGTTTAGTCATGAGTATTCTGAGAGGGTTGACTTTAGATATGATGTGGATAGTCTGCCCAGACACGTAGTGGCGTGTCTTTTGGATGACAAATACTAGTACAAGGCATTCCTTCTCCACCAGTGTGTATCTGTGTTCGGCACCCACCATTGTGCGGCTGAGGTAGTAGATTGCCTGTTCATGGCCGCCTTCATTCTTCTGAGCTAAGAGGACACCAAGAGAATGGTCCATAGCGCGGACATATAGTAAGAAGGGCTTCCCTATTATTGGAGCTACCAATACTGGAGGGCTTGTAAGATACGCCTTGATGTCGTCGAATGCACGTTGACATTGTTCAGTCCAGACAAAAAATACGCCTTTCTTCATGAGCTGGGTGAACGGTTGACACCTTCCAGAGAGGTTTGAAATGAATCGTCTGATGTAGGCTAGCCTTCCTTGTAGTCCGCGTAGCTCTTTGAGGTTTCTTGGAGGATGCATGTCGAGAATAACCTTCACTTTCTCCGGGTCCAGATGTATACCCTTTGAAGTGATGACGAAGCCAAGGAACTTGCCGCTAGAGACTACCAGAAAAGACTTGGTTGGATTCATCTTGAGTTGGTATGCACGCATTAGTTCGAACACTGTTCTCAAGTCTAGGAGGTGATTGCCCTTGAGGCGACTTTTGACTGCGATATCGTCTACGTAACACTCCACAGTTTTGCGCAAATGATCGTGAAAAATTGTGTTCATGGCTCGCTGGTATGTCGCCCCTGCATTCAACCCGAAGGGCATCACCGTATAGCAGTATACCCCCAATGGTGTTCGAAAAGATGTGTGCTTCTCGTCGTCGGAAAACATCTTGATTTGGTTGTAGCCTGAGAACCCATCCATGAAGGACATCCGTTCGAAGCCGCAGGTATTATCGATCATTACGTCAGTGATCGGTAGAGGGAACTCGTCTTTCGGACATGCAGAGTTCAAATCACGGTAGTCGATACAGACTTGAACTCCACCGTTCTTTTTCATGACTGTGACGATGTTGGCAACCCAGTCTGGATGTTGTTCCTCGCGAATGAATCCACTGGCGATGAGCTTCTTGACTTCATTCTCGATGGCTTCCATGACGTCTGGTCGAAATCGTCGTTGTTGTTGTTTCACTGGTTTAGCTTTAGACGAAATGTTCAGGCGGTGCATGACGACTTTAGGGTCCAAGCCTGGCATGCCTTCATAGCTCCATGCGAAGACGTCGATGTATTCTCTTATAAGCTGTATAAGAGATTGGCGTTCATGGTCAGATAGGCTTTTGCTGATGAAGATTGGTTTGAAGGATGCTTCATCTCCTAGATTGACTTGGATGACTTCGTCTTCGGTAGGTGGTTCACGTTGTTCGAAGCGCAGCTCCCACCTGGTGTCCATCTTTTGAGCCCATTGTTCGAGTTCGATTGATTGGACATCGTCTGTAATTTGGTCGGCAGAAACCATGTTGACGGATAGATGTCGCCGATGCTGGAGTCTGAGTCCCAGAGGGAGGAATCAGAAGAATGAGAACAACGATCTGCTTCATCATCTGATCTTTTGGGAGTTGTTGGAGGAAAAACATAGCCCAAACCAACACCGCTTCGTTGATAGTAATTCTCGGGTTTGCCGGGAGGAGCAAAGTATCGTATTGGCAACCGTCGTCCTCGGCCGTAATTTAGCCCTTCGTCGCTTTTGATGTCATATCCCATATTCTGGATGATATTCTTGGCCTGCCAACTATATCGGAAAAGTTACATTTTTCCAGAGTCATAGTCAGCTTCTGTGTTGTACTTGGGAGAAGTAGAGTCTAGAACGAACTTTCTCTCGCCAATTATACGACCGAAGATGATTAGCTCTTCATCTTTCTTTCTGGCTGGAACGATGAAGTAGAGGATATCTTCAGGGTAAACTTTTTCCCGCAAGTGAGGTGTTGTGACCGGCATACAGAGGTGTGGTCCTATGCCGTTCTCTAGGGCGTATATCGTATCTATGTAATGGTTTACCGATAGATAGACATCGGAGTAATTCAAAGATAAACCTTTACTAAGGAAATACGCAAGTTCTTCTTCAGGGATAACATCATCCGCTGAAGGTACATTATTCTGAGTATTGATATACTCATCGAGAGGATCATCATCTGGAAGAGGGGCCACAGTCTTGGCCGAGTTCACCACGTAGGGTAATTCTTCAAGATGGGGAGGACGGGCATCAGTAGGTTCCCCCTGGGTGTCTTGCTGATAGTGATGGTCAGTGGCTTGACCTTGCCGGAGTTCTTTTTTTTCACCCAGATTGTGAGAGGCTTCGGAGTACTTTCTGGAGTAGTACGTCCTTTGACTCAGATAATCAGGGGACCGTCGTTGGGGGATGGAGTTGCTTCAGCTTCATTGTCAGCTTCATTGTCGTCATCCTTGGGGGGTTGAGATTGGTAAAGTACCGAATCTCCATAGTAAGCTTCGATGCCCTTAAAAGGATCGACATCGGCAAACTTCGTCTTCACAACACCGTTGCTGTTGACGTACTTGAAGCACTGGTGAAGTATGGAAGGGATAATCATGTTCTCATGTATCCATGGACGTCCCAACAAGATGTTGTAGGATACATTGGCATCGATCACATAGCAGGAAACCTCCGTTCGGAGATCATCGATCTGGCATTTGAGACGGATCTTGCCCAGCGGATGACTTCGACCAGCATTGAAAGCCATGATAGTTGTGTTGGTTGCGGATAGCTTGTGCAAAGAGATTCCCAGGATTTGCAGCAAACTTCTAGGAATGATGCGGAGGGAGGATCCTGGATCGATGTGCATGCGGTCTACCTTGATCGCCCCGATATACCCTGTATAGTACAGGGGTCTATCATGACGATTATTTTTGAGTAGCATGTCCTCCTGTGAGAAGGTGATGTTGGGCACCACATCCATAGTACTGTGGCAGTGGGGGCAGGAGACAGGATCTTCAGCGGGGGCTTTCACTTCAACGAGGTAAGAGTCGGCATGTAGCAATACCTCACTTAAGGCCTTCCACGTTTCTTTGGAGAGTCGCAATAGATCGAACAGAGACAACCTGGCAGGTGTATTGGCTAGCTGAGCCAGTATGTCAAAGTTGTAGGGTCGATCCATGCCTTCGGGAGATGGCGCCTTTAGAGATTTGTCAAACCGCGTCTCCTTCTGCATGGATTTGTCCGTGGTTTGCGGCTTGGACGGGCTGGCTTCTGAGCTTGTGGGGGCAGCAGGAGCTTGAGAAGGTAGTGCCTCTTCTTGTGCGGGATCGTACGTCCGAAGATAAGTCTTCCCCGATCGCGTCTCGCCAGATAGAACCTCGTAGATGGGGGAGGATACCATATGGCATGGCTTGAATTTCTTGCCCCTTCTTGCTTTGGGAAGTGCTACCCCCTGCGTCACTTCTTGGACAAGGTCCGGGTGGACCCACATGATCTCACCACGTTCAGTTGTGAGTGGGACCAAGGTCGAGTTGCGAGCTGGTGATAGGTTGACGACTTCCATCATCGCCTTGGGGATCGGGACCACGCCATATGGGACTTCTATAGGAGGAAAGTCGCCAAACTGAAGAGAGATCATGTTAGCAGATACGACCTTGTCTTCAGCTTCGAGGTTGATCACTTGGCTGTCGATAAGCTGTTGTATCTTCTTCTTCAGGACGATGCAGTCCTTGGTGGAGTAATGCACGTACTGATGATAAAGACAGTACTTGGGAGCAATGAGTTGGCTCGCCTCTGCAGGACGTCGTGGTAGAGGCAATGTCAGCTTATTACCCTTCGTCAATGTGTGGAAGATGGTAATGACATCGTCTTCTTCGAAGGAGAAGGTTTCCTTAGGCTTGTCGGAGGCGCCCTAAGAATTGGAGGCTCCTTTGATGTGTCAACTTTCAGGACTTCTTTCCCTTTACCCCCACGAACAGGGACAGTTTGAGTATGCTTGCCCTTGTCTTCAGATTTGGGTGTCTTCAACCCCAGTAGTTCCAAGTTAGGAACGTCGTTTTCAGCAGCATCAGCGGCCCCAATGAAAGCGAGCCATGTATCATACTTATGTATACCTAGACAAAACTTCACTGTAGAAAGGAAATTATGTCGACAAGTATCCATAAGTTCTGAGTCTGGTATGCCGAAGGGCATCTTCAGTGCTAACCGTTTGAAGCGTTCTATGAAGGCGATGACAGACTCAGTCCTCCTTTGCTTGGTCTCGATGAGAGTGGACATACTAACATGCATGCCACTCTCGTAAAACCTGTTGAGGAACAACCTCTCCAAGTCTTTGAATGAATTGATACACCCATCAGGCAGACTGCAGAACCATTCGAAGGCTACCCCTGCAAAGTGCTAATAAACAGTTTCGACAGGAACGGATCGTCTCGGGACAAGTGCAGAGTCTGCGTATTGAAGTACATCATGTGCTGACGAGGAGAAGTCAAACCGTCGAATGATTTCAGCGTCAGCGGCTTGTAGTTAGGAGGGCAAGTAGCGTTCTCCCACTCAGGAGGATACAGTTGAGATATCCCCATCTTCTGTAGCTCGTCTTTGTGTGAGATGGTGTCGAGACGAACGACCAGGGAATCAATTGCATCCTGTTGATTGAGCAGGTGTTGGAAAACGGCTGCTGACCGGTTGTCAGGTGTTGTTGGCGAAGGACCACCCTCAGCATTTGCAAGATTTGGAGGTGCAACGGAATGATACTCCTTTTGTGGGGAAGGAGGGTTGTTGCTGTGAGACGGACTAGCGTGGGCTGAGACGTTTTGTTAAGGTGGAGGAACAGCCCCAGCAGCTTGAACTGCCATGATACTGGTAAGCATATCAGTGATCTTTGGCGAATGCTGTTTCGAGACCCTCTAGCCGTTTATTAGTCTAATCACTGGCTTCTTCAGGTCTTTCTCCGTCCGTCATTGTAGAAGCATGGAAAATATTTCTTTTAGTCCCACATCGGAAAGGAGAAGAAGAAAGGGCTCACTCCATTCTATAAATAGAGCCCCCTTTCTTCCTTTGAAAAGGGCACCAACTTCTCTTCCCTCCTTCCAAACTTGGACTCTTCCTATTACGCACCTTCGGGTGCAAAGTCGAAGAAGTCTAGGGCAGCGCGGGCTCATCGAGCTCAGTCAGCTGTCCCAACCTCTGACCATCAAGAGCGTCCCGCTAAGCGGGCCTCTGATAGAAAGTTGTACAGAGCCGCCCGTGTCCAGCCCCCGACGGCAAATGGACATAGTGGTTCTCAAGAGTCTCCCAACAAAGATCGAGGGCAAGTGTTTCTATTAGCCCCACATCAGGGAGCAAACATGATACCTACGCACTCGTGTGTTCGGGATACCCAGGCCCACAAAGCGAGTGCACAGGTTGATCGAGACATTCCTCATGCGGCTCGGTCATGAGACGTCCTTCTTGCGGCTCGGTCATGAGACATTCCTCATGCGGCTCGGTCATGAGACATTCCTCATACGGCTCGGTCATGAGACGTCCTCCATGCGGCTCGGTCATGAAACATTCTTCATGCGGCACATAACCCAGGAAGCTTCATACGGCTCAAAATTAGACGAGCTTCATGCGGCTCAAGAGTATCATGCGGCTCAGGAGTCCCATGCGGCCCAAACACATAGGCAACTCGAGTAAACTCCATGCGGCTCAGAGAGAAAGGCCACATGGTATTCAAAACATCTGTACCCAATGACGCATTTAATGTTCTGACGATTGACAGCTGATAGACGACAGACCTGACATAAAGTTGTCATAATGAGTGGCGCTGTCTGCCAAGTCTCGGGAATAAGAAAAATCTTCAAAGTGGCGCTGTCTACCAAGTTTCGAGGCAAGCTTATGCGGCCAGAATAAGATGAGTTCATGCGGCCAGTACAGAAAAACATATACGGTTCAACCATAAAGGTCCCCCGTGCGGCTCGGCCATGAAGAAGCCCATGCGGCTCCTACAGGAGCGGCCTTATGCGATTCAAAGAAGACTCTCAGTCTCATGCGGCTCGGGAGTGTATACGGTTCAGCAGGAATATGCGGCCCGGTCGACGCCATATCCCCCTTTGGGATCCCTCCCTACAGCTGGCCAATTGAGTAAGTGGCCTCATTTAATGCTCTGACACGACTCGACTACCGTGACGGCTCTGACATAAAGTGTCATAATGGTTCTGCCATAATGACAGACTCTTCGGGAAAAGAGGAAAATCTCTGACCCGATCCGTCAGAAGTCCCAGGTTGCCACGTGGCAATCAGCCATATACGGCCCACCAAGAGTCCAGTCCCTGCGGCCTAACACAACGTTGTACATGCGGCTCCCTGAGAACTCATTCCCTGCGGCTCAAGGCAACGCTAGGTTATGCGGCTCGCAGCGACTATGCATATGCGGCTCATTGAGAGTTCGTTCCCTGCGGTTCGATGAAGCATTGTCCTTTGCGGCTCACGAAGAGTATCTCCCTGCGGTTCAAGTGTTGCCCATCCTATGCGGCTCTGGCAGGACCCACAATCAAAACACGTGGCATCGGATCAATCAACGATTTAACCGAATCTCAACAAATATATTTGACATCATCATCATAATTACTGAGATCAAGGCATATCATTTATCATCAAGCCAACGGGACACGTGGCGAGCAATCGGATATTGGTAGAATCCATCATGGAGATTTAAAGCAGTTAACATTAATTGCTCACAAGATTCGGTGTTATCCTCATTAATGGCCGAGATTCATTGTAATCAGGATCAAGGGTTCAGATAGATTGAAGGAGCGCCGACATTCCAAACAAATGATCATTAGCAAACCCTAATGATCATACCCCACTCTTATAAATAGCCAGCATCATTTCTTTGCAAAAGGACCGACAACAAAAAGAATAAAAATATACAGAGTCAGAGAGAGAATACACAGAGAGAGAGAAAGAAGCCAGGAGAGCAACAGAGGAGCAAAAAGAGCACTTCTTCGTCAACGCCAACCATCTTTTCACAAGGAGCCAAGGCTGCATACCGATCGTCCAAGGAGTAAGGCAGGGCTGCCGTCGCCTTCCCGAGCCTCTATCGTCACCCCCCAGAATCTAAAATAAACAATTGTACTTAGATTGCTGTACCTAGGTTTTCGTCCCTAGGCTTTCTTTGTACAAGCGAGTTTGTATTGTGAGTCTAAGTTCAGTCCTCCGATAATTGTTCTGTACTTTTACAATCAATGGCAAACACGATGGCGACTCTGCTGGGGACTAACTTCTCCACGACTGAGGAGTTGGTGACGCAATCGGATGCAGCCAAGCTTGGCTCCACGCAACAAAAGATGGTCGTCCGCTTCGACCAACAAGCGTTTGAAGAGATGCTCTCCGAAGGAAGCGCTGGCCCGGTCCAGAAGCGCACCCGCACGACAAAGGCTCGCAGAGAGTGGAGGCCAAAATCATTTGCTTCTCCCCAAGCCCCCGACGGTGTACCCTCTGTTGCTCAAGACGGTGAGAAGGACTCTTCTGCGGCCCCACTTCAGACCGTAGACAACTCTGCTGTCTCCAAGTCCGGCAGAAGAAAACACTATGATGCTGGACTTGCAGAGGCAAAGAGGAACTCTACGCGAACTGAGCCGCATAGGGGTGCTAGCCGAGTGAAAAAGGCTCATGCGACCACATCCGCTAGCCGCATGGACAAAGCCCATGCGGCCACAGTCGCTGGCCGCATAAAGAAGAATCATGCGGTCACATCTGGCAGCCGCATAGTTTATGCAGCTACAGTCGCCAATCACATGGATGAAACACATGAGGCTATAGGAGGCAGCCGATTGCAGAAAACCCATGCGGCCACTATTGCCAACCGCATGCGGCCAGCCTGCACGGTCTTGATTCCTAGCCGCCCAAAAACAACTCATCCGACAGCAGAAGATGACCGCATGCAGACAGCCTGCACGGTACCCAACTCTAGCAGCATAGCGTCCGTTCCACGCTTCTCTCGATCGGTCTTCGACCGTCTCTCATACGGTCCCGACCCTGATGATTCTCTGTATGATAAGCCAGACTCTGTGGCATTCAACTTGGACTCCTCCTATTACGCACCCACAAGTGCTAAAAGAAGGAAGTCTAGGGCAGCGCGGGCTCATCGAGCCCAGTCAGCTGTTCCAACCTCTGACTATCGGAGCGTCCCGTTGACTATCACACGGGCCTCGGATGGAAAGTTGCATACAACTGTTCAAGTCCAGCCCCCCGCGGCGAACAGACAGAGTGGTTCCTCTGACCTGCGGAAGACGATCCTCCACAAACGCAAGGAAAGAGAAGGAGTGTCGGTGTGCAACGAGTCCTCGCTTGGACATCGCTGCACCCAAATTATCGTCAATTGCTGCTGCAACAACACGGCAATGACAGAAGCGCGGCCATCCATCTTCCAAAGGCTACAGCACCCAAACTCAGAAGATGAGGCACCTCCTGTTGTCTCCTGCAATTCTGCTCAAAAAGTCCCCGTTGAAGAGAGAAGGAAGAAAACGAGCATCTCCAGTCCGAAGATATCAACCACTACAACTAAGAAACTGTCGTCTAAACGGTTGTCCTCCATTGGTGTGTTCCAACACACCCGTTCAAAGACGAAATTTACCGCGATAGGAAATTCATCATCCACATCGCTGGGGGTGGAAGGAGCTGGGGGTAGCACTCCTCCGAACATCCGCAACAATCCGATGTTCCAAGGAACCGAGTCCGCACAAACAACTCTTCCATCAGGAGCAACGGACGCTGATGCCCCAGAGGACATCCGTAACTCGCAAGACAAGGCAAGCTCTGAAGCTGGGGATACCATCCCCTCCGAGTCCGAGCCCGAAGAGAACATTCCCACCTATCCCGATGACTTCTCGGTGCATGGGTACGACTCAGAGGGCACATCCTCTACCGTTCCTTCCATCACTCCTCACGTAAGGACGGTATTCATGACGGACAGCGATCAAGGTGGTTCCAGCGATCGCCAGCGCATCGACAATCTCGAAGCCATATTACTTGCTTTGGTCAAGTCTGTAGACGAGATTAAAGCGGCCCTGTCCACTCTACAAGGAGGAGCGCCTGGTCAAACAAACGCGGGCCCCGCGGTCAATGTAGATTCGAACTCAGCGGCACCAAACCAGGGCAATAATCCTCCCGAAATAACAGCCCCCGCCGCGACAGATGAGATCCGAGAAGTAAGAAGAGAGGTTCAGGAGCTCCGTGCCATGTTTCATGCCCGAGAAAATGCTCAAGATCTCAGAATACGGCAACCATACCCTGCTGAGTGGAGGGATGTTCCATTCCCACCAAGATATAAGCCGTTTAACATCAACCCATATGATGGCAAAACCTCAGCAAGTCGGTACATCACTTACTTTGAGGTCACCACCGACCATCTGCCCCATGAAGATGCGATCCTCACACGGTTATTCATTGGAGCATTGGAAGGAGTCGCCTTTGATTGGTACCGCAATCTACCGGACAACTGCATCCATTCCTTCGCCGGCTTCAAGCGCATGTTCTTGGAACGGTTCTATGAAGTAGGACAAGACGTCACTATGTCCACTCTCATGGACGTCGTCCAAGGGGAGAAGGAGTTAACGAGGAACTACATTGAGCGGTTCCGCCAGACCGCCATGAAGCTGCCTTCCGGAAATCCGAATTCTTCTTTGATTGAAATCTGCCAAAAGAGACTGCTTCCAACGATCAGTCTCTGGATGGGCGAGAGTCAATTCAAAGATTGGAAGGCGTTCATCATCAGCGCCACAAGCGCTGAAGAACGACTGAAGAAGGCCCGCCAATGGGGTTGCATATCTCAGAAGGGGAAAACAAGGGCAAGCGTCTCAACAACGATAATGGGGGTAACCCCTCCAACAATCGGGACAGCAAGGAAAAACAGGCTATGGTGGCCGACACGGCCCAGAAGCCCGAGCCACAGCCAGCAGACAAGCAATGGCCTCAAATCACTTACTCTTTCGAAGATGGCCACGTCAAGCCTATCTTAGACATGCTCATACAAGGAGGTAGAATTCAGCTTTCTCCACCAAGGCGGGAGCCTCGGCCGGCTGATCTGGAGAACCCGAAGTTCTGCCATTACCACCGTTATGTACACCACGCTACACATGACTGCTACCAATTAAAACGGTACATCCAAAGCCTCATCGATTCAAACGCTCTGGCCATCGACTTCGAAGAGGTAACCGTAGCAGCTAATATGGTGTCCGTACAGTTCAGCAACTTCCCTCCGACGGAGACTCAAGATGGGGTAATCCCCGTCCCTCTCGCGACAATGGAGACCACCAATCTTCCTCCGCCCCGAGAACAAGCTGCTGGTCTAGTACCTCTCACCACCTCACGAGGAGAGGTCATGTGGGTCCATCCAGACTTGGTGTCAGAAGTGACTCGGCCCACACCATCTCCCACCAACAGAAAGAAGAGTGGAAAAATCAGGACCTGCCACACAGTTTCAGCAGACAACGAGGAAGCTACAGCCGTCGTCACGCGGTCCGGAGCGCAATCCCAACCTGTGGTTGACAGTCCAGCTGAAAATCATCAACCCACTACAACTGATGCTCTGGGACCGGCTCAGCCTTCGACGACCGACAAGCCTAGGCCGAAGGAGACTCGCTTCGACAAATCTCTCCGAAAGGACGCAGCCCAAGGGCTAGAGAGGCCCTACAACTTTGACATCTTAGCACAATTGGCTAACACTCCGGCCAAATTGTCATTATATGAACTCCTGAGGCTCTCCAAAGACGTTCGTATTGCATTGAGCGAAGCACTCCAAAATGCCGATGCCTATCTCGCTCAATCTAACCTCACTGGGGAGGACTCACCCATGGATCTCCAAGATAGTGCCTGCACGAGAGCAATGCCCAACATTGTCTTCACTCCGCAGGACATGCTCATCAAAACCAACCTACATGATCGCCCGCTGTACTACACGGGATACATCGGCGACGTGAAGGTGGATCGGATGCACATTGATCCTGGCTCTTCCATAAGCATCATCCCGAAAGGTCTGCTACATCATCTCCGCATCCCAATGCATCGTCTAACACCTACAAGCACCGCCATCAGCGGTTTCAATTCGGGCAGGAGCTACCCTATCGGGAAGATTCGTCTGAAGTGTCAGATTGGCGATCTCCAATCCGAGGTCACCTGCTACGTCATAGATGCAGACACTTCTTACAACATCCTCTTGGGGCGCCCATGGATACACGATTATATGATCGTGCCTTCCACGCTACACCAGTGCTTCAAATATGTCGACAAACACGGCTTCGTGAAGACAGAGTTTGCTGATATCGATCCCTTCAAAGGGGTCGAATCTTACTACTCGGACTCATGTTTATACGAAAAGTCGAAGAGGCACCTTGATGAAGGAGACGCACAAACTCATACCGAGACAGCCACAGGGTCAGAAGGACCCCTGACGATCCACCTCCAAGCTCGCAAACCGGGCAAGTCCGCACCCCTCACCGCCACTTTGCGGAAGGACGCGATCAGCCTCTCGGCGCAAGAGGAGCAGATGATAATTCGGCTGCCAAGGTTCAGCCAAGTGCCGAGACCCACAACGGGGCCACTGACAATCCGACTGCCGAGAGTCAGTCAACCACAAGCAGGAAAGCTCAACCCCTCGGACAGGCCGCTGACAATACGCCTTTCCAAGAAAGGTTGTCACCTCGAGGCAAGGTCTGACACTTCCAGCGAACCAGCCACTCCTCGCTCCACATCGAATGCCAAACTGGGGGTCGCCAGTCTGCCAACAACTCCACGCTCAACTCCATCAACTGAACCGCTGACGATCAAGCTCCCCGGGTCGTCCTCCCAGTCTGCATTTACACAGGGGGTGGCCGAAGAAGAGTCGGAGCTGGCCTAGTATGTGGCTGCTCACACTGAGACTTGCTCATGTTGCCCATCAACGGCAAGTTCCTGAAGAAGTATTACGTCCGAAACGACATCCTAAAAAAAAAAAAAAAAACCTCGATTATCGAGTCATGTGCCCGCTGGTGCCGCTGAACTCATACCACAACATTCCAGATTACCGAGTCATGTACCCGCTGGTGCCGCTGAACTCACTTCCACAATATTCCAGATTATCGAGTCATGTACCCGCTGGTGCCGCTGAACTCACATTTCAACATTCCAGATTATCGAGTCATGTACCCGCTGGTGCCGCTGAACTCACACTTCCAAATTCCAAATTATTGAGTTATGTACCCGCAGGTGCCTCTGAACTCACATTTCGGTCACTCTTCTAGGGGAAGTCATGTATGACCATACCTCTGAACCTTCTATCTGGAAGAGATCCTCTCTCATGATCCACTACCCGCACTCCCAGTGCACAAAAAGGGTAGCAGATCCACAAATTTCCAAAACGGCCATGTCCTCATTACCTCTGAGTCGTTTCACTTCCGCTAAAAACAAATCACCCCTTTTCATAGAACTTCCACGTCCTCATTACCTCTGAGTCGTTCTATGTACCCTCCTTCATTGAGCCCACTCCTGCCATGTCCTCATTACCTCTGAGTGGGAAGGCTCCGTCGAAGAAACCCTCATGCTTGCCATGTCCTCATTACCTCTGAGTAAGTATGTTGATCCCTTTTAACTTATTATCTGTACCCACAACCGGAGTACGCCAAGGATAATAGGTCCACAAATATTCTCCGCTGAGTCCACTCCTGCCATGTCCTCATTACCTCTGAGTAGGAAGACTCTACTGTAAAACCTTCGTACTTGCCATGTCCTCATTACCTCTGAGTAAGTATGTTGGTTCTCTCTCATCTTATTATCCGTACCCTGAACCAGGGTACGCCAAGGATAATAGGCCCACAAATGTCCTCTGCTGACCACAAATGTCCTCAGTTGACCACAAATGTCCTCTGTTGACCGCAAATTTCTCATTATGCCCCGGGAGCCCAGCTGCTCCATGGCATTCTTTCGCCCGGTACCAAGAACCTCCATATCCGCCTTACCGTGGAGTTGTTCTAGGTATCCCTATCAAACTTATTATCCGTACCTAAAACCAAGGTATGCCAAGGATAATAGGTCCACAAATGTCCTCTGTTGACCATAAATGCCGTACTAGGTCCCCTACTACATCCACATCTTTCCTCGTCATCACATGCTTTCGGAGCCCAGCTGTTCAATAGCATTCTTTCACCCAATGCATAGAACTTCCACGTTGATAGCACCTCTGAGTTGTTCTATGTATTCTCATTCGAGTTCACTCCTACCATGTCCATATCACCTCTGAGTAGGAAAGTCCTACCATCAACCTTATATTTACCACGTCCATACCACCTCTGAGTAAATATGATGGTTCCCTCTCTCAACTTATTATCCGTACCTAAAACCAAGGTACGCCAAGGATGATAAGTCCACATAAAATCCCCAGCGGAAGTACCAAAAACTATCACATCCATGCTACCTCTGATTGGATTGCCACACCCAAACAAATCTACTTTCCATGCTTCTTATTCAAAGTGTTCCAAATTTGCAATTTGGAAACTTTAAAGGGGGTCTTGTAGAAGCATGAAAAATATTTCTTTTAGTCCCACATCGGAAAGGAGAAGAAGAAAGGGCTCACTCCATTCTATAAATAGAGCCCCCTTTCTTCCTTGGAAAAGGGCACCAACTTCTCTTCCCTCCTTCCAAACTTGGACTCTTCCTATTACGCACCTTCGGGTGCAAAGTCGAAGAAGTCTAGGGCAGCGCGGGCTCATCGAGCTCAGTCAGCTGTCCCAACCTCTGACCATCAAGAGCGTCCCGCTAAGCGGGCCTCTGATAGAAAGTTGTACAGAGCCGCCCGTGTCCAGCCCCCGACGGCAAATGGACATAGTGGTTCTCAAGAGTCTCCCAACAAAGATCGAGGGCAAGTGTTTCTATTAGCCCCACATCAGGGAGCAAACATGATACCTACGCACTCGTGTGTTCGAGATACCCAGGCCCACAAAGCGAGTGCACAGGTTGATCGAGACATTCCTCATGCGGCTCAGTCATGAGACGTCCTTCTTGCGGCTCGGTCATGAGACATTCCTCATGCGGCTCGGTCATGAGACATTCCTCATACGGCTCGGTCATGAGACGTCCTCCATGCGGCTCGGTCATGAAACATTCTTCATGCGGCACATAACCCAGGAAGTTTCATACGGCTCAAAATTAGACGAGCTTCATGCGGCTCAAGAGTATCATGCGGCTCAGGAGTCCCATGCGGCCCAAACACATAGGCAACTCGAGTAAACTCCATGCGGCTCAGAGAGAAAGGCCACATGGTATTCAAAACATCTGTACCCAATGACGCATTTAATGTTCTGACGATTGACAGCTGATAGACGACAGACCTGACATAAAGTTGTCATAATGAGTGGCGCTGTCTGCCAAGTCTCGGGAATAAGGAAAATCTTCAAAGTGGCGCTGTCTACCAAGTTTCGAGGCAAGCTTATGCGGCCAGAATAAGATGAGTTCATGCGGCCAGTACAGAAAAACATATACGGTTCAACCATAAAGGTCCCCCGTGCGGCTCGGCCATGAAGAAGCCCATGCGGCTCCTACAGGAGCTGCCTTATGCGATTCAAAGAAGACTCTCAGTCTCATGCGGCTCGGGAGTGTATACGGTTCAGCAGGAATATGCGGCCCGGTCGACGCCATATCTCCCTTTGGGATCCCTCCCTACAGCTGGCCAATTGAGTAAGTAGCCTCATTTAATGCTCTGACACGACTCGACTACCGTGACGGCTCTGACATAAAGTGTCATAATGGTTCTGCCATAATGACAGACTCTTCGGAAAAAGAGAAAAATCTCTGACCCGATCCGTCAGAAGTCCCAGGTTGCCATGTGGCAATCAGCCATATACGGCCCACCAAGAGTCCAGTCCCTACGGCCTAACACAACGTTGTACATGCGGCTCCCTGAGAACTCATTCCCTGCGGCTCAAGGCAACGCTAGGTTATGCGGCTCGCAGAGACTATGCATATGCGGCTCATTGAGAGTTCGTTCCCTGCGGTTCGATGAAGCATTGTCCTTTGCGGCTCACGAAGAGTATCTCCCTGCGGTTCAAGTGTTGCCCATCCTATGCGGCTCTGGCAGGACCCACAATCAAAACACGTGGCATCGGATCAATCAACGATTTAACCGAATCTCAACAAATATATTTGACATCATCATCATAATTACTGAGATCAAGGCATATCATTTATCATCAAGCCAACGGGACACGTGGCGAGCAATCGGATATTGGTAGAATCCATCATGGAGATTTAAAGCAGTTAATATTAATTGCTCACAAGATTCGGTGTTATCCTCATTAATGGCCGAGATTCATTGTAATCAGGATCAAGGGTTCAGATAGATTGAAGGAGCGCCGACATTCCAAACAAATGATCATTAGCAAACCCTAATGATCATACCCTACTCTTATAAATAGCCAGCATCATTTCTTTGCAAAAGGACCGACAACAAAAAGAATAAAAATATACAGAGTCAGAGAGAGAATACACAGAGAGAGAAAGAAGCCAGGAGAGCAATAGAGGAGCAAAAAGAGCACTTCTTCGTCAACGCCAACCATCTTTTCACAAGGAGCCAAGGCTGCATACTGATCGTCCAAGGAGTAAGGCAGGGCTGCCGTCGCCTTCCCGAGCCTCTATCGTCACCCCCCAGAATCTAAAATAAACAATTGTACTTAGATTGCTGTACCTAGGTTTTCGTCCCTAGGCTTTCTTTGTACAAGCGAGTTTGTATTGTGAGTCTAAGTTCAGTCCTCCGATAATTGTTCTGTACTTTTACAATCAATGACAAACAGTCATGTATGTAGATAGCATGCGAGGATGAACAGAGGAAGCAGTGCAACTGGTGCTGATACTGTCTGTCTCCGAGTGGCTAAGTCCTTCATCTTCAGGTAGAGGAGGTAGATAGTCGCCATCGGATTTGGAGGGATTATCGTCCTCTGGAAGGCTACCCCCAGTGTGGGGGTCATCTGCTTCAGATTCTGAGAGAATGCTACCCCCGGCTTCGTCGTCCATACGGAATCTTGCCTTTGATCGAGTGCCCATATAGACTCCTTCAGATATGACAGCCTGTTGGCCATCTGTTGGTAGACTTCGTCTTCTCCTTCTTATGGAACTGAGAGAGAAGGTTGGGTTGGTGGTCCACCGTCTTTAATTGGGACTTCCGTAAGGGAGACCCCATGAAGCTATGTTGGATGAAACACATAGTGGCTTCTCGTCGTCAGAGAAGTGCAGTCGTCGAAACACGGACTTTCTCTGAGGCACTCTTGTCACTTTGGAGCAACAACAGTTGATAACAATATTGGTGCACAGAAGTGCACTATGAATTGTTATGTTCTCCCTCGCTCTACGCTTATGATTTATCATGTCGCAAAAGTCAGCGGAAGGGAGTTTTGTCTTAACACCCATGTTGCATGAATCGTCGAGCTTTGCATGCGGGTTCATAAGGAGAGTAGGCACATCCAGACTTAGTTCATGTGCAGGGGCAACCCCCATACCTAAGTTCTGTGATATCCTTGAAGACAGCCCCGTGCTATACGCGTTGGGACCTGTCTTTTTGCTGTGGGCGCATAGGCCTTGGAGACTGGACTTGGGCGCATGCTTCTTGACAGCATGTTTGAGTCGCCTTAATGTGGGCGCATAGTATGGATCCAGAGATCCTGGGCGCATAGCCTTGGACGCATGACTCTGAATGCCCAGCCTGCTGAAGATAGAAGTGTTCTGGTTGGGGCTATGCGTCCAAACACTCCCTTGGGCGCATGGCTTTGGGCGCATGCTTGGTGGAGCAGCGTTGTTTTCTTCCAGTTCCGCCTCCTTCGTTCGTGAGCCTCGCCGGGTCTGGCCAGAGTGCCGCACACCCCGATTCTTGGCATCGTAGTGTTTTCCTCTGCCAAGTCTCGAGTGTTGAACACTCTGTTGTTGGTTGTGGAGGGAAGAAGTCACTGGGCTAGTAGAGCCCGGAACGGTGTGAGCCTTCTCCATTTGGGGGACTTCTGTGGCAGAGTCCTGCGCCCAGGTGACAGAGTCCTCCAGCTGCATATCCGCTATGACACTAGCAGGATATGCGCAGCGAGCCTTCGGAAGCCAAGTCTTGCGAGACTTGTTTGGCTTCGCTGATTTTGAGGGAGTAGAGCCGTCCCTCGAGAGCATCTCTTCGAACGCCTGCTGATCGAACTTTACGATCAGCATCTTCTGAGTACTCCCCACTTTGTCTGTATCGGATTGCATCACCACCTTCTCGTCAGAGGAAAAGGTAGTCCCCAGCAGAGTCGTCATTTTTGTGGACACACACAAAAAAGAAGAAAAAAATGCTGTCTTTTCTTTTATTGGCGCAAGGCACCACAAATCGAGTACGCCTGAGAGATCCTGCGCTGAGGATTCCCGAGTACAAAAAAGAATTCTGGGAAATGGGACGATGGAGATCGAGCGGCAGTTGCTCCTTTACTCCGTTGACACTCCGATTACAAAAGTGGGAGAAAACCTAAGAAAATTGCTAACTCTCGGCTCACTGGCAAGAAGTGCAGCAATTTGGCTCTTGAAAATGCTCTCCGTTCTGTGTTTGAAGAGGGATGAGGCCCCCCTTTTATAGTCGTTCTTGAGCTGGAATGGTGTTATGCGCCCACATAAGGAAACACGCTGGTTTTTATATGGACGCATAGTCCTGCTTTGGGCGCATAGGACGCAGGCGCATACAGGCTGCGAGATCGTGGGTTGTTCGTGGCGTTGACGTGGCCGCATGCTTCGGTGCACGACTGCTCGCGGAGACTGACGTGGCCGTGCGCTTCGGTGCACGTTTTGATCATGGCTTTGACTGAGACATGCTTGGACGCATAGCCATGTCTCAGGCTATGCGCCCTCCTTTCGGGGGAGTTAGTCTTGGGTGCATGGAACTTCACTGGCCGGACGCATGAAACTTAGCTGGCGGGCGCATGAAGTTGTACTGACTGGGCACATGAAGCTTCGTTGGTTGGGCGCATGGAGCTCCACTGACTGGGCGCATGGGACTTCACTGACTTGGGCGTATGGGGCTTTATTTGCTGAAAATTTTTCATGCTTCTACACCTCTCAAGAGGGGTTATTTCAACCAATTGATTGTCTCCCCCTTCTTCCGCCAAATTTGCTTTGTGTCCTCCAAAATAATTTTTCCTTCTACCAGCATACCCTCCTCTACCACCACGACGTCCTCTACGGCCTCGTCCGCGATCATTTGACTGACCTCGCAGGAGTTTTGGACAAAATCTAATGTAATGTCCCGAGTCACCACAGTTGTGGCAAACACCGCCCGCAGAGGGAGGCTGATTGAAGACGGCAAGGGCAGACTTTTTAACAGCAGCTTGCTCCCCCTGGAAGTAGCCCTTGTTGGGCATCAACTTCAATCGAGCTTCTTCTTGTGCCATGGCAGCTATGGCTTCTTCTAAGGTTGGAAGTGTGGGTTGTGCGAGTAGTACATTCATTCTCTGCTCAAACACAGGATTGAGCCCCTTCAAGAACTTCATCATCCGTTGCCGCGAAATATACGCCAGGAACGTCTGAAAATGCTTCGCAAACGCCGGTTCTACTTGTGCATCTTCCATCCCAAGAGGATCATAGTGATCCAGATCAGACCAGTACTTCTTCAACATGGATGCGTACTCAGAGATGGTACGTTCGTCTTGTGCCACCCTATCGAGTTCATCCTGTAGTTGGAAGACCCGCATAGGGTTGCCCAAGCCTGAGTACATATCCTTTAAAGTCCGCCAGATATCAGCAGCACCCTCCATTGTCTCTACATTGCCTGACACCTGGTCGATCAAGGAGGCTGTCAACCACCCAGCCACTACGTTGTTGACAATCTCCCAAATAGCAAACTCCTTTGAGAAGGGATCAGCGGGCACCTTGGTTTGGCCATTGACAAAGCCAACCAAGCCACGTCCCTTCAACGTCCGCATCGTCTGCCGCGACCATTTCAAGTAGTTGGACGTTCCTTCTAACTTCGTCTCCAGCTTATCCAACTTCTCCATTTTGTAGGGTGACAGATCCACATCAGTATGGGTCACAATAGGGGTCGCCTCGGTCAATCTCTTCGACAAGATATCATCAACCAAGGCCTTCATCTCTTGTGTTGTCAGTTTTCCAGCGATCGAATCCATGACCTCTTCAACTGTATCTCTAATCGGCGGCGGCGGCGGCGGCTGCTAACTGCTAGTCGTCGTCTTCGTCGACAGCTTCGTCGTCTTCTACTCTATGAATGCGCTATAAAGTGGCCAACACCGGCGCGCGCATGTAAAGTAAACGCGTCAGGATACATGAGAAAATACGATCATTCTCCGTGTAGATCCCGATGTGAAGATCGGGGAACAAATAAAACATTTGTTCATTCCAGACGGTGTAATCTAGGAACAGAGGGGGGACAAATAAAGCATTTGATATCCCTCTGTCTTCGAAATACACCATTTTTTTCTTTTTTTTCTTTCTTTTTTTTTTACAAAAGGAAAAAAAAAATTACATGTAAAGATGGGGGGGGGGGGGGGGGGGGGGAGCCGGGGGGGATGTCGCTTGAGCCGGGGGGGGCAGCCCGGTGGGGGGGGGGGGGGGGGGGGATTTTTTTTTGGAAATGAGGGGTGGATGGTTATGGCTCTGATACCATGTAGAAATGAATAATGGATAATTTTATTTATGGGCTACTACTTGCTACTTATAGAGGTTCCAACTCCTCTTCATACTACATTTTCCAATGTGGGACTAAAGTCCCTTATTGATTCTCAACAGGAAGAACTACCGTTTTCATTCTTACAATCTGTAAAAATAAACAAGATCAACAAATGTATAGGTTGGTGTGCGCAGACCGGAGTGGACTTCCAGCTTCGATCAACTGGAATTGCGATCACAAAGTTATCAAAATCTTTTTTTAACAGAAATATCAGTATCATCAGTCAGATTTCTCTGGGAACAGGATTTCTTGTACAGAGAGAAAAGGAAATCTGGTTCTTTTCCGGCTTCTTCCTGGAAGCCAGCATCAGATTAGAATTTTTTGTTTCCTGGACCTCGCAAACCAAATTGTGGTATTTTCTGATATTTTGTTGGCTTCTCAGTTCTCTGTGCTCCCTCTCAAGCAAGATATTTCACATGCTGAGCTTGCCAAGTAGACATTGAATCACATTCCAGAGATGTCTTCCGTATATGTAACAGCCACATGTACATCTGAAGGCAACATGTATCGAGTACAGTTCTTTAGGATCAAGCCTCACTAGCACAGAGTAATGATCTATTTCAATGTGCTTCCTACTTTCATGCACGGTTTGAAATATTGGCTAACATCATTACTGAAACCACTGAACCCCACCGATTAAAAACCACCATAGCATAAATCCCCCTCCCACTCCCACGAAATTGTCGAGAGCAATACTCATAAGCCGAATCCAACACTTCAAACCTTGAGCTTGTGTTAATAACCTGACGTTTCAACTCTTGTAAAGATTTTTGGCAAGTTTTGCAGGATCGGTATCTGTACCAGACTCTTTGTATGAGTATCGGGATTGGTGTTGTCAACATTACTGGCGGTTTCGGATCGAAGTATTAGATTTTTTGGTAACGAAAAGCAAATAATTACTAATAAATTATTAAAAATTTTAAAAAAATAGTTTACACATTTAAGCATAATTTTAAATATTTTCTGTGTTGTTTCTTCGTAGTTATGAATTGAATGAGTTAATAATCACCCTTGCTGATTGGTTTACATGCAATATATTTCATACATTTAAACATAATTTTATATGTTATATGCTGCTTCTCGTTAGTTTTAGATGAAATACTATTAATATGGATAAACTTTGTGAATTTATAGATAAACTTCGGCAAATGGTAATTGTTACAATTTATCAATAAGAAACCATATCGATACACTATAACATTGTCAATGAATCATTACGTTGACACTATTTTTTTATTTTCAATCTTTTTTGTTCAATTTTCTCTACCAAATTGACTGAAAAGAGACCCCCAACTTCGGTAACGGTCAGTATCAGTAGCGGTCGATATAAGATCGGGACATGCTAAACCGTATCAATATCGGCCAATACTGCAAACTATTAACTATGTATAAAACCTTATGCTACCACTCCGGTTGTGTTCCTTTCTACGATGCAACTACACACGTTTAAACGTGTACACCTATTGCATGCAAGTCTTTCTTACCACTTTGTAACTCTACTAACTTCCAAGTGTTTTTTCCCCGAAGATATCACTTCTCTTCCATTTCCCTTTTCCACCTTGGATCCTATCTACCACTGAAAATATGGAAGGGGTCAAATTGAAAGAGAGCAAAATATAGGTGAAGTATTATGGAGAAATTCTAGAGTAGCATAGGAAGAGGGAAATAGAAGCACAGTGTTGTGAGTAGCAAATCTTGATGGTATAATGTTTTGTCTAGCAATCTTTCTCTTGAACAATAGTAATATTAAGACCATGGATAAGTGAGTCAAGAGAGTAACAGTATCTGCTAAAACATGAGATGAGAATTTTGATTTGAGCAGACCATCGGAGGTTTCTAGCAGCTGGGAGACAATATGAAAGGTTGAGCGTCCCAATGCCACTACGCTCCGGCTTACGCAGGACCTGGGGAGGGTCAAGATGTACGCAACCTTACTCCATATATAGAGAGGCGTCGCCTGGCGTGACAATTGTTGATATATGTGTTAAATATTATTGGACTTTAGTCCCACATTGCCTAGAATGATAGGAGAGGAGGCTAGCCTCTCCTATATATATGTAGTCTATATTCCAATAATAATCACTTAAAAATCTCTACATGGTATCAGAGCCTAAACTTGCTTAGAATACCGTCAGAGCCACCCTTTCCACACAAACCCTACCCCTAACCTCGCCCTCCCTCCATCCCCCCCCCCCCCCACGCTGCCGCTGCAGCTACTGCGCCGATGCTCCCGCTCCCGCTGCCGCTGCAGCCGCTGCGGCTGCGTCTGTGCCGCTGCCGCTGCTGCGTCGCTCCCGCTGCAGCCGCCGCTGCGGCTGTGCCGCTGCTGCGGCTGTGCCGCTGCTGCGGCTGATACTGTCGCTGCTGCTGCCGTGGGTGCCTCCGTGCACACCACTTTTAGGGCTCCTACTGTGTAGGTAAGCCTAAACTTGAGATTTATCTCATCTGTGGCACCTACGGTGTAGTTAAGCCTAAATTTGAGATTTATTTCATCTGTGGCACCTACAGTGTAGGGAAGCCTAACATCGTTCTTGAAGATTTATCTCATATGAGATTCTCAAGGAGATGCCGATGATGTCTAGATCCGATGAAACCAGACATATTCGGATTTAGGAGATGACGACGAGAACAAGCGTGAGTCGTGGAGCAAGTGTGAGGTGATCGAGAAGAAGCATCGATGGAGGCGATCCTCAAGAAGCTGGATGCTGACGATGTGGCGACGTTGATGAAGTTGATAAAGGTGTCGGCTGGTGATAGCACGACACGAGCGCCGCCAAAGTTGGAACTACCCTCCATCGATCTGAAGTTGGATGGACCAGCCACCTATCTGAGTTGGTCACGGCGGGTGAGAACAACCCTTGCAGGAAAGAACCTGGAGGGATTCTTGACGGGCGAGAAGACAGAGCCGGAAGAGGGCTCGATAGGACGCGACGAATGAAAATCCACTCATATGGTGATTTACATCTGGCTTCTCAATTCCTTAGTCCAGTCTATTGCTTTCACAGTAGATGACATTGAGATCGTGAAAGACGTATGGGAGAAGTTGAGGAGAACCTATGATGGCGTGGGAAACAACCTACGGATCTTCCAGATAAAAGGGAAGATCGATGACACCGTACAAGGGAAGAAAACGGTGCAGGAGTACGCTACGGAGTTGGAGCGTCTCTGGCTGGATTATGATCACTCCTCGAAACGGGCAAGCTGCGGGGACCCGAAGTGCAAGGAGAGACATGTGTGTCTGCAGGAGAGGACGATGAAATTCCTCAAAGGGCTGACTGCAGCATTTGCACAGAGGACAGCCTTACTCCTCGTCCAACCAGAGATCCCTAGTCTCGAGGAGGCTATCTCAGCCATGATCCAGGAGGAGACGCGGATCAGATTACAGACAGGGACAGGTGGTCCCCCCCAAGCAAAGTCAGCACTAGCAGCTGCTAGCTCGGGCGATATAGGATCCAAGGGAGAGCTCTGGCAACACAATCGGCAGTGCTACAAATGCGGAGAGATGGGCCATCATCGATATGCTTGTACCAAACCACCTAAGGAGGGAGACTCGGGTGGTGGACGAGGATATATTAGACGTGGACGTGATCGAGGAGGCCGACGAGGCGGCCGAGGAGGCTATCGTGCAAACTTGCTGGTGGCACCTTTACTGAGGAGGATCAGGCACTGCTGGACCTGCTGGAGAGAAAGCAGAGAGCGTCGACCGAAGGAGACAGGAGGAGCGGAGCAGAGGAGACATCCACCCCATTCTTCGGAGGCAACGCCGCTATGTATGCTCACCCATCAGAAGGTACTGACGAGTCACTCGCTCTTGCATCTATGTCTTCCCTTAAAACGTCAGACTGGATTATCGACTCAGGAGCATCTCGACATGTGACCGGAAACGCTAGTGAGTTTTCTTCATACACTCACCTAGCACCAGCAGACACCATTCAGACTGCAGATGGCACTTTCCAACCAGTGGTCGGTAAGGGTACTGTTAATTGTACGGGTTCAGTAAGATTATCCAATGTGTTACATACTCCATCCTTTCCAGTTAGTCTCTTGTCTATTAGTTCTATAATTCTCCAACTAAAATGCACTGTTTCTTTTGATATTCCTGAGGTGATCTTCCAGGAGAAAGGGACGGGACGAAGACTTGGAACTGGCACCTGACATGAGGAATGTGGTATCTAGATCGGGAAGGACTGGACTCGGCATTGATATCTATGGCAGAGAAGGCTGCAATGGGAGAGCTGCAGCAGAGGACTGAAGATACTTTGATACTTCATCATAGGAGGATGGGACATTCTTCTTTTGATACTCTAAGTTGTATCCAGAGATGTATGCAAAATCAAATAAACAGAAATTAGTATGTGATGCATGCGAGTTAGGAAAGCTTACTAGAAGCTCATATGTTGGTACTGGTCATAAGAGTTCTCTTGTTTTTGAGGTAGTACATTCTGATGTTTGGGGTCCATGTCCTACTAACACTATGAATGGATATAAGTACTTTGTCTCCTTTATTGATTGTGCATCTCGTGTCTCCTGGTTGTATTTAATGAAAAATAAGAGTGAAGTATTTGCTTGCTTTCGGGACTTCCATAAACATGTCCAGACTCAGTACAATGCAGTAGTGAAGGTACTGAGGTCTGACAATGGAACGGAGTACACCAACAGGACACTTGCAGAGTACCTGTCAGCACACGGAATACAGCACAAGACCAGCTGTGCATACACTCCAGCACAAAATGGAGTAGCAGAAAGGAAGAACCGACACCTTCTAGAGACCGCAAGAAGTATGATGATCGACATGAATGTCCCACAAAATCTATGGGGACATGCAGTATTGACAGCAGCTCAACTTATCAACAGGATGCTTTCAAAAGTCCTGGGATGGAAGTCCCCATGCGAAGTTTTACAAGACAACAATAGTGGGATACTCCCACTAAAGGTATTCGTGTGTGTGTGCTTTGTGAAAGACAACAGACCATCAGTTGGAAAACTTGACCCCAGAGCAGTCAAGTGCATCTTCGTGGGCTACTCAACGACTCAGAAGGGATATGTGTGCTGGAGTCCAGTAGAGAAGAAGAAGTTCATTAGTATGGATGTCCACTTCCGAGAGCATGAGCCATATTACTTAGCGACTCAGGAGGGCTGTCACGTCCCGCTCCCGTAGGAGCGATCGTCCTCGCTAAGGCGTGATGCCGCACGAGCCTAGATTACGCTCGTGCAAGGCGGGTTCCAGAACGGCTGATTTCAGCGGCTGCGACGGGGTCGTCGCAGAGAAGTCTCAAACAGAGACATTGAATAATAGCAGCAGAAATTAAGAACAAAACACAAGTTATTCAAAGAAGCTCTTTATTGATATTGAAACAAAGATTACAATGGACGCAAGGCCAAGATTACAAGTCTCTCAAGCTCACTCATCTCACATTACAAGTCACTCAGCTCTCTCTCATCTCTCAATACAAGTCTTGAACCAGCGGATGCTTCGGAAGGCGACGTCCATACATTATGTCCTGTATAAGTCTTGAATACATGCGACCGCACGCTTCGAACCGCCAAGGAACTCCGTGCCTCGACGCATCCAAGCGAGCTCCGCGCCACGAGCTTCTACCTGTGCCTGCACATGGAAACTATGTGGGTGTCAGTACTCAACTGTACTGGTGGAATGAGCTCCTCGCCCACCCATACAAAACCAACACGTTAGATTTACTTTTGTGCAACATAGTCCCCTTTATGATTGTCTTTCTACTCTTGCCTTAGGATCAGTTTTAGGACCGACGTCTTGGCCTATTTTGTCTCTAGACCATCCCGTGCTTGCAATATCAACCTTAACCTATCAAGTCGTGTTTGCCTTACGGCCGAAAACCAGAGTCGCAACTACGCGATAAGACTCCATTCCCGTGTGACCGTGCTATAAGTCCTTGTTGAGGCCGTGCCTCGCAACTCAAATGAGACTCAATCATATCGCCGCCTCGCGGCCCTTCGCTACTAAATCATCAACTGATCCAATCAAAACTTGTGGGTTAAGTGTCACTTGACCAACTTTGCCTTGCGGCGTTTCCTGACTTAAACTCAATACAACTCTCATCCAAACTATGCAACTTATATGCCGACAACTCAAGACTTGACGCCACATCTCGTGCCGAAGCACGTCGCCTATGTTGTAGCCATTCTTAGGTCCAAACATTTGTGTTCTAACTGTACACACATTCAACAACTCAACTCAATCCAAAGTCATACACGCGGATCGCCGCCATGCCGACTCATCTATATGATTTGGTCACTGACTCCCAGAGCCATTGTGGACTCCCTTTTAGCTGAGTATAGGATGGACCGGTTCGGGTAGCTAGCCCTAATGAGCGTCCACCGAATACTTTGCCCCAGGCGCAGCTATTTTAGACTCCCAGAGCCATTTTTGTTTCCTTAGGCCGCATCGGTCCCGTGGCGCCACGGGTTGCCGTGCGGAAAAACTCTACCTTGTCGACAAGTTGTCCATGACCATGCAAGACTCGACTCAAACTGACGTCTCACACAGTCAATCTACTTCTAGTGTTACCATCTCTTTCAGGACCAAGTTCAATACTTCTCACATTTGAGACCTTGCCTCGATGATCCAGTCGCGAGCATTCTTCTTTCTTGCCTCAACGACCCAGTCGTGAGCATTCTTCTTTCTTGCCTCAACGACCCAGTCGTGAGCATTCTTCTTTCTTGCCCTATCATTTCACTCAACTCAAGAACAACTATTTGAAACACTTTCCAAACTCAATGGATCAACCGTGGCCCGTACCTTAAAACGCTAAGTCTGTGCCATCATGTCTTAGACCAACTTGAAACATTATGTGACACCACCACCCAAGTCATACTCTATATGACGGGCCTTACGATCGTGAGACTGTGATTATACCATGCCGTAGAACTCATAGGGCCGTGCCTGCTACTACTCCTGTTAGCTTAACGTAACTCGCCTAACTTACTTTGCAACAACTTGACGAGCAAAGGCAGCGTCAAGCCTTGCGTCGTAGGAACGTGCCGTGCATTCGTTTGACTTGAACGACCAAGCTATTTGGGGTGCCTAGACTTATGCCACAAGCCGTGCAATACAACTTAACCCGTCGGACGAGCAGAGGCTATGCCACGCCTTGGGCGATGAGTATAGGATGGACCGGTTCGGGTAGCTAGCCCTAATGAGCGTCCACCGAATACTTTGCCCCAGGCGCAGCTATTTTAGACTCCCAGAGCCATTTTTGTTTCCTTAGGCCGCATCGGTCCCGTGGCGCCACGGGTTGCCGTACGGAAAAACTCTACCTTGTCGACAAGTTGTCCATGACCATGCAAGACTCGACTCAAACTGACGTCTCACACAGTCAATCTACTTCTAGTGTTACCATCTCTTTCAGGACCAAGTTCAATACTTCTCACATTTGAGACCTTGCCTCGACGACCCAGTCGCGAGCATTCTTCTTTCTTGCCTCAACGACCCAGTCGTGAGCATTCTTCTTTCTTTCCCTATCATTTCACTCAATTCAAGAATAACTATTTGAAATACTTTCCAAACTCAATGTATCAACCGTGGCCCGTGCCTTAAAACGCTAAGTCTGTGCCATCGTGTCTTAGACCAACTTGAAACATTATGTGACACCACCACCCAAGTCATACTCTATATGACGGGCCTTACGATCGTGAGACTGTGATTATACCATGTCGTAGAACTCATAGGGCCGTGCCTGCTACTACTCCTGTTAGCTTAACGTAACTCGCCTAACTTACTTTGCAACAACTTGACGAGCAAAGGCTGCGTCAAGCCTTAGGTCGTAGGAACGTGCCGTGCACGCGTTTGACTTGAACGACCAAGCTATTTGGGGTGCCTAGACTTATGCCACAAGCCGTGCAATACAACTTAATCCGTCGGACGAGCAGAGGCTATGCCACGCCTTGGGCGATGAGACCGTGCATGCTTTATGAAGCATTTCTGTGGGCGACGCCTATGAATTTGGCAAACTCTTAGCTTGTGGTGAATACCAACTTTTTCTTCTCCCAAGCCACGGGACGAAGGACCGAGTGTCATTTTCAAAGCACGCCGTGCACCAACTCTAAGACGATCGTTGGACCTTTCCAAATTCTAACTCAATTCGACCCGTCGGGATTATTCCCTTATCTATGTTGATTCGTCTATTTTATTATCAAGCCTACTTGTGCAAGTTGAAAACATGCGATTTATTATGTGAAGGCAAAGATGAGGCAAGTTCACCGAAACTACCCCACCTGAACGAGCGGTCGTCTCGACCGAGCGATGTCTCTGAGCAGCCGTTGCAAGGCTAAGTTCGAACGCCGTCGGCGTTTCTATTCCTCCGATTGACTGAGCGGGACGGGGCACTACAAGGGCACTTCGCACAACACGCCTAATACTACCAGTATAAGGCGAGAGAAGGAGATGGAGAACTTGGTGGTAACCTATCTAAAAGTATGGCATAGAGGCACGGTTGAGGAGAAACATAAAGGTAAAGCAGAACAGGGGGAGGAGATAAGAAGTATCAGGCCTACGGCTCAGGGAGAGTTACTTACCTACAGCAGGAGAGAGAAGCAAACTGCAGGTCCAGTACCTACAGTGCCAGTGCTAAGTCCCTTGCATGCGTCTGTCCCAACTCCTGAGACACCACCATCCTCCTCATCTACACCACCACCCTCCTCAGGTGATATCATTCCTCCTACTTCTTCCATACCACTACCTACACGAAGGACTACTCGCAGTAATGCAAGAAATTCTCCGGACATATATGGTTGGGACCTTGCTAAGTTTGTTTCTTATGATCATCTATCTTCTTCTCATGGAGCATTTATAGCATCTTTGGATAGTATTATTGTACCTAACAATTGGCAGGTTGCTAAGAATGATCCAAAGTGGAAAGCGGCAATGCATGAGGAGTTGGGAGCTCTTGAGAAAAACCACACTTGGGAGCTGGTGAGACTGCCATAAGAGAAAAGAGCAGTCGGATGCAAATGGATTTTTACTGTGAAACAAAATCCAGATGGACAGGTTGAGCGCTATAAAGCTCGACTGGTGGCAAAAGGATACAGTCAGACGTACGGCATCGACTATGACGAGACCTTTGCACCAGTGGCGAAAATGAGCACTGTCAGGACCTTGATCTCTGTAGCCTCCCTTCCCGGAATTTTTTTTGAAAATATTTTTTATTATTTATTTGTTTTAAATAGTGATTTTAGAATTTTTATGAATAATTATTTTAATTAAATATTACGGTAGATGATTTTAGCCATGGTTGAGATTTGGAGTACAAGGTGACTAGGAATTATGGCACGGGTAGTGCAGTGGCATGCTTTGACTAGTGTATTAGCTCTGGTAGAGAAGGCCGAGCCACAGTGATGTCCTAACTAGGAAAACCAGGCCAAGTTGCGACGTAACCCTTATCGAAGATTATTTATTTATTTATTATATTATTTAGTTTTAGGGAACCCGGTTGTACCAAACTAGTGCAGGTTGGACCCAAACCAAGCCCAAGCCTATGTAGACATACTTTTAGGTATGTACAAATATTTCCTAGCTTTTTGGGTAGACTTAACGATATTCCTAAATATTTGGTTATTTATACAAATGGGTATTATTATTATTATTGTTATTATTTAAATAGAGTTTTAGAATATTGGTACAATTTCCTAGGGCCAGATATGTCCACCAAGACTCTTTAGATTATCTGTGGATTATTGGTATTATGGAGTTTATTTAGTGGGTTTATTGGTATATGTATGTATATATAAATATTAAATACGTGTATAAGTGTTTGTATATATAGATAAAAATATATTATATATGTGTATGTATAGAAGATATGTGTATACGTGTATATAGATAAGTATATATATGTATTCATATATATACTTATCTATATACACGTATACACAAAATATATATATATATATATATATATATATATATATATATATATATATATAGAGAGAGAGAGAGAGAGAGAGAGAGAGAAAGAGAAAGAATATATATATAGAGAATATATATAGAGAATATATATATAGAATATATATATAGAGAATATATATATAGGGAATATATATAGAGAATATATATATATATATATATATATATATATATATATAGAACATATATATAGAGAATATTTATATATTATACGAGTGTATGTGTGTATATATATATATATATATATTATATGGATGTGTATATCTGTAAATATATAAATGTGTATTTATATATACATATTATATAAGTGTATATATATATATATGTGTATGTATATAGGATATGTATATAATTGTATAAAAAAATTTAGTGAAGAATAGAATAGAATAAGAAACCAGCCCGGCCCTGTGATTAGCCAGGCCAGCCCAACCAACTGGCCCAGGCCCGGCCCACTCACCACAAGCCAAACCTATGGAGGTCCCGAGCTGTAGAGGAACCCCCAACCCGACCCTGGGGTTTTATACGCGCAGCGTATATAAACAGCGGAGTTCGAGTTCGATCGAGAGTTTCAAACCCTAACCAACCCTCGACGCCGCCACCAGGACATCTGCGCGCACCCCCACCCCCGCGCGCGCGCCGCCGAGGGCCGCCGCCGGCCGGCCAAGCGCGGGGACCAGCGCGCTCAAGCGCTGCGTCGACGGCAGTAGGCGCGTGCAGGAGGCCAACTTCGCATAGTGATTTCCGTCTACTCGATCAACCGATTCACGAACGGATTTCGCAGGTACGAAGTCAATCCATAGGACTCTTAACCCCTTCAAATAGTTTCGAATATGGTTGACCATATTGTTCAGGAAACCGATTCGAACATCGGCAAAAATCTGTCCCAAAAACAGGACATATATCAATCCATGAACCCACATTGCCGGATCGATTCCGATCGATCCAGTAGCTGTTTAGAAATTCCACCTGAACACGATTATAGACAACATATAGGACTTCACGACCCTTTTTGTGGATTCGAAAATCATCGACTGAGCGTTGAGAAATCGAATCCCAAAGTTTCCCAAAAACCTGTTTTAAAAACATTGAAATTGTTCCACACGACGTGCGTCACGCCAATCCGGACGACGTGGTCGCGAACCGAAAGCATCGAAAGCTGTGTAACGGTTTCGTGGTCGTGTGGGCTTTGACGGAATTCAAATTGGTCGCGTGTGCGCGACGAATTTGATGCATATCCGTCGAAATTTACCGTATCGTGCACTTTGCAAATTCTCCAATTACTTTGTGCACGTTCGTCAGATTGAGACGAAACTTGCGCCAAGAGGACCGTATCGTTTTTCTGGTCCTGTATGCCAAGTTTGGTCCAATTCTGAGACCATTGATAAAATCGTCGTTTTGCGGGCCCCACGGTCCCACTCAACGGACGATTTTGTGCACGGCCCGCCGGAATCCAACTTTGGACATACGGTTGGGTTCGTATCGGAAAACTGTATCCGTAGACATATAGTTTGACGACTTTAGAGACCGTTGACTCTGGCACGCTTTTCGGTACAAAGCGGGTCCAACGACGGATATCGTTTTTGTCTGAAATTACCGTTTTGCCCCTGTGTCCAGAATTGGACTTAAGGACAGGCAATCCTAGCTAATTTGACTATTCTGAGAACGTTGGTACTGTTTATTTCAGCATCCGGAGACTTCTACATGTGTTGACTGATTGTGGCTCATTGAGTGATATAGTATTATTGGTTTCTCCAGCTAAGGACCTCAGGCAAGTGCACTTTCTGATTGCTTTCCGATTCATAGTAGTCTTTTCATTTCATGTCTATACATATATCTTGCTGCTTGTTGACACGCTCGTCACACGGAGTAGTTGGGAGAAAAAATACTAAGTAAATATGTGAACAAACCCAATTATATTACTGAACGATAGCTAAGTCATACACACTCACGTATGAGTTAGCCGTACCATTACTGAACGATAGCCATCGTATGATGTGCCGTATTAGCCCAGCCGTTCACGTATTAAAAGGTATTTCACACCACATAGGTAGATGTCTGTTATTTTTTCCTTTTACTTTTCCACCGTGCCATGTCATCAGTTTTCTTACTAGCTTTCATATTTTATATGCTATTTTCATGTCTTGTTAATTCTATTGTGTTTTCGCATTGTCGTCGGTTTGTGTACTTGTTCCAATCCTGACTGGATAACCAACATTTTTCAGGTTTAGCCGCGATCATTCTTAGCACTGGGAGACTTGGGTATACTGAAGACGACCTAGAAATAGAAAACAGTTGTATCATTTTCATTAATTGTAAAGCCTTATATTTCCTTTAATTTTAAATGTTGTAAATGTTGTAATAAATCTAGAAATGTGAATGAGCAGCAAATGTGATATTTTGAGCATCTATTTCTTGCGGGCTTGACAGCGTTCTACCGCCGACTCTGCGGCGTAGGCTGGCTTGGACACGTCTCGTATCCGAAAAGCGGGTGTGGGTCGTGACAATCTCCCTGGCAGCCAATGGAGGGTGGAAGCTACACCAACTGGATGTGAAGAATGCATTTTTTATGGAGATCTAGTGGAGAAGGTGTACATGGAGATACCACCAGGATTCGGCACCAAACAAACAGAAGGTAAGGTCTGCAGACTGAAGAAGTCCCTCTATGGACTGAAGCAGTCTCCTCGAGCATGGTTTGACAGGTTCAGGAGAGCAATGATAGGGATGGGATATCAGCAGATCAATACTGATCACACTGTCTTCTTCAGACGAAGTGGAGGCCACATCACCATGCTTGCGGTATATGTAGATGATATGATTATCACAGGCGATGATGAGCAGGAGATCGTCCAACTCAAAGGAAAGCTTGGCAAGGAGTTCGAGGTGAAGGATCTTGGCCCTCTTCGATACTTCCTTGGGATTGAGATTGCTCGAGATAATGAGAGAATCGTTCTTTCTCAAAGGAAATACGTACTGGACCTGCTTACGGAAACGGGAATGATGGGATGCAAATCAGCTACGACACCGATAGACCAGAAGTTCAAACTGGATGCTGAAGTTGGAGAACCAGTTGACCGGAATAGATATCAGAGATTGGTGGACAAGTTGATCTACTTGAGCCACACTCGACCTGATATCAGCTTTACGGTCAGTGTAGTGAGCCGCTACATATATGACCCCCGGAAGGGTCATATGGACGCAGTATACCAGATTCTGAGGTACTTGAAGGGAGCCCCCGGGAAGGGACTGATCTTCAGAAGAAATAATCATATAAGCATCGAGGGCTATTGTGATTCTGACTGGGCTAGCTGTGATGACGACAGGAGATCCACATCGGGATACTGCATATTTGTAGGAGGCAACTTGGTCTCGTGGAGGAGTAAGAAGCAGTCAGTGGTGGCCAGATCAACAGCTGAAGCAGAGTATAGAGCTATGGCCTTGGGAGTCACAGAACTATTGTGGTTGAAGAATATGCTGACTGAGCTAAAACTGGACCAGGGAACCAAGATGAAGCTATGGTGTGACAACCAGTCAGCTATTAGTATTGCCAACAATCCAATGCAGCATGACAGGACCAAGCATATCGAGATTGACAGATTCTTCATAAAAAAAAGCTGGAGAAAGGAGTACTAGAGCTGGGCTACGTTCCAACCAAAGATCAGATAGCAGACGGACTGACAAAGGGACTTAGTTCTATCAGCATGATGAGAGGATGTGACAAGACGGGTTTAGTGAATATCTTTCGCCCATCTTGAGGGGGAGTGTTGATATATGTGTTAAGTATTATTGGATTTTAGTCCCACATTGCCTAGAATGATAGGAGAGGAGGCTAGCCTCTCCTATATATATGTAGTCTCTATTCCAATAATAATCACTTAAAAATCTCTACAACAATAAGGCTTGTTGCATCCTGGAGGATTTTGGAAGTGGGAGAGGAGGAAGATTAGCATTGGGGAAGGTGGAAGATCAAGATAAAAACAAGTATTTTTTAATGGTTTGATAACATAAAGAGTTTTAGATCTCCATGCTATTAGGGCATAAAGAAGATGGTGGAGAGTGAGGGGGGAAATAATTTTCTATTTCTCCCAAGTGAAAAGGGTTACAAAAGAATGTGCACAGTCACAAGTATGAATCTCCCAACGAGCTGTGATTATTCTGCGGTGGAAGAGATATCCAGTCTTTACAGCAACAGCAGAACCTGATGACCAGTGTAAAAAAGAAACTGGTAGTCCACTCATTCTGGCAGCAGCAGACCCGATCAACCAGTTCGCTTCTTTCTGTTCTCTTCTGAAATTCTCTCAAGGGTCCGATAATTGGTCAAGGTCTTGTAACAGTGAACCGCAAGTATTCAAGCACTTCTAATAAATCAACTAAATCCTAGATGCTGAAATCGTTGACTACCAATCAGTTGTAAACATTCCAGTGTCTAAGACTGCACCATAAGAATGTGGGATTACCAATCAATGAAGCAATGTAACATGTTGGTTAGTAAAGAATGCAGTTAGGCAGCACAACTTCAAAGAAGTATAATAGAAGTATGCACAACTATAGTTAAGTTTGATTTTAGGAAGTCTAAATACCTGAGGCATCCAACTCTCTGTCCATATAGTCCCATATTTTTTGCATATGATTGGGCACAACCAATCATGTGTCCATCTTCGAGAAAAATGCGAATTGCTTTTGCATCTCTCTCAGTATCACCAGTTGCAAAACCTTGATATGCCATGTCAAAGAATGGGAAATGATTCTTAACCTAACAATCAAAGATACCGTGACATGAACAAAATAGCTCAAATAAATAGGTTAACAAACTCAAAAGCAGGAGATAATATGCCTCCTAATAAATTATTTACCTTGAACTGATATGATATCTCCCTCCATTGTTCTTCAGAAGGATCCACCCCAGTAGGATTATGAGCACATGCATGAAGCAAAAAGAACGAGCCATTTGGTGCATTCTACGAACATAATGAATGATTTAAACATCAAGTTAGACAACAACTTTCTGTCTAAAGATGTTAATTCTTAACAAAGCATTTAATTTACTCAATAAGGTCCAACAATCCAACGTCGCAGAAAGAAATACATGAGGAAGTCGGAAAAAAAAGAAGAACATACTGGACATGACTAGTAAAGCATTAAGAAGCATATAACTGATGCTGGTGAATGGTAAAGGGAATTATGCAATGACTTAATAATAGGATGTTAATGAGATGCACCAAAGGAAGATTATGTGATGCAAATTTAAGGAATGGCATCTGCAACAGAGACCTGAACCAAATTTGTAGGATAAGTTTGTCATGAGCAGACTAGGCAAGGAAAAAAAGGATAAAACAGCTATAAGAAACCTATATGGAAGAAGTAAGAAATGAAATCAAGTTATATGTGAACCAAAGGCTATGTAGTGAATGAGTTCCTTACAAAGGTAAAAATAAGATATGATATATCTCTTGTTAGCTAACATTAGGAATTAGGACCATTTCATGATGCAGGGTGCAGTCCTATAGGTACAGATATATCATTCATTAAACCATACCTTGACATCATCCAATAATGCTGCAAAATCTAGCCCCTTTGTTTCAGGATGGTAATAGTGGAAAGTTCTTTGTGGAACATGTGCATCTCTCCAAATGTTATGATGACTGTCAGATAAATTTTGTCAGCAAAATCTAGGTTCGCAACAAAAAGATGAAGAAAACCAGAATGGCACGTAAATGGATGGGATCATTCCAATAAGTGAAATGCACTAAGAAGCCAAGAAAGAAGTCCAGGGAAAAATGATCTACACTAACTAATAACTATGAAGAAGTCTTACTTGGCCCAGGTAGGCACTGGAATATAGATCTGAGAGTCAGGCAAAAACCGTTTCTGAAAGTCAGCAAAAAGACGACATGCACCAGTTCCTGAAATAGCTTGCACTGCTGCAACACGTTTATCTTTAAGGAACTCTGAATCTTCCCCGTATGCTAGCTTCAATGTCTCCTCAACCATCTTATTGCTTCCTCCCATAGGCAGATACTCCCTGAAGAATAAGTTTTACGAAGACCACATCACATCAGAATTCATATTCAAACCATTAAAGGAAACATGCTTTGCTCGGTTCTGTAAGAAAAAAGAGCTCCATAACTAAAAGAGGGTGAGTGTATTTACATATGGGATATTTGACAGAAATACAGTCCACAACTTAGAATCCAATGAAATTGCAATATGAAAATTTGCAACTCCAACTAGCCTAAAATCCAAGCTGCGCCTTGAAGAAAATTATAAAGTAGCTTTTTCGGCTAATGGAAGTCAACACTAGGTTTTTCGACATTCTTTCTTTCATCTTTTTCACTAATAAATTAAGAGAGAGAATGCTCAGAATGGGCTTTACTCAAGCCAGAAAATATTGCAACTCTATGTCCATAATATATGAGAGTTGCAATAGTCACGTGTATTAGAATCAGCAAAAAAAAAGACTCTACAGGAAAAAGAAATTTTTATTATCATATTTAGAGATCGATGATGTTGGAACCATCACTCCAATCATCTTTAAATTATTCATAATTTTCATTTTAGTAAATTATTGGTTTCCTTTTGGGACCTAGGAGATTACCGTGACCTACATGGCTTGGCTTGACCATTCTAAACTTGCCAAACCGTGCTTATCAGATCAGACATTGTTGCACGCCACCTCGATTACGATTATGACGATAGTGCAGATAGATAAGAAATAGTTAATTCAATCAAATGTTATCGTGTGCTGGGAACCGGTGAGATCCGAACCAGAGTTGATCCCCATGAGCTATAATATTGGACTTGACTCATATGACTTGAAAGAAAAGTCATTTGTTAAGTACATGACCAATCTCATACATTTATGTCTCATCCTCTCACTTTCTACCTGATATGGGACTAGAATTTCAATACAACTCCTTTTATATCGTAACCAAATTTGCGAATCTTGAACGCTCAACAGGATACGACCCCCAACAATCTTCACCTTAACGCAGCAACCAGGAGATCCAATATTTGTCATCATTTGATCCATTCGAACACAAAGTTAAACCAGATACGTTCACAAAACCGCACCAGTAATAGGATGCGAACCTCATGTCTTACTCGACCTTGAGCTCGATGGCTAGACCTACCTTTGAAGTCAATCCGTATAGTCCCTCCAACCTCATGACCCCTACATGAACCTCCTTATGGAGATGCTCCAACTTAGGAGCGAATATGTATAATCCCTCCAACATTAGGTCCTGGCTCGGACCACCTTATGGAGATGCTCCACTTAGGAGCCAACACGAGGGTAGTCAACGTATCATGCATGTATCAACACAATCTCTCTCGATGCAACTGTAGAGCTAATCTAGTTACACTAAACAATACACGTGAGAATCGAACATGTATCAATACCTCATCATACCTCATGTATCAACACAGTGTTCCCAACACGTGAGAATCGAACATGTACCACTGTACTAATAGCCTCTCTTTTAAGTCATATGGACTAAGTCCAATATCATACCTCGTGTATCAACACAATCTAGTTACACTAAACAAAACCCCACTGGACTTTTTTTACTAGTTACACTAAACAATTTTTGTACAAAAAACCCTTATAATCTTCCTAATTAAGGGTTTAACCATGATCCCCCACCTATCATCTCTGTTATTATCCTCGGATCCGGGGGAGAAAGTACGTCAACTATGGACAAGGCCCAATTGCGAACAATGGATACGATCCCAATTGCATGCGTAGTCACCGATACCAGAGCATGTGTCGCACTAACACAAATGCTAAAGAGGAGGGTTGAAGGTTTTCTTTGTTATAGGAGAAAAAATGTTCCCAACTAGTCACATGTTGTGTATGCGACCTTTAAGTGTAACATATGTTGCATGATTACGGACACAAATACGGATAAGGGCACAATATTGATGTGAGATACAAACATTTTCATACAGGTATAGTGTAGTCACCTAGTTGCACAAATACGGAAACAAATATGAGTAAGGACACAACATGGACAACGACACCATTACTGTATCTGTAGTATCCATGCAACATAGACTACAATGTAAGGCTAACTATGGTAGTTAAGTGCAAAGTTCCAAAGTTCATTGTAGTGATTAGTACATAAAAACAGTCTCTAATAGCAAAATCTACAAAAGTGTGAAAATTGAAGGTATATATAGACTATTTAGCCTTAGAGAATCCTAGTGACTCGAGGCCCTTGCTAATGGAAGGTTGGGACGGTTCCTTACCCTTAATATATGAAGGATGGGTTTGAGATTGCTTATTGAGGCTGCTTTTGTCTCTCTTTTTTCTTAGAAAGAGGTCCAAGGTTGTTTGGTAACAACAGCTTATCATAAACTTTTGAAAAGTCGGTTCAATTTTGGGATAACTTTTGATAACGCCCTCTCACATGCTATCAAAGTTGCTTATGCTATGGGCTTTCAAAAACTAGAGCAATCCCAAACCAAGAAAAAAAAGAAGTATGCAACCCCAAGTTTTAGTCTTATATCGGTTATGGGATGAGAGTTTAATCGGTTTATATTTGGGTGCTTTGATCTTACATATAAATCCTGGTTAACCATTTGGGCCAAGTGGTCCATAGTCCTAGCTGACCTGCCCACAGGCCGTGGCAGATTGTTTTCCCATGACATGTGTGACCCTCTTAAGGGCTAATTATCATGGACCATGTAATGCAAACTTAAGACTATTTACATGTACTCATTAGGTTCCTTTTTATCATTTATTATGTAAGTAAGAATTACACATATTAGCTTTATTACACAGCACTTATATATCCAAACTAAATGGTTTCCAACTTTCCATACATAATAAAGTTAGATAAATGTTAATGGCACTACAAAATTTACCGGGGGCGACACAAATGTCAAAAAAATTCAATACCCAAGATGCCCTTGAATAATTGTTAGAGGATAACACAATTTTAAGTATATATAAAAAATTGGCTTCTCTCTCTTCCTTCCCAAATACCTAAACTTAATACAATTTTTTTTGCACTGTTTTTTAGTAGATAATCCCATTTGGTTCTATTTCTGAAGTTTCAAACTCCATTAATGAAGTTTTGAAGCTTCATAATCGAAACAGTTCCGTTTGGGGGACTGCCTCATTTTTGGTAGTTCGAGATATGTACGGGACTGTCAAAATTTTGACAGTCCTAGGTATTTTTAGGACTGCCAAAATTTTGACAGTCCAGGACTTCCAATTTTGACAATCCTGTTAAAAAAATAATAACTTTGTGAAAATTAGTTTAGACAAAAAAAAATTGAAAATTGCTGAGAAACCCAATTTCGGGGTTGGTTTTTATGAAAAACCCACCCGCAGGATGGGTTTTATGAAATGTCCAGAATTATATATTTCCACGTTAAGTATTCCAAGATTCCCTTTAGATGTTCTGTATTTACAAAATTAATACCATAACTACCCCTCCGCACAAACTCAGATTTGGATTGCGATTCTCGTCGTCTTCTTCTTCTTCACGAGAGATCTGAATTCCATTGCTGCCATCTTCAGCAGAGATCGCAAAGATCATTCGTAGTTCACCGTGCTTTTTTTTCTGTCGAACTCCGATCATCGTTCATCTTCTTCTTCTTCTTCTTTTCCGACAATTAGATCAATTATGGAGAGAAGATCTTCTTCTTCTTTTCCATAAGAGTTAGCATTGTTTTGAAAGAAGAACGAAAACTCTTGAATCTTTATTCATGTCAAATTTCTTTCAACAAAACAAAAAAATAAAAAAAATAGATTTCTGTCAACTGTTCTCCGTCGATATAACACGAAGAATAGTCATTCTCCTGCATTTTAACAAGGAGAATGTCACTCTCCGTGTAAATTAGGCATTCTCCGTGTTTCTAACACGGAGAATGGTCATTCTCCTGTGTTTTAACATTTGAATGACCATTCTCCGTGTCATTTAACACGGAAAATGGTCATTCTCCGTGTCATTTAGCACGGAGAATGGCTATTCTCCTACGTTTTAACAATGGGAATGACCATTCTCCGTGTAAATTAACACGGAGAATGCCATTCTTCGTGTAAATTAACACGGAGAATGTCATTCTTCGTGTTAATTTACACGAAGAATGGTCATTCTCCTGCGTTTTAACACTGGAATGATCATTCTCCGTGCTAAATTACACGGAGAATGACCATTCTCCGTCTAAATTAAGTGTAATTTAGCACGAAAAATGCCATTCTCCGTACTAAATTATACGGAGAATGGCCATTCTCCTACGTTTTAACACTAGGAATGGCCATTCTCCATGTAAATTAAGACGGAAAATGTCATTCTCCATGTTACTAACACAGAGAATGGCCATTCTCCGTGTAAATTAAGACGGAGAATGTCATTCTCTACGTTTTAACACAGAGAATGGCCATTCTCCATGTAAATTAAGACGGAGAATGTCATTCTCCATGTTACTAACACAGAGAATGGCCATTCTCCGTGTAAATTAAGACGGAGAATATCATTCTCCATGTTACTAACACAGAGAATGACCATTCTCCGTGTAAATTAAGACGGAGAATGCCATTCTCCGTGTTACTAACACAGAATGGCATTCTCCGTGTTACTAACACGGAGAATGGCTACCCTCGTGCGAAATTAATATTCTTCGTGTTCTAACACGGAGAATGGTCATTTACCTGCATTTTATGGTTATTTGAAACTTTGGAAGGCCATAACTTTTGACTGGGAGGTCGAAACGAGGTCCAGTTTGTCGCAAAATGAGCGTATCTTCGAGGAGCCTGAGATAAATCGTTTCTTCGTTTGTCGGCCTTCCGAAATTTTAGAATCGCAAAAAAATGATGTTTGGACCTCCGTTTTAGCACTTTTGCCGTTTGTCTCGGTCTTTTCGAAATTTTTCGACGAGTTTTTGAAGATTTTTGAGGAGAAAACCTAGATTCGAAAGTGAGCAGCGTATGGAAGAAGATGAAGTATCGAAACGTTTTTTTTTAAGAGTAGTTTCGTGCGTGTTTTCAATAAATTAGAAGGAAGGACAAAAAGGTTATTCGGAACCCTCTTTATATATTTTTTGCTAATTCTGGGGCACGCGATGAAATGTTATTGCGCGGTGGGTTTTTCATAAAACTTTTTCGTTTTTTAGGCATTTCATAAATTTCTCCCAAAAAAATTATTACAATAAAAAGATATGTTTATCTTTTATACAAAAGATATGATTAGAATAAAAATATATGTTTATCTTTTGATACAAAAGATATTGTTACAATAAAAATATGTTTAAAATGATATGATGAAGTTGAGTATTGAAAATATACAAATATTGACATATTTATAAATCCTACATATTTTTAAAAAATATATGTTTATCTTATACCTTAGTTTCAACTATTGTTTAAAATCCTACATGTTTTTATTTTAACCATATTTTACCCCCTACTTTCAAATATTGTTTAAAAAAGATATGTTTATCTTTTAATATAAATGTCAGGGTTACCAAGATACTTGAAGGCCTAGGACAATAACCAAAATGTGTCCTCAATTCACACATCTAAGTATCAAAAATGTAAATTTGTGTAAACTGTTAAAACCTTGTCCGAAAAAATCAATTTGGGTTTTGTTAAAACCTTGTCTGAAAAAATCAATTCGGGCAAAACCCAAGACAAGGAATTGAAAGTTTTTTTTTTCAAATCAAATCAGATGTTTCTGGAATCTTTCAGCCATTTTGGGGTCCTCTTGATCCGTGGGCCATGGACGGTCGTCCTTGTTGCCCTGGACCAGGGCAGCCTTGCAAACGTTGTATATTTTCAATACCACAAATTTATCAAAATATTAATCATATCTTGACATATTTATAAAATCATAATTTTAAATAGTGGTTGGATATGCAATTTTGACAGTCCTCACAATAGATAGGATTGCCAAATTTTGACAATCATATCTATTGTCAGGACAACCAAATTTTTGGCATTTCTAATACACATAGCTCTATATTATAATATGCCAAAATTTTGGGAGTCCCAAATATTGTCAGGACGGCCAAGATTTGGGCAGTCCTGCTCTGTCCCCAACGATGCTGTGTCGATTTGTCATTTCAGAACCCCTCTATAATGAGTTCAAAACTTGATTTATGTCATTTCTGAACCCCTCTGAGTTTAAAACTTTATCAATGGGTCATAAAGCCTCATCTTGGAGTGTCAACTACAATATTAGAGTTGAGGGGGACAAATGAAAAGATAAAAAGGAAGAGGAATGTTGTGTTAGAGAAGAAGAAGAAGAGTGGTGTTGCCTCCTATCAAATGTTTGACAGCCCCTAACAAAAAAATTGACTTAAGGGGGCGTTTGGTATGCGGAATACTATATAGCCGGGAATTCTATATTCCCGGGAATCAAATTCCAAGGAATTAAATTCCCTGGAAAATTACATTCCCATGTTTGGTGACAATATATATACTCTTGGTAGGCAAGGGTTGAAGTCTGTTTAAAATTTCTGAAACTTTTCTCTGAGTTGGTATTTTTCTAAGCCTATGAGTATGGCTGGGTGATGGTGAAGCAGTATATTGGAGAGTATTAGTTGTTCTGATACTCTAGCAGGGGAGAGTTGTGGTAGTCTGCTGATGGACCTTAAAAAGCTAATGTAATTCCAGTTGAGTTCAGCTGCTATTGAATTGTAACAATAGAGTTAGGTAATTTTGTTAAAGTCTACAACTATGGTGAGGACTAACAAGACACTGGAGGCCTTAGATCAGGCCTAACAAGCTGAGTCTACTAGAGAGCTAGCAAAGAGTGGGTTTTGGCTATTTAATTGTTCTTAGTTATATCATATGTCTGCTAAACTGATCAATATGTTCCATTGTTGGGTTAGGCTAAACCCATTGGGCTTAGTGAAGTGGTTTAATTGAATTGTAATTGGCTGGAATTGACACATTAGTGAAATAAAGTAGTAATTTAGAACTAATGGAAATCATTGTTTCTTAGAAAAGAATGTTAGGGGGCGTTTGGTATGCGGAATACTATATAGCCAGGAATTCTATATTCCCGGGAATCAAATTCCAAGGAATTAAATTCCCTGGAAAATTACATTCCCATGTTTGGTGACAATATAAATATTCCCGGAAAAAAAAAATAACGAAAAAAAATGAACAAATATAAAAAAAACCAGTAAAAACGACAAAAAAATCGGTAAAAACGAAAAAAATTGGTAAAAACGACAAAATAACAGAAAATGACAAAAACGATGAAAAACGACAAAAATCGGTTAAAACGACAAAAATGACCAAAAGGCGACAAAAAATGTATAAACGACAAAAAATAACAAAAAAGGGTAAAAACGACAAAAATAACCAAAACACGACAAAAACGACATAAAATCGGTAAAAACGACAAAAAAAACCAAAATGCGGCAAAAACGACAAAATACAAAAAATCAGTTAAAAATAACAAAAATCGGTTAAAACGACAAAAAATAACCAAAAAGCGACAGAAACGAAAAATAACGATAAAAACGACAAAAAGGACAAAAAATCGGTTAAAACGACAAAAAATCGTTTAAAACGACAAAAATAACCAAAAAGCGACAAAAAATAACCAAAAAAAAACAAAAACGAAAAATAATCGATAAAAACGACAAAAAAGGACAAAAAATCGGTTAAAACGACAAAAAAAATCGGTTAAAACGACAAAAATAACCAAAAAGCGACAAAAACGATAAAAATCGGTAAAATCGACAAAATGACAAAAAACGACATAAAATCAGTAAAAATGACCAAAAGCGACAAAAACGACAAAAAAAAAAATCGGTAAAAATAACAAAAAAAAACTACAAAACGACAAAAAAATCGCTTTAAAACGACAAAAATTGACAAAAAAAACGACAAAAGGACAAAAATTGGGTAAAAAAACGACAAAAAATAATCAAAAAGTGACAAAAAAGACAAAAAATGGGTAAAAACGACAAAAAATGACAAAAAGCGATAAAAACGACAAAAAAGAAAAAATGTTCAAAACTTATCAAAATTGATCAAAAAAGAAGAAAAAAATTTAGACAATTTTTTTTTGCCTGGGCAAAAAAAAAATACCCACCTATTCTCAAGGGATAGAATTCCCATGTTTTGTGGGTAAACTATTTACCCAGGTATTTATAATTCCCGGAAATAAATTTTTTATAAACCAAACAAGCGTGGTAATAGATTCCCATCTTAAATTTTTTCGGGAATAAAAAAAAATACCGCGTACCGAACGCCCCCCAAGTGTTTGTCCCCTATGACTATACTACTGCGTCGCCCGTAAACTCAGTAGTGCCTGAACATTTGCCTAAGGACTTGTTTGGTAACAAGAATTTGGGTTTGGATTTTGATTTGGAAATCCAAAATTCAAATCCAAATCCAAATCATGAATTTCCAAATCCAAATCTAAATCCAACCAAACATAGGATTTGGTAAATTATAATTATAATTTATAATTATGATAATAAAATAATAAATAATAAATAAGTAAATTAATATTTAATTATTATAATTATAATTATAGTTATGATTAATAAATAATTTATTATTATAATTATGATAATAGTTATGATTAATAAATTATTAATTAAGATTATAATGACGACCAATAATTAATTAATTAAAATTTTAATAATGTGTATTAACTATTAAATTATTAAATAATAAATTAATAATTTTGGTGTTAATTATGATTAATATATTATTAATTAAGATTATCATAAATAGTAATTTATAATTTATAATTAAGATTATAATTAAGACTAATAATTATTAATTAAGATTATAATTAAATATTTATTTTGTTAATTAAAATTATAGTTATGATTAATAAATTATTATAATTATGATTAATAAAGGTATAAATTATTAATTAAGATTATTATAAAATATTAAAATAAAATTATAAATTAATAAATTATTACTCAAGATTATAATTATAATTAATCAATTATTAATTTGATTATGATAAATTATTAATTAATAAAATTCGTTATTAATAATTAATTATTTAAGTGATGTAAGTATTTATATTAATTAAGAATTAAAATTATATCTAAAATAATAACTAATTATTATTTATTTTTAATTATTATTTATTTATTAGTATTAATTAAATATTTGATAAAACAATAAAATTATTTTAAATAAAATCCAACTTTCATTCTTCCAAATCCAAAATTTGGATTTGGTACCCACTTTCCATATCCAAATCCAACTCCAACCAAACATAGAATTCCATGAATTTGGCTCAAAATCTATAAAATCCAAATCCCATCTCCAAATACGGTTTACCAAACGGGCCCTAAAGTTAGGTTTTTTCTAAGAGCACCACCATTTTTGCTAGGGGGCAACCCTTACTTGGGGGCAGCCCAAGGAGGTGGAGATTTTGCTAGGGGGCACCCATATTTTGCTAGGGGGCAGCCCAACCCCCCAAACCCTTCATTCCTTCCATAACCCATTCTACACTCTCTCTCTCCACCAAAAGAAAAGAAAAAAAAAAAAACTCTCCCTTTCCCTCTTCCAAAACCCTACTTTCTTCTCCTCCACCACTCTACTCCTAATTCCTCCACCAAAATTTTTTCAACAACATTCGTAGATTCTTAGAGATGACACGCAAGTCGAAGCAATCGGAATCTAGGTAAGTTCTTCCCTAATTTCTTCAAAAATTTTGTATATTCTATTCAAAACCCTAGAACATTTTAATTCTCTAAAAGTTTTGATAAATTAGGTTTAGAATCTCTTTATGGTTCATGAAAGGAATTTTCGAACACGACACTCCGGAGAGGTGAAGGAATTGGCCCAGACACTCCGGAGAGGTTGCCAAAGTAATACTAGTGTCACGGTCGCCAACGAGCTTGATCGCATCGACGACGTGGTCGAGTTCCCCTTCATGAATAATAGGGAGTCTCGTTCAAAAGTCCGGCATGATATGTATTTGGATGTGGAATGATCATTAGTTGGATGTAATATAGATGTTTTTGTTGTTTGAAACTTGAAGGATATATTTGTTGTTTAAAACTTAAGTTGTTGGGGAGACTTTTGAAGGATATGTAGTTGACACTTATGTTATTTTTTTGAAATTGAATATTTTGTCTGATATGTAGTTGTGATTTATGTTGTTATTTATGTACTTGTTGGATATGTAGTTGTCTGATATGTAGTTTTTATTTACGTTTGGAAACTTAAGTTGTTGGCAAATTCATTATATTCTTGATTTAGTATCAGGACTGCCAGCACCCTGGCAGTCCTAATTGAAACTTGCTGTAACAACAAATTTCAATTTGGACTGCCAGCACCCTGGCAGTCCTACTTAAGTGTAGGACTGCCAGGGGGGTGGCAGTCCTATTTATTGTTAGTCCAATGATTATATCATGTTTTTTAATATGGCTAATCAATTAAGTTTAATATAATGACATTACTAATATTCATGTAATCATTATCATGTTGCTACTTAAACTTAGCATTGTCCTAATATTAGCATTGCTCTAAATGTTCTATATCATATTGCTATAGAAGTATTATATTGTTCTGTTTGTCTAACATGTATTTGTAGACATGCTGTAAGCATGATCAAACATGATCAAACCAGGACATATGCAATGGAGAATTATTGATGGGCCAAAGACGGCGTTATACAAGAAGATTTCTCTGAACCGTCTAACGACCTATTCGGGGCCTCGCATCGGGATTTCCAGATCTGTTTATCTTTGGACGACCGCCGTCAAGTGAAAAAGGCGTCTTAAAGTCTGCTCAAATATTTGAAAAAAGGCGTCACCAAAGGGCTCTTGGTTTTCCTATTTATCAATGTATTTTTCATATTTATTGAGTCTAGGAATACGATGTACACTGCATCGTACTGGCAAATAGGCTATCCAAGAAACGTTTTCAAAATACCCTTTCATTTTGAAAACAAGCCCACTTACAAAAGCCCAAACTACTTCCTAACTGTTTGACTTTTCAAAAAGTCCAAAAACTAATTTGCAAAAACCTAACAGAACCCTAGCAGAACACGGCCAGAGTTCGGCCAGAGTTCGGTTAGTGAACGTTGCCTTTTTGAACTTGGTCTTCCTGCAGTTACGGATTCCAACGAGATTTTCTCATAGAGTTCTGCCCGAATTCTGTCCGAATTATGTCAGAATTCGGCCTTCGGAAAAACTATAAATAGAGAAGCATTTCGAACATTTCAACTCACTCCTTCACTTTCATATCTCTTCTCTATAAGCCTACTACTTCTTTCAAAGTGTTCTGAGCTATTCATTTTCAAATCCCAAGCCAGTTACAATCCTCTAGTCGATTTGCCAGTGCGGTACAGTCTAGAAGTTTCAGAGTGGTTGTAATCAGAGGCTTGATTGAAGTTACACACTTCACAATTGAAGTTGGTCGAGTACTTCGGATCAAAGCTCGCGTTGTAGAAGTTGCAAGAACTTCGGATGAAAACTTGTGGTGATTTTCCATAGTGGATTCAACTGGAAGCTAGAGTTCTTCCGACTGGACTAGTTCTCACAAGAGGAAAACCAGTATACATCCTTGTGTTTGTGTTTGCTCTCTACTCTCTACTTTTTATTTACATATCTATGATATATTATCTGTAATCGTGTTACTAACTTTTTTTAAATAGTTAATTTTCGCTGTCTACTCTATTCACCCCTCCACCCCCTCTAGAGTATTGCGCTTTACAACTCGTTCCTACAATCGGTCCTACATTTATAACTCTCTGTCACAGATTGTTTCAATTAGGACTGCCACCCCCTGACAGTCCTACACTTAAGTAGGACTGCCAGGGTGCTGACAGTCCTACATAAGTGCAGGACTATCAGGGGGTGGCAGTCCTATTTATAAAACTCTGTGATGAGCTCCTCAAACTGAAACTCTGTCACAGAGACTTATAAATAGGACTGTCAGTACCCTGGCAGTCCTACTTAAGTGTAGGACTGCCAGGGTGCTGGCAGTCTTAATTGATACTTGCTTAAGTATCAATTAAGACTGCCAGCACCCTGGCAGTCCTCATTTTGTAAAGGACTGCCAGGGGAGTTGTCACCCTCACTTTTCCAAGTTAGGAATAAAATGGTAATTTTCCATTTTATAATATTTTTGGATATTTTATTTCATGAATATTAATATTTAATTATTATAGGAGTCGGATTCGAATTTTATCGCATTCCGACTTGATTCGGGACTCCGAAAAATTTCGACTTGAGCATGTTAATTAGCCATGGCCCACCATACTTAACTTTTAGGATTAGGAGTTTGAACTAGTCCCCTATGAGTATTTTAAGCTTAATTATGATTTTTATTTAATTTTAGCTAATCCCAAAACCCAAAATTGGATTTAATTTAGCATGTAAGCAAGGGAGGGGCAAACTTGTAATTACAAGTGCCCCAACCCTTTCCCCCATGGCCGGCCACATTAGGCCATCCCCTCCCCCTCTCTTTGCTTCATTACTAAGTCATCTCTCTCTCTCTCTCTCTCTTCATTTCATTCTTTCTAACTCCTTCAAATCTACATTTAGGTATGCTTTTAATACCCTCATAAATTCTCATTTACATTTATTCTTTCACAATAAATATAGAGCAGACCTGTCACGCCCCAGAACCAGAATACTGGAGAGCGGGGGCAGACATAGCCAGCTACGTATATGAAATGGAATCCATCTCGCTATACAGTCACGGCTGTCTAGATACATGAGGGTTTATCTACAAGCCAACAGTCTCTTAAGGTCATGAACAAGCCTAGTGTCTCAATCACAAGCAAGTAAGTAAAAGTCAGAAGATGTATGATCATTAAATATACAATAGTAAGGCGTCCCAAACATTACATATTCAGTTGATCATGAAGCTAGTCGTTACAAAATGTCAGGACTAGCAAGAGTTTAGTCATACATGATCAACCCTAGGATCTGTTAATCATGTTACAGCCCGTAGGCAGACAGTAAGTAAGTGCAATCGAGCTAAACAGGTGCTCGTCGGCTAAACGCCTCAAAAGAATATTTTTACAATAGAGTGGGAGAGCCAAAAATAACCCACTCGTTGCCAGGGTTCCGTCTAGTGGCCACCATCTGGCTGGAAGGTCGGTAGATCCTCTGGAGCTGCTCCGAAATCTGGCCACACAAAACCAGCTGTGTCAGACCCCAAAAAGAGCAAGTGCCACAAAGGGGCTTCACTTAAGAGCTAAAACCAGCAATCAGCACAAGATATAAATAAAAGTAAGAACTGGAAATAAAGAGAATACACCGGGATGATATACGACGAGATAACCATGGAACTATTCAGATAACCAGGTTACAGCCCGTAAACCAAACAAGGACCGGGGTTGTAACCCTTCGTCTGAACAGAACTTGGAATTCTCACCATTTATCAGTAAAATAAATACAAGCATTCTGGTCATTCAATAATCTGGAACAGGATCAGGGTAAGACTAGGCTGGTGAAACTCCATCCAATCACTTCACGGCCAAGCAAGAATTACGGCTTGATACTTTAACTAACTAGGGTTGTCACAAGCCTAATTACGAACAAGATGCAGTGAGATTATTCCACAGCCACAAGCCCTGCAGACCATCCAGGTTATCCGGGTTAAAAGATTAGAGTTGAATTCAGGTGGGTACACCGTCCAGGAAACGAATGTACCCTTAGGTAGCTTGAAGGGTGCAACACATGACAGTGTGCTGGAAATGTGCCCTACTCGACGGCAGGCTACAGATCCCAAGGCGTGCCCAGGTAACGGAATTGCCTGTAGCTGGAAAATCTCTTCATGACTAATGTATTAATCTAGTTATTAGTCCTTAGTTCATTTCAATAGGTACTCCTGACCGTGGTACCCAGGAGTCCCATCCTAGACATGATGCAAGACAGGACTGGTTTATTTATACAAGCACAATCACCCACGGTGTCCAGGTTATTATACAGGTCATGTCATGTCAGGTAGCCGTCGCAACAGCTTATCAAGATATAACATGTCAGGTTATCAGGTCAAGTGTACTAGTCAGGAGTGCGCCACGACGGGCCACTATCAGGTCATGTCATGTTACTCATGTCAGGAGTGCACCACTACGGGTCACTATCGTGTCAGGCTCCGTTATCCTTTCCAAACATATTACATAAATTCGTGATTATCAAGTTCATGACAAAAGGCGTAAGGATATAAAATGGACGTTAAATATCTAATAAAATATCAATATACAAGGCTATAGAAGATCCAGGATAATCAGGCTACGCTCAGGTCAAGCTAAGCTCAGGTCAGGCTACGCTCAAGTCAGGCTACGCTCAAGTCAGCGTACGCAAGTCATACGCTTCCAAAAGGCAGCGTATGTACTCAATACGACTCCTCGTCAAGCAAGCGAGCGTATGCGAGTCATACGCCTCCAAAAGGCAGCGTATGTACTCCATACGACTCATTGTCAAGCAAGCGAGCGTATGCGAGTCATACGCTCCCAAAAGGCAGCGTATGGGGTCCATACGATTCCTTGTCAAGCAAGCGAGCGTATGCGAGTCATACGCTCCCAAAAGGCAGCGTATGGGGTCCATACGACTCCTTGTCAAGCAAGCGAGCGTATGCGAGTCATACGCTCCCAAAAGGCAGCGTATGGGGTCGACTGCGCTGCGCTAAAGAGCGCGCGCAGCTCAGTGGCACAAGCTAAAAAGCTCGTGCACTGCTCACTGTCTTCTCCAAGTCAGCAGGAACTCCATGGTTGAACCCAAAGCTTCAAAAGTCCATAACTTGATCAAAATAAGTCCAAATCCAACTTTTCAAAGGTCAAATTGGGTAGAATAAAATTCTCTACAACATGGAACCATCAAAACTTGAAAACAAAGAAGTTTGATAGATCAAAACCATCAAAATCCGAAAATAACAAATTTCTAGATCTACAAAATTAAAGCCTCAAAATGGAAAATGACAAGTTCTAATGTGTCTTAGAAACATGAGGAGAAGCTAATGGAACAATAAAAATGGGCTCTCTTGTGAAAACAAGTTGCACTTGCCTAGACCTCTCTCTTCTCTCTTTGGTAGGTGAAGGGAGTAAATGAGGAAGAAGAAGATGAATAATGAAGAGAGAGAATGAAGAGGGCTAATAAATACAAATGGTGGTGGTAGGTAGGGGGTTCACTTGGGCTCATCATGAGCCAAAGCAAAACCAAGCCAAGTCGAACCAGCCCAAGGAAATAAACCAAGCCATGGAGAAAATGCTAAGCCAGAAAATCATGCAATACAAGAATAAATACGTACACGTATTCCAGAAATACGTAATACGAACCACAGGCATTACAAGACCATTCTCTACAAGTTGATCCTAGCTTTTATAGGTTTCCCAAAAATCTAGTTTAGGAATTTTATTATGGTTTTATCCTTTTTAGAGAGGTGTGTATATATATATATATATATATATATATATATATATATATATATATATATATGTATTTGTGTGTGTGTAGAGGAGAGTGGTAGTGGTGTCATGAGAGTGTGTATTTGTGTGTAAGTGTGTGTGTGTGTGTGTCCATATATATATATATATATATATATATATATATATATAGCAGATAACCTCTAGCCTAGTGGTTAAGAGAGATGCATGCGGTCCGAGTGGTCAGGAGTTCGAATTCCAGTGGGAGCGATTCCAGAAACAATTTATCTGGTTCCAATATATATATATATATATATATATATATATATATATATATATATATATATATATATATATTATATGTGTTTGTGAGTATATATATATGCACATATATAGATATGTATGTGTGTGTATGTATATACATATGTTGATATGTATGTGTGAGTGTGTGTATTTACATATATAGAGAGGGGAATGAATGAGGGAATTTGTTGAGTGTTTATATATATATTAGTGACATTTTAGAAGAGAATTAGAGAGATTGAGAGGGAGTTTAGAGAAGGAAATAGAGTGAAATAGAGGAGGGAAATGGAGGAGGAAAGGAGAAGGGAAGGGAGAGCAGCCCACAGTAGGAAGGGGGGGGGGGGGGGGGGGGGGGGCCAAGGGGGCTGCTGCACCCACCCCCCCCCCCCCCCCCCTTCCCCCCCTCCCAACAGCAGCAGCAGCTAGCAGCAATATCAGCAGCAGTAGCACCCCCAAACACCCCCATTTGACCCCCTTTTGATCCCACTTTAACCCCTATATGTATACCCATATATATACATATATATACCCTATATATATAGCTCTAAATACACCTAATCAACCCACTAAAATAGCCCCTAAGCTAGTCCTAAGAGAGGGTGAAAAGAGAGAGTTTGAATTAGTGAATGAGTGAGTGAAATGTTAGTTAGGATTTTTGGTGAAGGGGTGAATTTGAGTTCCGTGATTCGGAACGCGTCGAAACTTGGAGGGGACTTAGCAAATGTGAAATAGAGTTTACGGGTAGGCTCCTAGGTGGGAATCGGGATTGCGTGTAGGATTAGGGAGATGGTATCGCACCGTACCATTTCATATCTTGAAATATTCAAGATAACGGGTAAACGGACGATACGGACCGTAAGATGGACTGGATGTCCACTTATCCTAGGAAACTTGGTAGGTAATGGTTGTATAAGCTAGTACCCTACTACCCTAGGAAGTCAAGAGTGAAATTCCTAAGGGAAGGCCACTTGACATCGAGTTAGAATGGTTAAGGGTAAATGTTTTAAGGGGGTAATCGGGTAAATTCAAAATACGGGGTTCGGGTATTCGGATTGACTTGAAACTTCGGTGACTTGTTAGGTACACCCTACAAATGTCATATTTGAACCGATTTTGGCTCGGTTGACCCAGAATTGACTTTTTACCCAAAAGTCAACCGTGAGTCAACACTTTGTCTAAATTTGACCAAATCCAAACCAGAGTTGACCAGTTGACCAAAAGTCAACTGTTGGTCAACATTTGACCATTTTGACCTAGAGTTGACCAGAGTTGACCAGGGTTGACCAGTTGACCAAAAGTCAACTGTAGGCCAACTCTTGACCCCGTTTGATTCGCTTTGACTTGTTTTGACTTGCAATGACTGGTATGACCTAGAGTTGACTTGGTCTGACTTAGATTGACTTGATATAACTTGATTTGACCTAGATTGACTTGACAAGACTTAGTGTGACTCAGTGAGACCTAATTTGACCTAGATTTCATATTATTCATTGTGAATCATTCTTAAACTTGTTTAAACCTAAATTAACATATAGTATCTCATCTTTAGGTTTCTGATTACCGCTCTGAGCATTGATATACCCTACAGCTCAGGACAGCAGGCGAGTACATTCACTGATAGTTTTCATTGTCTTGATATTTGCTATATCCGATTCAGTCGTAGTGTCTTACTTGATTCTCAGTCACGATAGTTCACGGACTAGTACACGTTGGATCACGGCATGAGATGTTCCTGGATTTCTGGGTATATTGGTACACTTCCTGTCTTGTTCCCTGTACTTGTATAGACACCGATTTCTAAGGGGATTTGCTACCCTCTTACGGAATCACGTGCCATGACGTATCATGTCCAGATCCATTGTACTATTCGGGGATGGGAAATTATTAGGGGCTATGTGATCCAAGCCACCCTGTCACTATTCTTGTGCTCGCGCCACTCTCCCCTCACGAAGGGTGTAGCGAGATCCTTTTGCCTTGTGCTCGTTATCCAGGTTGGCCGGCATGACTTTCCGTTGAGGTCACCGCGGATTGCCGGGCCAAGTGGATAGCCTGTCATGTCACTTATCCCAAGCCGATCACATATCGCTCTAATAATTCAAGTCATATTTTATATTTATTTTATCTTATCGTATATCCTGCTCTGTTCTACATTCAGTATTTCCTCACCATGCTATGATATACAGTTACTCACATGCTCTACATGCCTTTACATTGTACCTTAATTGGAGACTAAGTTCTGCCCGGGAGAAGAGTTACAACCCCGGTCCTTGTTTGGTTTAAGGGTTGTAACTCAGCTTCCGAACGGTTCCCAAGTTTTCATATATCTTTGTCTTGTAGTTCATTATACTGTCTCTTATAGAATTTGTCAATTCACATGGAACTGCTGTTAGTGCTTGTACTTGCTCATTTTCCTGACAGGATACCGTTATGATATTACAGATGATTCTGAGTCGGACTGTTCGACCTATTATGGGCTCGAGTCAGATGGAGTAGCCCAGGATCATGGCCTTATAGTAGAGCCACTAGATTTTGTACTCCCGTAGTAGTGTAGATTTGCTAGGTTTGACTGGACTGTGATCCAGCTAGCATTATCAGACTGTAGCTTCTATGTTATATTTTGAGACCCTGTAATGTTGTATATATCTGGGCTTGTATTGGACACTGGACTTATATTCTATTTCATCTATCATATGTTTTCCCCTTCTGTGCTATCTACCTTAGTTTTATTCTATGATTGAGACTGTATTGATATGTCACCTCCATTCGGAGAGTATATACTGTACAGGTACCTTTATACTGTTAGTCGTAGTATTTACAGACGTTATATACAGCGTTCTACCGCCGATACTGCGGTGTAGGCTGGACGTACCCACGTGCTCGTGCCCCTCATAAGGGTACGGGTCGTGACACGTTTTTGTGGTGGCCTATGCAGGTCCTGTGTCGTAATTAGTGCGATCTCGTAATGGTGCTCGACTTAGAGTACTAATTACGAGCCTGCAATTAGGACGTAGGACCTAGGACATGATAGGAGTTTCTCAATCACACCTAGAAAAATTTTCGATTGTTTGATTTTCATGATTACTCTCCTTGTATTAAATTAACTGTCCTTCTTTGATAAATCTACTCATGTGCCATATTGATCTCTTTGTTTCAATTCGTCTCCAGGATGACGAAGACGCACCCGCAGGCCACTGGATCGAGTAGCTTTCCTGAGAGATCTGACCAAGCTGAGGAGGAGGTTCACGAGACTGCCTCCAGTGATTCCACTATCCCAGAGGCCCTGGCAGTTGCACAGGGAGGTCTACTACCTCCACCCCAGAGGGTTTCGGTCGTCGTTCCGGAGACGCTACCGCCACCACCTACGATACCGACGGATACACATCATATGTTTCTTCTCCTTCAGCAGATGATGGAGACACAGCGGGCCCAGGCAGAGGCGTCGCAGCGCCAGTCGGAGGCGTCACACCGTCAGATTGAGATGCTGAGGCAGAGCATGGAGAACTCGCATCAGCTTGCACTGGCAGCAGTGGAGAGAGTGGTACCGGGTATGGTGCAGGGCCCTACTGGCCAGCAGCCGTACCAGCAGTAGTCTAGGCCAGGGATAGTATTAGACTTTAGGAAGATGAGCTCCAGGGACTTCACGGGCACGGGGGGCATCCTTTATGCGGACGATTGGCTAGAGGATGTGCAGCGGAGCATGGAGCTGGCAGAGCTTCCTAGAGCGCTTTGGGTTTCGGCCGCAGCCAGCCGATTCTTCGACATCGCGCTGATGTGGTACCGCACGGATCCTCGTGCGTCGGTGAGAGGGCTGACATGGGAGAACTTCCGGAGGCTCTTCAAGGAGGAGTTCTTCCCGGACGTGGCTCTTACAGCATTGGAGGGCTAGTTCGTGGGTCTAGTGCAAGGGAACTCGTCGGTGGACGAGTATGCAGCTGAGTTCTTCCGCCTTAGCAGGTTCGCTCCCGATATGATCCAGGATGAGGGGCAGAAGGCTCGTAAGTTCCGTAGGGAACTTATTCATGCAGTGCGCACCCGCACTTCGGGTCGTCGTGACGCGACGTTCGATCAGATATTGATGGACGCGCAGATTGCAGAGGAGGACTTCGGCCTCAAGCCGAAGAGGAGCGGAGATACTATGGGGGCGAGTTCCAGTGCGGGACCGGCCAAGCGCCCCCACTTTCAGCATCAGCAGAGGTCATTTCAGCAGCAGCCTCTGTTGTAGATTCAGCAGGCACCAGCGCGTGCCCAGCAGCACCAGGGACAGGGCCAGAGATCGGCTACTCCGTGCGGCTTCTGCGGGAAGCCCGGACACACCAGGGAGGCTTGCAGGAAGAGGTTGGGCGTTTGTCTCTATTGGAGGGCGCCCGATCACCAGCTGAGGGATTGCCGCTTTCGCGGAGTCCGAGGGGGCCAGGACAGAGTGCAGCCGGCTAGAGGACCAGCAGTTCAGCAGAGAGGTCCTCCACTTCAGACCCAGCAGCAGCGCTTTGTTCAGCACCAGAAGGGAGCACCCGCGGGCAGGGTGTTCGCTTTGGCAGCAGAGGAGGAGGTAGAGCCGATAGGAGAAGTTGTAGCAGGTCGTGTTCTCCTTGATTCTTTCCCTGCTTTCGCCTTGTTTGATTCTGGGGCGACTCATAGTTTTGTGTCTGTTTCTTTTGCTCTGAGACACAATATTATTGTTGAATATATGGGTAGGACTTGCAAGATTATGACCGGGGGAGGCATCATCCTGGTTAATAATATTTGCAAGGGACGGAGAGTCACCCTGAGAGGCCGGGACTTGAGTGCGTGTCTGCTCGTAATGCCCCTACCGAGGTACTATATGGTACTTGGTATGGATTGGTTGAGCATGCACCATGCCAGCATTGATTGTAGAGGAGGCATAGTTCTTTTTAGGACGCCGGGAGAGCCAGAGATCGAGTTTGCTCGAGGAGCAGCGAAACCGGAGGCTGGATTTTGTGGAGCTTTGTTGGCGGGACAGGATTTGCCACATCCGTTGATAGCTGAGTTCTCGGATGTTTTTCCCGAGGAGCTGCCGTGGATGCCGCCAGACAGGGACATTGAGTTCTCTATAGACTTGGTGCCGGACGCCGAGCCCATTTCACAGCATGTCTATAGGGTGAACAACAGCGAGTTGATAGAGCTGAAAAAGCAAGTCGACGAGCTGCAGGACAAGGGGTTCATCAGATTCAGTTCTTCGTCCTAGGGAGCGCCAGTCCTGTTTGTGCCGAAGAAGGACGGTACGTCCCGCATGTGCATTCATTACCGGGCGCTCAACAACCTCACTATCAAGAATAGGTACCCTTTGTCGAGGATCGACGACTTGTTCGATCAGCTGAGTGGGGCGAAGGTGTTTTCGAAGATAGACTTGAGGTCCGGGTATCACCAGCTGAAGGTGAGGCGGGATGACATTCCCAAGACGGCATTTCGGACTTGAGAGTTGTGTTAGAGACTCTGAGGAGGGAGCAACTCTACGGGAAGCTTTCAAAGTGTGAGTTATTCTTGGACCAGGTGGAGTTCTTAGGTCATGTTGTGACCGAGCACGGGATTTCAGTGGACCAGAGGAAGATTTCGGCAGTGGAGTCTTGGTCTACGCCCAGTTCAGTTGCCGAGGTTCGGAGCTTTCTGGGTTTGGCTGGCTATTACCGGAAGTTCGTCCAGGACTTCTTGCGGATTGCAGAGCCGATGACTAGACTCACTAGGAAGGACGTGGAGTTCGTCTGGACTGTTGAGTGTCAGGCTGCATTCGATGAGCTGAAGAGGAGGTTGACTTCAGCTCCGATCTTGACTTTGCCATCTGGGTCAGGAGGGTTCTCGATCTACAGCGATGCTTCAGGGAAGGGCTTGGGTTGTGTTCTTCAGCAGCACGGGAAGGTGATTGCCTATGCATCCAGGCAGTTACGTCATCATGAGAAGAACTATCCTACTCATGATCTGGAGTTGACCGCGGTTATTTTTGCTTTGAAGTTATGGAAGCATTACCTGTACGGAGAGCGAGTTGAGATCTTCACAGATCACAAGAGCTTGAAGTACGTGTTCACTCAGAAGGAGTTGAACATGCGGCAGAGGCAGTAGTTAGAGCCGATGAAGGACTTCGATATATCACTGCAGTACCATCCTGGGAAGGCCAACGTAGTTGCAGATGCCTTGAGCAGGTATCCAGTTGCTATGTTCTTGACGACAGATCGTCATCTGTTGGCCGACCTGGATAGTTTGGGTATCGAGGTCATCATTCCGGACGTGGAGATCCAGATGTGGGGTTTGCAGATTCAGTCTGAGCTGATGGATAGAGTCAGGTCAGCGCAGTATGGTGATGTTGCCCTGAGGAGCATCAGGGAGCAGGTACGGACGGGTTTGTTCGACGATTTCTCTGTAGCCGAAGATGGGTCGTTGCGGCACGATACTAGGCTGTGCGTTCCGTGTGGAGAGTTTCGGGAGGAGGTTCTTCAGGAGGCGCATCGCTCTCAGTATTCTATGCATCCTGGAGCCAACAAGATGTATAGGGACTTGAGAGAGCACGTGTGGTGGTATGGCATGAAGCATGAGGTAGCTCAGTTTGTATCTCGTTGCCTTGTGTGCCGGCAGGTGAAGGTCGAGAGACAGAGACCAGGTGGATTGCTACAGCCGCTACCCATTCCCGAGTGGAAGTGGGAGCACATCACCATGGACTTTGTATCTGGACTTCCACGATCGCCAGGAGGGAAAGACGCGGTTTGGGTCATCGTTGATATATTGACCAAATTGGCCCACTTTTTGCCTTTCAAAGTGGGTTTGTCTACGGAGAGGCTGGCTGAGCTGTATGTTCGTCAGATCGTGAGATTGCACGGAGTTCCGTGAGCATAGTTTCAGACCGGGATAGCCGATTCACTTCCCACTTCTGGAGGAGTTTGCAGGCTAGCTTGGGCACCTCGCTCAAATTTAGTACTGTTTATCATCCTCAGACAGACGGGCAGTCGGAGAGGACCATCCAGACTCTGGAGGATATGCTTCGCACATGTGTGCTAGATCTCGAGGGTTCTTGGGAGGACCATCTTCACCTGGTAGAGTTTGCTTACAACAACAGCTACCAGGCCAGTATAAAGATGTCACCATTTGAGGCTCTATATGGACGAAGATGTCGTACTCCTTTGTCTTGGGACGATGTTGGCGAGAGGGCGCTTCTTGGGCCGGAGATGGTTGTGGATGCGGCCGAGAAGGACAGATTGATTAGAGACAGACTTCGGGTGGCTCAGGATAGGCAGCGACATTGGGCCGATAGTCACCGGAGACCGTTAGAGTTCGAGGTTAGTTTCAGTTCTTGTCGTGTTTTTTGTGATTGTTTGTTAGTTATGTGCTGAGTTGTCTTATGTCTAGGTTGGTGACATGGTGTTTTTGAGGATATCCCCGACACGTGGCACTATTCGCTTTGGCGGCGGTAGGAAGCTCAGTCCGCGCTACATCGGACCTTTCACCATCTTAGAGAGGATCGGTGCAGTAGCCTACCGACTGGACTTGCCTACTAGGCTTGAGGGAGTGCACAACGTGTTTCATGTATCGCAGCTGAGGCGGTACATGGCAGATCCTAGCCATGTATTGGACCATTCAGCGATACAGGTGGGACCTACTCTTAGCTATCCAGAACAGCCGGTGGAGATTCTGGATCGCAGGGAGAAGGTGCTCCGGAACCAGGTCATACCCTTGGTTCGGGTTGCATGGAGACATCACTCTCCAGGTGAGTCTACCTGGGAGAGGGAGGACGACATGCGGGAGCGTTTCCCTTATCTTTTCGCGCCCTGAGGTATAAATCTATTTCCTTTATTTCTATTTGTGATTTCATGTGCTTGTTGTCTTTAATTTCGAGAACGAAATTTTTTTAAGGTGGATAGACTTGTCACCCTCACTTTTCCAAGTTAGGGATAAAATGGTAATTTTCCATTTTATAATATTTTTGGGAATTTTATTTCATGAATATTAATATTTAATTATTATAGGAGTCGGGTTCGAATTTCATCGCATTCCGACTTGATTCGGGACTCCGGAGAATTTCGACTTGAGTTGTGATTAGCATGTTAATTAGTCATGGCCCACCATACTTAACTTTTAGGATTAGGAGTTTGGACTAGTCCCCCATGAGTATTTTAAGCTTAATTATGATTTTTATTTAATTTTAGCTAATCCCAAAACCCAAAATTGGAATTAATTTAGCATGTAAGCAAGGGAGGGGTAAACTTGTAATTACAAGTGCCCCAACCCTTTCCCCCATGGCCGGCCACATTAGGCCATCCCCTCCCCCTCTCTTTGCTTCATTACTAAGTCATCTCTCTCTCTCTCTCTCTTCATTTCATTCTTTCTAACTCCTTCTTCTTCTTCAAATCTACATTTAGGTATGCTTTTAATACCCTCATAAATTATCATTTACATTTATTCTTTCACAATAAATATAGAGGAGACCATTCTCTACAAGTTGACCCTAGCTTTTATAGGTTTCCCTAAAATCTAGTTTAGGGATTTTATTATGGTTTTATCCTTTTTAGAGAGGTGTGTATATATATATATATATATATATTTTTTTTTTTTTTTTTTTTTGGAACCAGGTAAATTGTTTCTGGAATCGCTCCCACTGGGATTCGAACTCCTGACCACTCGGGCCGCATGCATCTCTCTTAACCACTAGGCTAGAGGTCATCTGCATATATATATATATATATATATATATATATATATATATATGTGTGTGTGTGTGTGTGTGTGTGTTTGAGAGTATATATATATATATATGCACATATATAGATGCACATATATAGATATGTGTGTGTGTATGTATATACATATGTAGATATGTATGTGTGAGTGTGTGTATTTACATATATAGAGAGAGGAATGAATGAGGGAATTTGTTGAGTGTTTATATATATATTAGTGAGACTTTAGAAGAGAATTAGAGAGATTGAGAGGGAGTTTAGAGAAGGAAATAGAGTGAAATAGAGGAGGGAAATGGAGGAGAAAAGGAGAAGGGAAGGGAGAGCAGCCCACAGTAGCAAGGGGGGGCCTAGGGGGCTGCCCCCCCCCCCCCCCCCCCCCAACAGCAGCAGCAGCAAGCTGCAATAGCAGCAGCAGCTAGCAGCAATATCAGCAGCAGTAGCACCCCCAAACACCCCCATTTGACCCCCTTTTGATCCCACTTTAACCCCTATATGTATACCCATATATATACATATATATACCCTATATATATAGCTCTAAATACACCTAATCAACCCACTAAAATAGCCCCTAAGCTAGTCCTAAGGGAGGATGAAAAGAGAGCGTTTGAATGAGTGAATGAGTGAGTGAAATGATAGTTAGGATTTTTGGTGAAGGGATGAATTTGAGTTCCGTGATTCGGAACGCGTCGAAACTTGGAGGGGACTTAGCAAATGTAAAATAGAGTTTGCGGGTAGGCTCCTAGATGGGAATCGGGGTTGCTTGTGGGATTAGGGAGATGGTATCGCACCGTACCATTTCGTATCTTGAAATATTCAAGATAACGGGTAAACGGGCGATACGGACCGTAAGATGGACCGGATGTCCACTTACCCTAGGAAACTTGGTAGGTAATGGTTGTATAGGCTAGTACCCTACTACCCTAGGAAGCCCGGAGTGAAATTCCTAAGGGAAGGCCACTTGGCGTCGAGTTAGAATGGTTAAGGGTAAATGTTTTAAGGGGGCAATCGGGTAAATTCAAAATACGGGGTTCGGATATTCGGATTGACTTGAAACTTTGGTGACATGTTAGGTACACCCTACAAATGTCATATTTGAACCGATTTTGGCTCGGTTGACCCAGAGTTGACTTTTTACCCAAAAGTCAACCGTGAGTCAACACTTTGTCTAGATTTGACCAAATCCAAACCAGAGTTGACCAGTTGACCAAAAGTCAACTGTTGGTCAACATTTGACCAGTTTGACCTAGGGTTGACCTAGAGTTGACCAGAGTTGACCAGGGTTGACCAGTTGACCAAAAGTCAATTGTAGGCCAACTCTTGACCCCGTTTGATTCGCTTTGACTTGTTTTGACTTGCGATGACTGGTATGACCTAGAGTTGACTTGGTCTGACTTAGATTGACTTGATATAACTTGACTTGACCTAGATTGACTTGACAGGACTTAGTGTGACTCAGTGAGACCTAGTTTGACCTGGATTTCATATCATTCATTGTGAATCATTCTTAAACTTGTTTAAACCTAAATTAACATATAGTATCTCATCTTTAGGTTTCTGATTACCGCTCTGAGCATTGATATACCCTACAGCTCAGGACAGCAGGCGAGTACATTCACTGATAGTTTTCATTGTCTTGATATTTGCTATATCCGATTCAGTCGTAGTGTCTTTACTTGATTCTCAGTCACGATAGTTCACGGACTAGTACACATTGGATCACGGCATGAGATGTTGTTCCTGGATTTCTGGGTATATTGGTACACTTCCTGTCTTGTTCCCTATACTTGTATAGACACCGATTTCTAAGGGGATTTGCTACCCTCTTACGGAATCACGTGCCATGACGTGTCATGTCCAGATCCATTGTACTATTCGGGGATGGGGAATTATTAGGGGCTATGTGATCCAAGCCACCCTGTCACTATTCTTGTGCTCGCGCCACTCTCCCCTCACGGTGTAGCGAGATCCTTTTGCCTTGTGCTCGTTATACAGGTTGGCCGGCATGACTTTCCATTAAGGTCACCGCGGATTGCCGGGCCAAGTGGATAGCCTGTCCTGTCACTTATCCCAAGTCGATCACATATCGCTCTAATAATTCAAGTCACATTTTATATCTATTTTATCTTATCGTATATCCTGCTCTGTTCTACATTCAGTATTTTCTCACCATGCTATGATATACAGTTACTCACATGCTCTACATGCCTTTACATTGTACCTTGATTGGAGACTAAGTTCTGTCCGGGAGAAAAGTTACAACCCCGGTCCTTATTTGGTTTAAGGGTTGTAACTCAGCTTCCGAACGGTTCCCAAGTTTTCATATATCTTTGTCTTGTAGTTCATTATACTGTCTCTTATAGAATTTGTCAATTCACATGAAACTGCCGTTAGTGCTTGTACTTGCTCATTTTCCTGACAGGATACCGTTATGATATTACAGATGATTCTGAGTCGGACTGCTCGACCTATTATGGGCTCGAGTCAGATGGAGTAGCCCAGGATCGTGGCCTTATAGTAGAGCCACTAGATTTTGTACTCCCGGAGTAGTGTAGATTTGCTAGGTTTGACAGGACTGCGATCCAGCTAGCATTATCAGACTGTAGCTTCTATGTTATATTTTGAGACCCTGTGATGTTGTATATATCTGGGCTTGTATTGGACACGGGACTTATATTCTATTTCATCTATCATATGTTTTCCCCTTCTGTGCTATCTACCTTAGTTTTATTCTGTGATTGAGACTGTATTGATATGTCACCTCCATTCGGAGAGTATATACTGTACAGGTACCTTTATACTGTTAGTCGTAGTATTTACAGACGTTATATACAGCGTTCTACTGCCTATACTACGGCGTAGGCTGGACGTACCCACGTGCTCGTGTCCCTCATAAGGGTGCGGGTCGTGACAGGAGTGGCAGTCCTAATTGAAACTCTCTGTGATAGAGAGGTTCAAAACTCTCATCACAAAGATAAATAGGACTGTCACCCCCTAGCAGTCCTAAATTACACGGAGAATGACCATTCTCCTACGTTTTAACACTGGAAATGGCCATTTTCCGTGTAAATTAACACGGAGAATGTCATTCTCCGTGTAAATTAACACGGAGAATGGTCATTCTCCTGCATTTTAACGCTGGAATGGCCATTCTCCATGCTAAATTCACGGAGAATGGAGAATGGCCATTTTTCGTTTAATTTAGCACGGAGAATGGTCATTCTCTGTGTAAATTAAGACGGAGAATGGTCACCCTCATGCGAAATTAACATTCTTCGTGTTCTAACACGGAGAATGATCATTCTCCTGCATTTTATGGTCAGTTGAAACTTTGAAGGGCAATAACTTTTGACTGGGAGGTCGAAACGAGGCCCGGTTTGTCGCAAAATAAGTGTATCTTCGAGGAGCCTGAGATTAACGGCTTCTTCGTTAGACGGCCTTCCAAAATTTTAGAATTGCAAAAAATGATGTTTGGACCTCCGTTTTAGCACTTCTGTCGTTTGTCTCGGTTTTTCCGAAATTTTTCGACGAGTTTTTGAAGATTTTTTAGGAGAAAACCTAGATTCGAAAGTGAGCAGCGTATGGAAGAAGATGAATTATTTTCACAGAGAGTTTTATACAAGACTGTCAACACCCTGACAGTCCTTTATTAAGTAAGGACTGTCAGGGGCCTGACAGTCCTAACCTAATGTAGGACTACAGAAAGTCTGGCAGTCCTACTTACATTAGGACTGCCACAATCCTGACAATCCTAATGTTATAAGCCACGACTGTAGCAGCCGAATGGCCACAACGATTTGTCGTGTTCTAGGGTTAGGGTTTCAAGAAATATGTGAGATCATGTTCGAAAAATTCATTCATGAACCCTAAAGTGATTCTAAATCTAATATTTATGTTTTCTGATTTTGAGTATTAGTGAAAACTTTTTGGGTAGCTGATCTTAGACAAATTTGGGAGAAAATTTGTGTCAAACATGATTGAGATAGGAGAAATTTTTTGGAGATAATTCTCGGAAAGAAAGGAAGAAAAATTTGGAAAAAAATTTTGGACTAGGGTTTAATTCTACGACTTAGAAATGTTGGGAGAGAAGAAAAAAGTAGAGGGAGAGAAGAAAAGAGTTGAGGGAGAGAAAAAAGAGTAGAGGGAGGGAGAGAGAAAAATTAGAAAAGTTGTCTTTTATACCTAATGTTGGGCTGCCCCTAAGTAAAAAAAAACTGATGACAAACTTGTAATATTTGCAAATATTTTTGGGATGTCCCTAAGTAAAATTGGTGGTGTCCTTAGAAAAAAAAAAACCTAAAGTTATCACCAGAATAATAAGAATGGACCATCCAAGTGGCTCAAAAAAAAGGTAAATAACTCGACAGCAAAAAAAAAAATGCGGATTCCTCGGGACCAAGATAGCACGCTAACATCTACTACTTACTAAGAGCATCTCCAACCCTATTGTCTTGTTTTGTGTTGTGAATCCTATGTGGCATGAGGGACAAGACAATGTCTTGTATAGGTGGCAAGGTTATATTCACAAATGACAATGGGTTTAAAAAGTCATCTCCAATGCAAAAGTATTGAGAAGACAATACAAATAATTTTTTACAACTTCCAAGACAACTTTTACTCTTCTACTTCTTTTTTATAAATATTTTTATTCACAAATGATGATGTGGACATAAAGACATTGTGAAGTGCATTGTCTAGATCTAGACAACCAACTTCACATTGTCTTTGCCATGTCATTGCCATGTCAACTCCACACTTTATTTCACATTTGCATTGGAGAAGTACTTTTTGGAAAAAATGGTTATCATTCCTATGTGGCAACCATTTTTTTCAAACTCACAATAGGGTTGGAGATGCTCTAAAAGCAGAACAGAAAAGAAAAGTTGACACATAAAATTTACTACATGTTAAGATTCCCGGCGATCCTCCGCTCGGCCTCCCTGACGCAGTCCAGCACCACCGGCTTCCCGTCGTCGTCGCGGTAAGCTCCCTGCAAAATTTCAGGAGTGATCACACACTCCACATCCTAGAGAAACCAACCAACCAATTTCGAGTTGTACAGAGTCCAGAGAGAGGAAAGCTTACGACTCCGACGTTGATTTTGTCGGGGCTGGGATCGGCAAGGAAGGCCTCGGTGACGCCGAGGATTGGGTCCTTCGCCGCCGGCTCGACGTGGGAGAACCAGGAGGTGGTGGTCGACACGGACCGAGCTCCGGCGAGCGCGGATCGGCCGGTGCCGAGGATCCTCCGGCAGATCTCGGTTCTTGACGCCATTGGATGGAGTGATGAGTGGAAGAAGGAGCTGACCAAGAGCGAGAGAAGCGAGCGGAGGATCCGAGGTGGTATTAAATGGGAGAAAAAGGGCGGTGCACTTTGGCATACTATAAATTAGGATATTATGAATAACCAACGTTATCAAAAGGTTCCATTTTTTTTCAACTATCAAAACTTAACAATTTTCAAGTATAGGCAAATGTCCATTTGCAGCTCTCAATTGCTACACAATTTAACTAAAGTCAAAATATAGAACTGAAATCTCTCACACGGATGCTCTTAGAGCATCGACAGTGGAAGAGATTTCAAGTGCTACATTTTGACTTTAGTCAAATCTTGGGCTTAATTGCACTTTGATACCCTCAACTATTTCAGTTTTTCAACTTAATACCCTAAACTTTTTTACTCAACAACTCGATACTCTCAACTATTTTATTTTTTCAACTTAATACCTAAAACACAAAAAATCCCAAAAATGTCCCTGGCTTTCTCTCTCCCATGCAACCCCCCTCCCCCCCCTCCCATTCCGGTGACCACCTCCCCCCCCCCCTCCCTCTCCGGCGACCACCTCCCCCCCTCCCTCTCCGGCGATGGTGGAGTCGGGAAAGGGGAGGAGGGCAGCGAGAGAGGGAGGGGGGAGGGGGTGCGGGTTGCCGGAGGCTGTAGGGGAGCGGGGGGGAGGGGGAGGGTGCAGGCGGGGCGGCGGAGGGGGAGGGTGCAGGCGGGGAGGCAGAGGGGGAGGGTGCAGGCGAGGCGAGGCGAGGCGGGGCGGGGGGGGGGGGGGGGGGGGGGGGGCGGAGGGGAGAGGGGGGGGGGGCCTGGAGTAGAAAGTGGGGGGGGTGAGTGGTAGTTTTAAAATTTGGGTAAGGGCATTATTGTCCAAAAAATTATCTGGGTATCAAGTTGTTACAAAAAAAGTTTAGGGTATCAACTTGAAAAAGCGTAATAGTTGAGGGTATCAAGTAGCAATTAAGCCCAAATCTTGTAACACTTGAAGGCTATAGTGGACACTTGTCTATACTTGAAAATTGATAGAAAGTTAAGAGATACTCCAGATTTGGAGCGTGCTCTAGCTCCTCTATATTAATTTTTGGGCCCATCAAAATTAATCGTTTTACCAAACATGGAAGAAAAATAAAAAGGAAGAAAATTTTTACTAAACAAGGAAGGACAATAAAGAGAGAAAAAATAATTTAGAATATTTGTTTGGGGTGTACCATTGTGTGAAAATATCAATGAGACACTCCAAACGTAATAATTTACACAATTTTTAATAATTTAGAATATGTGTTTGGAGCCTTGTTAGCAATCATCCGAATAAAACTCGTATTATACGCGAATTTTTCCGTATCTTTCATAAACGTGTAATACTTGCGTACTTTTGACAGATCCAAATCAGTACATAAATTTTAAGTATGCGAAGTTTTAAACATGTTATGTATAAATTATTGACAAATTTAGTACAATAAACATGCTAGGAATCTGTTTAATTAATCAAATTTGACAACATATTTAAGAATGTATAGTTTCTAACCTCAATATTTTCATTTTTCGAACATTTGACCGAATTTTTGAACGTATTTTATTTACACTGAGCCGATTTATACTCGTACTTTTGCCGTCCCGAATTTTTTCCGTTAGCCGAATTGCTAACAAGGGTTTGGAGTATCTCCACAGTGGATGCTCTAAGTGATATAAATGATTACCACGTACCAACATAAAACCCAATTATTATTATTATTATTATTATTATTATTATTATTATTATTACTATTATGAGACTAATAAATTATAAAAAAAAAAAAATTAGACTCAGATCATTCCACAGTGGAAGGGGAATCAATTGCTATATTTTGACTTTAGTCAAATTTTGTATCGCTTGAATGCTGCAGTGGGCAATTGTTCTTACTTAAAGCTAAGAAACAATTCAAATTTGAGGATGTTTTAGTTCCCTCTATATTAATTCATGGGCCCACCAAAATTTACTGTTTCTACCAACATTGAAGGAAAATAAAGAGAAAAAAAGATGGAAGAAAAATATTATAAAACATGGAAGAAAAATAAAGAGAGAAAGATGAGGTTAATTTGGAGTATTTGTTTGTAGTATGTCAAGGAGACACTCAAAAAGTAGTAATTTATACAATTTTTAATAATTTAAAATATGTGTTTGGAGTGTATCCACTGTGAATACTCTCATGAGTTCTTAAATGTAAAAATTCGGCCATTAATAGCCGTTGGATTAGATGTATCTTATCTCTTGATTTTTTTTTAAGGATCTAAACAGAAAAGGTCAAGTGCCTAAACGCAAAAATAATATCACAAGTCATAACCACATTGCAAGTTCCTATTTGAGTTCCTGTAGTCGAAAATAAGGATAATTTTAGATTGACATGTGGCAACTATTGAGTGGAACGATGAACATCATTAAGTTTGGATGGGTGAACAAAATAGACTTGGGCCTCGTTTGGTTCGCGGAATCATCAGGTTGATAAAGGAAAGTGATTACTTTCCTATGTTTGGGTGCCAAAGGAGTTGAGGAGAAAAAGAGAGTGATTCTCAATGGAAAGAAAATTAGAGGAAAAATGATTCCATCTATCCAAGCAAAAAATCATTTTTCACATTGAAGTATTTGTTTTTCTTTCCAAATTTTTTGCGATTTCCAAACATCGAAAAAAAATCAATAAAAATTATAATTTTTTAAATGAAAGAAAATGTCAATGAATTGATTTTCTTTGTCTTCCATTCCGCGAACCAAACCAAACGAGGCCGAGTGGAAAAGGACATTAACGTCCACAAGAGACCACAAACAATGGTGAAATCTTAAAAACAGGAGAATCGTAGAATTTTAGCATATCTAGTCTAATCCTAAATAACGAAAAATGATATCTTAGCAAATCATTATCAAAGATTCAATCTGATTTGCTAGATTTATATGCACAAGTAACCAAAAATAAAATCTAAAAGTCAGGCATCCAAATGTATTCATATTCATGATCACACTCTTGAACCCAATAGGCTATTTTTCTCTTCTTTTAGAGGGTGGTTTTTAGGGATGGCAACGTGGCGGGTTGGGACCGGAGACCATATCCCCAATCCCTATTTTCGAGTAGTATTTGAATTCCCATTTCCATTCCCGTTCCCCGTCGGGTTTAATATTTTACTCCCATCCCCGTCCCTGCTAAACAATGCATTTTCCGTCCCTATCCCCGTCCCCGTCCTAGCCCCATTAACACTTTCGGGGCCAAATTTTTTCGTCTCCGTCTCTCGTCCGTTAACAATTTTTTTATGTACATTATAAGTTGAAAAAATTATTTTCGTTTCAAAAAAAAAAAGTTCTGTTAATAAAACATGGTTTTCATAAAATATATACTAGATAAATCATGAATCATACAATTTTCAATGGGTTGCACATATGAATATGGGTATACGTAATCGGGGTCAGGAATTTACCGGGGCGGGGAGTACTATACCCATACCCGTCCCCGAACCCGACCGAAAAATTATTTTAATCCCCATCCCCGCCCCCATCTTCGTTTTTAAATGCCCAAACCCACCCTCATCGGGTAAAAAAAAGGGATCTCCGTCGGGTTCGAGGGGACATTGTCATCCCTAGTGGTTTTAGAACGTTGGCCTAGATGATGTCTGAACAAATGTGTGTGTGTGTGTGTGTGTGTGTGTGTGTGTGTGTGTATATATATATATATATATATATATATATATATATAGCACGAGAATGATCATTTATACGAGTAGAACGTACATGACTTTATTTATGTTTTTTGTACCATGCATGTGTTTATAGCTAAGATGTTCACGCATTTGCATGGTCATGGGCAACTAGTGCACAAGATTGACTTTTTTCGAACAGTATCCAGGGCACCGAAACTGCTTCAACCTAGGAAAAATTATATGAAACGTGCTTTAGAGCATGAGGTATTGCGAAACCTTCATGGAGGCTAGCTAATTTCTCTAAAGGGGCATCTTAGTCATGTCGATTCATTAATGACCTCATATAAACATGATGCATATTAATGTATGTCTTATGCAAGGGCGGTACGTATTCTCTTCTGTTTTATGCAGGGACAGGCACATCGATTGTGGTAAGAAATCACTGATAAGTGACATGGGTTATATATTTTCCGTTCTAATGCTATCAATATGACATGTTTACATACTCCCTGTTTCACTATAAGATGTTGATATGAACTGCACATCAAACAGAGTTCTAAATAGCAAAATAACCTTATAAATTGTATACATAACATGAATAAAAGTCTTGGTTTAGGCATGTGGGTTATCCCACTCACCAATATACGAATGTTGATCCCCAACTCCCCAGGTATAGACTTTTGCTTGGATGTACTGAGACGTTGGAGCTCGGACTTGCATCTTCAAGATGTGTTGTCGAAGATGACTTCTTTGTGCATAGAGGACATACTGTATGGAACGATATAAATCATTTGTGGCCAAGTCAGCATATTTAGTTGGCTATTGAGATTTTGTATTCCGCTGCAAGACTTCGTATTACGCTGCAATACTTTGTAACCCACTGCAAATATATCAATAAATAGATTCTTTTCATATGTTTTATTGTGACTTCATTTTCTTTGTTTATTTCACTGCTATGTCATTGTTTAGAGATACATAAATTGTCAATCTTTATACCTTGTATAAGTACAATTAAGGTTTATACTACTCCAGTGGCTACTTTCGATTATGTGGAATCGAGACGTGATACTTCTTATGCGGTTGTCTTCTCTTCCTCTTCTTCTTTAGGTTCCTCCAAATATATACAACTTACCGGCAACCAACTTCCAACCTCACCAACAACCAAATTAAGCCGCTCTCCCTCTATCACCATTTAAACCGAACCCACCCCCTTACCCCACTATCAAACATTTAAACCGGCCACCAAATAAACCAAAGTGTCCATTTTTTGCCACAGCAACTGGCGGGATCTTTCTATGTTTTGAATTTTGCTAAGGTACTTTCGGTACACCCAATATAATTACAGAAAAGTCCATTTCCAGATGGACCGAGGGAGAAGATCACGACTGAAATCAAGACGCCACCTATCACCCCCTATTGGCTGCCCGTGGGGCGCACAAAAAACCACATCCCCTGCTATCTTCGACCAAACGACAAGACCAAGGGGGAGCCACCACGTGGCGTCAGTTCACGCATCGGTCTCCCCACGCGATCTGTAATTAAGGAACCGTTGTATAATTAAACTTAAGTCGTATGCAATCATATGCAGCACATCTAACCTCGTTATACCTATATATCGCTTCCTGTGTCGGTGTCAGTCTCTCAGTTTTTATTAGAGATGTAGTTGCTGCCAAAAGGGCAGGTCCTACCTACACAACAAAAGTTTGGCAAGAGAAGGGAACAGCCCATTCTGGCATGCATGCCTAAGAAACTGAAAGAAGACACCAAAAGGCCAGAACAAGCCTAAACCCGAAGACGAGCAACTCTACTAAACAGCTTCCTCCACAGACCATACACAACAGGCTGGAGACTAGCATACTTATCCAGGACCTTCTGTCTGGAGAGCACAGAATCCTTCAGCATGGCGTCAATGAAGGCCTTGGCGAATGGGGCGACCTTCACAGCCTCCTTCTTTGCCTTCTCGACCTCGACCTCATCTTCACTCGAGAGCGGCTCCCTGGCATAAGCAGCACTTACCTTATGGTACTTGGTGGGATCCGCCTTGATCTTCTCGGCCAAAGTTTGGATCAGGGTGAAGTCTGCCACCCCTTTCTGCCTCAGCTTATTGTCCATAGCTAAGGATTGCATAGACTTTAGCACCGCCGCGGTGGTGGTGATCAATGCAGTGCCTGCAGGTGCAGAGCTGAACCTAACTCTGAGTGCCTCTGGGATCCTATCGGCGTTTAGGTTGGTTTTCAGCACATCATAAATCCTTTCAGGGGAAACCCAAAGGAGAGCCTTGTGGTAGAGCAACTCCGCTGGCAAGTAGTTGGCAAGGTGCAGGGCCAAGCATGCCTTCAGTACTTGCTCGTGCTTCTTGGCGTACTCCGCGCCCCGACCCGATAGGTAGTGGCAGCCGGTCGTCCTGAATACATGTTCCGAGGCGAAGGGCAGCAACCAAGCCGCGAGCGCAGCATCTTCTAGACAAGAACATATAGCTTGTGCATCGGCTTCGAACACTGCCAACATATCCCCAGGGGTGGGGGCGAAACGGACCTCGGCCACTTGACGGCTTCCATCCTCAGCGTGGCGAACTTGACCCTCTCGGCCTCTGTGTCTCCAGCGGCGGCAGCCTTATTTAGAGCGTAGACAGCAAACACGTACATAGGAGTAAAGTGGTCAAGAGCCAACCCGGAACCTACCTGGTCGATAGGGATCACTGGGGTTGGGAAGTCACTTGGAAGGACTAGGAACTCTTGGTGACGAAGACGCCCAGTGGCCTGCGTCACATTACTGTAAGCAGCCTTAGCGCCAGCCGACAGTAAGTTTCCTTCTGGCCCAACAAAACCAGCGAGAGGTGGGTTGAGCGGAGGCGTAGCGCCAGCCTTGATTGGGATAGTACGTCCTTTGTCATCCCTCTTGGTATGGGCATCTTCAGGAAGGATCCTTCCCATTTGCCCTTTCCTGAACTTAACGACTGTAGGAACTGATGTCTCCTCATCATCTCGGTCCACCTCGTCCTCTCCTGAACTTAACGGCAGTGGTCCAGTCATCAGTGTACTCCTCAGCTGCCCCCGTTTGTGCTGTTGGAACTGCTGAATATTCAACTTTGTTCACACTCGAAACATTTCAAAGCTATTTATAAGATCCAAAGGAAGACTCAAGGTACATTAACTTACAACGAACATGACTATTAGAATTTCTAAGGTTATTTATAAGGGCACCACCATATTTGCTAGGGGGCAGCCCTTACTTGGGGGCAGCCCAAGGAGGTGGAGAAATTGCTAGGGGGCATCCAAAATTTACTTGGGGACAGCCCAACCCCCCAAACCCTAATTTTTTTCCTCCTCTTTTCTCCTCCTCTTCCTTCCTCCGGCGGCGGCGGCGCCACCACCACTACCAGCAGCCACCGCCACCGCCACCGCCGGAAGCTCCGCCGCGATCTTGTAGAACCCGTACAGCTGCAGCTGAAGCTCCGCCGACACCTTCGCAGAGTTCCGATCGGCCGCTGTGGCCGCAACGAACGCCGTCGCCGCGCCGAACAGCTCCTCGAGCTCGCTGCTCTCCACCCCTTCCCAATCATCGTCGTCGTCGCCCTCGCTGTCCACGCCTAACAACTCCCCTTCCTCTTCGGAATCAACCGCCTCTCGTTCTTCTTCGGAAACCCTAGCTTCGACTTTCTTGGGGGAGGTAGAGGAATCTAGGGTTTGGTGCTCGTCATGGCGGGCGACGGTGAGGTTGTCCTCGCGGAAGGAGAGGACGGCGGAGATGAGCTTGGCGACGAGGAAGGATAAGATGAGGCCGATGAAGACGGCCTGGCAGAGCTCCTGCCACTCTCCACCTCCTCCGCCTCCCATGACGGACTGCCACCTTGTTGGCAGTCCTAACGTATGTTAGGACTGCCAACTTGCTGGCAGTCCTAGGACTGCCACCTTGTTGGCAGTCGTAACGTATGTTAGGACTGCCAATTTGCTGGCAGTCCTAGGACTGCCAACTTGCTGGCAGTCCTAAGACTGGCTTGGGCTGCCCCCAAGTAAAAAAAATGATGGCAAACTTGTAATTTTTTTTGAACATTTTTGGGCTGCCCCCAAGTAAAAAGTGCGGTGCCCTTAGAAAAAACCAATTTCTAAATGAGTTATTTGTATTTACCCCCCCAATTGCTAATCATATTTCTACTTCCCCCCAATTTTATTTTAATTAGTGTTACCCCCTAATCTTTGGGTAAAGTGCAAATAAACCCTCCTTAGATTTGCATTTTTGTATTTGAAGACCCTTGTTTAAAGAAAAAAGATCCCACATTTTAATTTTTGCTCAATTTGCACCCATGCCATTAACAGACGTTAAAATACGTCTAAAAATACGATTTTATCCTTCCCCCCACTCTCTCCCCCCCCCCCCCCCCTCTCTCTCTGGTGGTGGGAGTTTGTCAAGCGGGGCCGACCAGAGGAGAGGGGCGGGTGGCCAGCCAGCGGAGGGAGGAGGGGGCGGGTCGAGCTAGGGGTGAGCATTCGGTTAATTCGGTTCAAACCGAACCGAAAATCGAATTGAACCGAAAATCGAATAAGCAAAACCGAAACCGAACCGAATTGGTCCATAACCGAATCAAACGGAACCGAATTAAATCGGTTCGATTTACGATTTATTTGCACTTTTTTGTTAATATATATAGTACTTAAATATACACACACACATATATATTTATATATATATATATATATATATATATATATATATATATATATATATATATATATATATATATATATATAAACTAAATTTTCTTATTCTGTTTTTGGTTTGGACCGAAACCGAAACCTAAGACCGAAACAGAATAAGAAAATTTAGTATTTTCAAAACCGAAACAGAATAAGAACTTTTTTAAACCGAGCCGAATCTCTTATTCGGTTCGGTTCGATTTTCGGTCCAAATCGAATAATGCTCACCCTTAGGTCGAGCATGACCGACCAGCGGAGGGGGTCGACCAGCGGAGGGAGGAGGGGGTTGGGAGGGCTGGCTAGCGGAGGGTGGTGGGGACGGGTCGAGGGAGCCGGCTAGCAAAGGGAGGAGGGGCGGTCGAGGGGGGCCGAATAAGAAAAAACCGAACAGAATCGAATAAGGGATTCGGTTCGGTTAAAAAAAGATTCGGTTCGATTTCGGCTTTGAAAATACTAAATTTTCTTATACGGTTTCAGTTTCGATTTTGGGTTTCGATTTCGGTCCAAAACCGAATAAGAAAATTTAGTAATATATATATATATATATATATATATATATATATATATATATATATATATATATATATATATATATATATATATATAAACAAAAAAGTGCAAATAAACCGAATAAACAAAAATCGAACCAATTTAATTTGGTTCGGTTTGATTCGGTTATGGGCCAATTCGGTTTGGTTTTGATTTTGCTTATTCGATTTTCGGTTCGTTTTGAACCGAATTAACCGAATGCTCAACCCTAGCTCGACATGTCCCCTCCTCCCTCCGCTGGCCGGCCACCCTCCCCTCTCCTCTAGTCGGCCCCGCTTGACAAGCCCCCACCACCGGAGAGAGAGGGAGGAGAGAGTAGGGGGAGGAGTAAAATCGTATTTTTTGACGTATTTTAACGCACGTTAATGACATGGGTGCAAACTAAGCAAAAATTAAAATGTGGGATTTTTTTTTTAAACAAGGGGTCTTCAAATGCAAAAACGCAAATCTAAGGAGGGTTTATTTGCACTTTACCCAAAGATTGGGAGGTAACACTAATTAAAATAAAATTGGGGGGAAGTAGAAATAGAATTAACAATTGGTGGGATAAATACAAATAACTCTTTCTAAATATATGCATTCATGGATGACTCTTGGAATACCTGCATGCAATCATAGTTCAAAAGTATATATTAATGAGAAAGATTCGACTCATTGGAAAACACAACTTTGGTTTAGACTTCCAACGATGCCTCCCATAAATCGAATTTGCTTTTGACTCTTAAAGTTTCGACATTTTTTTTGAAGACTCGTCCTCCTAGAAAATTTGTAAACACATCTACAAGTTGTTGTTATTCAATTCTGCATGTATTCAATGTTAATTTTTCTTCCATGAACTAGTTCCCTTAGGCACGGGCGGAGGGACTACAGCCCAGTGCAAAAAAAAAATTGCTAATTTTTTTTATATATACTTAATTCGGATGACCAAGCAGCCAGCTGACTTTAGCCCAGTGGCTAATTCGGATGGCCAGCTGAGTTTTCATGCTAGCACTATGTTTCTTTCGGCCAATGCAAAGTTTTTTTTGTTAGCAAATAACAAGCCAAGCAAAAGCTGCAAAACAAAATGTGCGGCTTCCCCATTCTTTCGACCTAACTTCCCTTTCCTCTGTCCAACAAAAAACAAAAAATCAAGAACCGAGCGGAGCGGCTCCCCCTTCCCCCGTCCCTCTCCACTCCGACCTGGCTGCTCCTCTCTTCCCTCGCCCTCTAGTAAAACTCTAACCCCCAAATTTTTGTAAAACCCTAACCCCAAAAATTTTGTGTTTAATTTTATGAGTTTTTTTATTTTAATTTTGTGTGTTTGATTTTCCAGCAGTTGCTCCCTCCGTCCCCCGACGGCCGACCGGCACCGGCACTCCGACCCTCTCCAGCCCGATTGGCACCGACACCTTCTCTGGTAAAACCCTAATCCCCTAATTTTTATACATCAATGTTGAATTGAGTACTTGTTATCTATATTTATGATGAATGCATATTTTGTTAAGTTTATTGTCTACGACAAGTTTTGAATCATCGAATTTACAAAGGAAACTCTGCCAAAATTTTTGCATAAAGTTTTAGAATTTTATAAAAACTATTAGCCAGCCCACCTTACTCCAAAATCCTGGCTCCGCCCCTGCCCTTAGGGTCTGCTTGGTAATGGTGTTTTCACCGATTTTACGGTGTTTTTGAACCGACCGTTTATGAAAACCCCTGCTTGTTAATTTTTTTAAGGCACCGGTTTTGGTCGGCTTAAAAACCTCCCAAAACTGGTGTAATGTATTTTTGGGTGGCTTTATAAACACCCAAAATCGGTGGATTTTGAGCGTCTCTATTTTTTATTACATTTATATCCTCACAAAAATATATATAATTATAACTACTGATACCCTTTCCTATTTAATTTATTCGTGTAAAAAATTTCAGAACCGCTAGTTAGTGAATTACCAAGCATGGATTTGACTGGTTTAAAAGTCGCTTCTTAAAAACCATCCAAAATCGGACCCCTCATAACCGCTCATAACTGGTACTCTAAAAACACCTCATAACCGCTACCCCTACAATTGCCAAGCAGACCCTTAGAAAATTAAATTCTTTCAGCATTTTCATATTATTTTTTGTGAAGATATATCATCAACATAAAGACTTTCAATAATGAAGCATCAATCTAGTCTTTCTTTGGTGTAGGGAGTGTGCTCATATGGACATTTTTGGTGTCCACGATCTCGTCCTCTTTGATGTCCACGACCTCGTCCTCTTTGTGAGTATGTGGAGTTCAAGTTATCTTCTTCTTTTTCATTTTGGCTATTGCTTGACCACTTCCTTGCCATGGAAATTTGAACTTCTTCCTCTATAATTTATATATGTTTCTTTCGCGTCCACATCCACAGTTCTAAGAAAAATCACGACGTCCCATAGATGTGACATTGGATTTGAGAACTTGATCACGTTGAGAAGAAAAAAAAAATTGAGGACATCTTTCATTAATCCGAAATTCATGAGCTTCCAATCTTCCGTATAAACTCTCCAAAGACTGACATGCAAGATCTTTATTTTATTCAATAGCAACCATTACATGATCATATTTACTTAGTAGACTTTGAAGAACTTTTTCCATAATTTTTGAGTTTCTAAAATTTCTCCATTTGATTCATAATATAGTTCACTTTTGTAAAATATTCTTCATTTTTTTTTTTCATTATCTTTCATTCCTAGTTTCTCAAATTATGCCCTTAATAAACCTTTTTCACATGATCTTGGCCAGAATATGTTGTCTCAAGAATTATCCACGCATCCTGGAAGCTCTTTGCCTTGGATATTATCTTATAAACTGACACTTCAATTGCTTGATAGATTTGGAAAAACACATTCTTGTCTTTTTGTCTCTTATCCTTATATTTTATCATTATTCTTTATTATTCATAGAATACTAATTATTATTTCCTATATTAATTAACAAACTCCTTAATTTACTAATTGTTATTCCCTAGTCATATCTTCCCTAAAACCAACATCGTGAGCGCCTCTATGTCGAACGTTCGTCCATTCCAGCCTCGACAGTGACTTCTCATCTCGGTAGAACTCGTTTTGCATCGTCTACATCATTGTCACAAAGCTTGAAGGGGATCATGTCGTCGTCATCTTCTCCGTCCACGTTTTTCTGAGCAACCCAATGTGGAATTGATCGGCTCTGTACATATTGGGCCCTTCTCGTTTCCTCTCGACGCCATTGATAATTGGGTAAATTGTAAAAAAATTCTCGTTAAATTGCCACCTTTTGCATAGAAAAATCTATTAGAAAATTTAGACAGTTTGCACCTCCTTAGATTCTCCGCGCGAGCAAAAAACTCACTACCGTCTATTAGCCGTTAGAAATGGCCGTTAAAGACGTTTAAAAATAAAAAATAAAAAAAATCTAAACTACCCTCTCCCCTTCCCTACCAGCCCTCCCCTTCCCTACCAGCACCCCTTCCTTTTCCTCCGCTGGCCAGCCCCCCTTCTCCCTCCGCCGGCCAGCTCCCCGCCCCACCTCAGCCAACCCCCCGAACCCCCGCTCTGCGTCTCCTCCCCTCCCCCCTCCTCCGCCCCGTCTCGGCCAACCCCCTGAACACCGCCCCCCCCTCCGCGTCTCCTCCCCGCCCCACTCCTCCTCCTCCTCCGGCCCGCCTCGGCCAACCCCCCCCCCCGAACCCCCCCTCCGCGTCTCCTCCCCACCCCCCCCCCCCCCCCCCCCCTCTTCTTCCTCTCCGCACCACCGGAGATAGTGGGAGAGGGGTAATATGGTCATTACATACCCAACTTAACACCAGTTAACAGGAAGGGGACATAACGAGCAGATTTCATACTTTAATGAATTTTAAGAGAATGAGATCTTTCTATGCAAAAGGCGACAATCTACCGAGGGATTTTTTGCAATTTACCCTTGATAATTTTTGTTGGAGCAGTCAAGAGATATAGAATAGACTTGAATGTCAAATTAGTTTAGGGGGGAGAGAGAGAGAGAGAGAGAGAGGAGTAAGTTATGGGGGGTTTAGATTAGTATAAAAATTTAAGTTAGTGTGTGATTAAATAATTTTTTTATTCCCTTAATACTAACATTTTAGGCTAGAAAGTGTTAAAGCAAAAAATTAGTGATACGCTTGGTATTTTGGTTGTATATGAGTATAAATGAAAGTGGATTAAGCAACATTTCATAAGCTCGTAAACGTAGTATTTTATTTCATCCATGTTATGAAAAGTTGATTAAGGAGCATTTCCTAAGCCCGTAAGTATTTGATTGCATTCAATTAACACCATTGGCAGATCTAAAGATATTTCCAGGAGAGTGAAAATACACAAAAAAAATTCAGGGGGAGTAAAAATGCACTTAATTAAAATTTAAGAGGAGCATAATATAAAATTTATATAAACAAAAAAAAAAATGGCTAGCAAGTTTTGAATCTACGATAACCTCTTGAATAAAGCTTATATTACTTAACAAATGAGCTAGCAACTATCTAGAATACATAAAAATAAGGAAAAATTTGAGTGGCACCCCACATTTGTTACGCTTATTTAAGATGCACTCCACAAGTTTACATGAATGTATGACACCCCCCACTTTGGACGGTTTCCGTCTAAAACGAACGGTCAATTTTTTTTTTTTTGACGAAAATGTCCCTGTCTCAGTTGTACTGACAATTTATTTTATACATTTTGGACTCAGCCCCCCTCCGACGCCGCACTCCCCCGCCGTGGCTGCACCCCCCCCCCCCCCCCCCCCCGCCGTGCTCGGCCCCCCTCCGACGCCGCACTCCCCCCCCCCCCCCCCTCCCCGACCTCGCCCCGACCTTGCCGCACCCCACCACCATCACCAACATCATCACCATCATCATCATCACTACCACCATCGACCATCATCACCGCCCCCCCCCCCCCTTCCGCTCCGCCCCGCCCCCCTCCCGCAGACCCTTGTGGGCTCTGGCAGCACGCCGGCGACGCTCTCTCTCTCTCCCGGCATCTCTTCATCCAAGCGGTGAACTTGGGGCACGAGTCCTCCAACTTGAAGCCCCCAAAATGCTGGTAGGCATAGAACCAGGAAGTCAAAGGGAGGATCACAATGTCGGTGTACCCGAACTTGTCCCCACCGAAGTATTCCTTTTCACCTAGAGCTCCCTCCAGTAGCTTCACAGCTTCGATGAACTCGGTCTTGGCTGCTTCAAGCTCCTCTCCTTTGCTCTTCCAAATCTTGCCCCCTAGGTCTTTGCTGCTTCAAGCTCCTCTCCTTTACACAAACTCATAATTAATACTTTTTGCAGGTATCTCCATATTTTGGATTTTTGCGGTGATGATGGTGGATGGTGGTGGTGGTGATGATGAAGATGATGATGATGGTGATGATGTTGGTGATGGTGGTGGTGGTGATGGCCGCGGGGGGGGGGGGGGTGCGGCGAGGTCGGGGAGGGGGGGGGGCAGTGCGGCGACGCCGTGGAGGGGGGCCGAGCACGGCGGAGGGGGGCGAGACGAATAGTTGACGCGGGGAAGAAGAGAACAGATAGGGGGGGTATTTTCGTCAAAAAAAATTGGTCAACGGGGTTGACTGTTCGTTTTTGACTGAAACCGTCAAAAGTGGGGGGTATCATACATTCATGTAAACTTGTGGGGTGCATCTTAAATAAGCGTAACAAAAGTGGGGTGCCACTCAAATTTTTCCTAAAAATAAAGTTGAAATTATAACAGAGTATATATAAGCCTATAGAGAAAAACCGAAAATCCAGGAGAAATGACTGCTCTCTCTCTCTCTCTCTCTCTCTCTCTCTCTCTCTCTCTCTTCCTATGCGGATCCACCCCTGAGCTAGACTGCATAAAATAAAGAGAAATTTTGAGTTGCATCCCACATTATTTAATCATATGCAAGACGCACCCCACTGTTTTACCATAATGTACAATATCTTCCACTTTCGTCAAAAACTAATGGTCAACAGAGTTGACTGTTAATATTTGACCAAAATATCCCTAGCAAATCACCTTTATTACCAGTTCCCCCTCGTCAGCTTGGAAAAATGGAAAGGACATTTCGGTCAAAAATTAACGGTCAATGGACTTGTCCGTTAGTTTTTGACGGAAGTGGGAGGTATTGTACATTATGATAAAACAGTGGGGTGCACCTTGAATATGGTTAAATAATGTGGGATGCAACCCAAAAATTTTCTAAAATAAATTGAAAATAAAAACATCCTTTTCACAACTAAAATAGCATCAACTTCTATTTTGCAAAAATAAGCTAAGCAAGGGGGGGTATTTTCGTCAAAAAAAATTGGTCAACGGAGTTGACCGTTCGTTTTTGACTGAAACCGTCAAAAGTGGGAGGTATCATACATTCATGTAAACTTGTGGGATGCACCTTAAATAAGCGTAACAAAAGTGGGGTGCCACTCAAATTTTTCCTAAAAATAAAGTTGAAATTATAACAGAGTATATATAAGCCTATAGAGAAAAACCAAAAATCCAGGAGAAATGACTGCTCTCTCTCTCTCTCTCTTCCTATGCGGATCCACCCCTGAGCTAGACTGCATAAAATAAATTGAAAATAAAAACATCCTTTTTCACAACTAAAATAGCATCAACTTCTATTTTGCAAAAATAAGCTAAGCAAATATCTAAAATACATGGGAACAAGAAAAACTGCCGCTCTCTAAATGTAGCATCACTGTTATTAATCTTCTACAAGGAAAAACAGAAAATGTTCCGTTGCCGAGAGACTTGAACCCGGGTCTCTCGGGTGAGAGCCGAGTATCCTGACCAACTAGATTACAACGGATTAGTTGTTGTGATGATAGTAAAGGCTTAATTTGTTGATGTAAGCATGCAAATATGTGTTGACCCTACTTGATATATAAACCAATCCATGAAAATTACATTGTTGAGGATAGGGATGCCTAGTTTGGGACTGATCTTATTTTTTTAAAAAAAGTAACAGTAGCTTTTAACAACAGATTCTTATTTACTTCTAACATTTGTATTATGACTTGGTTTTTTCAAAACTTTTTTTTTAATTAAAATTTGTTACTAAATAACATTTGAAATCGTTTTTCAAAATATTATTAATAATCAGAAGCAACAGTGATGATAAGCGACGACGGAGTACAGAGGTATAGATAGGGCTGTCGACCCTATTAGTTCATGTTCAAGTCAAGTTTTGGATTGGGTTTCGAGTTTTACAGACAATTTAAACTATTGATTTCTTTAGAATATTTGTTGATATTTTTTCCGACAACAATTCAGATAAATTTACATGTAATACATGGTTACAGGAGCGGATCCAGAAACTATAGCTAGAATGGGCTACCAAAATTTGGGGTGGGCTCGAAGTAGAGTAAATCCATATATAAAAAAAATTCAAAAAAAATTATATAGAAAAAAAATGTAAATTTTTTTTTTGGGGTGGGCTCCAGCCCATCCCAACACCCCCTCTGGATCCGCCCCTGCATGGTTATAATTTTGGAGTCATGTTTCATTGCTTTATCTGAAACTGATACAATATTTAAGTCTTTAATAATAAAACTTGGTATCTTTTGTACAATGTGAATTGCATGAGTTTAGTTGAAGCTAAATCCAAACTCTAATTATACACGTTTTAGGGTTTACTTTATATATTCTAATATAACTGGCACGGTCCTGAGTTGATGGGGGCCCAAGGCGAAACTTTCAAAATAGGCCCCCTATACATAATGTAAAAAAAAATGTAAGTGTAACAAAAACTTACTTCCACCAAAATTTGAACCAAGGACCTCTAAAGCAAAAGTCTGACATTAAAACCACTACACTACAATATTTTTATGTTAAGAAGAGCACATGATATATACTGGTCCTCTTGTAGATAGATGCATGTTGGTGTCCCTTTCGTCGGAGGGCCCTGAGACGTCGTCCGGCCTGTCCTGGACCAGGGCCGCCCCTAATAACTGGGTCAGGTCAACAAAAGTGTCTGGCAACTACCAAATCGGGCTTGTGATATCCACAAAGCTCATCTATTTATTTCTCTAATTTTATCTGACGCTTTCTACTTTCGGAAAGAATGAGAGAGTTTCCGTGCTTGGGGACACTTGGGGACGTTAAACCCATGACCAATAATTTTTAATATAATGATATTAGCTTCAAATAAGAATGTTATTCTTGCTTATTAATTTGGAGGAAGATAATTTGCGTTTCTCAACATGAAAAAGTGATGTCAAACACCTCTAATCCAAGTGCATCGATGAGATATTGGTCACATCTATCCAGATACAAACCGATGTAGAAACCTATTATTCCTTCTACTTAATAAAAAAAAAAAATATAATATTGATAGTACAAGTCCGAAAGCGTGGACATGTTGGTAATATTTAATCAAAGGAAAATGCTAAGTTTGCTAACAAATTTTTACAACCTTCTTACAACCACTCTCTTCAACCCCTTACACATGGGTCTCACCGGGTCCCATCACCACTCTCATCCCCCTGCTACATGGGCTCCACCCGGTCCCACCACTTCTCCCCCTCCTCCAATCGAAGTCCGACACATGTCAAAGTTGTAAGGGTGTTGTAACATTGGTTGTAGGCATAGCAAAGCTATTAATCAAATCAGTACTCGGACCACGTGGACATTTTTGGAATTAATTAATTCCTTTGTTGTTCTTAAAAGATGAAAAGGAAAGAAAAAGGACTTTAGTCCCACATCGGAAAAGAGAAAGGTTTTGGGAATGCTTAAATAGGAATGTGCACTCATGTGGAGTGTGCAACAACCAAAGGGTTGCTAGTGGGTGACCAATGGTTGTTGTTTTAACCTCTTCATGAAAATGTAGCCGGTGTTGGCAACGGCAACACCGGCTCCGGCTCCGGCTCGGGCTCGGGCTCGGGCGTAGAGGCGATAGTGGCGCATTGTAGACGCACTTGTGCAACGTGGCATCGGGCGAAGGTGAATGAATGTTGTTTTGGAAGGGTCGCGACTTCACGAAACAACACTAATTCATCTATAAATACAACAGATTTCTGAGTCCAAAAGACACAGAATCTGAGTATTCATTCCTCTCTTTTTTTTCTTCCAAAGTTTCCAGAAAGGTGTTCTTCCCTACGCCGGTGTCTCACAGCGTCTAGTGAACCTCCGACATAAAGGCTGTCTTATCCTGGGTGTTCTGGCGTGCTGACTCCAAGACGTTACCGGAGTGCCCGAAACACTTTAAGGAAAGTGCTGCTAAATGCACGATTCAAGCCTCGACGACACATTCAACTTCGCAGAACTGGTCAGTGAAGTACAATCCATTTCTAACAATCTTAAAGTGTTGCAAATTATGGCGTCCGAGGCTGCGATTTCGAGCATCAAGGTCATGAACCAGGATCTAGTAAAACTAGATCGCTTCGACGGGACAAACTTCACACGCTGGCAGGACAAGATGATCTTCCTCCTGACAGTACTGAAGATCTACTACGTCCTCGATCCAGATCTGCCACCCATTCCAGAACCCACTGCAGCAGATTCTGATGCGGTCAAGGCAGAACGCAAAAAGTGCAAAGAGGACGAACTGCTGTGCCGTGGTCACATTCTGAACACCCTGTCGGATAGACTGTACGACCTCTACATAGAAAATCCTTCGGCAATTGACATCTGGAAGGCTCTGGAATTCAAATTCAGAGCAGAAGAAGAAGGTACAAAGAAATTTCTTATATCAAAGTATTTTGATTACAAAATGGTTGATACAAAGTCTATACTGGCCCAAGTACACGAACTACAAGTTCTAGTCAACAAACTCAGGACTGTGAAGATAGAACTTCCGGAACTATTCCAAGTTGGTGCTATAATTACTAAATTGCCAGCATCTTGGAATAGTTATCGGAAGAAACTACTTCACAGCTCTGAGGATTTCTCACTGGAACAGATTCAAAAACACCTTCGAATCGAAGAGGAATCGAAGGAAAGACAGAAATCCGAGAACAGCGGAGTTTCTAAAGCCAACGCGGTGAGCGCGAAAGGCAAGAGACCTGCAGGAAAGAAGAACTTTCTCGGTCCTAAGAAGGACAACAAAAGTTCAAGAATTCCAGCACCGCTAAAGGACCAAAGACCGGCTATTTTGTATGTGGCAAAGCAGGACATTATGCCAGAGACTGTCGGGTTCGAAAGACCCAAAACAGCGAGGTAAATCTCACTGAGACAGAAGACATAATTGCTACGGTGAGCAAACTCATGACGGTCAAAGGGAAGGCTCCAGGATGGTGGTACGATACTTGTGCTACCGTTCATGTTTCATACGACAAAGCAGCTTTCAAGACCTACTCTGAAGTCAATGATGGACAAGAAGTTCAGATGGAAAATGAAGGACATTCAACGGTCGTCGGAACAGGTGATGTGGAAATCCAATTCACTTCCGGGAAGAAAGTAACTCTGACTAACGTACTTCACGTCCCGAATATGAGTAGGAACCTCGTTAGTGGAGTCTTGTTGGGTAAACCAGGAATAAAGTCGTCTTTGAGTCGGGCAAATTAATATTGACCCGTAATGGAGTGTTTGTTGGAAAGGGATATACCGATGAGGGTATGATAAAACTTTGTATCGTTGAGAATAATATCAATAAAGTTTCTACTTCTGCTTACATGATTGAGTCTTCTACTTTATGGCATAGTAGATTAGCGCATATAGGTATTAGCACTATGAAAAGGTTAATTAAATCTGAATTAATTTCATGCAATTCTGAAGATTTAGATAAGTGTAAAATTTGTGCAAAATCCAAAATAATTAAAAATATTTTCACAGTGTAGAGCGTAATACCAATCTACTAGATTTAGTTCACTCTGATTTATGTGAATTTAATGGCACATTATCTCGAGGAGGTAATAAATACTTTATTACCTTCATTGATGATTGCTCTAGATTTACATATGTATATTTATTAAAGCATAAAGATGAAGCCTTTAATGCTTTTAAAATATATAAATCAGAGGTTGAAAATCAACTTGGTAGAAAGATTAAAATACTTAGAAGTGATAGAGGTGGTGAATATTTTTCTTTTGAATTTAATACCTTCTGTGAAGAAAACGGTATTATTCATGAATGTTCTGTACCACGGACACCTCAACAGAACGGACTAGCAGAAAGAAAAAATAGAACGTATCAAGAAATGATAAATGCAATGCTAATGCATTCTGAATTATCATTTAGTTTGTGGGGAGAAGCTTTACTTACTGCATGTCATATAATGAACCGAATTCCTTTGAAAAAAACTGGTATTTCACCATATGAGATATGGAAAGGCCGTAAGCCTAATATCAGTTATTTTAGAGTGTGGGGGTGCATAGCTTATTACAAAAATATGGATCCTAAAAGGTCCAAATTAGGTCCTCGTGGAATCAAAAGTGCTTTTGTAGGTTATGCTGCCAATAGTAAGGCATATAGACTTTTAAACTTAGAGTCTAACATTATTGTCGAATCTAGAGATGTGGAATTTTTCGAGAATCTTATTACTAAGAATAAGGATCCTGAAATTTCTGCTAATGAAGAGTCTCGTGAGGAGAGCTCTTCACGGTTAGTTGAAAAACAATCCGAGCTTCGGATCAGCAAGAGAGTTCGAAAGGCTAAGGATCTAGGACCTGACGAAATAGATTCTCAACTTATTTCCTTTTACTTAGTGGAAGGAAATACAGAAAAATTTATTCGAAAGATTCCTATCATTCTTCAGGTGGAAGATGATCCTAAAACCTTTAAGGAAGCAATAGCTTCGCAGGACTCATCTTTTTGGAAAGATGCTATCCAAGATGAAATGGATTCGATAATGTCTAACCACACTTGGGAAATTGTCGATCTGCCCAAAGGTTCAAAACCTATTGGATGTAAGTGGGTGTTCAGGAAAAAGTATCATAGTGATGGTACTTTAAACACCTACAAGGCTAGACTAGTAGCCAAAGGGTTTCGACAAAAAGAAGGAATTGATTATTTTGACACATATGCACCAGTAGCAAGAACGACTACAATTAGAATATTGTTTGCGTTAGCTTCATTGCATCACCCTAATGTTCATCAGATGGATGTCAAAACGACATTCTTAAATGGAGATCTCGATGAGGAGATTTACATGGAGCAACCGGAAGGGTTCGTGCTCCCGGGAAATGAACAAAAGGTATGCAAACTTGTTAAATCCTTGTACGGATTAAAACAAGCACCAAAGCAGTGGCATCAGAAATTTGACTCAGTCATAATTTCTAATGGCTTTGTTCACAATGTTTGTGATAAGTGTTTATACACTAAAGTATATGGAAATATTGTGATATTTCTTTGTCTCTACGTTGATGATATATATGTTGATCATTAGCAACGAGATGAGTGGAATTACAGAAACGAAGAGGTTTCTAACTTCCACATTCAAGATGAAAGATCTTGGAAAAGTTGACACTATTTTGGGGATCAAAGTAATACAAAACAGTGAGGATTTTGAACTTACGCAGTCGCACTATGTTGAGAAAGTGTTAGACAAGTTCAAACACCTAAAGTTCAAAGAAGTGAACACTCCATTTGATCCAAGTGTTAAACTAGAAAAGAATTCTGGAAGAGCCGTCGCTCAATTAGAATACGCAAGTGCTATTGGATGTCTTATGTATTTAATACAATGCACAAGACCTGATATAGCATTTGTAGTTAGTAAAATGAGTAGATTTACTAGCAACCCTAGTAATGAGCATTGGAGGGCTATCGGAAGAATTTTTGGTTATCTTTTGAAAACCAAGAATCTTGGATTACAATATGGTAGATTTCCTGCCGTATTAGAAGGATATACTGACGCTAGTTGGATATCAAGTGTCGGGGATAACAAATCTACGACAGGTTGGGTATTTACGCTAGCCGGAGGGGCAGTTTCTTGGAAGAGCAAGAAACAAACGTGTATTACCCATTCGACCATGGAGTCAGAGTTTGTGGCTCTAGCTTCTGCAAGACAAGAAGCTGAGTGGTTGAGGGATCTTCTATTAGAAGTTTCGCTGGCTAAAGAGAATGTATCAAAAGTGTCAATACATTGCGATAGTCAAGCTACTCTAGCAAGAGCCTACAACGAAGTGTATAATGGAAAGTCTAGACATATAAGTCTAAGACATACCTACGTAAGGAAATTGATCAAAGATGGAATCATTTCTCTTACGTATGTGCGTACCAGCTATAACTTAGCTGATCCCTTTACTAAACCACTAGCTAGGGATTTAGTAAAGTCTACCTCGAGAGGTATGGGATTGAAACTCCTTGAGTAAGAGTTCCAACAACAGTGGCAACCCAATCTAATGTTAAGAAAACCTTAACCTTAGATTCAATGGGTAACAACAAACTGTTGATTTGGATGTATACGACATGATTATGTCGACTGTTGCAATTTGAGGGTTGAGTTTATAAAACTCTTAATGAAGTTCAGTAATATTGACATGTATCTGTAAAGCGACAGAGATACTGAAAGAACTTCACCTATGTGAATTTAGAGATGGTGCCGTCTCAGTAAGATCTGGAGTTTATCTTATAAAAATTCACGAGACAGGATCAGCATATGGCCATTAATAGTGCTAAAGCGAGAGATGTAGGCGAAGAACTACAAAAGAATGTGTGTAAAGTAACACCGATTTTATCACAAGGAACAACTGGTTCAAAGCCCAGCTACCAGAGATTCCGATAAAATCTTGTGTTGCATCTACTAAGGTTAGGTTCAAATCGAAAGATACCTAACTGTATTAACATTCTTTAAGTGATGTATTCTGGAATTCCTTTCCATCATTTATGGAATAAGTGGGGGATTGTTGAAATTAATTAAGAAAAATTTTGAGTGGCACCCCACTTATATTACCCATATTTGTAGTGCACCCCACATTGTTCCACATATACATAAGTCACCCCACTTCTAACGAAAAATGTCAAGTAATAACGTTGTTGGCCTTTAAAACACTTGCCATGACCGTAATACCCCTCCCCCCTTTCCTTGCTGTTGAGTGGAAGGAATTTATATCAGAAAACCCGAAAATGCCCTTCCTCCTATTTACAAAGCCCAATCTCTCCCCCTTTCTTTGCTGTCGCAGAAGAGGTTCCCAAAGCTCACAGCAAAGCCTTCGATAGATCTCCCATGGCCAGCCATTCATTGGAGATTAGGGTTAGGCTTTCCTCTCTCTCTGTCACTCAAACTTTTACTCTCTCTTTTACTCTTTCTTTCTCATTTGATAGATTGATTTGTTTTTCAACATGCATTTTTGTTGTGTTTTGTGTAGGAAAAATGTCAAATATGCTAAAAAAATATCCATATCGCAGATGAATGTTACTTTTTGAGGTCACCGTGCAAGAGTGGAAATTGTAAGGGGATTCGGTACGTGTCGAAGTCAAATACGAAGGCTAACCCCGGAAGGAAGTTTTTGAAGTGTCCCCTATGCTTGGATTTTGAATGGTTGGATGTTGCAATTTATGAAGGCAAGCAGGAAAGTTCATCTTCCACAATTAAAAGGGAAGGGTGTTTTACGTGCGGTCAATTAGGTCATTGGAAACAACAATGTCCATGGAAGGAAGCCTCTTGCCCTAATTCTAATTGTCGAGGAAAGAGAGTTGTAATGGTGTCAAAGAGGAGCCACAGCTATGGAAGACGATTCTTACAATGTCTAAAATGCAACAATGCATTTCAATGGTTGAATGAAGCTACCGAGCGTGATAACCCGTCTGTGTCGAAAATTCCTGTTCAAATTGTTGTAAACACAACTTTAGAACAGTTGTGTAAGAGATTTGGAAAAGACTTGGCTATGTAAACATAAAATTTATCTAAAATGATGTATCTTTTCATGTATATAAATGCAAGAAAGTTTATTGGTTAGCTATGTGAATGTATTCCATATCTGCTCATTCTCAGTCGTACATATCTGTGAATTACATATAGTGCACATTCAAGAATAAGAACAAATATCTGTGAATTACATATCTGTGAATTACATGATAACAATTCCATTCCAAATGAACATTCCAAATGATAGTGTTTAAACAGTTTACAAGTGAATATTCCTGGAGATAGCACATTCAAGAACATTCCTGGAGATAGAACATTCCTGGAGATAGCACATTCCAAATGATAGTGTCTAAACAGTTTACATTCCTGGAGATAGAACATTCCTGGAGACAGTTTATATTCCTGGAGACAGTTTACATTCCTAGAGAGAGCAATCCTGGAGACAGAATGAAACTCTTTACATTCCTGGAGTAGTTAACATTCAAGAATGAAATTAAATCAATCCTGGAGACTGAATGATAACAAATAGAGTGAACATTCAAGAATGAAATTAACATTCCTGGAGAGTCAAAATGATAACATTCCTGGAGAGTGAACATTCAAGAATGATAACAAATAGTTGTTAAAATGATAACATTCAGATACACAGAAGAGTCAAAATGATAACATTCAAAATGAAATTAAATCAATCCAGGAGCTGTTGAGTCAAAATGATAACATTCAGGAGCAGTTAACATTCCAAACATCCAGGAGCAGTTTACATTCCAAACATCCAGGAGCAGTTAAATACAATGTACAAAATGATTCCAACCTAAAACATCTCCTTTCACCTAACATCCAAAATGATACGAGTTTACATCCAAAATGATACCAGTTTAGATACAATGTACAAAATGGCCAAAAACATCGATTTCCTTTCACCTAACATCCTGGAGATTCTCCTGATGGGCCCGTAGCAGCCTTCCCTCGCCTTGGCCCCCTTGAAACCTTTGGCCTCTTGTAGACAGTATTTGTTACCCTTCGTGGCCTAGGTGACTTAGGTTCCCTTGGTGGCCTAGGATCCCTGCGTTTCTTTGTGTTTCCTCCAATGGGTCCTCCCTGGCACCCTCTTGCATTGTGATTAGAAGGTAACTTACATCTTCCACAAATCCTCTGCCTCTTGGAAGCTCTTCGAATCTCATCAGATTCTAGCCTCCTTACTCCCCTTGGTCTTCCTGGTAGTCTGTGTCTACCAGGTGGACCCACCTCATATGCAGGCTAAAAAATAGAAACACAAGTAGAAGAGACATACAAGCAATGAAGTATGTTAGTTAAAGGAAATAAAATAGAAACTTTGTTGTGGAAGTAGTGAGATTAATTACTTGATCCCATAAGCTTTGTTCTGGCAATGGAACAATCTTTCCTGCGTAAACCTTCTTGTAGGTACTGGCATGATAGTAGGGACTAGAGAACCTATACGAAGAAAAAGAAGAAAGTGAGCACCATTAAAAGAGACATCCAATTTAAAGAGAGACATCCAATTTAAAGAAGAATACTCACATTGTCCAGCTGGGCCTGCAAGGTAACAAGACAGCTACAGCATGAACACATGGGAGCCCAGTTAAATCCCAAACACAGCAGTCACATGTTCTGGCATTGACATCTACAGTCCATCTGTTCTCAATGGAGAACACACTAGTGACACAAAACAGCCCCTCATCAGCCCCATTGACATGATATCTGTTCATTTGCTTTTCCCTTTGGTCAATCATTTTCTTAGCTCTTGGAGTTAGGTCAAAGTCACTCCATTCTTTTGAAGTCATTTTCCTATCGTAAATCAACTTCATGACCATCATATGAAACATTTCCACAAGCATGGTGACTGGTTTAGATCTGATTTCACCTATCCAATTGTTGAAGCTTTCTGAGAAGTTATTTGTTATGTGCTCACACTTTGTTGTTCTATCAAAATGAGATCTACACCACCTAATAGTGAAAAAAGTATGTTAGTTAAAGAAAAATATTTCAATCTAGAAAGTTTAGTACCAGAGCCCAAATTCAGATCAATATGGACAAAGAATAGTCCCAATATGGACAAAGAATAGTCCCAATATTTCACACTTTGTTATGGGCTCACCCAACCTAGAAAGTTTAGTACCAGAGCCCAAATATACTGCACTTGGAGTCAAAAAACAATGTTCCTAAACCGGGCCTAGCCCATATATCAAAGACAATTTAAAAGATCACCTAAGACAAATAAATTAGTATCAGAGTAACATACTAAGTGACCAGCCATCAAATATTGGTGAAATGATACCTGTTGTAGTTCTCAGCAACTTCTCCTTAATCAAACTAAGGAAATGGCCCCATGTTGCTTGGCACTCAGATGTGCATATGTATATGGCAAGTGGAAATAACCCATTATTGCCATCCAGAGCTGTTGCAGACAAACAAACCCCACCATACTTTCCTTTAAGATGACACCCATCCAATCCAACTAATGGTCTGCATCCATTTATGAATCCAGCCCAACTTGCTTCATATCCAATACAGCAGTACCCAAACTCTGTGGTCCCTGGAATATTTCCACAATAAGCTACACTCCCTGTCCCACAATAATGTAGAGAGACAACTTCAGGTTAGTGATTGGTCCAATATGCAACTAAAGTGCAACTAAACTAAGCAGATGTGGTCCAATGCAGATGTCTCTACAGGAGCTTTAAAATGCAACTAAAGTTTTAAAATGCAGATGTGGTCTAAAGTTTTAAAGTTTTAAAATGCAACTTCAGGTTAGTGTCTACAGGAGCTTTAAAAGTAAACTAAACTAAACTAAACTAAACTAAACAAAAGTAAACTAAAGTTTTAAAGTTTTAAAATGCAGATGTGGTCTAAGCAGATGTGGTCCAATGCAGATGTGTCTACAGGAGCTTTAAAAGTTTTAAAATGCAGATGTGGTCCAATATGCAACTAAACTAAACTATATAACTGAAAGTGAAACTGGGTAAAAGTAAAGTAAACTAAACTAAACTTTATAACTAAACTAAACTAAACCAAACTAAACTTTATAACTGAAACTGATTAAATTGCAACTAAACTAAACTAAACTAAACTTTATAACTTGATACCTGGGTTTGTTCTTCCTATTTGTCTTGCAACCTCAGGAGCTTTACTATAGCTTTCTTCAAAGCCACCAAACAACTTTTGCTTCACTCTGCCCAATGCGTAGTGGGCATTCCAATATGTGACCTTCACAGTATACTTGGACCACATCTGCTTCTGCACATCCTTTGCCTTCCATGAAGTGTGGTGTGCCTTGATATCCTCTTCCAAAACTTCAGCTATGAATTTACTAGTGGCCATTTTATTCTTCAGGTTTGAGGTGTGCTTACAAGTGTGCACATCATTCAATTACCTTAGAGTACAAGTGGTCTTATCAGAACTTGAAATTCTCACCCTGAACATCCATGGGCATGCTTCATCTTGACACACACCCCAGATTCTACTACGATCATTCTTCACAAATGTAATCTCATATCTGTTCTTTATGGCACAAGATCTTAAATATTTTCTGCACTCCTCAGGATTAGTCCATTGCTGCCATAGGACTAGGCCACTAACCACTGGAGCTGTGTACTGCTCCTCAGCCATCTCTTCCTCACTGTACAGATCATCTACAGGGTCATTTTCCTGCCCAACTTCTTCAGACCCTTCAGAATCAGATGACTCAGAGCTATGATAGTCATCTACAGGGTCAATTGCATCAATAGGGAGCTTCTTTTTCTCAGCATATGCCCTCTGAAATTCTGTTTCCTCCCCCCACTCTTCATTATTATTCTCTGGATGTACAACATACTCCCCCCAAAAGTCATCACCAGCCCCACTTTCTGTGCCTTCTTCCTCTGGTACAAAGGGTTCATCATCACTCTCAACTACTGGTTCATCTCCATGTAACTGTGTTTCAGCTTGTGCTTCACCCTGGATCTTAGGCTGTGAACCTAGTTCTGTATCCTCACTAGCATGTGAACCACTGTCATTATCCTTTGAACTACTTTCATCAGTTAAAGCTGCATGACCTCGTCGTGCTCTGTGTGCTACTACCTTTATATTCTTCCTCTTGATTGGGGTGTCTTGTCTACTAGAAACCTCCACATTTTCCAAGTACAAGTGTAGCTCTCCTTCTTGGTCAGGCAGTTGGTTATGGAACATGTCTAGCAATGCAGCATCAGATAACACCTCTATGGTTTCACCATCTTTCATCTGATCAACCCGATAATACCTAAATCTGCCCTCCATATAGTTACTCTGGACTACGTAAGGAATATCCAGGAGGGAGATCACGTCGGGGTCCAATTCGTGCAAAAATGAAGTACCCTTCCAATGGAACCTAACCATGTATTTCCTGTAGAAGTAACGTGGAAATTCAAACATGCAGACTCAATCACAGCCCTACAATGCAGACTCAAGCAAGAAAATGCGTAAAGATAATTTAAATCCTAAACCCCTAAATTCAGCAATAATCAGAACAAATCCAAACCCTAAACCCCTAAATTCAGCAATAATCAGAACATACAATATGTAAAGATAATTTAAAACCCTAAATCCGGCATTTAAACACTAAAATTGAAATCAATACCCATTTTGCCTAGCCATCGCAGCTCCTTCTCCTTTCGCTTCGAAAAAATCTGAAGAAAATAAAATGTGATCAAATCAAACACTCATTCGGACACAAATTGATCATCAATACATAACTTATGGATGGGGAAGGGAAAAGTTGCAGAAATACCTTGATGTTTTCGCGAGAAACTTGGAGGAGAAGACGAATTAGAGACGAGATGGAGCTTCGTGGGAAATTTTAGAGAAGAAGAGGAGAAGAGGAATTAGAGATGAATTAGAAGAGACCTTTCGTGCGTAATAGAAGGAGGAAGGACATTTTCGGGTTTCTGAAAATAAATTGGGAATTTTTCTTCCACTCAACAGCAAGGAAAGGGGGGAGGGGTATTACGGTCATGGCAAGTGTTTTAAAGGCCAACAACGTTATTACTTGACGTTTTTCGTTAGAAGTGGGGTGACTTATGTATATGTGGAACAATGTGGGGTGCACTACAAATATAGGTAATATAAGTGGGGTGCCACTCAAAATTTTTCATTAATTAATTCCTTTGTTGTTCTTAAAAGATGAAAAGGAAAGAAAAAGGACTTTAGTCCCACATCGGAAAAGAGAAAGGTTTTGGGAATGCTTAAATAGGAATGTGCACTCATGTGGAGTGTGCAACAACCAAAGGGTTGCTAGTGGGTGACCAATGGTTGTTGTTTTAACCTCTTCATGAAAATGTAGCCGGTGTTGCTACCGGCAACACCGGCTCCGGCTCGGGCTCGGGCTCGGAATCGGACACGGGCGTAGAGGCGATAGTGGCGATAGTGGCGCATTGTAGACGCACTTGTGCAACGTGGCATCGGACGAGCGGCGTAGGCTCGGGCCTCGGGCTCCTCGCGGCGATTCTCGTCCCGAGAATTCCTATTTTTTACAGAAGCCCACACAACGAAAGGGTGAATGAATCTGCGAACAGGTGAATGAATGTTGTTTCGGAAGGATCGCGACTTCACGAAACAACACTAATTCATCTATAAATACAACAGATTTCTGAGTCCAAAAGACACATAATCTGAGTATTCATTCTCTCTCTTTTCTCTTCCAAAGTTTCCAGAAAGGTGTTCTTCCCTACGCCGGTGTCTCACAGCGTCTAGTGAACCTCCGGCATAAAGGCTGTCTTATCCTGGGTGTTCTGGCGTGCTGACTCCAAGACGTTACCGGAGTGCCCGAAACACTTTAAGAAAAGTGCTGCTAAATGCACGATTCAAGCCTCGACGACACATTCAACTTCGCAGAACTGGTCAGTGAAGTACAATCCATTTCTAACAGACATGGAATGCAGTACTTATAGTACAAGTTGTACAAGTTTCGATCGTGTACATGTTGGTAACATTTAATCAAAGCAGTACTCAGCTAAGCTTCTGCAATGACCGAACAATCTTTTCCATTTTTTAGTCCAGAGTATCGCCCCCTTCAATGGCTAATAATTCCCTTCAATGGCTGTGTTTGATTGGGCTTTTTTTTTCATGAAAAATATTTTTATCTCAAAATTTTCACCAATTGTAGTGTTTGATAGCTTATATTTCCATTGAATTATTTTCCAAAAAACTATCATTTTATATATTTTCTTCTAAAATGGTGGAAAATAAAACTTGTCCGGCCCATAGAACAATATTATTTTCCATGAAAAATAATTACTTTCTGTGGAAAATAATGACAATGAAACACCTAAAATTAAGTTTTCCGTGGAATTTTTTAAAAAATTTATGAAATTTTTTCTTAGAAAAATAATTTTATGGAATTAATTTTTTTTTTTATATATTTTTTACCTTGCAATCAAACACACCCGTAAAGATCTTGCCGAAGTCTTTCAAGGTGTACTCTTATCTTCATCTGAATGTTTTTGGGTGGTTTCGTGTCTGACAATGTTTCATGCAATACCAGCAAATCATCCTGTGCCATTTATGTATATTTGCCTAGTTATTTTGCATATGCTTTGCTGTTACATGCGCTGATGCAATTTTTAGCTTCTTGTCGTTTTCCCCTTCGGCTTGCTAGCTATTCTTGTCTTTCCCCCTTCTTACCAACCTGAAACATGCTGCAGTTGGTCTTTCCTCAAATGAAGAAAGCATACACCTTTATCCTGATGGGCCCATTCGTAAGAGAGCAGATCTGTTGTCCCAAACAATTATATCATATTTTGTCCTCTTCTCTATTATATGTGGTTCGGACAGAGTTTGAGAGTAGATACGTGGATGGTATCCACGTGTAATCGAGAGGGGGACAAAATAGGACATAATTGCTTGGGACAGCAGATCTGCTCTCCATCCGTACTACTAGGTAATTAATATTTGTACGACGGTTTCTACCATTCTACCGATTCTGTACAAATACTACCTTTTCTAATATAAGTTATATTACTATAATTTTCAAAAAAATAGAGAGATTTTTTTTGAAATCACACGCACACACACAATTTGGGGACTCGAACCTTGCCGGCCCCTCCGGATGTCCGCTCTAATACCACTAGGCTAGAGAGCTCGGACAAAAAAAAAAAAAAAAAAAAAAAAAAAAAAAAAAAAAATAGAGAGATTCAAATTTAAAAATAGAGATTTTATATATATATATATATATATATATATATATATATATATATATATGGTGCTGCTATTAGCACTCCTAAAATGTCATTCAGCACTTTTTTTTTTTAGATTCAAATTCCAAATTTACCCTTGCATTAACATTATTGGCACTCCTAAAGACCTCGTTTGGTTCGCGGAATCTTCGGGTAAGGAAAGAAAAGTGATTACTTTCCTATGTTTGGGTGCCAAAGGAATTGAGGAGGAAAGGAAAGTGATTCTCAATGGAAGAAAAATTAGGAGGGAAACAGTGTACCATAATAGACGATTGCCAACGGTTATTACCGTTACGAAATTTTTTAGTGACGGTAATAACCGTGACGAATTGGCCGTTACAAAATTTCGTAACAGTTTTCGTAACGGTTATAACCGTTGGGAATATATACTTTTGTATCGGTTTTAGTAACGGATATAGCCGTTACTAAATATAAAATACTAACGGCTATAGCCGTGACAAAACATATTCTCATAACGGTTATAACCATTACGAATGTTATTTTTTTTTTACTGTTAGAAAATTTTAAACTGGTAATGGAAATTACCGTCATAAAAATGTTTTTTCCCTATTGTTTTCTTTTGTAACAATTTTGTATTCAACCTGCTTGCCATGAACCTGTATTCAACCTACTTAACAAATGAATTTATAGCAATTCCTGTAAGCAAATAGTAAAACCACATTCCAACAACATTTCAAGTTCAACAACAATATTTAAATTCAACAAAAGTGGTTTACATGTCCAACAAAAGTATAATATAAAGTAACCATAATAGCTGAAGCATAATAGTTAAAAGCCTACAAAATGATATATATAAAGTAACCATAATAGCTTAATTAGCATAATTGTTTACATGTCCAACAAAAGTTTACATGTCTTAAAGTTTGAGCAAAATAGTTTACATGCCCAACAAAAATTTACATGTCTTAAAGCTTACAAATACCAGATACGTTTGTCTCCCCAAATAACATAACCTCCATCAACTAATTCACAAAGGAAAGAGATTCCATTTTGTGGACCATCATAAACTAGTGCTTCTAGTTTTATCACCTCCGACACATAAACAATTTTCTCATCGTCTTGCATTTCCCTCCCATGACAAGTAGTGTGAGATGCCCAACAAAACTAGAGCTAACTGTACGACAACGACTCCTTTTATCAGCTCCAAAAACTTCAGCAATAGGGTCAGTCTCAAAGTCTTCTATGCTTGGCACACCATCATAACCACTCGTGTTTGTGGCTAGTTTTTGCCTCTTTTCAGGGGCTTCTATTTCATTCTGTGCATTTGACAAGATATAAGACAAAGATAAGAGTTCAAGAAAGTTAAAGAACAAAATTAATCAAAAAACAATATTACCTATAACAATATCGATCCCGTTGGATATGATATACACATTGATTTGAAACAATCTGCAGCAGAATTGGACATTTCTAAACCACTGAATTTAATCAAACAAGTACTTCAATTGTTGAAATTGTCAGTTCTGTTAGCTCCTAACTAAAATAAATTACAGATCAACCAACAATTTTGTGTGTTTCCAACTAATTAACTATCCCAATCTAATTATTCGAAAAAACAATGGGACTCAGCACCGTTTACATGTTCAAGACATGCAGAGAAGAAACAATGGGATCTTGTGTATACTCTGAGAGTAGTACAATGATTTACCTTTTTGTTTATATCATGTAACGTATATAGTCATAGTTCAATTGTGAGGCCTATAGCAAACTCACATTGACTAGGCCATGGAAAAACTATTAAAAGTACCATATTTTGATTATATGTCGGGGAGACGATCAAGCTTCACAAATTCCAATATTAATCCCATGAATCCAGGAGGAGAAAAAAAAAATAGAGGAACCAGGTTGTACCAACCATTGATATATAGATGTATATATTCCATTTGACAGTAGTTATCATATATCAAGTTATTACCGATGGCTCCAGGAACAAGCTTAGGCTGAAAACTTCTTCAGTTTTCTTATACACATAAATGAAAACGATCTTATTGTTTGAGAGAATTTAAACAGACTCTTACTATTCCACGTTGCCAGAGAGTTGCAACTATATTCCTCCTTCAATAATCTCTAAATTACTTCCAAAGCAAACCATCTCACATAGACTGCAGTCAAACACTGATGAAATAAATACGAGAACAGACAAAAAGCAGCAGAACAGTACCTCAAACAACTGCAAACTCATTTCTTGGTATTCTCTTTGAAATCCGAAGCAAGGATGGTAATGTTCTTGTTTGCACAACCTTCACAAACAGCTGGTGAATAGAGGTTTGAAAATAACGCAGCCCACAATTTTTTTTGAATAATTACTGCAAAAAAAGACTCCAGCTTCATATCCCTATTGCAATGAAACAATGTGTGGACCATATATATATAGCTTTCGGTACACAATTACTGCAACAACAATAAGTTTATTATATATAGGGTGACGATACACACACTACTACAAAAATCGTTAACAATGACACTTAATAGATGACACTCATTTCAAAATGTCATTAATGATATGTTTAATGTTGGCTCATTAGGTGATCGTCACTAATAACTTTATCAATGACATTTTACAAAAATGATGTCATGATAAATACTATAAAGATGACGATAAAAAGATAAGAGTCATTGAAATAATTATGGATGTCATCTTTTGTGTGCGAAAAAAAGATGTGAGACTAACAATGACACATTGATATTAGAGTTATATTTAGTTTAAACAATGACGAGGGCATGTCGTGTGTCCTAAACTATTGATTAAAGTATTGACAAACTATTGGATTGAATCCTGTGTTGATTAAGAGTCATATTTTTTTAATTATCTTTTTTTGTTATTTTTATATATTTTTTTAAAAATGTTATTTTTTGGGGTTTTCTAGCTTTTTTTTTATATCATTTTTCCATTTTTTTTAGAATGATTTTTATTTTATTTGGTTTTTTCTCTAATTTTTCATCTTTTTCATTTTTTTAAGAAAGTCATTTTTTTTGTTTTTTTAATCTTTTTTAAAAATATTTTCCTAACCCTTTTTTTGATTTTTCTAAAATATTTATATATTCACCGAACAAGAAGATATAGATTTTCAGAAAATTTAATTATAGAAAAATTGATTTTCGAAAATAAAGAATTTTTTACTACAATATTCAACATACCAAACGTACACTACAACAAAATAGGTTAATAACGACACTTTTTTATGACACTTTCTAAATAATTGTTGTAAAAAATTTGTAGTGACGACACTCTACCAAAATGTGTTATTGTAATTAAGTATTTATTATAATCTACAACACCTTTTAAATTTGTCGTAAACATAAATTTGACAACACTTTTAAGGGCACTTTAAAATGTCCTATAATATTAGATACTAACTACAACACTTGAAAAGTGTTGTATAAAATTTTATTTTGGACCATTTTTTTCACATTCTAATACAACACTTGAAAAGTGTGGTTTAAAATTTCATTTCCCACCGTTTTTCATTTACCACTTCAGCCAAAATTTTTTTTAGCGCTCTCATATACGTGCTTGCTCTAAAAATTGTAGCCGATAAGAGCAACAAAGGGCCTTTCTCTTTCTTATTTCTCCTTCTCTCTTCTTCGTTTACCACTTCTTTATTTCTCCATCTCTCTTCTTCGTTTCTCTCTCCTGCTTTCTCTTTCACACAGAGGTTAGCCAGCAAAGGGCCGTAACCGACGTCATCCGTCGCTACCGCCGTCATCAACTGCCATCGCCGTCTTCTTCCGCCACCGTCGCCATCCACCATCACCGACGTTGCCTCCACTGTCACCTATGTCGTCGCCGCCACCGCCATCATCCTCCGCTACTGCCGTCATCCTCCGCTACCGCCGTCATCTTCCGCCACCATTGCCATCTGCCGTCACCGACGTTGCCTCCGCTGTCACCTACGTCGCCGCCGCCACCACCGTTATCCTCCGCTACCGCCGCCGTCTAGATCATCTCTCACTCCATCTCCACCTCTCTTTTTTCTATGTTTTTCTTTCTTGATTTTTTTTAATCTAGGGCTAATACTTGAAAATTTTGTAAACATAAAATAGAATCGATATAATCTAGGGTTTCTTTGTTATAAATTAGAGTTCAGAAGAAGAAATCAACATCCAGGGTTTAGTAGATGACAACCAACACAAGAAGAGGAAGGAAGGTGAGTGATTCTTTGGTTAAAAGTGGGTCAATCAAATTTTGTATTTGTTGAAAGAAAAATCACACTTTGACTATGAATATTTGATCTTGATGGATTGTCACAGATTCACCTTGGTTGGTACCAAGTGCTACTTCTTTTAAGAATTATTTGCATTGGCCAAGCCTGAAAATGTATATCAACCTTGGAATCTTATTATATAGCCAAAGGGTGGTTTCACATGACCGCAAATGTCACGCCCCGCTCCCGTAGGAGCGATCGTCCTCGCTAAGGCGTGATGCCGTACGGGCCTAGGTTGCGCCCGTGCAAGGCTAATCTCCAGAAACGGCTGATTTGAGCTAGGCCACAGAGTCGCATAGAGTGTCCCCATTTGCAGCGGAAAGTAAATGAACACAAGTTGAAGCAAATTCAAACTTTTTATTGATTTTCAAGAAGTTTACAAGCGGCGCTAGACCGAGTTTACAAGTCTCTCAAGCTCTCTCTCTCTCTGAAACATAAAAGACGTGCCAAGTGGCTTACAACATGGAATAATTCATGGCGATGTTCCGATACATTATGTCCTGTATACGGTGCTTCAGCTCCTTGCAACGCTCCAAGGCTCTAGAGTTAGCTCCGCGCCTTAGCACGTTCGAGGAAAGCTCCGCACCTGACGTCATCTCCTGCTTTCTGCAAGCAATCTGTGGGGTTATCAGTACATTATTATGCACTGGTGGGGAGGCTAGCTCGCCCACAATGCTATCATTACCAAACACGTTCTGTTTACTTTTGTGCACCGTCTATCATTCACTGTCTTTCTAATCTTGCCTTAGGATCAGTTTTATGGAATATTTCATAACCTATCCCGTATTGCCAAATTTAAGTGTGTGCATGGAAATGCATGCACGACTTACCCATACTTACCGTCCGACCTTTCCTGTCCAAAGTAAACCAAGTTAGTCAATAATTCATATAAACTTTCAATATCAAGTGCGTGTCCCTGCCTCAGGTCCTAGCGCGTCGTAGGCGTATTTTCTAACTCCTTTGTACGAAGTACTCTCGATTATTCGGGGTGTTATATTCAAGCCTGTTCAGAAGGCGCTTTGTTCGGTTAACTTAGACTACTTTGATTTCAATGCAAGGACTTGCACGTGGATTGCCACCAGCAAAGCCCACTTAATCTATATGCACCGGTCGCTGGCACCACAAGCCATTTTGGACCCTTTCTCCCTTGGTATTTCTCAACTATCATAGGGTTCGGGCTGGACACACCCCGTTAGTCTCTCGAAAATATCCCGCACTTACGTCCCCGGGTGGCCAAGCCCGCACCTAGGCAGCCCGTAAGCCCCTTTGATTTCCGTCCGGACCGGCCACGTCCCCCCTTTGACCGTGCCGCTGGAAATCCTTTATATCTCCCACCTCCCGTATACGAGGGGATTGTCCACGACCATTTCGTATTATTTGTCATTTTAACTTAATGGCTGTCTTCGAGCCATAGGCTAATCCTTAGCCATAATGCGTTATCGACCAGGTTGGCGTCCGTGCAGCACGTGTAGCGAGTCCCGTTGTACGTGTCCGTCATACCAGTCGCTAACCATTCCTTTCTTTCTTATCTTTTATTCATTCTTTCTTTTCTTTCTTTTCACTTGTCCGTTCGTTCGTTGATTCATTCACGTATTCATTCTTTCATTCGTTGGTTCATTCATTCACTTATCCATTCATTCTTTCATTCACATGTTATGCAACTCCCCGTACGGGAGTCGTCTTGGCGACCCATCGGTCCCATAATCTTTCAATGTTGCTATACTCTACTCGGAACGACTATGTTGATAGTCTTCCCGTTTCATTGTTGTAATCCATTCTATGTTGATAGTCTTTCCGTTTCATTGTTGTAATCCATTCATTGTTTCATTGTTGAACGCATAAGGAACTCGAAATGTAAGCCCGTGCCTTAGCACGAGCGTGGAGCACGGTGCGAGAGATCTCACATTTTTCATGTTCTTTTTCATATTCTATACAAGCATACAAGATAGAATTATTCCCTTAGCTGGTGCGTTGAGTCATTTATTAGCATGCGCGGTATTATCGCCTAGCGATTCTAGCAATAGTATCCGTATTGTTATGTGTCTAGGCTAAGTAAAGACGGGTTCATCGGAGCCACCCACCTTAGCGATGTTCGCATCGGTCGAGCGATACTCCGAGCGCGCCTTTGAAAGTCTAAGTCTGGATTCATCTTGACGGGCCAATGTAAGCCTTGCATCGATTCTTCATCAGGTCGATGCCAATTCTTCGGGTCGACGGCTCGTTTGAGTCGTTGCACTTGCCGTTTGAATCGGCGTTCCGCTAGGACGGAGCGGGTCATTACATAATACACCACTCAAAACAAGTCTCGTCCTCGAGACTTTCTGAGTGTCGGTCATCCTACTATTCCTTAACTCGTGTCGTCGTGTTTCTTAGACAATTCCATCGAACGGCTCTATCGTTCGATAGCATCGAACTATGCTCGATTATCCTTTCAAGTTTTATGTTGCATGCGTTTGGTAAATTTTATTGGATGACTGTCCATTCATTCATTTATTTGTTCATGCGTATCTCAACACCCACTTGCAGCCGCATTCGAGTTCATCATATCGCTGTGTGGGGACTGTGCACATATTCAAGGCGTCCCCCGAATACGTATATTTCAACCAGGCTTAGCGATTAACGAAGTCGGACAAGCTACTCGTGATAGTTTTGATTTGTCGATCGTTTCACTAACTTCGATTTAAAATCGAACTCGCATGCATCTCACTATCGTTTATCTTGATCCTCGAGATGATCCGATTCGTTTCTCAAGCGTTCTTGTCTACGAAATCAATACGATTTCTTCTTCTTAGCGGAGTCGACCAAGTCTTAAGTACTTTTCGTCCGATTTAAGACCAAGTATTGCACTATCATCGAGTACGTCTTCCTATCAATGATTCAATTCGTTATCCCAACTTTACGTGCACAATATCGATTTTATGTCATTCACTTGTTTAGGGCCAATCTCATTGTTATTCATGCACACTCCAGTTCCCCATCCTACTCTAAGTCTTATTGCCCCACGTCTATCATCCGTCCAGACGATACCGAAATGTCAATCGCACAGGTTCAATCACTCGGCATAGGGTCGTCCGCCTATCCGCTAGGTCATCTCACAGGGTCATAGTTACAAGTCAAGTCCGTGGCTTATCGTGCAAGGCTGCTGCACGAAGCTTACCCCAAATTCTATGGTCAAACCATTTGTTCGTTTGTACGGGAGTTTCTACCCAAGTTCATTTTGTTCAAATTTCTAAACATCAAACAGCGTTCACCCTATTCGCATCAACACATTCTCCGCTCTAAGTTCGAGCTCGTTAGGAATGTTATCCCACGATAGGTTATCCTCAACCAAATCCTCGACATGTTAGTATCGTATGTCCACACTAACAATTTTCGTAGTCTATCTCATCAAGTATGTTTGATACTATCCACCTATCCATCTTATCCAATTCAGGTAGTCGATCACAAGGTCGTCTAGCATTGCAATACGTCGTGCCTTGATCTCACGTAAGTCTGATTATCCACGGCGGACATGAATCACCATGTCAACGTTCCCGCGAAATAATCGTCCTCATCGGGACGTAACTCTTGCGTTGCGTCTAGACTTACTTATTTTTGATACGCGGATTGGGCCTACTCAATCCTCAACTTTACTTCGTCGTCCATTATAAGTCCGATCAATCCTCCAATTCGCCTTCGCTTCAAACCACAAGTCGTAGCAATCAAAATTGCCATGTCAAGGTATTTCGAGTTCGATCATTCCCGCTGGACATGAATCACCATGCCAACGGTCACGCAGAATGATCATCCCAAATCCGACGTGACGTATGTGCGAGGCTGGAGTTGCGTTTGCACAAGACAAGATCGTTGTCGTTGTGGTTATCATCGAACAATCAAGTCACTTTTCTTCCTCATTCCAAACATTCATTTCTATCCAAATTCTTCAACATGGTATCCTTCAAAATAATAACTTCTAACACGATCATTATTCATCGAATCAGAGTACCCCCGAGTTATCGTACATCGATCTTAGATACGCCTCAATACCATCGATAATGTACATAACCTGACGATCTTTCTTTTGCAACAAATTTCGAGTCGTGCAACTTAATTCCTCAATTCACATTGTCTCGTGCTAACTCTTCATTGAGCAACATCCATTCCGAATCCTTAGTCATTCTCGTATCTCTAAATCAACGTTTCCTATGCACGCTATCTTCCGATCGTGCTAACTTCGGTTTTCATCTGAATATTTCGTCTTTAACTCAAGTTTCAATCCGTTTGACTAAATTCAAAATCGTCTGCACGATCTCCTATGTTTCTTCGACCAAGACCTCCATTTATCTTATCGTTTCGAATCTCCATTCAACCGTTTCGTAATTCGCACTACGCATTCTTAATTCATCCGAACAACATCTTGTTTGGGACTCCCAAAGTCGCAACCAACTAAGCGTTACTCGTTCTAAGGCTTTGTGCGATATCATCGCTTGCCGACATACTCGTTCTATCCGTAAATCCTTTAGTCTCGCTCGAACAATTTCTATAACGTCCATACACCACTCAGGGTTCGAGCCACTCGACTAGTCGTCGACACTCATTCTTATTTTTCCTCGAAGCTATCACATACACCACTCGGGGCCAAGTCACTCTGCAAATCCTCAAAAGGTCATTCGATTCCCAATCGATAAGTTCAATCGCGCGTTCGCTAGTTCCTCAAAATCTAAGAACCATTTTCCCGTGTTCGCTTTAGCGCCGATCAAGTAGCGTCCCTATCGACATACGTTCTAAGTCTCACTTACTCTCTTTCGAGCGATAGTTGATCTCGCTCGCAAACTCGTTCGTACCAGAAGGTCTAGGTGCACGATACTCGGCACAGCTTAGCCGAAAGGCTGTGTGCATAACCATCCCGTTTGAACTATACTTTGGTCTCGTGTACTCGCTCGCCATTGTCAGTATAAGGTTATTCAAGCACGCCTTTGCGTTTGCTAACTTCTAGCATTTTGGTTTCTTCCGACTCAAGTTCGTCGCGGTTTGGCACAAAGGCCTTCGCCTATCGATCCCGTCCAACCGAGTACTCGTACGAGCTTTTAAAAATATTAGATTTATTGTATGGAACATCCCAAGACACAACGAGAGAGAGCGTATACTTTCTTTGTTTCCAACCGAGCTTTCAAAACTGATAGAATCGAAATGAAGTCCAAGGACGTAAAGCCGTGCTCTGATACCAATCTGTCACGCCCCGCTCCCGTAGGAGTGATCGTCCTCGCTAAGGCATGATATCGCACGGGCCTAGGTTGCGCCCGTGCAAGGCTAATCTCCAGAAATGGCCGATTTGAGCTAGGCCACAGTGTCGTACAGAGTGTCCCCATTTGCAGCGGAAAGTAAATGAACACAAGTTAAAGCAAATTCAAACTTTTTATTGATTTTCAAGAAGTTTACAAGCGGCGCTAGACCAAGTTTACAAGTCTCTCAAGCTCTCTCTCTCTGAAACATAAAAGGCGTGATGCCGATTCGATTGCCCCGAGTCGGCAACGTTCGTCCCCGATGTAAATTTTGCCGATTCGATCGTCCTCGCTAAGGCGTGATGCCGTACGAGTCTGGAATTGCACTCGTACAAGGCAGAACGTTGCGTTGGTTTTGATATTAATACGCCAAGTTGAAACTTCACAAATAACATCAGAATTTAAGACGCAGTATAGGAAGATAGAAATACTTTTCATTTATAGCTTGCAACGAAGTGCAAGTCGTAATTACATTAGATGCCGTTGCGGCTACATTGATTAAAAACAGAAAGAAAATACATTCGACAAGTTGCCTGTACTACGCTTGCCGTCCCATACATTCGCCCCTTTATACATAAGCCGTCGACTTGAATTGGCTTCAAAATACTTCAGCATAGGAAGAGCTTCAAAACGCCTCTCCGCACTTCAGCTTCGTTTTAGGTTGGAGCGCCCGCCGCACCTGGGGAAATTGGGGGAGGGGATTAGCACACTTGCTAAGTGGACGAGACGAACCAACTCGTCTAAACCGACTCTGATTGTTAGGGTAGGCATGCTTTAGAGTTGTCTTTCTATTAGAACTAAATGAATTCAGTTCATATTCGATTGCCGTCTTTGATTAATAAAGCATACAGTATAACATCGCAGTTTATCATATTTCTTACCACGGCCGTGCTCGTCCCTGCATAAAAACAGAGATAATATTTACACCTGCATAAGACAATAGGTGAGCATACAACTATCTTATATGTGGTCATTGGTGCTATGCACCACTAGGGACTTAATCGAAGTTGGCATGCGACGCTACCCTTTCAGTCTAGGTTGCAAGCCTTACTGAAGGTCCCGCATGCCTCGCGCCGAAGCACGATAAATTATTCACCCTAGGACAAATCGGTTCCGATGCCCCGGATACCGTTTCAAGGAAAACGAACTTGTGCACAAGCTGTCCATGACCATGCCTATGTGCGAACAGTTTCATATATGCAACAGTTTTGTATAGCGCGAATAGTATTGAGCGACATTATCATTTCTCGCAACTCATGCAACGATTCATTTTTCCCCAAAGACGTACACTGATTTAGCATCCCGTGGGCACCAAATTATCCGAGGCATCATAACCCATGATCGACGTTTCATATTATTTTGCAGCACATGAAATAGTCTATCTTTTTACTAGAACCTTAAACTTTTCTGTTTATGTGAGAAACTTGTATTTTTCAGAGTAGATTACTCAAAATCAATACATTTTTCTCGAGTTCTTAACCTTAGTGGATTGGCATGCAATTAACTTGGCATCGTTCGATTTGAATGAATTCGAAGCAAAGAATAAGTTTGTGGGACAGAGTAGAAAAGAAGGGTCGAATCACCCACCGATTACTTTGCTTCGTGCCGGTCATCCAAGCGCTACGCAACGTCAATCCTTAGTTACGCGAGCTTCTGCAATGGCACCAACGCTTTGTTAGAATTTTTTCTTTTTCCCTTGCATCGAAATTGTAATTGCATCCATGAAAACGATACGCCAATGATCCTTACGTTGACCCAGGGAGGAACAATACGAATATCTAAGGAGAACGAAAGCATTTCATCAAGCCCAGCGGCAAAGCTCCAAGAAAACCATACAGCGGTCCGGTCCCGTCGAAGGGACTCTTATAGAGAGCTCACTCGCCGAGACGCAGTCCGCTGCATCTAGGACTTATTCCAACAGAAGTCGTTCCATTAGTTGGATCGATTCTCGTAACTTTCGTCCAAATCGATTTGAATCGATGCTGCAAGGCGTTATCGTTTACCAAGCTTAGCGTTCGAGTCAGATGGCCATCTAAGTTCCCGGCCGATCTGACTCGGCGCAAGCATATTATGAAGTTCCGTCGCCTATCGAAAGCGGGGCGCTACATAATATACCACTAAGAAAAAGTTTCGTCCCGAAACTTAAGAACAAGGGTCTGACCTAAATTTAGACAAACAAAGCCGGGTACTTCTCTTTCATCTCCGCCTCCATCTCCCACGTCGACTCCTCGACTGAATGGTTCCGCCAAAGCACGCGGACCCAGGACATCGATCGATTGCGTAGCACTTTCTCCTTGCCGTCCAAAATTTGAATAGGCTCCTCCGAGTAAGACAAGTCAATACGTAGCTCCAACTGATCGAAGCTAACCACATGACTTGGATCGTACACGTATTTTTGAAGTTGTGAAACGTGGAAAATATCGTGCACATCAGCTAAGGCAGGAGGTAGTGCGATCCGATAAGCAACCGTCGCAACTCGTTCAATGATCTCGAAGGGGCCTACAAATCTCGGGCTCAACTTGCCTTTAACGCCGAACCGCATCACACCGCGCATGGGCGTTACTTTCAGAAACACATGGTCCCCGACCAAGAACTCTAGCGGTCGTCGACGAAGATCTGCGTGGCTCTTTTGTCGACTTTGTGTGATGCGGAGTCTATCTCGAATCAAGCGAACCTTTTCGACGGCCTGCTCCACCAGTTCCGGTCTAAGGACTTGTCGTTCTCCGACTTCATCCCAGCATATCGGCGAACGACACTTTCTCCCGTAGAGCGCTTCGTATAGAGCCATCTGAATGCTCGACTGATATCTGTTGTTATACGCAAACTCTGCAAGCGGCAATTGTGTATCCCAACTAGTCTTTAGGTCGATCGCACACAGACGCAACATATCTTCTAAGATATGATTGACCCTCTCCGTCTGACCGTCTGTTTGGGGATGGTACGCCGAACTAGAGTTCAGTTTGGTCCGCATCGTCGCTTGGAGGCTCGTCCAGAAATGCGATAGGAATCGCCCGTCTCTGTCCGAAATTATTGAGGCCGGTACCCCGTACAGTCGGACAATCTCATCGACGTAGATTTGCGCTAACCGATCGACGCTCCATCCTACTTTAATTGCGATGAAGTGAGCCGACTTGGTCAATCTATCAACAATGACCCAAATTGCGTCATTCTCCCGCGGCGTCTTCGGAAATCCCACAATAAAATCCATCGAGATATTGTCTCACTTCCACTCGGGAATGGCGATGTTCTGCAGCTCTCCGCCTGGCCTTTGGTATTCCGCCTTCACTTGGTGACACACCATGCATTGCGATACGAACGTAGCTACGTCTTTCTTCATGCTGTGCCACCAAAAGCCTGTGCGCAAGTCTTTGTACATCTTGGTGCTTCCAGGATGTAACGAGTACTTCGCATAATGCGCCTCCGTCAGAATTTCTTTTCAGAGTTCGGCAGTTTCAGGAACGCAAAGCCTTCCCTTTAGTCGCATCGTCCCGTCTCTGTCTTCCGTAAAGTCAGTCGCCCTTCCCGTTGAAATTAGCTCGCACATTTTCTTCAGGAATGAGTCGTCCTCCTGTGCGGTCTTTATCTTGCTAAACAGGCTCGATCCTAACTTCAGCTGAGCTAGGTGCAGGTGTCGATACTCAATTCCGAGTTCGATACCCATCGCTTCAAGGTCTCGCTGTATCTCCTTGTTTATGGCCAGTGTTCCCATAAACATTCTGCTGAGTGCGTCGGCCACCACGTTTTCCTTGTCCGGCGTATACTCGATCGTTAGATCGTAATCTTTTATGAGTTCGAGCCAACGTCGCTGTCGTAGGTTGAGTTTCCGTTGTGTAAATAAGTATTTCAGGCTTTTGTGATCTGTGTAGATTCTACATGCCACACCATAGAGATAGTGCCGCCATAACTTCAACGTAAAGACGATCGCTGCCAGTTCTAGGTCGTGCGTCGAGTAGTTTTTCTCGTGCTGCTTCAACTGCCGTGAAGCATAGGAGATGACTTTGTCTCTCTGCATGAGTACGCACCCGAGGCCAGTTCCCGACGCGTCGCTGAATATCTGAAAGCCTTCTGGACCGTCTGGAAGTGCAAGGATTGGAGCTGAGACGAGCCGTTGCTTCAACTCTTGAAAGCTGGATTCACAGTCGTCGCTCTATTTAAATACTACTCCCTTCTGGGTGAGGCGAGTCAGAGGTGACGCTAATTTTGAAAAGCTTCGCACGAACCTACGGTAGTAGCCCGCTAAGCCCAGGAAACTCCGAATGTCGCTAGCCGAGGCAGGTCATTTCCAATCCACCACCGCATCAATCTTCTTTGGGTCCACCGCGACACCTTCGACAGAGATTACGTGCCCGAGGAATGTCACGCTACTCATCCAGAACTCACACTTACTCTGCTTGGCGTATAATTTGTTTTCACGCAGAATCTATAGTACCGTCTTCAAGTGTTCTGCGTGCTCTTCTCGATTCTTTGAGTAGATAAGGATATCGTCGATGAACACGACAACAAATTTATCGATTTGAGGTCGGAAGACTCGGTTCATCAGATCCATGAATGCGGCTGGGGCATTCGTCAAACCGAACGGCATGACGAGGAATTCATAATGACCATATCGAGTGTGGAAGGCAGACTTCGATACGTCATCGGACTTGATCTTCAATTGATGATAGCCTGAACGAAGATCGATTTTTGGAAATACTGAAGCACCTTGCAGTTGGTCAAACAAGTCGACGATTCGTGGAAAAGGATACTTGTTTCGTACGGTCGACTTGTTGAGTTCCCGATAGTCGATGCATAGCCGCAACGACCCATCCTACTTCTTTACGAACAGTACGGGAGCTCCCCACGGAGAGACGCTAGGGCGAATAAATCTGCGGTCTAGTAACTCTTGTAATTGCACCTTCAGCTCCTTCAGTTCTGCTGGAGCCATTCGGTAAGGCGCCTTTGATATCGGTCGTGTATCCGGAAAGGTGTCGATGCTGAATTCAATTTCTCGATCCGACGACATCCCGGGCATCTCGTCAGGAAAAATGTTGGGAAAATCTGCCACAACATCAGTCTGCATTGTGTTTGTATTATCCGTCCGCGTGTCTCGAACTGATGCCAAATATCCCGCGCAGCCGGAACGCAGCATACGCATCGTCGAGATTGCCGATACCATCATCGCCGTCTTTGAGGCCGTGCCACACGAATATGAGAACTCTGCCTCGCCAAGAAGACGAAACACCACTCTCTTCTCCGCGCACTCGATCGTTGCACGACAAGCGCCCAACCAATCCATGCCCAGGATTATTTCGTAATCCTTGATGTCTAGCACGACGGCATCCAAGGATAGATATCTTCCTCCGACGCAAATATGCCCATCCCTACAAATAAAGTTTGCAGGCATATCGACTCCCGACGGAGTGCTAACGCTAATATTTATATCTAGTGATTGCATGGTTATTTTATTTTCTTTCGCATAATCAGCAGATATAAAGCTATGCATCGCACCCGAATCAAATAGTACTCGAGCAGGTATATCTTTGTAGAGTAATATACCTGTTACAACCGTATCGGATGCAAACGCCTCATCCCGAGTTAAGGTATAAACTCGGCCTTGAGCTCCGTGGCGTTGATTCTGCGGGTTCACAGGCACCGCATTTGCGTCTTTTAGTGTAGACGCTTTATATGGATTCGGAGTATTCCTTGGTGGGTTGTGTTGATTCGGCTTCCCCGCCTGACAATATTGACTGAAGTGGTCTAGCTCGCCACACTTGAAACATGTTCTCAATCTACAATCGGGTGCTCGGTGTCCACACTTGCCGCATCTATTGCAATTTACTGCGGCAAAGTGACCACGATTCTCTGACGTGTTTGGGCGCTTTTGTACTCCCGATCCTCCAGCATCATTAGGACGCTTGTTGAAGTTGTTACGAACGATAGGCACGACCCTTTGTGACATACGGACAAAGATTCGCTCACTATCAAGTGCGGCATCCTAGGATTCACGATAAGTTTGGCATCGTTGGTTCATGACGTCCCTACGCAGTTCGTCGTTGAGGCCTTGCTGAAAACGCTCGCACCATTCTTCTTTGTTGGGCAGGAAGGCGTCGGCAAATTTTACAAGTTTCGAGAAGCTTGCATCATAATCTTAAACACTCATATTCTCCTGCCTCAACATCATGAACTCATCCCCCTTCTATCGACGGATGGCACGAGGAACGTACTGCTCAAGGAAGGCTGTCTTGAACATTTCCCAAGAAAACTTTTTGTTGGCATCGGCTTCACAGATCTCTTGTTTCTTCGCCGCCCACCAGTCATGTGCTCTTAATTGTAACTGCAGCGCCGTACAGGCCACCCTCTGGGACCTTTCGATACAGAGGAGATCGAACAAGTCCTCCATCTCTGCGAGCCATCCTACTATCACGTCGGGCTCTGTTCGGCCGTTGAACTTCGACGGGTTCATTTTGCGAAACTCCTTCACTTTGAGCATAGAAGGAGAGTTTATCATTTGCGGGGAGACTTCTTCCTCCTCCTCTTCTTCTGGATCACCGTGCTTTCCCTCGAGTACCGAGTCCGTCGCCTTGGTATCGCCTGCCATCCTGCTCACTATCTGAGTTAGGGCGGTCATCTGCTTCTGCTGCACATCAAATTGGGCTTTGAATTGTATCTGAAGCAGTTACTGCTGCAGTTCCATCAACTGTAGCATCTTCTCCATAGTCGTCTCGCTAGGGCCAGTACTTTTTGTACTCGACGTACTATCCACGGTTTGGGTTGTTGGGCCGGCAATTTTCTTATCTCGCTTAGTCATTCCTACAAACAGTGTAAACCCGTTAGTATTTTTCAAAAATATCTACGGGCTTACCTGTATGGAACTTGTATTTCACGCAGCATGCCGACAAGCATTCAATCGAGCCATCGCAACGGACATTCCAACAATGAAACATCTTTCGAAAATTCGAGAAAACATAACTGTGCTCTGATACCAATTTGTCATGCCCCAAGTCGGCAACATTCTTCCCCGATGTAAATTTTGCCGATTCGATCGTCCTCGCTAAGGCGTGATGCCGTACGAGTCTAGAATTGCACTCGTACAAGGCAGAATGTTGCGTTTGTTTTGATATTAATATGTCAAGTTGAAACTTCATAAATCACATCAGAATTTAAGAAGCAGTATAGGAAGATAGAAATACTTTTCATTTATAGCTTGCAACGAAGTGCAAGTCGTAATTACATTAGATGCCGTTGCGGCTACATTGATTGAAAACAGAAAGAAAATATATTCGACAAGTTGCCTGAACTACGCTTGCCGTCCCATACATTCGCCCCTTTATACATAAGCCGTCGACTTGAATTGGCTTCAAAATACTTCAGCATAGGAAGAGCTTCAAACCGCCTCTCCGCACTTCAGCTTCGTTTTAGGTTGGAGCGCCCGCCGCACCTGGGAAAATTGGGAGAGGGGATTAGCACACTTGCTAAGTGGACGAGACGAACCAACTCGTCTAAACCGACTCTGATTGTTAGGGTAGGCATGCTTTAGAGTTGTCTTTCTATTAGAACTAAATGAATTCAGTTCATATTCGATAGCCGTCTTTGAGTAATAAAGCATACAGTATAACATCGCAGTTTATCATATTTCTTACCACGGCCGTGCTCGTCCCTGCATAAAAACAGAGATAATATTTACACTTACATAAGAAAATAGGTGAGCATGCAACTATCTTATATGTGGTCATTGGTGCTACGCACCACTAGGGACTTAATCGAAGTTGGCATGCGACGCTACCCTTTCAGCCTAGGTTGCAAGCCTTACTGAAGGTCCCGCATGCCTCGCGCCGAAGTACGATAAATTATTCCCCCTAGGACGAATCGGTTCCGATGCCCCGGATACCGTTTCGAGGAAAACGAACTTGTGCACAAGCTGTCCATGACCATGCCTATGTGCGAACAGTTTATATATGTAACAGTTTTGTATAGCGCGGATAGTATCGAGCGGCATTATCATTTCTTGCAACTCATGCAACGATTCATTTTTCTCCAAAGCCGTACACTGATTTAGCATCCCGTGGGCACCAAATTTTTCGAGGCATCATAACCCATGATCGACGTTTCACATTATTTTGCAGCACGTGAAATAGTCTATCTTTTTACTAGAACCTTAAACTTTTCTGTTTATGTGAGAAACTTATATTTTTCAGAGTAGATTACTCAAAATCACTACGTTTTTCTCGAGTTCTTGACTTTAGTGGATTGGCATGCAATTAACTTGGCATCGTCCGATTTGAATGAATTCGAAGCAAGGAATAAGTTTGCGGGACAGAGTATAAAAGAAGGGTCGAATCATCCACCGATTACTTTGCTTCGTGCCGGTCGTCCAAGCGCTACACAACGTCAATCCTTAGTTACGCGAGCTCCTGCAATGGCACCAACGCTTTGTTAGAATTCCTTCTTTTCCCCTTGCATCGAAATTGTAATTACATCCATAAAAATGACGTGAAAGCAATTCATCAAGCCCAGCGGCAAAGCTCCAAGAAAACCATACAGCGGTCCGGTCCCGTCGAAGGGACTCTTATAGTGAGCTCACTCGCCGAGACGCAGTCCGCTGCATCTAGGACTTATTCCAACAGAAGTCGTTCCATTAGTTGGATCGATTATCGTAACTTTCGTCCAAATTGATTTGAATCGATGCCGCAAGGCGTTATCGTTTACCAAGCTTAGCGATCGAGTCAGATGGCCATCTAAGTTCCCGGCCGATCTGACTCGGCGTAAGCATATTATGAAGTTTCGTCGCCTATCGAAAGCGGGGCGCTATAATCGTCGCCCCGAACTCCTCATCTGACTCCACCACCATCACCAATCGACTCCGGTCATCCCCTGTACCACCGTCACCGGCATCCATTGACCGGCGACCCCAAAAATCACCCCCATAACAAAGAAGAAGAAGAAGGGAACCCTAACCCTAAACTCACCTCGTTGAACCGCCGGAACGATCTCGCCACCTCCGCCATCCGCCGCGAGTTGCACGGCCAACCCCCGCGCCGCAGCCGCCGCTCCTCCTCCTCCGCGGTGCCCCTCCGCCCACATCTGTCGTCTCCCCTCTGCCGCACGACCGCTCTTCCGCCGCCGACGAGCCCAGCTCGCCCTCCGCCGCCGCATCGCCAGATCTGGGCCCTCGAACAACCGTCTCTGGCTCGCTCCTCCGCATCCATCGGAGCTCCGCTGCCGCCAGCCACCTGCGTCGCCCTCCGCGTAAACCACCGCCGACCTCCGGCGTCGCACACCACCCGCCGCCCGCTTTGGTAACCCTTCCACTCGTCCCCTTTCTCCACTCTCTCTCTATTTCCTTCTGACTTAGTTTTCTTTCAAAAAGAACATAGTGTAATAGTTATTATATTCCTTATTATTATTATATTTATTATTATTATTACTATTATTATTATCCTTATTATAACTATAACTGTTATAGTATTCATTATTAATGTTATTATTTATTAATTTATTATTCATATTATTATTATTATTATCATCATTATTATTATTATTTTAATTAGAGTTATTATTACTATTATTATCATATTCATCTTCATCATTATTATTATTATTATTATTATTATTATTATTATTATTATTATTATACAATTTTAGTTATCATTGCAAATGATATCATTATTATTATTATTTTAGTTAACTTATTATTATGATTATTTTATAAGGTAGATAGTTTCTAACTTATATGTTTATAAACTTCGGCTTTTCCATAGTTTTTGATCTAGAAGCCCCAAAATAATTTATGGTATTTTTTTTATTATTCTAAAATGAATTAATTACATATTTATTTTATCAAAATTATAAATTGACAAACTTGGCATATTTTGCTTAAAGAAATTTTTTATAGTTTATTACCTAAAATTTCTTCTACTAGTAAAAAAATAGTTCAAGTATTTTTTCCTACAAATGCTTTTGACTAAGGAAAATATATTTTTAAAGTAGTAGGAAATTTTTCTAAAATAATATAAATACTCTTCTCCTCAAATTCCCGCTGGTTGTCAACCTCACTTATGACTAAATCATGTTTTCATATTTTTTTTTCGCAACCTCAAACCATTACACACCGAACATGGCTATTGGACAATCGAAACTTGTCGGATTATTGCACCACACCCGGCGTCATACCAGGTGTACTACCAGGCAAGACACCTTGCCTTTACTGTTTAATTTCTTGCTCAATATTATGCATACTTTTTCTTTATGTTGTTCTTTCAAAATTATATATATATGCAAATTATTATATTTTATGCAATTGACTTAGAGTTAAGGGACCACCGTATGTTTAGTGCATCTCATAAACTGTCACAATGTGCCACGGATTGTGTGTGAGTTGTGAGTCGCATATAGATGCGGACTTGCGTGCTTACTGATCATTGGCGCGTACAGGCCGTGCGTTAGGATATAAATGTTAATAGATTATGTAGAAGACTTGGCAGTTATTAAGGATTAAACAGTGTCGTGGAGTCGACACATGTATAGTATCATGGGGAGGGGGAGACAGTTATTAGCGTAGGGGGTACATGTTCAGTACACACATAGATTTGGGCCGATAGTGTCTCGTATGAGCGCTACTTACTGCCCCGGAGCCGATAGTTCTCGTATGAGAGATACTTTCTGCCCATGGTCGATAGTGTCTCTTTTGAGCGCTACCTACTACCACTCTCTCTCGATCTATGCTGAACACCTAAGCTCCTGCGTAGAACGTTGTCTTCTCAAAGTATATATCACATAGAATGGTTAGGAACCTTTACGCATGTATATTTTCTATTGAGCTCTTACTATTCAGTTTATGGCATGATATTATGTGTCTTGTTACGTCCCTCTGAGGATCTGGTTTTTCCCCAGGTGTGTGTTCATGTCTTCCGCAGGTATCCTAGCCGAGGCGTGGTCTTCTCCATTTCTTCGAAGACGACATGCCTTGGACCTTTCTTGCTACTTTCGCCAATTCTTTGTTGGAGTGGGTGGGGTTCCCAACCTATGTGGAGAAGATCCCGGAGTGCGACGAGCGCCGTCCGATGTCGGAGAAGCTCGGGAGTAGTTGTTGCTGCTGCTGCTGCCCCAAAGGGGGTTCTGGACCAAGTCTGCCGAGTTCGGGCCGAACTCGGTCCCAGGCCGAGTTCTGGCCGAACTCGGTCTGGCCGTTCCAGGGTTTGGCCATCCAGTGCTGGTTGCCCCACACAGAGTTCTGGCCGAACTCTGTGTGTCGGAGGGCTGAAGCGGATTTCAGGATGAGTTTTCATCATTGGATTTAATCCAACGGTCCAGGTTGGTTGCGGGATTAGGGAGATATATTGAGTTTTCTCAACCCTAATTCATGATCGATTTATCGCATTGGATAACACAAGTTTGAGAGAGAAGGAGGCAAGAGTGCCATTGCAACTTCGGAGAAGAAGACGGAGGATCGAAGGTCGTTTTTCGAAGGAGATCGTGTTTCGGGTAATCTCTACTCGTCGTTCTCGTTCTTCGTAGCCTTGTGATCATTGTTCTTGTCTCTGAGTGTTGTGGGGATCCGATTTGGATCGGGAGGAGTTTGTAGAGGGTGTAATTCTTCTATTCCATTAGTGGAGGCTTCTCAGGGTTGGACTCCGATCGTCCCGTGGTTTTTTCCCGTAAGGGTTTCCACGTCAAAAATTCTCTGTGTCTGCGTGATTGTTTTTGTGTGCTTGTTTTTGGGTTCGTGCGTTGTTTGCTCGGTCCTCTCGCAGGTACTCTCCGGTTTGGGGAAAGGTTTCCGCGCTTCTTTCCCAACAGAGTGGTATCAGAGCCAGGTTTTGTTCTGGCTGATACCAACAGAGTGGTATCAGAGCATAGGTTTTGTTCTGGCTGATACCAACAGAGTGGTATCAGAGCTTTGGATTCAAAGGGTGTCAGGAGTTGACAGAGGAACCAGAGAGGAAAGATGGACGCGAAGCCGGTGCGCATGGTGAACCTTAATGGCACAAACTATCATTATTGGCGGAGCAAGATGAAGGATTTGCTATTTGTCAAGAAGCTGCATCTACCTGTGTTTGCATCCGAGAGACCCAGTGATAAATCCGAGGAGGACTGAAAGTTCGAGCACATACAGGTGTATGGGTACATATGGCAGTTTGTTGATGAGAACGTGTACAACCACGTTGCCAATATTGAGCACGCGAAGACGTTGTGGGATAAGCTGGAATCCTTGTATGCGAAGAAGACCGGGGTAAACAAGTTGTTCCTGATCCGAACGATGATGGGTCTGCGGTACAAGGATGGGGCGTCTATTACGAATCACTTGAGTGATTTCCAGGGCGTGGTTGACCAGCTATCTTCTATGGAAGTCAAGTTCGATGATGAAGTTCAGGGACTGTGGCTGCTGTGTACCTTGCCAGACTCGTGGGAGACCGTACGAGTATCTATGATCGCTTCTGCTCCAGAGGGCGTGGTCAGTCTGGAGTTTGCCAAGAGCGGGGTGTTGAATGAAGAGATGCGGAGACGTTCTCAGGGCACTTCATCCACATCCCACCACTCAGAGGCACTTGTTTCAGAGAGCCGCGGAAGGGACAAAAGCAGGGGTCCAGGTGGTGGCAGAGACAAGAGCAGGAGGAAGTCCAAGGGTCGGTACGAGGACTCAGAGTGTTATCATTGCGGTAAGAAGGGCCATATCAAGCGGAATTGTTTCGCTTGGAAGAGAGAGAAGAAGGGCGACAAGGGGAAGCAAGAAGAGAACACTACAGCGGCGGCCTCGATGCATGGAGGCGATGTGATCGTCGTAGGTGATGAGGTCATTACTAACCTCGCCTGCGATGACAATTCTTGGCTGGTGGACTCAGGGGCTTCAGCACATGTATCTCACAATAGGGCACTGTTTGCCACTTACACGACAGGCGACTGTGGCGTGTTGAAGATGGGCAACGGAGATGTGTCGAAGGCGGTTGCCATTGGAGATGTGCATTTGAGAACGAAGACGGGTGCGGTTCTTGTTCTCAAGGATGTTCGTCATGTCCCTGATATCCGTTTCAACCTGGTGTCGGTTGGAAGGTTGGATGACGAGGGATTCTTCAGTCTATTCGGGAATAGTCAGTGGAAGCTTTCCAGAGGTTTGATGGTGATTGCCAGAGGAAGCAAGAAGTCCGGTCTCTACTATATGGAGGGAAGCGTAGAGGGGGCACAGGAGGTGAACGCAGTCAGTGATGCGTCTACCGAGTTGTGGCACAGGCGGCTCGGCCATATCAGCGAGAAGGGGATGGGCTACTTGGTGAACAGGAAAGTGATTCCGGGACTCAAGTCTACAAAGTTGGAGAAATGCACGCACTGTTTGGCTGGGAAGCAAAGTAGGGTGTCTTTCCAGAGTCACCCAAGTTCGAGGAAGCCGGCGTTGCTCGAGTTGATTCACTCGGATGTCTGCGGTCCTATGAAGGTAAAATCTCTTGGTGGTGCTTCTTACTTTGTGACTTTTATTGATGACTGTTCCAGGAAGGTTTGGGTCTATGCCTTAAAGACCAAGGATCAGGTGCTGCCTACTTTCAAGGAGTTTCAGGCCTCCGTTGAAAGGGAGACGGGCAAGAAGTTGTTGTGTATTCGGTCCGACAATGGCGGCGAATACATCGGTCCCTTTGATGCGTATTGCAGAGACAAGGGATACGACACCAGAAGACTCCGCCAAAGACACCTCAGCTCAATGGTGTAGCGGAGCGCATGAACAGGACACTGATGGAGAGGGTGCGGTGTTTGCTGTCAGAAGCAAACTTGCCGGGCAGTTATTGGGGTGAGGCTCTTCTCACAGCTGCTTATATTATTAATTTGTCTCCTAGTGATCCTTTGCAGGGTGATGTGCCTGATAAAGTATGGTACGGCAAAGAGCCGTCATACAATCACCTGCGGGCGTTTGGTTGTAAAGCCTTCGTGCATGTACCGAAGGACGAGAGGACCAAACTTGAGCCGAAGACGAGGCGATGCGTCTTTGTCGGCTACGGTCGGGATGAGTTTGGCTATAGACTCTACGACCCAGTGGAAGAAAAGCTCTACAGAAGCAGGGACATGGTGTTCGTCGAGGATCAGACCATGACCAACACTCAGGATTCCGAGACGCCTTCTGAGGCTGAGGAATTGCCTGAGTTAGAGTCATTTCGCTTCGAGCATTTTCCAGAGGACATCGCAGAGGATCCAGTTATGGGGGAGCCGGTACATGGAGTTGCTCCCAACCTTGATCATCAGCCTGCTGATGGTGGTCAGGGTGTCCCTCAGGAGGATGAGTATGCCGGAGAGGTAGTTCCTGAAGGGGAGGAGGCTGTCGGTATACAGCCAGCACCAGTGGCTCCACTGAGAAGGAGCAACAGGGATCGTCGACCATCTACGAGATACTCGCCGGATGAGTATGTGCTACTGACTGACGGGGGAGAGCCCGAAAGTTTTGCAGAGGCTATAGAAGACGAACACAGGCAGGAGTGGATGGTGGCTATGCAGGAGGAGATGAGTTCCTTGCACACCAATTCTACTTATGATCTGGTGCGGTTGCCAAAGGACAAGAAGGCTTTGAAGAATCGATGGGTGTTCAGAGTGAAGCAGACGGATGATGCTACTCGCCCTCGATACAAAGCGAGGCTGGTAGTCAAAGGCTACGGTCAGCGGAAAGGCGTGGATTATGATGAAATCTTTTCGCCTGTCGTCAAGCATTCGTCTATTCGGGTGGTGCTAGCATTAGCAGCCAGTTTCGACTTGGAGGTCGAGCAGATGGATGTGAAGACGGCGTTCCTCCACGGTGATCTTGAGGAGGAGTTGTACATGGAGCAGCCGGAGGGATTCTGTGAGAAGGGCAAGTCACATTTGGTCTGCCGGTTGAGGAAGAGCTTGTATGGTCTGAAGCAGGCTCCGAGGCAGTGGTACAGAAAGTTCGAGTCGTTTATGGGGGAGCATGGTTATGCACGGACGACGTCGGACCATTGTGCATTTGTGAGGTACTTTGCCGATGATGATTTTATCATCTTATTGCTCTATGTTGATGATATGCTATTAGTGGGTCGGAATGCCACTAGGATAGCGGAGTTGAAGCGCCAGCTGGGTGCGGCCTTCGCTATGAAGGATTTGGGCGCAGCGAAGACTATTCTTGGGATGGAGATCAGCCGAGAGAGAGAGTCCAAGCTGCTACACTTGTCCCAAAAGAAGTACATTCACCGGGTACTTCAGCGTTTCGGGATGGACGGGTCGAAGAAAGTGAGTTCCCCCCTCGCGGCTCACTTTAAGTTCACTGTGGAGCAGTGTCCATCTGCCGAGGACGAAAAGGAAGATATGGAGCGGGTTCCATATGCTTCAGCTGTAGGAAGCCTTATGTATGCTATGGTGTGTACGAGGCCAGATATTGCTCATGCAGTTGGTACGGTTAGCAGGTATCTTTCGAATCCTGGAAGGGTACACTGGAGTGCGATCAAGTGGATTCTACGATATCTTCAGGGCACTGCTGGTTGGAGACTTTCCTTTGGTGGTGACGAGCCGAAGCTGGTTGGGTATACCGACGCTGATATGACTGGAGATGTAGACACGAGGCGATCGACTTCAGGCTACGTGATAATGTTTGCGGGAGGAGCAGTATCGTGGCAGTCGCGGTTGCAGAAGTGTGTTGCCTTGTCGACGACGGAGGCGGAATACATTGTGGCGACGGAGGCTTGCAAGGAGCTGTTGTGGATGAAGAAGCTGTTATAGGAAATGGGACTGAAGCAAGAGCAGTATACTTTGCTTTGCGACAGTCAGAGTGCTATCCATCTTGTGAAGAATCAGACGTTTCATAGCCGGTCCAAGCACATCGAGACCCGGTATCATTGGATACGGGATGTGGTTGAGAAGAAGGACGCGGAGCTTGAGAAGGTGCATACAGATGACAACGGAGCTGATATGTTCACGAAGATTCTACCAAGGGGGAAGTTTGAGTACTGCAGGCAGATCGTCGGGATGACGACGTCCTCCCCATAGTTGTGAAGGGGAGATTTGTTGGAGTGGGTAGGGTTCCCAACCTATGTGGAGAAGATCCCGGAGTGCGACGAGCACCGTCCGATGTCGGAGAAGCTCGGGAGTAGTTGTTGCTGCTGCTGCTGCCCCAAAGGGGGTTCTGGACCAAGTCTGCCGAGTTCGGGCCGAACTCGGTCCCAGGCCGAGTTCTGGCCGAACTCGGTCTGGCCGTTCCAGGGTTTGGCCATCCAGTGCTGGTTGCCCCACACAGAGTTCTGGCCGAACTCTGTGTGTCGGGGGGCTGAAGCGGATTTCAGGATGAGTTTTCATCATTAGATTTAATCCAACGGTCCAGGTTGGTTGCGAGATTAGGGAGATATATTGAGTTTTCTCAACCCTAATTCATGATCGATTTATCGCATTGGACAACACAAGTTTGAGAGAGAAGGAGGCAAGAGTGCCATTGCAACTTCGGAGAAGAAGACGGAGGATCGAAGGTCGTTTTTCGAAGGAGATCGTGTTTCGGGTAATCTCTACTCGTCGTTCTCGTTCTTCGTAGCCTTGTGATCATTGTTCTTGTCTCTGAGTGTTGTGGGGATCCGATTTGGATCGGAAGGAGTTTGTAGAGGGTGTAATTCTTCTATTCCATTAGTGGAGGCTTCTCAGGGTTGGACTCCGATCGTCCCGTGGTTTTTTCCCGCAAGGGTTTCCACGTCAAAAATTCTCTGTGTCTGCGTGATTGTTTTTGTGTGCTTGTTTTTGGGTTCGTGCGTTGTTTGCTCGGTCCTCTCGCAGGTACTCTCCGGTTTGGGGAAAGGTTTCCGTGCTTCTTTCCCAACAGAGTGGTATCAGAGCCAGGTTTTGTTCTGGCTAATACCAACATTCTTTTCGTATGTCGTGTATCTCTTTTCTTTTTATTAGTTGGTAGTGGACTTTGTCTCCGCCCAACTATTGTGTACATGACAAACTCAAAAATTGCTTTTATATCATTATTTATTTTCGTGGATGAGATTTAGTGTCTTGGCTTCTACATTTTACAGCTTATGTATACATACGAGCCGTATATTTACTTGTATGTATACAGCTGGTATGATACGTATCTAGTCCCAAGTATTTTGGGACTGGGGCATTACATGTTTTTGTGGTGGCCCATGCAGGTGAAGTTTGTCGTTTCGGTTACATGACTATACCGAACGGACCTGTAATATAGGATTAGAATCTAGGAATCTCATCCACATACTTGATCACCTTCCTTGATTCCCATATTCTGACTCCCGTGGTTTCTCTTGATTTTTGCATCTTGCTTGAACTCTTTCTACCATCACCCTATCGTCTCGTGCTTAAACATGGTTAGAAAGATGACTGCACTACTATATACTTATTGGTCAACCCTATGGCTAGAAGGATTATATTGACAAATAATATCCATTGAGGTTATATTTGAGTATAAAGGCATTTAATTTTTCCTAGAGATATGATCTTAAGGATTAGTTAATTCCAAGTTGGGTAGTAGCATATTACCGCCTTCAAAGGATAGTTAGAATTTTATTATTACAAGGTGATATACACAAGTGGATAGCTAGATCGAGAAAAAAAAATTTTGATTTACGAATTTTTTTTTGAAATGGTGAAATAGTTATGATTTAATTGGGGATATGAAATCGATTGAGAAATAACTTAAGTTTTTATATTGTGACGCATGATTTACGGTTAACTTTAAGAGTTTGGATCGTAATATTATAAAGTTTATCTCAAGATTATTTAAGGAGTTTTAATTATGATTTTGTAGACGACTAGAGAGACGAAAGTTTAGAAGAGAGAGAACTTGAGGTTTTAAATTGCGCGTACGATTTATAAGTTTATTTAATTTTGAGTTGAAGAGATGATGGTAAAAATTTTGTTTAAATATTTGGAGGATATGAAAGCGATTTTGAAGAAAAATTTAAATTTTAAATTGTGTCATATGATCTATGATTTAAAAAGTTAATTAGATTTCAAGTTTAAAGCCTTGATTATGGATACTTAAATTTTGGTAAAAAAAGAGATTTAATTTGAGTTACATGATTACGATTGATGAAACGGCTATGAGTTTATCTCGAGGTACATTTGAGAATTGAAATTTTTTAAAGTAATGGCTTATTATGAAAATTTGGTTGTGCCGCATTAAATATGATGAAGGATTTTTGGAATTTATTTGAAGGAAATTAAACTTAAGTTATGATTAAATATTTGATGGAGTACCTTGAGATAGTATTTCGAAACTGTTGAGAAACTTGAAATTTGAAATTAGATCATATATTGGTAGAGGACCAAGAAGCAAGCAAGTCACCCTAATGGGATACAAGTATTCCTCATTAATTGCCATGATAGTTGTATATACTCGAGTGTAGTTAAGTCATCTGCCAACCTATGTGAAGATATCTCAATCTTGACTCACTCAACATTCCCTCAAACCTAGATTTTATCGTGACTTTCTCGTACTCCATCTAAGTGGCTATCATGTCTTTAGAAACTGTATTTCTAACTTATTTTACCTTGATTTACTCGAATCTGAATTATCATTATTTCATGCTTTAGCTTGGTCATTTATTTTGTGCGTTAATCATTATCTCATGAACTCCCACTTTCTATTTTAAATTCTTTTGTGTCCTTTATCGTGACTTGGATATTTGGAGCACAACACTAGACGTTTTCTTCCCACAAATTTCATAAGCAAGACCTACACGAGCCCACCTTCATGTAGGTATATCACGTGCCACTAAAACACGTCTCCTTGTACTCTAATTTCATATTGCGACTTTCGGGTCAAAAAGACTGGACTCTAATCCCTACCGTGAAACCAATATACTTTTTAACTATAGATGAGACTCGACCTCGACTCGATTCTTTCAACCCGATATATAACTTTTGTTCTACTTAAATCCTTACATGCTTAACCTTGCATTTTAATCTTGATTGCTGGACCTATCACACCATTAGTTTAATTCTTGTAAGTTGGGTAGAATACCTCACGACCTAACCAATATTTTGTGGACCACATTGATAGGTTCACTTGGACCATAGAATTCAGTAGACCCTAACTTATCTAGTCAACCAAGCCGACTGCATAGGCCCAAATTTCGGGCGAAACTTAGATTTTATAAGATCTTGGACTAATTGATTTCTTTCATCATTACCCTTTACTTATTATTTATCTACCTATGATGCTAAAATAGCTTAGTTTTGCAAGCGTATTCTTTATCAAGCTTGATCATGACATATCTTTAATGTGGGCACCCACTAATACATTGTCTAAATCAGAGCCGACATATTATGGTCTGATCAACCATAGTGCACTTGGTTCGCTTTTCATATATCATACTACGTGGATGGAGACATAGTTAAACTTGCCCTAGAGTCTCCTCCGCGATTACCTTGGCAATTCTCTTGGAATTATACAACCGCCTTTGAATCACATATTGGCATACGAAAGCATCTCCTTTGGACTCTTGTTGGCTTTCGTCTTTTAACTATTCTAGACAAAGCTTGTGATTGATAGATAGGCCAAACCATTCTCCTATGCCCATGATATTTGTATATACTTGGGGACAGTTAACCACTGACCAACCAATATGACTATTCCCGTCTTGAGCTATTTGCCTTTTTCCTCGACTTTAGATTCAACTTTCATGACCTTTTTGAAATTTGACGATGATTCAACTCTAAACCTAGACGACCCAATATCTTCCATCGTACTATCATGATCTTTTACCTTGACTAGTTACCCACGTTCAATTCCAAAATCATGAATTATTTCGTTATTATCAAAATCACGATTTCTAAAGCATATTTGTCGTTTCGCTGCCTCGCCCAATGAATTGTGTTGCTTTACCCTCGAACCATCTCACCCCCTCTTATTCTTAATTTCGAGGACAAAATTCTTTTAAGTTGGGTAGGATGTAAAACTCCTAAATTTCTACTATTTTTTTAATATTAAATTTGGTACTGATTTAAAATTTTGTATTGTACATCGCGTAGTCGTATTGTACGTCGCGCACGAAATTTTATTTTTCGAAATTGCTCGACGAGTGCGAATATGAGCGAGCGTACATATTTTAGAAAAATATTTTTTTCTATTTTTATAGTTTCAAGATAATATATATTAATTATTTTTAGCTATCAAAGTTTCTAAATTTATGAGTTTATTTATAAAAAGCCTTTTTAGACCGTTATAATAATAAATAATATTCTTATAAAAAGGTATACTAGAAAAGTGTATATTTGTAAATATTATTTGTGCATACATATATATTTCGTAATTAATTATTAGTTTATTTTTAAATAATAAAGTAAATTTTGAAATTATTATTAATAGTATTTTTGGAAAACATATTTTGAAAATTATTGTGGTCATTTTAAATCTTGATTTGATTTTATGGTTTTAATTTAAAAAGTTTCAAGGTAGAATTTATATTTGAGTTTAGATTATCTACGTTTAAATTAGAATATAATTTAGATTTGATTTTTGAATTATTTAAATGGGGTTTAAACAAACCCAAGCCTTATCTAACTGGAAATTCCCACCTCCTATAAAAGGAGAGGTACTCCTCCAGAAATTTTCTATTCACAATACAGTGCATCGTGTCCATGTCCGTGCCTTTCCCATCCACTATGAAATTTTATTTTACATATACAGTTATCTCCACCTCGTGTCGGGACACACCCCGGACACGACGACAGCTTACAACCCAGCCAATTCATGCCACAACACTGCCTCCGTCTCACCACCACCATCCTCGACAGCACCTCATCGATATCCCGGCCATCACCAGTACCCTCACCCGCAATCACCTTCGCCAACTTCCGCGGCCCATCACCAACCCGCCATCCTGGCCCTGTCCCCGGCCACTCGCACCTATCCTGACACAATCTCGACCACCAGTGTATCACCTCCACCGCCGACCGCCACGGGCGACCCCTAACCCACTGCCACCGTCGAACCCGTCCACCATAGCCTCCTTCTCCACCCGATTCCGGCCATCGTCGCCCCGAACTCCTCATCTGACTCCACCACCATCACCAATCGACTCCGATTATCCCCTGTACCACCGTCACCGGCGTCCATTGACCGGCGACCACAAAAATCACCCCCATAACAAAAAAGAAGAAGAAGGGAACCATAACCCTAAACTCACCTCGTTGAACCGCCGGAACCATCTCGCCACCTCTGCCATCCGCCGCGAGTTGCGCGACCAACCCCCACGCCGCAGCCGCCGCTCCTCCTCCTCCGCGGCGCCCCTCCGCCCACATCTGTCGCCTCCCCTCTGCCGCACGACCGCTCTTCCGCCGCCGACGAGCCCAGCTCGCCCTCCGCCGCCGCATCGCCAGATCTGGGCCCTCGAACAACCGCCTCTGGATCGCTCCTCCGCGTCCACCAGAGCTCCGCTGCCGCCAGCCACCTGCGTCGCCCTCCGCGTAAACCACCGCCGACCTCCGGCGTCGCACACCGCCTGCCGCCCGCTCTGGTAACCCTTCTACTCTTCCCCTTTCTCCACTCTCTCTCTCTATTTCCTTCTGACTTAGTTTTCTTTCAAAAAGAACATAGTGTAATAGTTATTATATTCCTTATTATTATTATTATTATTATTATTATATTTATTATTATATTTATTATTATTATTATTACTATTATTATTATCCTTATTATAACTATAACTGTTATAGTATTCATTATTAATGTTATTATTTATTAATTTATTATTCATATTATTATTATTATTATTATTATTATTATTATCATTATTATTATTATTTTAATTAGAGTTATTATTACTATTATTATCATATTCATTATTATTATTATTATTATTATTATTATTATTATTTTTATTATTATTATTATTATTATACAATTTTAGTTATCATTGCAAATGATATCATTTTTATTATTTTAGTTAACTTATTATTATGATTATTTTATAAGGTAGATAGTTTCCAACTTATATGTTTACAAACTTCGGCTTTTCCATAGTTTTTGATCTAGACGCCCCAAAGTAATTTATGGTATTTTTTTTATTATTCTAAAATGAATTAATTACATATTTATTTTATCAAAATTATAAATTGACAAACTTGGCATATTTTGCTTAAAGAAATTTTTTATAGTTTATTACCTAAAATTTTTTCTACTAGTAAAAAAATAGTTCAAGTATTTTTCCTACAAATGCTTTTGACTAAGGAAAATATATTTTTAAAGTAGTAGGAAATTTTTCTAAAATAATATAAATACTCTTCTCCTCAAATTTCCGCTGGTTATCAACCTCACTTATGACTAAATCATGTTTTCTTATTTTTTTTCGCAACCTCAAACCATTACACACCGAACATGGCTATTGGACAATCGAAACTTGTCGGATTATTTCACCACACCCGACATCATACCAGGCGTACTACCAGGCAAGACACCTTGCCTTTACTGTTTAATTTCTTGCTCAATATCATGCATGCTTTTTCTTTATGTTGTTCTTTCAAAATTATATATATATATACAAATTATTATATTTTATGCAATTGACTTATATGTAAATTATTATATTTTCTATTGAGCTCTTACTATTCAGTTTATGTCATGATATTATGTGTCTTGTTACGTCCCTCTGAGGACCTGGTTTTTCTCCAGGTGTGTGTTCATGTCTTCCGCAGGTATCCTAGCCGAGGCGTGGTCTTCTCCATTTCTTCGAAGATGACGTACCTTGGACCTTTCCTGCTACTTTCGCCAATTCTTTTCGTATGTCGTGTATCTCTTTTCTTTTTATTAGTTGGTAGTGGACTTTGTCTCCGTCCAACTATTGTGTATATGACAAACTCAAAAATTGCTTTTATATCATTATTTATTTTCTTGGATGAGATTTAGTGTCTTGGCTTCTATATTTTATAGCGTATGTATACATACGAGCCGTATATTTACTCGTATGTATACAGTTGGCATGATACGTATCTAGTTCCAAGTATTTTGGGACTGGGGCGTTACAACCACAAGCCATTTTGGACCCTTTTTCCCTTGGTACGTATTTCTCAACTATCATAGGGTGCGGGCTGGACAAACCCCGTTAGTCTCTTAAAAATACCCCGCACTTACGTCCCCCGGGTGGCCAAGCCCGCACCCAGGCAGCCCGTAAGCCCCTTTGATTTCCGTCCGGACCGGCCACGTCCCCCCTTTGACCGTGCCGCTGGAAATCCCTTATATCTCCCACCTCCCGTATACGAGGGAATTGTCCACGACCATTTCGTATTATTTGTCATTTTAACTTAACGGCTGTCTCCGAGCTGTAGGCTAACCTTTAGCCATAATGCGTTATCGACCAGGTTGGCTTCCGTACAGCCCGGATAGCGAGCCCCGTTGCACGTGCCCGTCATACCTGTTGTTAACCATTCCTTTCTTCCTTATCTTTTATTCATTCTTTCTTTTCTTTCTTTTCACTTGTCCGTTCGTTCGTTGATTCATTCACGTATTCATTTTTTCATTCGTTGGTTCATTCATTCACTTATCCATTCATTCTTTCATTCACACGTTATGCAACTCCCCGTGCGGGAGTCGCCTTGACGACCCATCGGTCCTATAATCTTTTAATGTTGCTATACTCTACTCGAAACGACTATGTTGATAGTCTTTTCGTTTCATTGTTGTAATCCATTCTATGTTGATAGTCTTCCCGTTTTATTGTTGTAATCCATTCATTGTTTCATTGTTGAACGCATAAGGAACTTGAAATGTAAGCCCGTGCCTTAGCACGAGCGTGGAGCGCGGTGCGAGAGATCTCACATTTTTTATGTTCTTTTTTATATTATATACAAGCATACAAGATGGGATTATTCCCTTAGCTAGGTGCGTTGAGTCATTTATTAGCATGCGCGGTATTATCGCATAGCGATTCTAGCAATAGTGTCCGTATTGTTATGTGTCTAGGCTAAGCAAAGACGGGTTCATCGGAGCCACCCACCTTAGCGATGTTCGCATCGGCCGAGCGATACTCCGAGTGCGCCTTTGAAAGTATAAGTCTGGATTCATCTTGACGGGCCAATGTAAGCCTTGCATCGATTCTTCATCAGGTCGATGCCAATTCTTCGGGTCGACGGCTCGTTTGAGTCGTTGCACTTGCCGTTTGAATCGGCGTTCCGCTAGGACGGAGCGGGTCATTACAACAAATAACTAATAAAATAGCATGCCCACTTTCTTTACCTTTTAATGTTTTTTGTTTGGATGCAGCACCATGAAATGTTCAACTTGATCAATATGGACTTGTAAAGGAAACCCGCAACCAATCACTTGGTGCATTCATCTGAATGAGGATAAATCTCCTTTCTACTTTAGGTGAAATATATATGTAATAGGAGGAAGAACAATGGGCTATAAATGCTTATTTGATGTCGCAGTTGCAGGACATGAAAGGAGCAATCACTACCAAAATAAGTCATAATGGCGACGAAATTAGCGACTCCAGATAAATACGTTGCTAAGTTTTGTGCTTTTAGCGACGTTTTATATATACGTCGCTGAACGTCACTATCAGCGACATTTGAGCGACAGTTAACGACACAAATTATGTTTTGGACAACTGATGTCGCATTCTAGTCGTAAAACGTCACTGTTTTTTTTATTCAGCGACGTTTCGCGACGCCACTTTTACGACGTCGCCAGGTTTTAATAAATAGCGACGGTTAGTGACGTCTTTAACTGACGTCGCTAAAATATTTCATATAGGGTTCTGGCCCGATCGATTTTTCATCTTTTTCACCCAAAATTTTCTAATCTCCCGCTCTTCCCCTTATCCTTGCCCGCGGCGACCCCCTACCCGACGACCCCATTCCTCCGACGACTCACTCCCTCCGACGACCACCCGACCAGTCTCCTCCGCCGCTGCTCCAGCCCCGACGACCCCGACCCAACTCCAACGCTGTGTCGATAAACCCTAACCCTATCTTCCTTTTTCTGATGCGACACAGACACGACCCTTTGACACATACGTGGACACTTTGACACACAAGTGGACACTTTGACACACAGTGTGACACTTTGATACTTTGACACTTTGACAACACGTGGACACTTTGACACTATTAGGCCTCGTTTGGTTCACGGAAAGGAAATGTATTCCTTTGTATTTTCCATGGGAATCGGAAAGTAGGATTCCTGTCACATTTCCTTTCCGTTGTTTGGTTGGTGTAGGAAAGGGAAGCAAAAATATAACAATGGTAAAATAAGCATTAATGGTAAAATAAGCAATAACACATGGTTACTTTTGTAATAAATGTTGGAAAAGGAGGAGGGAAAATGAATCCCATGGGTCATGAGTGGAACCATATTCCCTCCAATTTTCCCCCTTGTGAGGAAATTGATTCTCAAGTTTGTGGTTACCAAACAAAGGAAAGGAACAACTTTCCTTTCCTAGTTCCTTAAATTGGTGAACCAAACGAGGCCTTAGGATAATGTGTATAGATGAGGACTAGGACAATAAGTATAGGTAACTTCAAGATAGGAATTGTTTTACCTATGAGTATAGGTAATGGCTTTACATAGAGTGACTAGGTAATATATAGGTTTAGGAAGCCTATAGGTTTAGGTAATGGGTTGACACATGGGTATGGGAGATACCTATGTTGTAGTATATGGGGTATTGAGTTTGGGTATTGGTTTTTACTAGAGTTAAGGATAGGCTAGTGTATAGGTAATTAGGTAAATAGGCCATAGTAATGGTTTAACCTATGTGAAAAGGATATTGGTAGGGCAAATACATAGGGTATTAGCCTAGTATAGACTAGAATACCTTGGTAAGGCAACGTATGGCCCTAAAAACCTAGGTGTGACCTAGTTTGACCAAGTTTGGCAAGGTATTGACCCAGTTGTCCTAGTATGACCTAGAAATGACTTGGAGACCTAGAATTGACCTAGTATATCATGTTTATGATTTCAAAACACCAATTGACATTAATATTCTATATTTAGGTCTTCGAGGTACCGTATCGGATATTATTGACATTTCACACTACCAAAATAAGTCAAATCAACGACGAAATAAGTCAATCCTAGAGTGTATAGAGTGAGCCTCCCTACTTCCTTCTTTCTCATTCGGGTCATTCAGTCGACTATTCCGCATCATAGGATATCTACCTCAACCTCACCCTAGAGAAGTGTGGAAATATTAATGTTAACCAAGGTTCACAGTAAAGAGAGGGAAAGAAACTACATAGGATACATCATATCTATTACCACTTGTTGTATCATGATTACTTTTACAAGTGTTTAAACGATGTGCATGTATCTATCTTACAGAATTATCCTCAAATGGATATGGAGCTGAATTACTATCTGCAGAATCGTTCGTGGATGTACAACCGTCATCCTGATGACATGTGCGGTGTGCGGGATGAATTCATAGAGGGTGTACACCAGTTCCTGCAGTTTGTCAAGGCGTTCCCTCAGTACATGGACGGTACCAAAATTAAGTGTCCGTGTGTGAGATGTCGCAACTTCAAATATCATCCAGAAGTGGATGTCACGTATCATTTATACTCGAAGGGTTTCACGCCGAATTACTATCAGTGGAGCGAGCATGGAGAACTTGTGTCTTTAGCATCGGAGTATGAGCCTTATGTGGATGTCCACAACAACGCTCCTTACGACGATGGGTTGGTGAACATCGTTTTTGACACGGTCGGGCCTAGTTTCGATCCGGATGATCATGATGCACCTGAGGAGGCACCGAACCCCGATGCTGCACAGTTCATGGAGTTGCTGGAGAATGCAAGAACTCCATTATATCTTGGTTGTGAGGATCATTCACCGTTGGAGGTGGTTACAAGATTGTTGAGAATCAAGTCCGATTTTAACATGTCGCAAGATTGCTACAACCGACTTATGGAGTTGCTTATAGAAATATTTTCTGAGGGTGCGAAGTTGCCTAAAGACTTCTACCGGTCTAGGAGGATGGTTAGATCGCTCTGGATGGGATACTAAAAAATCAATGCCTGTCGCAACGGGTGTATGTTGTACTACAAAGACGACAAGGATGAAGACGCCTGCAGATTTTGTGGTGTAGATCGCTACAAGGCATGTGGTAGAGGAAAGTCTGTCGGTGCCAGGAAGCCTACCTCTTCGATGCACTACTTGCCATTGACGCCGCGGTTGCAGCGGTTGTTTATGGTGAAGGAAACTGCAGAAAACATGAGTTGGCATAAGCAGGAACATATCGAAGGAGTGTTGGATCACCCATCTGATGGAGAAGCATGGAAGCACTTTGATCGAGAGTATCCAGATTTTGCTTCTGATCCGCGTAATGTCAGATTGGGTCTTTGCTCCGACGGTTTTATCCCATTTAGACTTTCGGGATCCCAGTATTCGTGTTGGCCTGTGATCGTCACCCCGTACAATCTACCGCCTTGGATGTGCATGAAGACTCCGTATATGTTCTTCACCGTTATTATCCCAGGTCCGAAAAATCCGAAAAGGAACATCGATGTGTATTTACAGCTATTGATTGATGAGTTGAATCAGCTGTGGGAAGTAGGTTCCAACACGTACGATGTATCTAGAAAACAAATTTTTCAGATGCGTACAGCACTTATGTGGACCATCAACGACTTTCCGGCCTATGGAATGTTATCTGGATGGAGCACGCATGGTCGTCTTTCATGTCCATATTGCATGGACAGCACTAAGGCTTTCCGTTTGAAACACGGAGGTAAATCGTGCTTCTTCGATTGTCATCGACAATTTCTGCCAAAGGATCATCCGTACCGGAGGAACAGGAATGCTTTTCGTGCTGGCATTATGGAGAAGGCTAATCCCCGCCAAGGTGGCCTGGATACACGATATGGGAAGAGGTAAAAGATTTACCAAGAGCTATTGAGCAGCCTGCTACGGGCTACAAGTGTGACGGATTTGGTCGCACTCATAACTGGACGAAGAGGAGTATATTCTGGGATCTTCCATATTAGAGTACCAATCTGATTAGACATAACCTTGATGTCATGCATATCGAAAAGAATGTGTTTGACAACATAATTAATACTATAATGGACGTAAAGGGGAAGACGAAAGACAATCCAAAGGCTAGATTGGACTTGGAAGAAATATGTAGACGTCCTGCATTGCATTTGATAGAGGATGGGAATGGGAAGTTGAAGCAGCCTAAGGCAATTTTCTCACTGGAGAAGGAGGATAAAGTGAGGCTTTGTAGGTGGATTCAAGGTCTAAAATTTCCAGATGGGTATGTTTCGAACTTGAGAAGATGCGTCGACCTCAAGGAGAACAAACTGACAGGTATGAAGAGCCGTGATTGTCACGTATTCATGGAGCGGTTAATTCCGATTGTATTTCGGAAATTCTTACCGCAGGCAGTTTAGGATCCATTGACGGAGCTTAGCATATTCTTCAGGGACCTTTGTTCTAAGAAATTGCTCGTTGATCGTCTAGAAAAGCAAAAGAAGGACATTACGGTAACACTGTACAAGCTAGATAGGGTGTTCCCTCCTGGATTCTTCGACTCTATGGAGCATTTGCCGATTCATCTTTCCTACGAGGCACATGTTGGTGGACCCGTCGAATATCGATGGATGTACCCGTTCGAGCGACATTTGAATCACCTAAAAAGAAAGGTAAAAAATAAGGCTCGGGTCGAGGGTTCTATTTGTGAAGCCTATATTCTCGAGAAGATTACAAATTTTTGCACCTCCTATTTTAAACCTCATGTTGCTACGAATAGAACGAGGGCTTCGATAAACGATGACGGATATCAAGAATTTAATGATGGAATACTGAAAGTATTCAATGCATCCGGAAAGCCTTCGGGGAAAATGAAGAAGAGATATTTGAATGACGAAGAGCTAAGGGCTGCTCAGTTGTATGTATTACTCAATTGCGACGAGGATGAAGTGGAGAAGCTAGAGGGGTAAGTAACTCAGGATGATGAGTTTACGTCATCTCAATGTAATAGTATAAGCTAATATTATTGTACTAATCGACGGTTGCTTCGTTGTTTTCCAGCACATATAATAATGAGTTGAGGCTGGTTAGACCCTACCTAACAGACGAAGCATTAGAACAAGAAATGAGACATCATTTTCCTTCTTGGTTGAGCGAATATGTAAGTAGCTCGGTAATTACTGGCCTCTTCTAATGCAACTGTGCAATAAATAACTTATTATCTCTTCTTTGATATTCAGGTCGATCGTCTAATTTCACCCGAGATTGAATTAATTAGAACTCTTGCCAAGGGACCAATTACTTTTGTTAAAATATGGCCAAGTTACTGTGTCAATGGCTTTCGGTTCAAGTCGACAAATGCTCCGATCAGAGACAGCTTCCTGGATCTTGATTCCACGAAAAACAGTTGTTTGTGTATCAAGTCTTCGAACTACAAAGACGTCGATCCAGAAAATAATTTTTTTGGCATCTTGCGAGAGATTGTGGAGTTGTCATATAATAATGGCAGAGAACCTGCAAAGATCGTGTTGTTCAAGTGTGAATGGTTCGATCCGATTGAAAATCAAGGTTGGAAAATTGACAAGCATGGTCTTGGGGATATAAACTATAAGCATAGATATCAAGGCTACGAACCGTTTGTCCTAGCAACTCAGGCTCAGCTCGTGTACTTCACAGCTTATCCGAGACGGGGAGCAACGAAGTCTGACTGGTAGGCAGTATGCAAGACTAAAGCTAGAGATACTTTTGATGTTGACGAAAAAGCTTACCAGGAGGACGAGCTACCTCTTGTAACCAATATTGTCGATGTGGACTCTACGGAAGTTACGCATTACACGACACATAATGTAGAAGATGTAGAATTATCCGAAGAGGAAGACGAAGCCGACGAAGGCGAACATGAAAGTGAAGATGAGGAGGAAGAGGAAGATAAGGTCGAGGAAGACGAACACGATGATTATTCTGAAGATGATTGAGAGAGATATACTTATCTGAACTTAGATGTTTCTTCTAGAATATATTATCTGGACTTAGATGTTTATTGTAGAATGTATCATCATATGTTGTCTTAGTTATAATCTTGTCTTTGTTGTACTTTCATATTTTTAGTCTCTATTATTTGTTGTACTTTCATATTTCTAGTCTCTATTATTTGTTGTATTATCATATGCTGTTATCAGGTATGGCAGGTCGTCGCGGATCGTTCCGAGGGGGACGACGAGGTCATGATCCTCCGGTACTTCCTACAGGTACTGCTAGAGGACGGAGTTTTCCTTCGGTACCTCCTACTGGTACCGGCTCTGGATCCTCGTCGCCGATTACTCCTCCATATCGGACAGTAGCTGGGCCTGCTGGGACGACGTCACGTGGCATATCTCCTAGGACGAGTAGTTCCAGGCCTGTTGAGAGTGCTCGCCCGTCTAGCATTCCTGCTGCTGATACGACGATGGAGACGGATGAGCAGATGGCGGAGGCTGCGCCGACGGCCGAGGCGGCTGCGTCGACGACCGACCAACATCATACAGATGATGCGTGCGCACCTCTGGAGGAGAGGAGGACGAAGATCTGGGTCGACGGTACAAAGTAGGTGTTTTGGTTTATAATTTTTTTTTTCTGTTTTTATCATAAATTAACTTTTTTCATGAATATAATATATCTGTATAGATATCGTCCCCCAGAGGTACAGAGACGTCTAGGCCACATGCTGAGGCATAATTATGGTGGTGCTTGGATTAACTACTCTGATGCTCCGGACGAGAGGAAGGCCTACTAGTTTGCGCGTTTCAAGGTTAAATTATATTTTCTTTTAACATGAATCATATAATTTTTGCATATTATATATAACTGATAAATATTTGGTTTGTGCTCTTCTAGGATATATTTTTCTATCCATCGCACCGGGCCGAGCTTATTGAGGGGATGTTTCCTGCCGTCGCTGCCAAGCTGATCCGCGACGCTATTAATGATCAGAAGGATCGTGATCGTGCCGGAAAGCCGATCCAAGGTTGGATCACCCCTGATCAGTGGAATACGATGAAGGCTCGATTCGACGAGCCAAGGTACAAGAAGAAGTCGAAGAAGGCTAAGGCGGCTAGGCAACATGCCTCGAAGTGGTGCGGTAGGTCGATTCCGATGACGGAACATTTTCGTCGTCTGGTATGTCTTTCTCTTTTAGAAATATTATTTTAATACAAAATCGATAAATTATTACTAAGATAATATATTTAATTACAGGGTAAGGAAGGTCGGTAATGCCGACATGGTGACCGTCTTCCTGGCCACCCATCGGAAGGGCGAAGACCTTATTGACGAGAGGGCCGAGCAGACCTATGTAAGTATTACAATACGTTATCTTAATTTAATACTTCGTGTCAATTTTAATATAACTTAGTAAATATGATGCAAATAAATATTCATGTAGTTAGTAATAATAAGTACATTAATTAGAAATTAGAAATTATAGATTACTATCTATACTTTCTAGGCCGAGTATCAGAGGCTGCGGGAACGGGCGGCTGCTAGTGCACCTGATGCAGGAGAGGTCGGTACTTCCTCGCAGCCTACTCAAGCTCCGTCGGCGGACGAGCTGTGGATGACCGCCGCTGGTGGACTCCGTAGGGATACGTACTACGGTACAGGATCCTATGACGCCCTAGTTGCGACCCAGTCCTCTAGGACATCTCCTGCTAGTGTGCATGGTCCATAGCCGTCCCAGGAGTCTGCCCGAGTCCACTAGATGATGGAGTCTCTCCGTGACAACCTGCTACGACGGATCGAAGAGCAGTCTCAGCACCCTACGGACGATCCTGCACTGCTAGCATGATTGGATGCGCTCGACCGCGACATTATGGACCTCATGGAGACGACTGAGAGGACAGAGCGCAGCGTTGGAGGGTTAGAGCGCACGGTGACGGAGCTGCAGACAGGACAGGTGACCATGGCCGAGAGGCTGAGATTGGTGCAGGATTCGATGGTCCAGAGCAGTGATAGAATATTATCTATCATGGATTCATACCACCAGTGACTTACAGCATTGGAGCGTGCTGGTCCTCCGGGTGCGCCTTCATCGTCGTCGACTCTGCCGCCTCCACCGCCTTCTTCTTCGACACCGACTCCACCGACGTCACTGCCTGCTCCATCGGTATCGATTTCACTTGAGGAGTATGAGTTGTTCTTATCCCTTTGTCGCGGCAGTGCCCCTCCTGCACCAGATCCCTAGTAGTCCTAGTTAGGACTGTTTGTTTGTGTTTGTTTATGACTTGGATATTTGTTGGTTGTGTAGACTTGGATGTTTGGATCCTATTCTATTTGTTGGTTGTGTGTAGACTTTGGTTATTTGGTTGTAGACTTTGTTATTTGGTGTAGACTTGGTTATTTGGATACTTGTTGGTTGTGCCTATTCTATTTTTTGGATCATATTTTGTTGGATCCCATTCTATTTGTTGCCTGCTACATTGTGTTATACAGTTGTTTATTTTATTATTCGTTTCAATTGGATGTTAATGTGCTTCTGTGGTTTACGTTTAGAAGTCAATCTAGGCCAAAGTCAACTCTTGGTCAACTCTGGTCAACCCTAGAAGTCAAACTAGGTCAACTATGGTCAAACTAGGTCCAACAAGTCTAAATTAGGTCAAACAAGTCATTCTAGGTCTAAACAAGTTTAGGTTATGTTAACTAGGTTTAACAATCGTTCTAAGTCCTAACAAATCTATATTAGTCTAATCAAGGCTAAACTAGCCTATGCTAGTATATCAAGCCTATACAACCTATACAATACAAAGTCAAAACCAACATCACACAACCTATTATTGCATCTAGGCCTACACATGAAAATCACATATTACATACATATATATATACATATAGGCTACCTATATGTATACCACACATACATATATATAATATATATATAATAGTACACACACATAATATAATATATAGGATACCTACATATATACATAATATACTTAGATGCATATTACATACACATACATATTTATATACATTACATTATATATATATATATATATATATATATATATATATATATATATATATACATATATATATACATAGGAAGATAGAAAGATAGAGAGTTAGAAAGAGTGAGGTAAAGGGAGAGTGACAAGTGTGTGATAGAGAGTGAGTGTGTGTGTGTAGGAGTGACTGAAACCTGTGTATGTAGGGACTGAAACCTGTGTACAGTGAGGAAAAACAGTGTGTGTGTGATTGTGTGTCATTCACATGGGTGTGTGTGTGTATGGCCTGTGTTCAGCAAAACAGGGAATGTGGACTGCTGGTTATGGTGTGTGTTATTGAGTGTTCATTCCTGTTGGTTATGGCTCAATCATTCAAATACTCAAATCTGGAATATGGACTGTCAAGTCCTAATACCCAAGTAAAACCCAAACTGGAAATGAGGGGACTGTGTAGACCAAATCTCAGGTTTACATATTCCAGATTTTGAAAAACATTCTAATATTGGTTATGGTTATCTTTTTAAACTGCAGGGAGAAAAGGACATTCTGTATTTTTTTTTTATTTTTTTTGCAGATTTAGCGACGTTTACCGACGTCCATCGATGTACGTTTGCGTCGGTAAACGTCGGTAAATCTGCAAAATTTTTCAGGGTACCGACGTTTACCGACGTCCATATACGTCGGAGAACGTCGGTAAACGTCGGTGAACGTCGGTAATAATTCCAGGAATTACCGACATTTAGTGACATTTTAAACGACGGTAAACGTCGGTAAATTTTCAGGATTTTACCGACGTGTAGTGACTTTAAACACGGCGCTAAACCACCGACGATACGACGGTAATCGTCGGTAAATTCCCAGGTTTTTACCGACGCGTAGCGACGTTAAACACGTCGCTAATCCACCGACGACACGACGGTAGACGTCGGTAATATACCGACGTATATATACGTCGGTAATATACCGACGTATATATACGTCGGTAAACGTCGGCACTTGCGACGTTTGGCGACGTTTTAAAGATCAGCGACTTACGTTTCCACGACAAGTCCAAAACGTCGGTAATTGCGTCGGTAAATATTTTTAGCGACAAAATTTGTCGTTTTAGCGACGTCTTTAGGCGTCGCTAAAACGATTTATTCTGGTAGTATATGCTCTTCAATGTTGCTTAGACACAAATAGGACGTGAAAATACAGACATGACACTGTTTTAGAGTGTCCGTCTTTTATCTTGGGACCACTTGCTTTCCATAACTATGATGGCTATCCAAATACACGTTTGCCGATTTAATTGGCTCTTTAGGAACAAATACTAAAAGTAACTTGTTAGCAGCTACCTTCCATGTTCTGAAGGTTATGTTAGAATGCAATCACTAATCCCATATGTTGCGACCGCTTAAGGGGGTTACAAACACACAAATAGGTATACATAAATATACATATATGTATGAGTGCTGTATAGATTTGTGGTCTTAAGATTGGTCAGAAATTTTGTTTTAATTTGTGGATAGTAGAATCTAATGTAATGCAATTTTAAGATATGTTATGCAACTTTTGTTTATCGTGAATCTTTATGTAATCTGAATGGTTTCATGTTTCTCTTTTGGGATACCCACAATTTTCGATCATGATATACTTTTGGAAGTTCTAATTTTGAACATTCAGGAGAGTGTCTGTAGCATCAAACATTAGTTCCTTTTGACATTTTTTTAGTTAGCATGATTACATATAGGTCCATTTTCTTTTTATATTTAGTGGAAAAGCTGGAACTGTTTACAATCTTTTATCATGCTTGTTGTTAGATTTGTGGACAGAAACGAGCTGCTTTATTGAAGGAGAAAAGGGCCTCGATCGGGCCATCAAGCTCTCCAAGAGTTGTTGTGAGTGGTCCTCATTTTGTGATTTTGTTTCTTTTGTTAATTACATTGCATGCTTGATTTTAATGTAGCCGGAAGTTTAGACATTAATAGATCCAGTACTATCTATAGGTGGTTCAATGACATTAATATCAAGGTAGTAGATATGTATGTCATTTTTTCATTACTCTCATGAAACAACGTCATCAATATGCAAGATTAAGACTAACTGTTTTTTCTTCTCCTTGAACATTAGAAATGTATAATGATAAAAGTACAATAAAGCCTTCATCCTAAAATAACTGCCAATTTGCAAAGGCCTTATAAAAGGAAGGAAGGAGAGTGATTCTTTTGTGTTCATTAGTACCTTCTTAATTTCTTTATGTTTGTCTTTAATTACTGTAAAAAAAAATTTGTAATAGTTGTTTTTATTGTATTGAATGTATTCCACAGTTTTAAGAATCCAATATAATGCAATTTTATGATATGTTATGCAACTTATTTTTATTGTGAATTTTCATGTAATCTGAATGGTTTCATGTTAATTACCAACGTTACCGCACATCTTAATCTGAATGGATGCAATTAGTCATTGTTCTGATCATAGCAGCAAGTGCACAATATACATACTAAATTGACCTTCATATAATAATTGCAAAATGTAAATATTACAGTAACATTGCAGCACACGTACGATTGGTTACAGTAAGATCTGATGTATCGACTAATCTTAATATCTTGCCGATAATATACATATACATATATATATATCTATGCCTAACGGATATATGCATTCCGTTTGGAATTGCCAGAATCACTTGCATCCACCAATATGATGTTGGTGCTCACTTTCAGAAATGTTTTCATAATTAAGGGTCTAACATAAGATACTTTGAGCAGGCTTTTGTGACCAAGGAAATATATAGCAAGAAATGTAGACTTCTATATTTGCCAGCCAAAACAGATGCCAAGGATTAGTTTCTCAATGCCAGTCACCAAATGAGTAGATTGTGTCGACTTTTTTTGGGTTATTTAGTAATTGGGTCTCACATTTAGTAACTCACCAACAAGCAAACAAGTTCTTGAGTATCAAGATTGCTCCCAAAGAGCTTGTTGATGACATGAAGGTATATATTTGTGACATGAAATGTGGTAAAATGAAAGGGCATTACAATTTGTAACATAACTATCCCTATTTGCATTGAAATGTACTCAAGTGACTATATGGACACTAACTTAATTCTTATTTGTAACTAGGTTATAAGCCCTTTGTTGAAGCATGTATAGCTGCTAATGAAAAGGTTGAGGCCGTCAAATACATTCCCAAATTAATAGAGCCTCGAGAAAGATGAGAGGTATTGCTTCTATCACTTATGCTTTTGGGAGTATCATTTCTTGAACTAAACTTTTTTTATTCATCCATATATGGCATTTATATATATTACAAGTAGATCATCGATTTTTGCTAATAATTGGATTGTTGGACACTTTTGTCATAGTGTAATGATAACCGTATCTTTTATATATGTTAGTAATCTCTTATGCATGGATTGTTGGACACAACGAGAAACAAGTTGTGTATACGCAGTCGATCACTACCGCTCTAAAAATCCCAAAATTTTCATTCAGATTTTTTTTCATTCTCTTTTCCCTATGATATAACACATTTCTTGCATATGACTTCTAGGTCCAGTTGTTTTGTTCGAGGTGAAGCATTCCGAGCATTAGGACGTTGGAGATTTTTTTTTGTCTTGAGAACTTTGTAAGTTTCAATGATGTTCTTGGCAAAGATTGGTGTGAGTAACATGCTTGATGGAATGCCTGAATGTTCTTCATTTGATTCTCTGAAATTGAATAAAGCTGAAGGTTCTAAGCTTGTGTAGATGAATGGCCATTGTGGAAATCAGGGGGTTAATGAGAACGCAAAATGTGAGAGAAGAGGAAAAAGAAAGGAACCACTAGCTCCGGAAGACTCATCATCAAACAGTTTGGTAGTTTCTCAGCCGCCATATGTTGCGCTTGGTGATGTAAGACCACCTCATGATGTTACTGACATATCCAGAGGAGAAGAACGAATCAGAATATCACTTGTTAATGATGTCAGCAGTGAGAAGTACCCCTCATGTTTTTACTACATACCACGCAACGTGGCGTATCAGAGTGCATATGTCAACTTCTCCCTTGCTAGAATCGGAGATGAGGATTGCTGTTCAGACTGTTATGGTGATTGTTTCGCTGCTATCCCTTGTGCTTGCACACGAGAAACTGGAGGTGAGTTTGCCTATACTTCAGATAGCTTGGTCAAAGATGCATTTTTGGATGAATGCATTTCTATGAATCGCGAGCCACAAAAGCATCAACAGTATTACTGCAAAGTTTGTCCTCTAGAAAGATCAAAGAAAGATCTCTCTCCCGCTCCATGCAAAGGGCATCTTGTTAGGAAATTTATTAAAGAATGCTGGAGCAAGTGTTGCTGCAACAAACAATGTGGGAATCGCGTGGTTCAGCGTAGCATAACATGCAATTTGCAGGTTAGAACATTATTATAATTATTTTACAATGTAGTGACGTTTTCTTCACATATGTTGTGTTGTTGTTTACTGCAGATACTATCTTATACTCTTGAAACATTGAACATGTAATATTACATGAGTGTCTTTTCTGTCAAGTGTTCACATATAGTATTCTCAAGTAACACAACATTTTAGTTTACATGCCTAGTTATGGCACATTGTAGTTGCATATCTTCTGAAATATTTTTTTGTGCTTTAGGTATTTTTTACTCCAGAGGGAAAGGGATGGGGAGTCTGTACCTTGGATGAACTGCCAAAGGGTTCTTTTGTATGCGAGTACGTCGGGGAGGTGCTGACAAATACAGTTATACAATCGAACAATACAGAGTACTGGCAATGCAAAGCATATGTACCCTGTACTTCTAGATGCTGACTGGGGCTTTGAAGGGGTTCTAAAAGATGAGGAGGCACTTTGTTTGGATGCAACATTTTATGGAAATATTGCAAGGTTTGTTAATCATATATAGGTAATTCTCTTAAAATTCATCAACCTTTTGCTATCAATTGGTATTGTTTCCTTGCAAATATATGTTAGGTGTAGTCCTGATTGATTTCTTAGGTGCATGAGTTATGTTCCTCCAAGATATGAGATTGATAGTGACGTTTGTGTTACAGATATTTTTAGAATTCTCCTGAAATTGGCTTCCTAAGTTTAATCCTCTGCTCCTACATTAATTCATGTCTCTTGTTGTATGATCCGTGATGTTAGTGCAAGTGTGTGTGGTAGCACTAAGATCATATTTTCATCTACTTGCATTTGTAAAATCTGATTGTTGTACCTGTTATGTAATTTGTTTATTTTGGACTTGATGCTTATCAGATCCTTATTATAAGTTGTACTCCAAATTGTGATATATGGGATTGAAAAATAGAGCTTAAATGATTCAGCTCATTTATTTTAGTTCTTCAAACTGAAGACCTTGCAAATAGATGAGAAGGCAAGAGATGCTATCCTCATTTGCAAGTTTGAGCAGGTTGACAAACAGTCTTTAGAAAATAAAAGGCTTTAGTTAATTTTGATCTTAGCTAATTCTCTATGTACCTACAGGTTGGTATAAACCTACTTAATGTAGACATGGTGGGACATACATGGGATATTGAGGCTACATTATAGCTTACAAGGCTGCTGTAATATTTGTACCTCGAGCCTTTAGTGTATTCATTACATCAACACTTTATTTTATCATGTAATTTCTTAGGTTCATCTACTTTAATCCAATACAAAATTGCATTTTATGCGCTCAATTAGTTTGCAATTCCTCCTTGATTCTATATGGTTTTGGTGTACGTCAACACTTTTTAAGATATGTCTTGCTCAAAGGGAGATGGAGTGAAAAAATCTAACATGGAAGTGTGTCAACGTAAGTTCTCATTTAGGTTTCTTTAGCAGAAAATGTGGTAAGTTGCCTGTTGAGGTTGTTCTATATATTAATGTAATATTGGTTGTATTGGTATAACATGATATACTAGTTGATTTTATGTTTATTTTTGTAGTTTGCTGGGAGAAAGGATTACTCTGTCAGAGAAATTGATGAATGGGACGAGAGCTGGCCAAATTTTTTCTGGATATTGTTAATGAAGACCATATGTAAAAAATGACGCATTATAAAATTTCTAAAGTATTGTAAATTTATGTTGTGAACGTTTGAGACTGAAATAATATTGTATAGTTCAATGTTGGCATTTTGAATAATTATGAAATAAAAAAAAATTGTTGGTGTTAAGTGTTTATTTTTCTTCTTCTTTATATTGTACACAAAATATAAATTGTGGAATACGAATGAAAAAATTGGAGCTATAAAAAAAGTAATTTAATGAGGAATAAAAGTCATCTTTTGTAAATAAAGATGACGCATAAAAGTCATCTTTTACAAATAAATATGGCGTGTAATGAGCTGTCATAGATTTCTTGTAATAAATGTAATTTTTTTAAAATAAAGATGACGTATAGAAGTCGTCTTTTGTACATAAAAATGATGCGTCAAAGTCATCTTTTGTAAATAAAGATGATGCATAGAAGTCATCTTTTGTAAATAAAGAAGACGTATGAAAGTCATATTTTATAAATAAAAATAACGTGTGTTTAATTGTCATTGATTTTTCATGATAAAAGTCATCTAATATAAATAAAGATAACACACAGAAGTCATCTTTTCTAAATAAAGATGACACATAAAAGTCATCTTTTATAAATAAAGATGACGTGCGTTGAGCTGTCATTGATTTCTAATGATAAAGATGACCCCTTCATAGATGACGGCCAAACAAATGTCATCAATTAACATATTTAGCCGTCATTGTTATCTATTTTTGTAGTAGTGACAACTTAAATTTCACACGTGAACCATTCAAATCATGATAATAATAACATCAATATCAGCAAATGTAAGATCATCAATATATGATGTTCATCTAGCTTCTGAGACTAATTCATTACCTACATCTGTATCCTGATCTTCAAGGTCAAATGTATGAACCATTATTGATGCACAAAAATAACCGATATAGCATGAAATTTTAAACACTAAAAAAAACTACCATGTCTTAGCCTTAGTTTGGTTTTATTGGATTACACACCTTTAAAACACAATAGAACAATTAAATTGCAGCAATACTCAGTCCTTATACGTAATAGAGTAATTGAACAAAATATCAATAGAGCAATTAAACACAAGAATGTCAGATATCTGTTGTTGCATCAATTGGCTATTCCCGCATAATTAAACAAAATAGCAATAGAACAATAGAGTTTCCATGTCTTAGCCTTAGGTTGGTTTTACTGGATTTTGACACTGTAAAGTCATCAACAGTTTAATTTGAAACATTGGTTGGTAGCTAAACACAAAAGCTGATATGAATATCAAGATTCTAGTAAAAATATGCTGTAAAGCCATCAATAGTTCATTTTCTAAATATGCCTCTCCCTTACTTGATTCCTAGAGAATCTCTCCCTGTGATTTCAACCTGTTCTTTTAGCTGCTTCATAATATTTACATGAATTTAACTTGAATTTGGCAGATAAATGCAATGTCTGATGAAGAGAAATCATCACAATTTTGTCCTCCATTGGGAACTCCATGGTCCACTTAGAAGCTCTGAAAGTGTTGGACGTGAACAACATATGCAACAATCAGATTCTATCTTACTTGTTTGATCTTCAATGTAAATAAATGTCTCTTCGAAACAAAGTTTTGCCTGATGCACACACAAATTGCAACTTTACAGTGTGTATATGCAGAAAAGCCTGCCAGGGACAGGAAGGCTTTATAGGAAAGAATATAAAATTTATCAGGTATCAAGAGAATACTCTTTTCATAACTTAATATTCTAAATTTACTAAAGTGTAGTCTAATTCAATCCCACATAGGTTACATAGAGTAATATTAGGAACGTTCTCCCCTTTTTATTCATCTGAGCAACTTTGGCAAGTGGGCATTTTGATATCTGTTGATACATTGCATATGAAATCATAATTACGACTGACTTCAAGTTATCTAAATTGTTCTGCTTATATGTACAGTATATCATTTTTTTTCACAGTAAACTTTTTTTAAATGGAATTATTGTAATTTGACTTTTAAAATGAATGATGTTTAGTAGTATACATGGAACTCCATCTTCTCCAACTAACTAAATCAGAAAAGTTTTGAAAAGCTAATTCAATTTTAGAACAACTTTTGGAAGTAGATGGGAGGCTACTTTCTAAAGCTGCTATTTTTTTTGAAAAGCAGCAGTGATCCCAAACCAGGCGTAAGATTACAAGACTTTTAGCAAATGCAATGTAAATAAATGTTTCCTCGAAACAAAGTTTTGCCTTATGCACACAAATTGCAACTTTACAGTGTGTATATGAAGAAAAGCCTGCTAGGGATAGGAAGGCTTTATAGGAAAGAATATAAAATTTATCAGGTATTAAGAGTAATGTGATTCAATCCAAATAAAATCAAATTTGAACTTCAATGTTTACATATCCAAAACTGTCAAAGTTTTGGCAATCCATATAAAATCAAATCTGGAAGTCCTAAAATAGCAACAAACTTTTGACACTCCTCTAATAATAAAAGAGTAATGTGATTCAATCACACATTCACCCCCACAAAGAAATGTATGATGACCAGACCAATGAATAAGGCCTTCCCCAATAAAATGACAACCCCTAGAATGCAATTTATAAGATGCTACTCCCCAAACAACTAACACACGTAACTAAAATAGCATTTATAAGATGGATCACAAGAAAGAATAAAGCACAGGCAAAAAAAATCATCTTTTTAACATAAAAAGGAAAATACATATAAGAATTACAAACTCTAATTCCCCACGCTACATATTTCCTTACATGTGAGTGTGTATTCCAGGCAGTGCAGAGTGGGTATTCAGTTGGTGAACAATTAGAAATACATTAGGTGCAACATCTGGATGTGTATGAGGAGTATCCTGAATGTATAGGTTAGTAACCTAAATACTATGACATTGATACAGATAAATATTGAAAGGATACAAACAAATTTTTGAATGTCAATAATTTTTCTTCTCTTAGATTCTCTCTCTAGATTATGATGTCCTTCAATATACTTAAACAGAATACTCTAAGACAAGATTTGAGGGTTCTTGGTTGTATGCAAACATATGCACTAGCTATATCGATCAAGTACAAGTCTTGAAAAATGTCTGAAATGTAAACAAAGAAACCCTCAGTGATATCTTGACAGCAAAACCGGGGTATAATATCTATAACTACAGATAGAGTTGTGTGTTCATCTTCACAAAAGGGGTATATGATTATGGGGTATAATCACATATATAGTAATTAAAAAGCTTACACAAATCTAATTAATCCTTAATAGTCAATATAAGGAATTTATATAGGATATGTATAGTGAGGAGTCTTTTAAGCTTTTCGTAATGTTCTTTCTAGTCATGATGCACTTGTACATCAGTTTCCGTTGCCCTTAGTTTTTTCTTCTCATTTTTTTCAGATTTCTACTTAATTGTGTCTTTTTCTCATGTTGGCTTCCTCGGAGATTGGCATCTAAACCACATGCTTACGAATCTGATTTTTGACTTTTCGGATGCTTTTTCGTGTGCTACTTACATCTCTTTATGTTTGATTCCAACTTTCTATCCCACCCCTCTTCCTCTTTGCACTTGTGAACTGTAGAGTTAATGTGCTAATTCAAAACCTGACAAGCAGGGAACATCTTTGTGAAACAAAATCCCCAGTTGGAACTCAACTTGTGGATGGATATGTGATATCTTTCTTTTGGGCATTGTAACCTTGTCTTCTTGTCATTTCGGTCTCCTATCCCTTTACCTTATTTTAACCAAGTTAGTAAACTAAGGGCCTTCAAAGTTTCATGTCAAATTAGTACAAAACTTTTTATCTTTAATATTCTAAAAAAAAGATTTCGATTTAAGTCCAATCAAAGTCCCTCTACTTGTTTCCAATGAGTTTTTCCATATTCTGCAAAAACATGGAAGAAATTATGAGAACAAATAATAGCTCAAAATTATAAGACAAAGAAATAATTCATTTCATTATAATAAAAAATACATATATGTAATATTTTCATCTTTTTTGTTGTTTTGCTACATAGGTTTAATTCATCTGAAGAATAAAAGATCACTACCAAAATATGTCCATTTAGCGATGGCCACATCCGTCGCCCATCCGTCGGGAATTTGTATTAGCGACCGATCACTGACGGATCTTGGCCAAAATAATCCGTCAGCAATCAGCTCGTCGCTAATAATGATACGTCGCTAAGTAGTCGTCAAGCGACGGAATAGCGACGGCTTTTCGACTTCACAATACGAAGCATTAGCGACGACTTTCCGACGAACTGTCGTCCATTTCAAGTATTAAATACTGAACTGTGTAGACACTAACGACGTAATGGTCCGTCGGTAAACCGTCGTAATAGCGTATCAGAGTGTATCATTCCGTCGCTATTCAGTCGACCGCCGTCGCTAACAAAGGCGATGGAATACTGACGGATTATCCGTCGACCATGTTCTGGAAATGCTTGGCATTTCTAGAACCATGGCGACGGATGAGTCGTCGCCATTGCGTCGCTCATCCGTCGACGAAGCGACGGACTAGTGACGGATAATCCGTTGCCATGGTTCTGGAAATGTGATGCATTTCCAGAACCTTGGCGACGGATGTGCAGCCGCTATTCCGTCGTACTATATATTTCCAGGACCTTGGCGACGGATTATCCGACGCGAACCCGTCGATCACCCGTCGCTAATTGGAAATACTTTCAAATCTCCAGGTAGCGACGGATATTCCGTCGAAAGGTAGTCGAAAACTGGAAATATCCGTCGCTACGCGGTCACTAGTCCGTCGCTAACTGAGATTTTTTTGAAAAAAAATGCAGACCTTTCCCTATTCACACAAATATGCATAAACCAAACAATCACATAGACCAAACAATCAGAAAAATGCACACCAATTATCCAACAATCACATAGACGAAATATATAATGCACACCAATATAAAATTATCACAAATATTCTGAAATTCCCACAAATATTCCAACATTCCCATAAATATTCCAACATTCCCACAAATATTCCAAATTTTCTTAATTACAATACTTTAAGGAGAAGGAGGAGTTCAATTGCCCGGTGGTGGTAATCCCTGCTGCGACCGACGAATATACTGCTCCAGTAGGTACAACGGCAAGTCGTCGTAGACACTGCTCAGAAGTCGGCGTAGCAGCTCTGGCGACATAAGATCAGGGAGTGTCGTCACAGTCGGAGTCGGTACCAAAGGGGCAGCAGGGTTGAAAGAAAGATGGCCCACGGAAGAAGGACCGACACCAGCACCAGCAGAAGACGGACCGACACCAGCACCAGCAGAAGACGGACCGACACCAGCAGCAGACGGACCGACACCAGCAGACGGAGGCAGAAAGTGCGAGGCAATTTGCCCCCGCAAGGACGACACCGCCTCGTGCAGCTGCGTAAGCTGCGACCTAACATCATCGTCTGCCGGGGCCGCGGGAGGAGGCGGTGTCGGTGGAAATCTCTGAGTCGCCATGTGCAACGGCCCTAGGGAGCCGACTCCGCACAGGAGCCCTTTCTTAAAGCCGCCGACGGTATCTACGAACAAGTCGTTGCGAGCGGCCAAAGAAGAGGGCGTCCGGGCGGGCGTCGTTTCACCGACATCCTCGGTGTCAGTTAACTGAGCCCGACTAAGGGCCTCACGATATACAGCCTATCAAATGAATGTGTTTATATTATAAGATTTACCGAAGTTGTAATCTAAATCCTATGTTTCACTAAGTTAAGTGTGAATCCTAAGTTTACCTAAGTTATAGTCCGAATACTTTTAATTCTAACGTAAATCTCATAAATATAAGTACTTACATCAGTCTCCTTGGCCCTCTCATCGACGAAGCTCCCGTCCTTCCGTCTTTTGTGCATATGCTGGAACACGTCGTGCATGGTGACCGATTCTGGCGCCCTTCCCTCCTTCACCGCCCGTTGGGCCTGCATACAAAATTTTCGTAGATCTTAATTAACTCCGTATATTAATAATACCAAATTCGATAGTGCAATGAATTTACGGTATCTCACCAGATCTGCAAGCGTCGCTGCGTAGGGCCTTGATCCACCAGTATGAAGCCCCGCGGCCTGTCGGTTAGCTTTCTCCTTCTCCATTTCTCCTTGTAAGCAGGAGTATTCATCATATCTAAGAGGTCCTCATAATACTCCTGTCGGATCCAATTCGGCCTCGTATGCCCCATTTTCAGGTCATGAATCATATCCCGTATCTTCTTCGAGGCAGCGCATCTGTAGGTCCTGCGGATCGCATCCTCGCGATGCGGGGGCCACCAGTACGTCGTCTAACATACAAATTCAATTATCACGTAATTTAAAAATGGTTGATTAAATAGCAACTAATAATTAACCAGAAGATATAGATATATACCCTCAACTCTTCGAGCCAGACGTACTTCAAGTTTGGGGGCACCGACGAAAAGTTGAGGTAGGCACCATGGAAGTTAGCCCTGATAATTTCTCCAAGAGCCCTGGCAACATTAAACGGAAAAAACCTACAAAGAAGAAACGACTGGATTATTAACTTGAATAAATGAAATAAATTTAATAAATTATCTTAAATTTACTTACGAAGTCCCCGCGGGCCATAGCTCTCGTCGGAACTCGCCTCTCGGCCTCTCTGGTGCAGTCGGAGGATCCGCGGGTCCGCGCATGTACTCCCCAGTAACCGGATAGAACCGAGTATGGGGTACTCCGGGGCCCACTGTGCAGTAACTGGGGGATCCACTGGTGGGTCCGCTGGTGGGTCCGATAGCGAAACGGATCCGCTAGCAGATCTAGACTCATGCCTCGATGAAGTAGTCGATCGACGGCGGGATGCGTCTGTGCCCGGGGTACTTTCCGAGTCGGGCTCGCTGGATGGGGTCACATCCCGGGAAGATTGAATGCGACCACGACCACCAGCACCATTACGACCACGACCACGACCACCACCACCGCCAGCACCAGCACCACGACCACCACCAGTACCACGACCACGGCCAGCCATCATGACCTGTAAATAGGACACATAAACATAATTAACAATATAAAAGTGTAAATGAATATAAAATTCTAAACTAAAATATACATACCACCAGTAGGGAGACGAGTGCCGCCGCGACAAAAAAGACTAGGAGTGCCATCTGTAATAAGTAAATAATCGAACGAAAAAAATATTATTCACGTAATTGGAAGTATTTTTAATATACAACAATATTTAACCTAATCATCGTTTTCGTTCTCATCCTCGGCCTCGTCTTCATCATCATCCTCCTCCTCATCCTTATCCTCATCCTTATCTTCATCGTCGATTTCATCTGTATCCTCATCCCCATCAAATTCGTCTTCTTCTTCCTCCTCCTCTTTTTCTTCTTCTTCTTCTTCTTCTTCTTCTTTTTCTGCCTCAATATTTGAGACAAGATGCCTCTTTCTTCCCTGGTTGACAGCTAAGTCTTGTGTATCAACCTCTTCCTCTCCTCTATTTTTCTCAACAATATCTTCAACATCCATCGTATCCGAGTGTTGCCCCAAGTATTGGGACTTTTCGATCTGGTCCTCTTGGTATGCTGGGTCTCCAACGTTGAATGTATTTTTAGATTTAATCTTGCATACTGCCCACCAGTCAAATCGATCTTTACGACGCCTTGGGTAGCTTGTTTAGTAGACTTGAACAGCCTGATTTGCTATCGCAAATGTATCGGACCCTCTATACCTCCTGCGATGATTTATATCGACGAATCTAAATTGTTTTTCGATTCTCCAACCGATATTTGGTGTCGTATCAAGCCACTCACATTTGAACATTATAATATGCATATCATATGGGCCAGTATATTGTAAATCTACAATATCCCGAAGCACTCCATAATAGTCAAAGTCCGATTCGTCGTCATAGATGGTGCCTCTTATGCAAACACCGAAATCCTTGGTACTGATGCCGTCATTGATAAATTTGACATTTATAGCATTCTGAGTTGCCTTAAACCTGAAGCCATTAACGACATAGCCTGGCCAAGTCTTTGTTTGCCTCTTCGGTCCCAATGCCAGATAACGAACACTCTCATTAGTGAGTGTTGTTTCAGGCAATAAAACCTGTAAATAAATATTTATAATTTAAATGTTTAGATTATATATTTTTAATCTCAGTTACTTACATATTTTATAAGAATATATAAAAGCAACCTCAATTATAATCTCAGTTACTTACATATTTGTGAAACCATGACGGAAATATACAATCAACCTCTCTTTGAAGTCCCTCATCGGTAATATCGGGTGTCCTCATTTTGACTTCATCTCTAAATACACTATTAGAGAAAATAAGAATATATAAGTGTAGTCACTTACTTCATCAAATTCGAGATTATAACGAGTGCAAGTGTAATGACTTACTTCTCCAAATCTCTCACTTCTTGTATGTCACAGTTTAACAAGACATATCGGTGAGCGGCATCATACTCGTCGTCAGTCAACCACCGTTTTTTACTAGCCCCAACAGGCTTGCCCCTTACATTGAATATTTCTCCATCCTCAACGTCCTCGTCATTTCTTTGAGGTCTATTTCGATTTGTCTTAACATGAGTATCAAAATAAATGGAGCAGAAGTTTGACACCTCTTCGATAAGATATACTTCGCATATCGAAGCCTCTATATGAGCCTTGTTGCCAACTTTCTTCTTTAGATGGTGTAGGTATCTAGATAGACAAATTATCTTGAGAATTAAGAAAGAATTTTAAAACCTACTGAAATTCAACTTAAATTATATCGATTTTTATGTACCTTTCAAATGGGTACATCCATCGATAATGAACAGATGTACCGACACGGGCTTCGTATGCTAGATGAATCGGTAGATGCTCCATGCTGTCGAAGAAGCCAGAAGGAAATATTTTCTCCAACTTGCAAATTGTTAAGATAATCTTCTCCTCAAGTTCAACCATGTGTTGCACAGTCAACTTAGTTGAACAAATATCCCTAAAGAATATTGATAGTTCGGCCAACGGAACCCATACAGCAGAAGGCAATAACTCTTTCAAAGCAATGGGCAATAATCTTTCCATAAACACGTGGCAGTCATGACTCTTCATTCCCATTAGCTTGCGTTCATTGAGATCAACGCATCTAGACAAATTCGACACATAGCCGTCGAAAAATATTAAAGTAGATACCCACTTGCAGATTATTAATCTATCTTCCTTGCTCAATGTGTAATGTGCTATCGGCTTAGTTATTTGTCTACCAGCTCCCCTTTGTATTAAGTTCAGATAAGGACGCTTGCATATCTCGGCAATGTCTTGTCTTGCTTTTGGATTGTCCTTCGTCTTTCCTTTAATATCCATGACGGTATTGAAGACATTATCGAACACATTCTTTTCGATATGCATAACATCAAGATTATGCCTTATAAGATTATCTTTCCAATAAGGCAAGTTCCAGAAGATATCTGTTTGGTCCAGTTATGGGTTTGTCCGAACCCATCGACACGATTGTTCGATGGATCTTCCATTAAAGTGGGCATGTCACACCCCAGAACCAGAATACTGGAGAGCAGAAGAATGACTCTACCAGCTACGTATTACGGGTAGATGAATACCATATAATACGATCAATGCTGTCTAAAAGACGAGGGGATGCATACTACATGAAAGTCTCGCTATGGTCACTTCACATCTATTGTCTCAATCATTCAAACAAGAAACAGTAATAGAGAACATGTAAGATAAAGCAGTAAGGCATCCCAAACGCTCAGTCAAAATGTTTTTGATATCTGGCTTTACAAAACATAGCCAGATGATGAAGCAAGTATACACAATTGTTATCAGCTGCAGCCTGACTTAATTACAATTATATAAAAATAAGTACAAGACAATCCGACTAACATGTCGGTGCCAAACGACAAAGTATAAAGTAAATAACAAAACGAGCGGGGAAGTAAGGAACCCACTCGAGTCCTCCTGCGATCATTCCTCTAGTATTGACCATCTTGGAGGTAGAAGTAAGCTGGATCCTCGGGGACCGGCTCTAAATCTGGCCATGCAAAACCAAAAATGTTAGACCTCTAATAGCAAGTACCGCAAGGGAGCACGATATGAGAAATGAAACCAGTAATAAGAGAATATGATAATAGATCTCTGCTATCTACTAGGATTCACATAATATCACGACACTTCGAACCAACCTCCCAACAAAACAAGGACAGAAGTTGGCCCGTCATGTCCTGACATTCTGATCATCTCAGTTAGGTAACAGAGTAGATACAGTACACAAACAAATCAATTTAAAACGGCCATTCACTACTACGGCTTGCTATGATGAGTCCCAGGTTATCCTGAAATTATGCAATAAGGATTCTTCAGTTCTTACTATGTGCAAGCAAGGCTAGTCTATCCAGTCAATCAATTGCGCCAATCATAAATTAGACGAGTCCCAGTAGGACGTCCGTCATCAATATACAATATACAATAAATAATATAAGCAGATACCGCTTCCTGCCCGTGTGGCAGATTTGCAGTATCTGTGGGAACCAGCCGGCCTGTCGGGCACTTAATAGTCCCCAAGAGGGCTGCCATGTAAGAACTCGGGAATCTATTCCCTCTATACAATCATTATTTTATTTAACTTAATAGTCTCTATGTTGAGTGAAATCCCATGCCGTGGATCATGGAGTGGTGGCCCATGCAGGTCTTGTAAATCAAGATATGTGAGGGTTTACCGGATAGATGTCTCAATCAGTACTTGCCCTTGATCTCTGCTCGTATCCTCTTGATTCCTGAAATTCTTGTCCTGATCGCATGCTTGTAATCGTTGATCTGTCCTGGTCCTTCCATATTGTTCCCATGTCATCTTCTTCAGCGGCATTGAACCTGGACCTGCCGATCAGCAAGGCGGATCACCTCCCGTGGACCAGCAGCAACCAAAAGATCAGGCCCAGCTCTCAGGAGCGGCCTCCCGAGTCATACCTACTGAAGGAGAGCCGCCAGTTCTGCCAGTCCAGCCTGCAGAGCCTGATGATGGCACTTTGGTGGGTCTCATCAGATCATTGTTAGCTTTCCAAGATCGCCGAGGAGATGCCTTGCAACAGGCAGTGGCAGATGCTTTGAACAGAGACGGTCATCCAAGGAACAGTGCCGCGAACAGTTTCAAGCGCCTGAACCCTCCGTTCTTCGATGGCAGTGAAGATGCTATCGCTGCTGATGCATGGCTCCAGGATACTGAAGTCATTCTAGAGGCAGCCAAGACCCCGGAAGACGAGAATGTGGCCATGGTACGCCTGCAATTACTAGATCTTGTCCGCAGCAGGTGGGCCGCACAGGCCGTGGGATTAGTGGCCCCTATTCCATGGGCACTATTCAGAGAGAGATTCAAGACTAAGTACTTCGATGCGGTGGCTCGGTACGATCTACAGACCAAGTTCACCAATCTGAAGCAAGGAGGAAGAACGGTCGACGGATATACGGCCGAGTTTTCTAGGCTCAGTCGGTTTGCTCCCTCTTTGGTGGCGACCGAGTTTGACAGAGCCCAGCGGTTCCAGCAAGGGCTCCACCTCGAGATTTTGCTGGCAGTAGAACAGTTTGAGCATCAGACTTTTGATGCAGTGTTGAGGGCAGCTAGGAGGCACGAGTATACCTCCCACAGGATAGTAGACAGGACCAGCGGTCGGAAGCGATCTCACGGCCAGATGACCCAGTCGACAGCACCAGCCCCGGCAGTCAGGGCTTTGACAATTGGAACTCCGAGGCAGGCGGCCTCAGTGACGTCGGTCACGTCCCCTCAGCAACAGAAACAGAAGCAGTCTTCCGCAATGGGCTGCACTCATTGTGGGAAGTCAGGAAACGTTGTTTCAGAGTGTCGCAGAGCTCAGGGATTGTGTTTGGCTCGTGGGGCACCGGACCACAAGATAGGGTCCTGTCCGAATAGGGCCAGTTCGTCATCGGCCCAGACTAGTCCCTCGGTAAGGGGACCAGCCCCAGTCCAGTAGCAGCAGCAGTATCCATTACCGAGGCCATTGCCGCCTCAGGCCCAAGTGTTTCAGCAGCAGTACCAGCCTCTGAGGCCATTGCCGCCTCAGGCCCTAGCCTTCCAGCTACAGAGACCCCAACAGTATGCCCAGGTCCAAGCTCAGATCCAGAACCGACAGAGAGGTTCCTAGTAGGATATCTTCCCTCTTTCTCGTGCCTTCGATTTCCTTGCTTACATACATGATTACATGATTGATTGCTTAGTATAGCTTGTCCTTGCATCTCTAGCCACTTGATTAAATTCCGAGGACGGAATTCTTTTAAGGTGGGTAGAGTTGTAATGCCCATATTTCGTATTACGTATTGGAAATACGTGTACGTATTTCAGGCTCGTATTTTTGGTTTATCATAATTAGTTAGCCTTAGATTTTATTTTTTTGCAATGTTGCATTAGCATGGTTCATCATGGCATTGCATTGGCTTGGTTTGGTTCGGTTTAGTGGGTTTGGCTTGTTTTAGTTTTATATGGAGAACCACTCCCACCTACCACCACTCCCCACCATAAATATCTATTCCACTCTCTCTCTTCCATTATTACTCATTACTCATTTTCTTCTTCTCCATCTTTACTTCTCCACCTACCAGGAGAGAGGGAGAGCTTAGGCAAGTGCATCTTGCTTCATGGAGGAATCCCATTTTTATTGTTTCATTGTCTTTCTCATGTGTTTCTAACCCACTTTAGTACTTGGCATTTTTCATTTCCATGGTTAAATTTTTGTAGATCTAGCTTTGTGGTATTTTTTTGGTTTCCTGGATTTTTGATCCATCAACTTGCATATTTTGCTGAGTTGATGATCCCATGATTGCAGAGAATTTCCTTTGGTCCAATTTGACCTACGAGAAATTTCTGAGCCGTATGGACATTTTTAACACTCAGCCGCATGGTCTACTAATGCAATAGCAAGCAATCAATTTGCATGCATTATTTAATGCAATACCAATATTCAGCCGCATGTGGCACTTGGTTGTGGCCGCATGAGCTTAAAATAATAGATGCATTAAATAATGCATGGCCCTGGGTCTCCAGCCGCATGCATATTAATGTGTTATACCAATGCATGCAATATTTTAATGAATAATTTAATGCAATTTTTCCAAACACGTACACTTGGCATCAGCCGCATGAGAAAGCATTTAATGCATTATTGGATACTAGCCGCATGTAAAGTATTAATATAAAACTTTGTCCCAGCCGCATAGCATTCTTAGCATTAAAATGCTTGCCTAGCCGCATACGTTTTTGGAAAGCAATGAATGCTTGCTTGAAAGCATTAAATGCTTTGATTGGAAAGCATTAAATGCACTTGCGTTAATACTTTAAACAAAGGCTTGCTTCAGAATAAAATTTGAATGCATTTTTGTATTCTTTTAATACTTTGGCTCCATAAATGCATGTTCTGGAGTGACTTATCAAAGCATTAATGCATTTCTTGATGCATTGGATTATTATATTCGATTAATAATGCTTTAATGCTTTTTCCAGCCCATAGCCGCATGAAGGTCTATTAATGGGCCGCATAGGCTTGAAGAAATTATTTAATGTACTTTCTTGTTGAATTCTTCTTAATGCACTTTTCCACGCATTTTCTTAGGGAGTCCCTAAGCTAGCCGCATATGGGAGCATGGGAATAATATGAGCCGCATGGCTCTATATAGTGGTGTATTATTTAATCTCTTTTATATTTGTATTTGCTTGCAAATGCTAACCGTAGCCGCATGGCCTTGGTTATTCCTGGGCCGCATGGAGAATTGCCATTGTGTGCTGGCCACGTGGGTTTAATGTATTGATTATTGTTGGATCCCACATGGCCACTATACTTGAGTGGCCACGTGCCCCTTTTCTTTGTTTGAGTGGAAGCTCGCATTTATTGTCCTCCCACTCTTGGCCGCATGCACAATTGTATGCTAGCCGCATATGGCTTGCTTGCCTTAAATGTTTGACTGATTTTATTTAAATAATTTCGGAGCCGCATGGGTGGCCTCCCACTCTCTTCGACCGCATGTTTGTTCTCCCACTTTTGGAGCGCATGGGTCCCACTTTGATTATTTAAATGTCTTATTTGCGTGAATTGTGGTCCGAATTTCTTCCCACTCCCAACATGAAAGTTGTAGAGTTTCTCCTTGGCTTCAGTAATATATATATTACTAATATATTATTATTTAATTGTGCAAGTTTCTCTCCTCCTTGATAAATGGCATGACTTGATAGTGACCCGCCGTGGTGCACTCCCGACATGATAACTTGACCTGACAAATTTGACATGATAACTTGACATGATAAATCTTGATAGTGGCCCGCCGTGGCGCACTCTTGACATGATAAACCTGACATGATACTTCTCGAAATGCTGTTGCGACGGCTAACACGACTTGACAAGATTGAATAACTTGGACACCGTGGACGATTGTGCTTGTACAAATGAACCCGTCTTGTTTTGCATCATGTCTAGGACGGTGATCCCTGAGTACCACGGTCAGGGGGCACCCACTGAAATCGACTAAGGCTAATCACTAGAATAATCCAGTAGTCATGAAGAGATTTCTCCAGCTACAGGCAATTCCGTTATCTGGGCGCCCCGCTTGGGATCTGTAGCCTACCGTCGGGTAGGGCACATTTCCAGCACACTGTCATGTGTTGCACTCTCTAAGTCACCTAAGGGTACATGCGTTTCTTGGACGATGTACCCACTTGAAGTCAACCCTAATTGCGTCCGGATAGCCTGGATGGTCTGCAGGGCTTGTGGCTGTGGAATAATCTCGCTGCATCTTGCTAGTAACTAGGCCTGTGATAACCCTAGTTAGTTAAAGTATTAAGCCGTACTTATTGCTTGGCCGTGATTGATTGGATGCGGTATAATCAGTCTAGTCTTGTCTTGATCATGTACAAGATTGTTACATGACCTGTTTTCTTATTTTATCTTGTCGATAAATGGTGGGAGAAACCAAGTTCGATTCAGACGAAGGGTTACAACCCCGGTCCTTGTTTGGTTTATGGGTTGTAACCTGGTTATCTGAATAGTTCCATGATTATCTCATCGTATATCACCTGTCCTGTTTTCTTTAATTGTTGTCTTTTATTATATATTATTAATCTTGTGCTGATTGCTGGTTTTAGTTCCTAAGTGAAGCCTCCTTTGTGGCACTTGCTCTTTCTGGGATCTAACCCAGCTGGTTTTGTATGGCCAGATACTAGAGCAGCTCCAAAGGATCTACCGGTTTTTCAGCCCGATGGTGAACACCAGGCGTAACCAGGGCAACGAGTGGGTTTATTTTTGCTCTCCCACTCTATTGTAAAATTATTCTTTTGAGGCATTTAGCCGCCGAACAAGTGTTAGCTTGTGTACATTTTTACTTACTGTCTGCCTACGGGCTGTAACATGATTGGCAACCTAGGGTTGATCATGTATGACGAAACTCTTGCTAGTCCTCACATTTTGTAACGACTAGCTTCATGATCAGCTGAATATGTAATATTTGGGACGCCTTACTATTGTATATTTGGCGATCTTACATCTTGTAATATCTGTTTATTTGCTTGTGATTGAGACACTAGGCTTGTTATTGACCATAGGAGACTGTTGGCTTGTAGATAAACCCTCATATATCTAGACAGCCGTGACCGTATAGTGGAGTGGATTCCATTTCATTATACGTAGCTGGTTGTGTCTGCCCCCGCTCTCCAGTATTCTGGTTCTGGGGCATGACACATGGTCATTCAGAATGAGTACTTTCTGTACATAGTACGGTATGCCCAACTCTACAACGATATCCGTAAGGTTAGGTTGTAGGTCTTACATAGCGTAATGCAACAATCAAAACTAAATATTCGGGATTAGCCAGTTGATTACAATAGTTCATAATTAATATGAACGTGTCTCATTCATTTCATTCAATAAGACGACTAGCCAGTCTCTTAGTTCCAACTAGGAACGCATGATCAATCACAAATCAAGATAATAATTAATGTTAATGTCAAGATAACAATTAATGTTAATAAATGCCAAGACGATCAGTCAATATCAATCAATGTCAATTCGGGACAAGGATCAGCAAAAAAGGCATTAGGGCCAGATTTCATGCGGCCAGGAATTTATTGGTTCATGCGACTGAGTAAACATGCACATGCGGCTAAGGAACTAAATCCATGCGGCTAGAATAACAAACTCAGCCATGCGGCTAGAAAGGTTAGGCCTCATGCGGCTGAGACAAAAGTAACTCTCATGCGGCTCAAGATGACACAAGTCCCATGCGGCTAAGCTGCGGAAAAGAAGACAATCCTTTGTGGCTAGCGGCCGTTAAAGCCACGCGACAAGACTAACATGCAGCGACGGGAAGACAGAGCTTATGCGGCTCGGATCTCACCAAATCTATGCGGCTGAGATGACATACAGTCATGCGGCTAAGATGAGCTCGTGCGGCTATACATATTATCCATATGCGGCTGAGATGGGTACAAGCCTATGCGGCTGAGATGTGACAGTTCACATACGGCTGCGGGACTGAATACATATGCGGCTAGAAAGTAGCAAAGCCTTATGCAGCAGATAAAGAAGAGTCTTATGCGGCCATATTACTCCATGCGGCTCGGGGCTGATCTTTTATGCGGTAAGCAGCCGACCCAGCCCATGTAGCTGAAAAATAACAGCGCTCCTGCGGCCAAGAGAGACTTGCCACATGAAAACTCATGCGGCCAAGTACTGTTCTTCTCCACTTTCTGAGAGAGAAGAAGAACCATGGGAAGTCATTACTTCCAAGCTCTCCAAACCTTCATTCCAAGCCCAAATCTGGACTTCCATAGGCCAAAATGGGGTAGAACGAAATTTTCTACAACATGGAACCATCAAAACTTTAAAAAATAACAAAGTTACTAGATCAAAACCTAAGAAAGCCGAAAATGCATTAAACTTAGATCTACATGAAATGAGCCATGGAAATTGAAAATGCTAAGTACTAAAGTATCTAAGAATCTTGAGAGGAAGACAATGGAACAGCAAAAACGGAGATCCATCAAGAAACAAGTTGGCACTTGCCTATGCGGCTAGGTAGGTAGGGGAGAGTTGATGAGGAAGAAGAAGAGTAATGGTGAAGGAGAGTAATGAAGAGAGAGAATGGGGATGGGGCTTTAAATGAAGGGGTGGTGGTAGGTGGGGGTTTATTTCGGATCATGATGAACCAACATAATTGAACCAATCCAAGCCGAACCCAAAGCAAAGCTAAAGCAGAGAGTAAAATACAGAAAATAAAATTGCAGAAAATTAATTAAAATGAAATTAAAGTGATTTAAATACAGAACAATATATGATAAATATTAAATAAATACATTTAAGCAGTACATGTATTAAAATACGTATTCTAGGAACGGAAAGTGACATCTCTACCCTCCTTAGAAAAATTTCGTCCTCGGAATTTCAATTCCTAGCAGGATAGAAACATCAAAGCTAAACTAATCTAAGTACAAGTAAATTGAGTAAGCAATCATTCTACAATGCCAATAGCAAGTAACATCTATGTTTAACTATCGACGACACCAAACAATTCTACTCATAAGGTGACAAGCATGAGGAGTTTAAGACAATCAAGGTATACAGAAAGAAATATACCTTGTGAGTCAAACATGTGCGAATACCGTGATCGGATGTCATCCTCATGTTCCCACGTTGACTCCCCTAAAGAGTGATGTCCCCAAGCAACCCGGATAAGGCTAATTGTTCGGTTCTTGAGTATCTTCTCTCTTCGGTCCAAAATGGACACAGGTTGTTCCTCGTAAGACAGGTTGGTACCAACAACCAGCTCAGAATGATAAGGATATGGCTTGGGTCCGATACATACCTTCGTAACTGAGATACATGAAACACGTCATGCACCTCTCGTAACAAAGGTGGAAGAGATAAACAATAAGCAACATCGACTATCCTATCAAGGATAGCAAATGGGCCCACGTATCGCGGACTCATTTTCCCGCAAACGCCAAATCTAATGACCCCACGGGTAGGTGAGATCCGCAAAAACATGTGGTCCCCAACAGAAAACTCTAGCGGCCTACGATGCTGGTCCGCCCAATGACGATGCCTATCCTGCGCAACTTGAAGTCGCTCTCTAATTTCCTTAACCACTTCAACTGTCTGGACAATCATTTCTGGGCCTAGCATCTTCCTCTTCCCAATATCATCCCATGCTAGTGGCGACCTACACTTCTTACCATATAGTGCTTCAAATGGTGCCATCTGGATACTGGCTTGATAACTGTTGTTATATGAAAACTCGACTAAGTGTAGGTGGCTTTCCCAAGATCCTCCAAAATCTAGGGTGCAAGCTCGCAACATATTCTCTAAAGTCTGAATTGTTCTTTCTGATTGCCCGTCCGTCTGTGGGTGGTAAGCCGTGCTAAATCTTAACTTGGTGCCCAGACTGTGATGTAAGCTCTTCCAAAAATATAATGTAAAGCGGGTATCTCTGTCTGACACAATACTGACCGAAACTCCATGCTGCCTGACTATCTGTTGCATATACAACTCTGCCAACTTTTCTGTAGATTGTCCTACTCTGAAAGGAAGAAAATATGCTACCTTTGTATGCCGATCTACTATTACCCATATAGCATCTTTACCAATTGGCGATCTCGGTAAACCAGTCACAAAGTCCATTGTGATGTGTTCCCATTTCCATTCCGGAATAGAAAGCGGTTGCAATAATCCAGCTGGTCTCTGCTGTTCTGCCTTCACTTGCTGACATACCAAGCAACGGGAAACAAATCTAGCTATCTCCCTCTTCATTCCGTTCTACCAGAAGTGCTGCTTGATATCTTGGTACATCTTGGTCCCTCCAGGGTGTATAGAATACTGAGAACTGTGAGCTTCTGTCATAAACTCTTGTTTGATATCTCCACTAGGCACACATAGACGTGATCCAAACCTAAGTGTACCATCTTCATGGATTCTCATCTCCTTCATGAGTCCTTACTCACATTCTGCTCTAAGCTTCTGAATTCTTGAGTCCTGTGCCTGAGCTGCCTTGATCCTGTCTACCAAGTCGGATTGAACTTGTAGACTCACCAGAATTCCTACATCACTAGGAAGCATAACTTCGATACCCATCTCCTGAAGGTCTTCTAAGATATGCTTCTGTGTAGTCAACATAAATGCGCCGCCTCTCCTGCTAAGAGCGTCTGCTACCATATTAGCCTTGTCTGGATGATACTGAAGCTCCACGTCATAATCCTTGATCAACTCTGACCATCTTCTCTACCTCATGTTTAGTTCCTTCTGAGTAAAGATGTATTTCAGACTTTTGTGGTCTGTGTACATGTCCACTCGATCACCATATAAGTAATGCCTCCGTAGCTTCAAAGCAAATACTACCGCTGCCAACTCCAAGTCATGAGTTGGGTAGTTCTTCTCGTGGTCCCGAAGTTGCCTAGATGCATATGCTATCACCTTTCCATGTTGCATAAGGACACATCCAAGTCCTTTACCTGATGCATCACAATATACAGTAAAACCTCCGGGTCCAACTGGCAATGTAAGAATGGGCGCTGATATCAACTTCTGGTTCAGATTCTCAAATGATGCCAGGTATTCTGTCGACCAGACGAATGGTATATCCTTCCGGGTCAAGCGGGTCATAGGTGGTGAAAGTCTTGCAAAGTCTGATACGAATCTCCTGTAATATCCTGTCAATCCCAAGAAACTCTGCACATCTGCTACGGTCTTGGGTACTAGCCGACTCTCTATTGCTTCTACCTTTTTGGTATCCACTGCTACTCCAGTGCCTGATATGATGTGACCCAAGAACGAAATATGGTCCGTCCAGAACTCACACTTGCTGAGCTTGGCATACAACTGGTTTTCTCTCAGAACCTGTAACACTTTCCTGAGGTGGTCTTCATGATCCTTCACTAGCAGAGTATACGAGAATGTCGTCAAGAAACACAACGACAAACTGATCTAAGTATGGCATAAAGATGCGGTTCATCAGATCCATAAATATTGTTGGAGTATTGGTCAAGCCAAACGGCATTACTAAGAATTCATAATGCCCATACTTCGACCTGAATGCTGTCTTGGAAATATCCTCCTTCCGAATCCTCACTTGATGATACCCTGAACGAAGATCTATCTTGGAGAAAACTCTAGCTCTACTCAACTGATCAAACAAGTCGTCGATCCTTGGTAGTGGGTACTTGTTCTTATTGTTGCCGCGTTAAGCTTCCTTTAGTCAATGCACAATCTGGACGACCCATCCTTCTTTTCCACAAGTACCACTGGTGCTGCCCATAGGGATATGCTAGCTTGGATGAACTTCTTCTCTTTCAGTCCTCTATGTGCTGAATACCTTGGCCTGCTCTGAATCTGCCATTCTATAAACTCGATCTGATATCGGTTTAGTTCCATGTACCAATTCTATACTGAACTCAATATCTCTAACCGGTGGTAGTCCTGGAAGTTCTTCGGGAAATACGTCTAGAAACTCTTCAACTACCTTCGGAACTAGAACTTCTTCCATTGTCGTTACTATTCCCTGCCCTTGTTGAGTTGTCTCTGATCTGATTAAGGTGAACCTCTTCATGCCTGGAATGTCAAAAGACGAGGGGAATGACTAAGGTGAACCTCTTTGAGACATGCATGGGCCACCACTAAAACCTTGTCACACCCCAGAACCAGAATACTGGAGAGCGGAGGAATGACTCTGCCAGCTACGTATTACGGGTAGATGAATACTGTATAATATGATCAATGATGTCTAAAAGACGAGGGGGTACATACTACATGAAAGTCTCGCTATGGTCACTTCACATCTATTGTCTCAATCATTCAAACAAGAAACAGTAATAGAGAACATGTAAGATAAAGCAGTAAGGTGTCCCAAACGCTCAGTCAAAATATTCTTGATATCTGGCTTTACAAAATATAGCCAGATAATGAAGCAAGGTATACACAATTGTTATCAGCTGCAGCCTGACTTAATTACAATTATGTAAAAATAAGTACAAGACAATCCGACTAATATGTCGGTGCCAAACGACAAAGTATAAAGTAAATAACAAAACGAGCGGGAAAGTAAGAAACCCACTCCAGTCCTCCTGCGATCATTCCTCTAGTATTGACCATCTTGGAGGTAGAAGTAAGCTGGATCATCGGGGACCGGCTCTAAATCTGGCCATGCAAAACCAGAGAGGTTAGACCTCTAATAGAAAGTACCGCAAGGGAGCACGATATGAGGAATGAAACCAGTAATAAGAGAATATGATAAGAGATCTCTGCTATCTACTAGGATTCACATAACATCACGATACTTCGAACCAACCTCCCAACCAAACAAGGACAGAAGTTGGTCCGTCATGTCCTGACATTCTGATCATCTCAGTTAGGTAACAGAATAGATACAGTACACAAACAAATCAATTTAAAACGGCCATTCACTACTATGGCTTGCTATGATGAGTCCCAGGTTATCCTGGAATTATGCAATGAGGATTCCTCAGTTCTTACTATGTGCAAGCAAGACTAGTCTATCCAGTCAATCAATTGCGCCAATCATGAATTAGACGAGTCCCAGCGGGATGTCCGTCATCAATATACAATATATAATAAATAATATAAGCAGATACCGCTTCTTGCCCGTGTGGCAGATTTGCAGTATCTGTGGGAACCAGCCGGCCTGTAGGGCACTTAATAGTCCCCAAGAGGGCTGCCATGTAAGAACTCGGAAATCCATTCTCTCCATGCAATCATTATTTTATTTAACTTAATAGTCTCTACGCTGAGTGAAATCCCATGCCGTGGATCATGGTCATTCAGAATGAGTACTTTCTGTACATAGTACGGTATGCCCAACTCTACAATGATACCCGTACGGTTAGGTTGTAGGTCTTACATAGCGTAATGCAACAATCAAAACTAACCACGGAATAATCATGCCTTGACCATAAAGTATACATGCTGTTTTTGTAAGATAAATAAATAAATAAATAAATTGAAGCCTGCATGTGCCTGTATGCCAATATTCGGGATTAGCCAGTCGATTACAATAGTTTATAATTAATATGAACGTGTCTCATTCATTTCATTCAATAAGACGACTAGCCAGTCTCTTAGTTCCAACTAGGAACGCATGATCAATCACAAATCAAGATAATAATTAATGTTAATGTCAAGATAACAATTAATGTTAATAAATGCCAAGACGATCAGACAATGTCAATCAATGTCAATTCGGGACAAGGATCAGCCAAAAAGGCATTAGGGCCAGAGTTCATGCGGCCAGGAATTTATTAGTTCATGCGGCTGAGTAAACATGCACATGCGGCTAAGGAACTAAATCCATGCGGCTAGAATAACAAACTCAGCCATGCGGCTAGAAAGGTTAGGCCTCATGCGGCTGAGACAAAAGTAACTCTCATGCGGCTCAAGATGACACAAGTCCCATACGGCTAAGCTGCGGCAAAGAAGACAATCCTATGTGGCTAGCGGCCGTTAAAGCCACGCGGCAAGACTAACATGTAGCGACGGGAAGACATAGCTTACGCGGCTCGGATCTCACCAAATCTATGCGGCTGAGATGACATACAGTCATGCGGCTAAGATGAGCTCGTGCGGCTATACATATTATCCATATGCGACTGAGATGGGTACAAGCCTATGCGACTGAGCTGTGGCAGTTCACATACGGCTGCGGGACTGAATACATATGCGGCTAGAAAGTAGCAAAGCCTTATGCGGCAGATAAAAAAGAGTCTCATGCGGCCAGATTACTCCGTACGGCTCGGGGCTGATCTTTTATGCGGTAGGCAGCGGACCCAGCCCATGCGGCTGAAAAATAACAGCGCTCCTGCGGCCAAGAGAGACTTGCCGCATGAAAAATCATGCGGCCAAGTACTATTCTTCTTCTCCACTTTCTGAGAGAGAAGAAGAACCATGGGAAGCCATTACTTCCAAGCTCTCCAAACCTTCATTCCAACCCCAAATCTGGACTTCCATAGGCCAAAATGGGGTAGAACGAAATTCTCTACAACATGGAACCATCAAAACTTTGAAAAATAACAAAGTTACTAGATCAAAACCTAAGAAAGCCGAAAATGCATTAAACTTAGATCTACCTGAAATGAGCCATGGAAATTGAAAATGCTAAGTACTAAAGTATCTAAGAATCTTAAGAGAAAGACAATGGAACAGCAAAAACAGAGATCCATCAAGAAACAAGTTGGCACTTGCCTATGCGGCTAGGTAGGTGGGGGAGAGTTGATGAGGAAGAAGAAGAGTAATGGTGAAGGAGAGTAATAAAGAGAGAGAATGGGGATGGGGCTTTAAATGAAGGGGTGGTAGTAGGTGGGGGTTTGTTTCGGTTCATGATGAACCAACATAATTGAACCAATCCAAGCCGAACCTAAAGCAAAGCTAAAGCAGAGAGTAAAATACAGAAAATAAAATTACAGGAAATTAATTAACATAAAATTAAAGGGATTTAAATACAGAACAATACATGATAAATATTAAATAAATACATTTAAGCAGTACATGTATTAAAATACGTATTCTGGGAACGGAAAGTGACAGGGCAAGTCCTTTACATCTTTTCAAATATCGTATCCCGACAATCTGGCAGGCGGATAAGAAAATTCTTGTTTTCCAGCTATGAACGCGTCCTTGTTCTTTCTCCAAGGATGACTTACGGACAGAAATTGACGATGACAATCAAAGAGAGAAGTTTTTCCTCCATGCTTAAGGCAGAACGCCTTACTATTTTGCATGCATATCGGACAAGATATGGTGCCGTGAGTACTCCATTCCGATAGCATACCGTATGCGGGAAAATCATTAATTGTCCACATCAGTGAAGCTCTCATCTGAAAGTTCTGTTTCCTGGAAATATCATAGGTCGTGACGCCGATCTCCCACAGCTGTTTCAGCTCATCCACCAACGGCTGTAAATATATATCGATATTCTTTGTCAGATTTTTGGGACCCGGTATGATAGCTGTCAAGAATATATAAGGAGTCTTCATACACATCCATGGTGGCAGATTGTAAGGGGTTAGAATGACCGACCAGCAGGAGTATTGAGATCCCGACTGCCCGAAAGGGGCGAAGCCATCAGAACATAGCCCCATGCGTATATTTCTAGGCTCTGCAGCAAAATCTGGATGGCGAAAATCGAAATATTTCCACGCCTCTCCATCCGAAGGATGTGACAATTCTCCATCGTCCTTTGTGCGTTCTTCGTTGTGCCACGTCATGTGTTCTGCTGTATTCTGAGACATATACATCCTCTGCAAGCGCTTTGTGATCGACAAGTAATGTATATACTTGTACGGACGTCGTTTTCTAGTTGACTTTCTTTTTTTCCTGACTAGCTTGTAACGATCCGCATTACAGAAGCTGCAACTTTCTATGTCCTCGTTCTCCTTGTAGTACAATATGCATCCGTTGCGACAACAATCTATCTTGGCGTACCCCAGTCCCAGTTGTCGGACCATCATCTTCGACTTGTAGAAATTTTTTGGAAGCTCTTTTGATTCCTTCGGTAACACCTCTTTCATTAGTTGTGTAATCCGATCATAGCAAGTTTGTGGCAAGTTAAAATCGTGATTAGGATCCTCCGGATCAAAATTAGGATCCTCCGAATACCGATAGTGCGATACCGATACTGATAGTCCGATACTGATAGTGCGATACCGATACTGATCAAAATTAGGATCAAAATTAGGATCCTCCTGAAACATATCATAGAACTCCTTCGCCTCGGGATTAGGATCCTCCGGATCAAAATTAGGCCCTGCCGCGTCGTACACCATATCTCGTGCAAGGTTCTGCACGTCTCCATAATCAACAGAGTATTCGTCGTCATCGACGACAAAATTCGCTGCAGCATTATCATCAAAAGCATAAGTAGCAGCATTCGCAACCTATCTTTCCGCATATAGTTCACCTTGCGATGACCACAGGCCGTAATCATGTACGAAACCCTTACGGGTCAAATGATCTCTTACACTCACCACTTCTTCGTAACGTCTATTGCGACAATTACGACATGGACACTTGATTTTGTTACCGTCCATAAACTGAGCTTTGCTCATGGCATACTTGAGAAACACTTCCATGTCTGCCTGAAAATTATCACTCACATATATTCTGCTCTCGTGTTGTCGTTTGTACATCCATGTACGATCAACGAAATAACGATCCATCACAGATTGGATGTGAAAATTTGTATAGTAAGACAAACTAAACAGAATTAGTATATAATCATGTAACTGGTGGATCCGCTGGTATTCTAGCTCGAGAAAAGAAAAATCTAAGTACAGTTGTTACTAATAGTTCGATACCGATAGTTCGATACCGATACCGATAGTTCGATACCGATACCGATAGTACGATACCGATACTGATAGTCCGATACCGATAGTACGATACCGATACCGATAGTTCGATACCGATACCGATAGTCCGATAGTCTGATAGTCCGCTAGCGATACCGATAGTCCGATAGTTCGATACCGATATCGATACCGATAGTCCGATACCGATTCTTCGATAGTCCACTAAGTCGAAATGATTTCTCTTAAGCGTCGAGCATATTATACACGGTTCAACTTGACGAGTCAGTAAATATTTTTGTGGTGTTGTATGCTTGCAGCAGCAAATCAAGTTTTAGAGTCATTATAGGTCAATTAATCAAACTGAGTCAATCTATCTATTTCTAAATTGCAAGAGTCCACTTCTAGGATATGGGAGCTATATCCTAAATATCTAGGCTAAAATTAACTTGGTTAGGATACTAGAGTATCCTTACTATCTAGCAAGCACTACCTTAGTCTAGTTACACTAGCATTACCTATATTTCCTACCATGTCTACACTCACACATTACACCCCAAGCCGTCATGCATGCTAATAGGCATGGTAGGCCTGCCTTCATTCCTCACTCTCTAAAGCACACATACACATATGTATATCACAGTTAGATGTATAGATATATACATCTATATAGAAGCACACAACTGATACACTCTAAGGGTCGGTTTTTCAGGAAAAACTTTGTCACGACCCGCACCCACTGTGAGGGTACGAGAACGTAACAACGCCCAGCCTACGCCGCAGTATCGGCGGTAAAACGCTGTCCTAGGTCAACATACATCTAGCAATATAATACTAAGCAGTAAATGAACTCAATCACAACTAAGGAAGAAGAAAGCACGATAAGATATAGAACTCAAGGAAATACAGGAGATAGAATAGACTAAGATAATATCCCAGTAATATCCAGAGTACATAACTCAGCTACTGAATATGAAAGAATATACACGACTCAACATCTCTGAACAGAAATAAAGTCTAGCTAAACTGTCTCAAGACAACATAAAAATAAGATAAGGCCTAACTAAACTAGTCTAGGCAGTGGGGGTGATGTCCTCAGCTAGAGCTGTCCCGAAGAAGGTATCCTCCCAGGCCTCCTCCTCGTCCTCTATAATATTTTCAACAGGTCCAGTCAGGACAGGAGCGAGTACAGTACATCTCAACAGTTCATAGCAGGTTAGAAAATATAATCATACAGTAAAGTAAGATATAGATACTGAAGAAATGTAGTATGTAAGCAAAGAGAGAGAACTGTAATAGAAATATCTACTATAAGTAAAGAGCTACCAGTGACTAGTGATTTAGAGCACAAAGTCGACATATGAACAGCTTGATTGTACATGGCTATACTAAAGAGGCGTACATGGCTATTCTACTTTGGAATTGTTCATATGGCTATTTATACTCTCCCGTACCCCTAATTAATACACAAGGATCCAACCAGGTTATGTTATGATTCTATGTAACAGCCCCCGAAGGGTGGTAAGCCCCCAAAGGGTGGTAAGCCCCCAAAGGGTGGTAAGCCCCCGAAGGGTGGTACATAGTAGTCCCATAAATAGGAATTCTGATAGACCCAATAAATGGGATAAGGATTCAGAGAAGACTCTGTGATCATAAGAGTATATGTCACAAGTGATCAAAGAACCAAAGAAGCATATGATACGCCATGTAAGTAAAACGCACAGAACATAAAGTACCCGATACTTTCTAAAGGGATAACATCTCAGAGAGGGATCCATATTGTACTAATCCGTGTGACCAACGTGCCAGTATCATTTAAAGTAATTTAATGCAGAAAAATAATTCTAAGCAGGATATGAAATGATCAGAGAATGTACTCGCCTGTATCTGAGTGTCCGGATAAAATGTACTGTCCGAGGAGAGGTGTCTGGCTCCTAATCAGAACAGCACAAGTCACAATAAGTCTAAAATGATATAATGAAGTCCTACTATGCATTCTACATGATTCTAGGTCAATCTAGGCCAAAGTCAACTCTTGGTCAACTCTGGTCAACCCTAGAAGTCAAACTAGGTCAAACAAGTCTAAACTAGGCTAATCAAGTCTATACTAGTCTAAACTAGACTAAGCCAGCCTATTCTAAGTCTAACAAGACTGTACAAGACTAATCTAGACTCTACTAGGCCTAACAAACACACCCATGAATCACATGTCAATCATTTATCTAAAAAAATGAAATACTCTATAATATAGGATACACATATTGATATGTTACACAATCTTATATAGAAATACTCATTAGCTTATAGGTTATCCATAATGTACCACACATTCCATATATCATATATATATAATAGCACATACAATATATATAGGAAACTATATATATATATATATATATATATATATATATATATATATATATATATATATATATATATATATATTTATATATATATATATATATATATATATATATTTAAAAAAATATATATATATATTTTATATATATATATATATATATATATATATAAAAAAAAATATATATATATATATATATATATATATATATATATATATATATATATATATATATATATATATATATATATATATATATATATATATCCCAATACATATATTGATACACACACATGATGTGTTATTTAATATAACTAGGATATATACAAACCTATAGGCTATATGTATACCATACAACATTATTGGTTAATACATATATATATATATATATATATATATATATATATATATATATATATATATATATATATATATATATATATATATATACATAGGTGTAGAGAGGGGGACACATGTGCATGTGTCAAGTGATATGTGTGTGTAAATGAAAGTGCACAAGAACATGTGTATGTGGCTGTACAGTAAAGGGAATTTTAGAAAACAGTGTGTGTTTGCATGAGAGGAGTGGTACATAGCAATGTGGGTGTGTGAGTGGCTTGTGTGTAGTGTAACTTGTGTTTGTTGTGGGCATGAGAGATTTGAGGGTTGTGAGTGATACATGTGTGTATCAGTGTCTAACAGGGTGTGAGTGATAACAGGGCTTGTGTTCAGTGAGGTGTTAAGTGAGTGTGAGACATGAGGGTGGCAAGTGTGAGTGGACTGTGTGTATAAGGCAGAATAGGGTGTGCAGGATATGTTAACAGTGAAAGCATGAAACAACATGAAAATCCTTAAGTTATAAGGCATTCAATCTCAAGAAACACATGAACTCATATTTGAGTTCAAACCATGACAGTTTACTTACAACCAAAAATCAGATTCTAACATTTAGGGAAGCCTAGTTTTCACAAGCCAAAACAAAATCAATTCTCAGGAACTCAATTCATTTTATACATCAACACAGTCTCAGGAAATCATATTACTAATTTTAACAAAAATCTCAGTTAAAAAGGAAAGGAAATCTGTTCACTACTTCACAGGTTTACAGGAAAAAGGAAAAAGGAAATCAACATTCAGTTTAAACATTGAACAGTTATTCGATTCTCAGTTAATATATCATAGGAATACAACAACTAAAATCTAAATAAACATATGAAAGTTCAGTTTTTAATATTCAATATCAAGCTAACTGTTCTAAATAAACATATGCTTCATTTCCACATTTCAACTGTTCCCAGTTTTTGATTCTCAGGTTTTCAGAAATTTTGAAATGGAAGGGAATCAATTCTCAGTTAGCTACCACCCAAATTATCAGTCAATGTAAAGAACAACACTGATTCAAATCAGTTTAAGGAAGAAGAATTTCAGGTTAAAGAAGGAAAGTAATCCAATTTCTAGTCCTGCATTTCGAAAACTCAACACCAAGCCAAATTTCGAATGTAAATGAATCAATCATGAACAACAATTATGTCTAGGATCATACATGACTATTTAACACCAATTAACAGGTTTGAATTGGATTAACAGCCTTAAAAGATGAAATCAATCTCCGGTATCAAAATTAGGACTTGAGTACCAGTCGAATACAATCTTAACAATTTCGAATCCAAATCCAACTCAACCCATAACCAATTTCGAATGAAAATAATTCCTTAATATGGACTAACAATCACGGGGGGAAAGTTTACAGTGGGGAAACAATCAATAACAGGCTTCAAAGTTTGGGAAATACTGAAAAATAACCAAGTATTAGGGAGTATCAGCCGAATGGCTTAATCCCCTATTCAAATCCAAAATCACATTGAAACTTAAACTAATATGTGAACCTAATATAAATAGATTATACATGACATTTAGGATCTAAACAACAATTCAAATCATGATTTAAAACATTAAAACGAAATAAAATACAGAGAACCAACTATCACACTGCATGCGCACAGCGCACGTACAGTGCACGCACGAATACGTGTCCGACACGACACGAGGACTCGTGCAACTCGAGGAGCCTCGTGTCAGTCATGGACACAACGTGTGTGTCAAGTTTCAATGGCCAAAGTGGCGTGTGCAAGGAGAAAACAGCCCCGAGTAGCAGGGCATATTTCCTGCCCGCGCGCGCGTGTGCACGACCGCGTGTCCGCGTCCAAAATCCGACATGACACAACACGAAAACGTGTTCAGAACACAAGAATCTCACAAGCGAGATCAAACCCTAATTTTCTATTCAAACACAATCCTAAAATTCAACCGAAATGTCCTTTGGGACATTTCATCAAACACCTAGGTCTATAGGCTGATACGTGTCCATTTAGGACACGAAATGGACACAAAACCTAGGTCTAGGCATACCTATAGGACCAGGACACTTAGGGCTAGGTCTACATGCAAAGAAACTAGAATTTTAATGATGTTTACAATGATTTACCTTTTGGTGTCAAAATGCAAGAAAAGTCTCAAATGGGGGGGGTTCCTCTTGCTAGCAAACTTCTCTAAATTGCCCCAAAGCTGAGGTTGAACACCACAAACAGCAAGAAAATGAAAATTAGGATCTAATGCAATTGATTGGAGGGAAAAAGGAGATAAAATAGAATTACTATAGATTTTTGAAGATGGAGACTTACCTCTTCCAAAACTTGTTCTTCCTAAGAGGCTAGCCCTAATTTCTAAGAGGATACTTATAGGGAGGATTCCCAATGGGTGTAGTGGCTGGCCAAGGCTTGTTAGGGTTAGGGTTTAGCTAGTGGTGTGGGCCTATGGGCCTTTAAGGCTAAGTTATTGATTAAGGTGCAACCACAAGTCATGGCTTATGACTTAAATCCTAACTTGAGTCAAATAATCAAACCATAGGTCAACTCTAGTCTAACTAGGGTTGCATAACCTAACCAAGTCCAAACTCAACTAGGGTTAGCTCCTAGGTTGGTCTACCATGGTCATTGCTAGTCAAAGTCAACCTAGTCAACCCTCATTCAAACAATTCCAAAATAAATTCTAAAAATTCCTATAAATTCAAATAAATTATAATAAAATCAAATAACCCCAAAAATGTCTAAATACCCTAATCACATGGCTAGGCTCTAGGGTAGGCAGTCTCTACTGTTCACTAGCAAAACACCATAAATCACAAGTCATGAATTTAAATAGTTTAAAAAATAATTAAAAATCACTAAAAATCATAATATGAAATAAATATCATTAAATAATAATTATAATTACAAAATTTCAAAATTATCCTCTTCTGGAAAACTGGGTGTTACAAACTTCACTTATTCAGTGACTTTGGTGAAGCGAATGTCCCAAGGATATTCTTAACAAAGAAGGCAGATGAAGAACTCGCACTATCCTTGACACAGTGAACATATACACTATGAACCCAAACTCCATATTCATATTTACTAATCCAAACACCACCAAACTAATGGATAACACCCAATATGGATAACACATTATTTAGCCAATATATAAAATCAGATGAATTTGAGAAGCAAAGCCCCCCGCCGCCCCCGACCAAAGCCCGCCGCCCCAAGCCCGCCGCCCAGCCCCCGACGCCCCCGCCCCAAGCCCGCCGCCCAGCCCCCGACCAAAGCCCGCCGCCCCAAGCCCGCCGCCCAGCCCCCGCCCCAAGCCCGCCGCCCCCCGCAACCCGGCCACCCACATCCCTCCGTCCACCGCCGCCCCCCGCCGCCCAGCCCCCGACGCCCCCGCCCCAAGCCCGCCGCCCCCGCTGCCCCTACGACACCGCGCGCACGCGAGAGAGAGAGAGAGGGGATTACCTTCGGGAGAGAGAGAGGAGAGGACGCCGACGCCGATCACCGAAGCTGCGGGAGAGAGAGAAAGATAGAGAGGAGAGAGAGTGAATTTGGGGGGAATATGAAAAGTTTTTCCCGTCGTTTCAATTTAAGTCTGGAACGTATATTTAGCGATGGATTAGCGATGGATTTTTATCCGTCGACCATTAGTCGCTCTTTTTGATGCTTGCCGACGGAATATCCGTCGCTACGTAGTCGAAGAACTGTCCCGCCAATTCTTTCCATAATTCCCGCCAAATAATCGACTGCATAGCGACGGATAAATATCCGTCGCTATATCTCCGACGCTCTAGCGACGGATGAGCGACCTTTTCTCCCCCTAAAAATAAAATAAAAAATGTAACGGCTTATCGTCGGTACTCCGTCGGCTAGTTGCCACAAAGCCGTCGCTATCGCCGACGGACAATATCCGTCGCGAATATTCCGTCGCTAATTGACTGTATTTTGGTAGTGGATCTAGAGGACCATCTTGTAGACAAATAGTATGAGGCCACCACAGCACCACTCAATAGGTGTGGCAACTCCAAACAAGTGAATAAAAGTGCCCAATGTTAAAGGTTCAGTGTCAAATACTTGAAAAAAAATTTAGAGAGAGAGATAATACGAGGGAAGTCATGGAAATAACTTTATTATGTTCAGTGTACTCCAAACTGGAAGTCATGGAAATACCTTTATTTTGTTCTCTACACCTGGCTTTACTATGTAGCCTACATTGTCATCATCATATATAACTTGGTACAAAGTAGCTAAAATATGAGGATGAACATATTCCTCATTGCTCAGTACAAAGTACCTTTATTTTGCTCTCTACACCTGGATTCCCCATTTGTTTGAAATTAACAGACAATTAACAAAACCTAAAAATCATCAAAACCCAAAAAATTAGAGAAAGAGAGAGATAGTACGAGGGAAGTACCTTCGTTGCTTCGACGATGCTCAAAATCTTCAAATTTTGAGAGAAGGAAACCTGAAACCCTATGGAAACAAAACCCTAAAAAAATCAAAACCCTAAGAAAACCAAAACCCTAAGAGATTGTGAGAGAGAAGGAGAGGTATACCTTCGTAATAGGAGAGAAGAGGAAGGGTTCTAAAGCATTCGCCATTCACAGGAGAGAAGAAGAGGGAAAGGGGGGAACCATCCAGAGATGAGTGCGGGAAACATTTGGGAATTTTTTTTCCTTTTGGTGCTTTGTAACACTTCTTCGTGGCACATGTTTTGCATGTGACCTAAGCTTTAAATTTGTCACAGTTTTTACTGTTACAAATAATATAAAAATAAATTAAATTATAGAACTAGAATTTTCGTAATGGTTTTTACTTATAGTAACGGTTATAACTGTTGCTAGCTTGTCACGGTAATAACCGTTACTAATCGAAAGAAAATTGTGTTACGATTTGCATATTATGGCATCCAAGCAAGGAATCACTTTCCCACATTGAAGTAATCAGTTTCCTTTCCACATTCCTTGGCATTTTCAAACATCGGAAAGAAAAATCAATGAAAAATAAAAATTTCAAAGGAAAGGAATTGATTTTCTTTCCCTTCCATTCCGTGAACCAAACGAGGCCAAAATGTCAACCTGCACTCCTCCCTCCAAACATGCACAAATTAATGCTATATTTAATGTAAGGATAGATTTGTAATTTGAATGTTAAAAAAATTAAAGAGGTGTGCTGAATGACATTTTAGGAGTATTAATAGCAGCACCATATATATATATATATATATATATATATATATATATATATATATATATATATATATTTTTCAGCATATATATATATATATATGTATATATATATATATGTATATATATATATATATATATATATATGCTGAAAAAAAAAAAAAAAATATATATATATATATATATATATATATATATATATATATATATATATGCTGAAAAAACTTCCGAGTATAGGAAAGCACATTGCCAATTTATGCTAATCTAGGATACCACGAATCATTCTGAAGTTCATACATAATTCTTACAGTCATATTATTGTATATTCCATCTGTCAGCGGATAGTATTGGGTGACATTCAAGAGAATTGAAACTGATAGTTTTTTTTTGGAGATATTTATTTTGAACTCTAGATAATAGTTCAACATCTATATAGCAAATCCAAGTGTATTTCAATATATAATATATAGTTTTTTATTGATTTCTACACATGAAGAGTGATAATCCATGTGGTTGGCATGGTGGGTCTTTTCCTAGAGGACAAGGATTAAGACATCATAGAAACATTCTTTTTTTTATTCCTCACCCATTTGGGATTTTCTTAGGAGCTAAGTCCCGAAGGAGCTTAGCGACTCGTAAGAAGAATGCAAAGTGACGCTATGATTACACACTTCGCACGTACGTATTGGATGCGAGATGACGTTTTTGTGCTTTATTGTGCTCGTTTTCGTGCGAGTTGCAGTGTGAAGCACACTGAGCAGTGTAGGTGTGTGGGTGCTGGATATTGCGCTTGGGCGTTCCGCATGGACGCTGCATGTCATCGCGGACGCTGCGTGGTGGCGCTTCACATGAAACTGCTTTTGTACTGCACGAAAATAGCGTTGGTGACGGTTTGAGTGGATTTCTTGTTGTAGCAGCTCCTTATCTTCTGAAATTTGAAGATAATGGTTCCTAACCACCCCTTATCCGTGGAATTTGTCTCCCGATTAAGTGGTTGGCGACTGATTAGGGGATCCTATATATATATATATATATATATATATATTCTTCTCTTCTCTTTTGAAAGGGAGATATATCTAAGAGATATACTGCTATGAGAGTAGTTTACAGCAACCACAAAATCTACAAAAATACCATTCGTTCATCCAGTTCGAGTTCCGCAGCAACAGTGACAAGGAGCATTCCAGAAGTCCAATACATTCAACTTGTTGGTTCATGAGAGCAGATCGACGATAAATGATCGAATCTTACTTTGAACAACGGTGATCTTCATCATACCAGTCAGAAATTCTTTTGTAGTTTCTTCTTTTATATTGTTTCAGTTTCTATTTCTATCTCATTATAGCAACTGTGATTGCAAAAAGATATTATTACTTTCTGATTTCAGCAACTTGTTGTTGCTACATTTCTATTCATCCAGTTCGAGTTCCGCAGTGACAATGAGCATTCCAGAAGTTCAATACATTGTACTTGCTGGTTCATTAGAGCAGATCGACGATAAATGATCGGATCTTACTTTGAACATCGGTGATCTTCATCATACCAGTAAGAAATTTTTTTTTTGGAGTTTCTTCTTCTTCATATTGTTTCAGTTTCTATTTTATCTCATTAGAGCAACTGCGATTGCAAAAAAACATTATTATTTTCTGATTTCAGCAACTTGTTGTTGCTACATTTCTATTTCAAAGAATCAATTTGTAATCTTAATACCGTACAAGTTGTAGTCAGAAGAGGAGTTACAATCTGATTGCATAAATTTATAACGCTACAATCAACTGTGATATTTCAATTTTTAGGTACGTCAATACAATCTTAGTAACCTGATGATAACAGGTTCGGTCTCCTGCCACTCTTCCCGCTCTTTCCTTCTTAGTAGGGCCACAAATTCTCAGCCATCCTGATCAAATCCACCTTTAATTAGTCTCATAATTTCTCAGCCACCTTGCTAAGACCAACTGCTACCTATTCCTTCCCTATCCAAGATTATAATCTTTTTTGCAAAGAACTCATCCTTAAAGTTACTAAAGATTGTTTGACGGTGGTTGGTTTGGATATGAAAGATGTAGCTCGGCTCTTTCAGGGTCTTGAACCTTTCTTCCACAATGTATGCAATTTCAATTCCCTGAAGTTAAATTCCATTTGGAAATGAAAGCTGTAAGGTCACGTTTGATTCGCAGAATCATGATATTGAGAATTTTTTTATTTTTATGTTTGGATGTCAAAGAAATTGATGAGGAAATAATAGTGATTTCCAATGGAAGAAAAATTAGAAAATAAAATGATTCCACCTATCTAATCCTTGTATTCCATTTACTTTTCAATTTTCTTGACACTTCCAAACATCGAAAAACTCAATGAAAATTGTAATTTTCCAATAGAAAAAAATACGAAAAAATTAATTTTCTTTCTATTCCTTTTTCGCGAACCAAACGAGACCTAGATGGAAAGTCAGAAACGTGGACATGGACAAGAACTGTCTTGCATGCATACTGATCACCTAGTCCTTCCTTGTGTATCGGAAATACAAAACGAGTGCACTGTAAAAGAACGAGAACTAAATCAATATATTCCACGACGAAACATCCGAAGGATAACTGTACACTTATACGATCTTTATCGAGAGAGAGAGGAGTTCTGCCATATAGCAAAATTATTCACGGTCTTTCCGTTGAATGATTTGGATCCCTGATCAAATAAGGAAGACTGGTGTGTAATTCCTGACAAAGTTGTAACTATTCATCTTTGTGCTCTTCAAATATAAGATATTTCATCTTGTGTGCACACCAATCAATGAACCTAAACAAGCTGAGTAGATCTACAGTTAATCATTTTATTTATTTATTTTCAGTACATGCGGTCTCAGTTAAATCGGGTCTTCCTGCACACGATTTTTAGTCGGTCGTCATATCATTTCGGACTCTTCGTACGGATCTTGTCCGCACCGACTTTGTCATCCCCGTCCCACACGCACACCTCGCGCACTCCGCGCGCTCCAGAGTTCTACAAGACGGCCGTGACGTCTTTCGACGCCCGCAACTCAACGTCTCGTTTCGTCCACGACGCCGAAGGTGCTTCCGACGTCTTCACGACGCCTACAACAACCAATGCCGCTCAGCCATCCGTTCTATGCGCACGACGTCCTCTCGACGTCCTTACGGCGCCACACGACGGGTCGCGTGGTCGGCCGTCGTTTATACCCATGATAGAGTGGTGCCGGTTCTCGACCGTCCGCGATGTCCTAGCCATTGAGTTTTCATGCACGGACGTCCCATTCTAGTCCACGTCAGCTCAGATCGTGGCCATTTTTTATCATTCCTCCGATGTTATCGATGCCCTGCATCGGACAGACCAGGCTCATGATTGCCCTACAGTTAATCATTTTACTTGCTCCAATGCAACATGAAATATGGAGGTATGTTCTTTAGTTTATTATAATTATCAATCAATACCCACAACTTAACAAAGTCTAAAAAGTTATGCTTCGACTTCAACCTTTTGCGAGAGAAGTTCATGCAGAAAGTTAAAGCAAGGTTCGAATTATCCATCGAAACCTATCAAAAACTGACCGATTGAACTGCGAGACTGGGTCTAAATGAACAGCATTACTCATTAGATTAAAAAATGGAGAATAAAGTTGTCACGCCCCGATTCGTAGAGTCATTTATTCACACATTTTATCTCTTAGAATCGATCGTCCTCGCTTGGGCGTGATGCCGTACAAGTCTGGTATTGCACTTGTACAAGGCAAAGATGGTAAATAATTGATTTTCTTCAAATAGGAACACATCGCAGCGGCAGAAGCAGATAAATTGAAGTTAATGAGGACAATCTTTTTCATTGAATAGAAATAGATCACTTCTTTATAGCAACGGAGATAAAAGGATAACTTGAAGTCACACAGAGATATATAGAACTTTATTCTCTTTATTGATAATTGAAGAAGAGTACAAGACTTGTATTGAAGTACAATATTTACAGCACATCTCACTTTACATTGAAAGCCAACTGAACCATGCTATACAGCTTACATTTGATATTTGGATACAATGAATTACAACTCGATATACCAACTTGGCTTACAATCTCACTGGTACAATTGATTACAATATTCCATACATTATGCCCTTTATAAACAGAAGACATCATCTTACACAAGGAGAGCTTCTGTATGTCCAACAAATCTTCGATGCCGCGAAACCAATCAAGCCAATCTTCGTGTGTAGAATATCCCAAGCACGAGCACCTGCCCACAAAACGTGGGTCAGCACATCATCTATGTACTGGCGAGCAGAATCCAACCCACTCGCACAAACCAACATTAAAGTGATCATTTAAGCAAGCATTTATTAGAGTGATCTTTCTACTTGGGGCCTAACATCAGTTTACAGTTCATGGGCAATAATCAGAGTGAAGCATGTAAACATATTCTTAGTAGCATTCATGTGGACATATCATTTTAGCATTCTTGGTGTTATCATGCAAATGCGTCATTGAGGCATCGTTAACATTAACATCTTAAATATGTTATGACAATTCTCACTTCCAGCATCACTTAGCATAGATGTTATGTTTGAGCACTATTTAAAGTAAGGCATCTTTCTAGCATACTTGAATGGAACATGTTAAGCAGACAAGTTAAACCAACTTATGCAATATCACAATTATGTAATTTCTTACCGATAGCTGACTTCTCGTAGCTGCATCAAATACAGGTTATCCGATACACTTACTCTGCCTGCACAAAATATTCATTAGCATGCATCCTGACTACATGGTCACTGGTGTTGTTAAACCATATGGACTCTTTTCATTTCATTTCATTTCATTTCAAGATAATACGGTCAGCATAGTAGGTGGCGAGCCTCTATGCCACCCCGCCTTATCCGTGCTCCCCTAGCACTCATCATTATTTCCTCCTAGGCCGAATCGGTCCCCAGGGCCCTAGGAACCGTTCGAGGAAATTATTACTCAAACCTTGTATACAAGTTGTCCATGACCATGCGAATGTATGTCCGACTCGATTGAGAACAAAATCGCATGGTAAATATGTTAACGAAATTAAAGACAACAGTGCATCATTAGTCATATTCAATGACTTATTCATTTCATCATTACCATCATTTTATTTGGTGATCTCAACGATCCCAGCTTTATCATTTCTCATTCATTGCTTCATTGCAATGTATCTCATATCATTCCTTTCTTAAGAGGAACGTAACATTCATTCATTTTATAGGGACATTTATTCATTCATTCATTTCTTATAAGGGACAGGCAGCATTTAATATTCTTGCAACAGTTATACAGAGAGTACATGATTCTAGTGTTTCATTCAGTTCATTGGGTCGATAGCATAGCCAGTTCATTTCTTATTCTATCATTCATAAGGCATCTCATTATTCAAGTGTTTACTTGTTTCGGCGGCGTTAAGCATAAGGGGCAATGTTATCAATTCATTCTCAGGCCTCAAATCACATTAGCAGTTCAATGTGTTGTATATTTTAATAATTCTCAACATAGACATCTCTATTATTCAGCAACTAAAACCTGGGACATTTAGGGACAATTCATAGCATTTCAATACTTCATTTATTAAGCATGAAGGAGTAAGGAGGAGGAAGGACAGTTCCACTCACTTGCAATAAAGGGTCTTCCTGTTCCGATCACACACCATTCCACTATGCGTAGCTCCACCAGCGAGCCACGTTCCAATGCCCATTCCATCTAGCCAGCTAAGTGAGACTGCATCAGTCTCAATTCTTTCGATTCCCAACATAAGTCACGATCCAATATTCTGATCCCATCCAATAAGCTAACCAAATACCTCGTACGGAGCGGGGCATTACATAATATACCACTCAGAAAAAGTTTCGTCCTCGAAACTTAAGAAAATAACTCATCTACTAGATTCACTTAATCATAATGAGTTACTCATTCAGCTTCAATTCAATATTCATTTCAGCCCACTCGGTCATTTCAAAATAGCTATCCAATTGTATCATTTTAATCCATCAACGATTCAATCCATCTTTTTCTTTTCCAAATACTTATAACTTTTCATTGATTCACCAACATTTTCCTTGCGTTTCTATCTTGGTCGCAACATATCACTTCGTTTGGATTCATACACATAATTTAGGCATCCCCAAAACATATGCATTTCAGCCAAAGTCCGCGCTAGTACGATAATTTCTTCCCAAAATGTTATCTCAGTCGCAACCTATCACTTCGACTGGATCCATACACATATTTTAGGCGTCCCCAAAACATATGTACTTCAGCCAACTTCCATGTTAGTGCGATTCGATCAGCCATGATATAACTCTCTTTTCTAAACCCGACTTAGCATCCTTTTAATTGACTTATCACTTTATTCACTTTGCCACAATCAGTATCTTTCCGGCCATAATACTTAATATCAGGGACAACTTGGTTAAGCTCTATACCCAAGCATAACATTTCTATCATTCGATCAAGGGTCTAACTTAAAGCCAATCATATCAAGAGTTTACAACATGCAATCCTATTCCTTCCGAATTCCAACAATATTTCTCACCGAGGCAATTCATCTTTTCTATAAGACACAATCCGACGTCACCCACAATCGATTACCCGAGTCAGAGTATAATTCTATGCAACAGTCAAGGTTAACTTAGCTACCTGACTATAGGTACACTCAAGTCTTACCTTACGATTGCAATTCCCACTTATGGCCGACATATAATCATCAAGGGTCAAATGTCACGCCCCGACCCAGAATCACCCGAATCATCGTCCTCGCAGGGGGCGTGATGCCACACGAGCCTGGAGTTGCGCTCGTGCAAGGCAAGGTGACAAGTTCTCAAATGGTTATCTTTTGATTCGATATTAACAACGATAGAAAAAACAGAGTATACGAAATAATTCTCTTTATTGATATCCAAAACTGAGATTACAATGGCTTTCGATAGCCTAACAATATATGCCAGATTGGCTACAACACTCAGGTTCTCTCTTGCCCACAAAGGATTTCACCGTTCCATACATCATGCCTTCTATATCTCGGCCGCATCAATCCAGTTGCATAGTCCGAGCGTCAATGCGATCGCACGCTTCAATGCGCTTCGGCATTCCAAGCCTCAACACGTTCAAGCAACGCTTCGCCGCGAGCAATCCATTCCCTGTACCCTGCATGAAGCTGGTGGGGGATCAGTACGTTCGTCCTCGCATGTACTGAAGCAAAGATCATCTTTCCAAACCGACATTGTAATATTTTTGTTGAATTATGCAACTTAGCTTATGATCTTGCTATGTTCTCCTTAGGGTCAATTTTATGGCATCTTCGAAAGCTGAAAGCATGTTATCATAGCAGCATGTTATCGAATTGAATAGACAAGCAAACAAGAAATCTCGTATTTGATTCGTGGCGTGACTTCTTACCAAGTCGACGCACTCGCCCTTGCACCGATGCAAGATGAATACGTCGTATTCCTTCCCTGTCATGTTATATGTGCATCTCTAAGCAAGATCTATGCGTGCGGGACACATATGTGCCTACACTTTCAACCCATCTTTCCTTAACTATATGAAGGTCGTGGGCGTATCCGCGCCGGAATGGACTAAAGGAGTTTCTCTTTTATTTTTCCTTACTTTCTTTTCTCTCCTTTTTTTCTCTCTCGTGTTTGGGTAGCCCGACGTTTCACGGGTCGGGTTGCTATCCCAACTACCGAAACTTACCGCGTGCCTACCATCATTTGCGGCTTTTCACATTTACGACCGAGTGCTAATCGGACTTCGCAGATATACGCCTATCAAAGATTATATCCCTCCTAGGCCGAACGGTCCCGGTTCCCCGGTGCGTCCATTCGGAGGGAACGTTCCGTGCATGGAAGATATCATCGCAATTATCTCAAGTCCATTCCATTCGACCATGCAACGCACTATCATTCAAACAACCAAACATAGTCTTGAGTCCGAGACTCAGACTTATCATCTCGTATTTCTTCCATTTAACTTTCTATGTTCTTTGTTTCGTACTTCGTTTCAATGTTCAATGGCATCATGCCTCAACTCAATGCTCGTCAACCGAACGACCCGAAGGTCTCGAACACCTTTCGAGGCATTATGTCATATCCGACAGTTCTGCCACATTTATGCCACAACAGTATTCTCTCGCAACGAAGCCATCTTTTATTATCCCGTGCACGTAGGCACGTTTCGACCGTATTTCCATGTTCTATAACTTAGCATTCAATGTTCGGGGCTTGCGCGCTAGGGCGCTCGTCTATTGTCTTTCAATGTTCTAGCCGTCTAACTCATATGCAAAGGCACGGTATGGTTCGTGTACTAAGGCACTCGTCGAGTACAGTTATTCCATGTTCTTACGGCTTACGCACCGAGGCGTTTGCCTTTGCGATATCTAATGTCCCATAGCGACTCGTGCATTTGATGCACGTTTCATTTCAATTGTACTAACTTAGTGTTCGACACACACTATAATTTATCTCCGATCGGACCACGCCCGTGGCGTCGATAGGTTAACTTAGCATACAATGATATATTTGACTTATCGAATGAAGGAGTAAAAAGAAGTCAATCCTCCCACCTTGAGTCGATATGCCTTCGTCGTTTCGCCGAGCCGGTACGGCTCGATTCTCTAACTTTGTTGCACGGCCACTCTCCTGACTTAGCCATTCGAGCACTTCGTGCTTCATTGAATCATACGTCCGATTTGCCTTAGCGTGCCCAAGTCTCAGCCCGTCGAAAGACGACGATTTGATTTTGCGGACCCTTTACTAAATATTGCAAAAGATCGACCTCTAATATTTTCCCGTCAAAGTATAACCTGCACACGAAACTAACTAAAATCAATACTTGCATCGATTCGGACTTGCGCCTTGGTCGATTCGATTTCTTAGAATCTTCGAGCCGATTCAACGCACTCATCCTTCGGGGCAACGCGGTGCTTTGTATCGATTCAACTCGATACATTCTTTCGGGACAAGGCAACTCTTCGCATCGACTTATATTCGATGCGTTGCTCGGGACAACTTAACTCTTCGCATGCTCGGGACAACGTAACTCTCGTATCGATTTGCATCGATATATTTCATTCGGTCAACGCGACTCGTTGAGTCAACGCTTCAGCGTAATGCACCGTGCGGAGCGGGGCATTACAGAATATACCACTCAAAACAAGGTTCGTCCTCGAACCAAAACCAACACTCCGACTAAGTGTCTTACAGATCGTTTCACGATCTCGTCCCACCAATGTTGTTCAGTTTCATACTATCTCGCAAGCTTTTCACTAACATTTCAAAGTCATCACTGCAGCTTGATTTGAATTTTGTATACAACTCGATTTGGATCCATACCTATATTTAAGGCGTCCCGAAGATATATGTATTTCGACCAAGCCCAGTCGTAGCAAATTGGAACAAAGCTGACAGGTAAATTTCAATCCTATGCTTGCCATCTCTTACTCTCGATCAGACTTATCCTTAGCAACCATTCTCGAAATTTTATCGCATACGTATATTCGATACATACGTGATTCATTCAACAAAGTCACTGCACGCTACGCGATTCAAAAATTGCATTTTTCGTTTCGTATGTTTCGTATGGACTATCAATTCTATGCGTCACGTCGAGCCGTCGCACATCCGATCACAACGAGTCTTCGCAACGCCTTGCGTTCGACGCCGCTACCAACTTATTTTCGAAGTCTCGCTATGCACTTATCTCAATACGATTTCTTTTGTTGACTTACAAATGCATCAACATTCAGGGCTACGCCCGCTAGGTTACTTTCCCAGGCACTGTGCTTAACTTCTTCCGACGCAACTTTAAATTGACATTGCACAAAAGCCACAATCTATCCGACACAAAAGTTTACATCAAGGCGACGGTGCTCAGGACAACGATCGCCTTGACACGAAGTCTCTACGATGCATTTTACATCCGATTTCCTAACAAGTAGGAATTCACTAGCCAAATTCCCAACTTATCCGTCTCGCAACATCGAATATAAGTTTGATTCACGCAAGCTCAATTGCAAGGTGAATCCGAATCTAACGACATGACTCATAAGCCATTCCCTTATCGTTCTCTCTCGTGCATAGCACGATTCTCGCAATCGCCTATCCGAATCACCAAGTATTCATCCGACGAATACTCAAAATCTAACTATATCATTCTCAATCGAAAGCTGTTCCAACAATTCTCGATCGCCTAGACTTATCGTCAACATGCACCGTGTTATATTTGTTATCGGTGCAATCTCATATGCGATATCGCATGGGTCATCTTACGGTCTGCAGCATTTAATTTGATTTGGCGGTCAAGTCTTCTAGGGTCAGCTGCCCCGAAGCTACGCTCGATAATTGTGGATCATTAACGAAGGACAGTTTACAACGAACTATGCTATATCTTATTTCGGAGCCAAATCACGTTCCGACGATTCTATACGACTACCCAAATTTCGGACAAAACTGTTTCTATCGGCGTAACTGATGCGCAACTATCCTCCGAGTCAAGTCATACACTACCGTCAATGATTTCGCAAATTTACGAAACATCTACTCGTATCGAGTTCGAGTTTATCTTATTCGCGGATCGACACATGAGATGCTATACGCATCGAACAATCGTCGATGACTTATAGTATCGTCTTTGATCAATCACAAAATTTACGATCAATCAAGTTCGTTCATTCTCGTATCGTTACTTACAAAATTCTATAGCACGAGGCACACTCTATTTTGTATTCTCACATCGCTTACGTTTTCTTACGTATCGATCTCGATACGCCGTATCCATTTCGATAACGTAAGGTCAACTTTGAATCCGTTTCGACGTCAACTTAACTCGTATTGCATACATCCAAGTTCGCAACGAGCTTTTCCATATGCATCAACTTGCTTTTCGATTTTCCGTATCCCGCTATACTTTGATCGCGTAACTGAGTTACCGATTATCCAACATCGAACCCTCGAGTTATACGATCACGCCCTCTAAGTTTCGCGTATTTTTCAGTCGTACTCAAATGAGTTTCGCCATTCGTAATCCAACTTTTTCTTAGGCACGATTACTCACGTCAACCAACTCTTCACCGAAGTCGCACATCATGCGATTAAATTTATAATTCGCATCGCCTAACATTTCTATCGAAATTGCAAGTCGTACGATTTGATTCGTCTCGCCCAATATTTCTATCGACATCGCAAGTCGTGCGATTCGATTCGTCTCGCCCAACATTTCTATCGAGATCGCAAGTCGTACGACTCATTCATAAGCTCGAGTTTTCCTTTTCCGTCGATCCGATTATTGCGTCAAGGCATAATCGTTCCGCTAGTCTCGGTCGTCTGACCGACTTATAAATTCCGTCTGACGTATCATTCATTAATACGAGTCTCGCCTTATCGTCCCAACCGATTTTCGAAGAACACTTGCATCAACACACCGTCATACAAATTTTCAAACGAGTCTCGGTACTCTCCCGTTCGTTGCAGACAAACCTTTCGCAATTCTCACAACGCACCGATGCAATTTATCGCACAAGTGCTATACCATATACCACTCGGAATCGAGTCATTCATCGCCTACGTGGTATGGCATATACCCCTCGGAATTCAAGCCATTTCCCTCGCACTATACTTAGTATAAACCAATATTTTCTTCCTACTCACGATTTCCGCAGTGATCGTGCTCGATCACAACCGTAACTTTGATTCTATCAAAATCCGACACAACTCGGTCAATGTTCTCGTTTGCCAACATAAGTTTGTGTGCAACCGAACGATTCATTCTATCGTTTTACGATTTCAATTCTTTTCTTACGTTGCATCTCGTGCAACAATTATTTTGACATACGTTGCACCCCGTGCAACAATTTTACTTTCGATACGCGTTGCACATCGTGTGTAGTGCCCCGAAATTTGTGATACGTATTTTATATGTGTTCGTATTTCTGACCCGTATTTCTTTTTTCCTTGATTAGTTAGTTGTGGTTTATTTTCATATTTAGTATTATGGTTTAATTGTGATTTATCGTTCATGAATTAATTCTGATTAGTGGAGCTTGGTTTTATTTGGATATGAGGAGGATTGGGTTGGCTCGGTTTGGCCTGGCTTGGTTTGGGTTGGCTTGGTTCGGTTTAGGATTGCTCTTGGTTCATCATGAACCAAGGGGTGAACCCCCTACCTACCACCACCACTCATATTTATTACATATTCTTCTTCTCTCTCTTCATTAATCTCTTCTTCTTCTTCCATTTACTCCCTTCACCTACCAGAGAGAGAAGAGAGAGGTCTAGGCAAGTGCAACTTGCTTCCACAAGAGAGCCCATTTTTATTGTTCCATTAGCTTCTCCTCATGTTTCTAAGACACATTAGAACTTGTCATTTTCAATTTTTGAGGCTTTAATTTTTGTAGATCTAGAAATTAGTTATTTTTGAATTTTGGTGGTTTTAATCTATCAAACTTCTTTGTTTTCAAGTTTTGATGGTTCCATGTTGTAGAGAATTTTATTCTACCCAATTTTGACTATTGAAAAGTTGGATTTGGACTTGTTTTGACCAAGTTATGGACTTTTGAAGCTTTGGATTCAACCATGGAGTTCTTGCTGATTTGGAGAAGACAGTGAGCAGTACGCGAGCTTTTAGCTTGCGTCACTGAGCTGCGCGCGCTCTTTAGCGCAGCGTAGTCTGACTCATACGCTGCCTTGATGAGGAGTCATATGGACCTCATACGCTGCCTTGATGAGGAGTCGTATGGACCTCATACGCTGCCTTGATGAGGAGTCATATGGACCTCATACGCTGCCTTGATGAGGAGTCATATGGACCTCATACGCTGCCTTGATGAGGAGTCGTATGGACCTCATACGCTGCCTTGAAGAGGAGTCGTATGGAGTACATAGGCTGCCTTTTGGGAGGAATATGTCTTGCATACGCTGACTTGAGCGTAGCCTGACTTGAGCGTAGCCTGACTTGAGCGTAGCCTGACTTGAGCGTAGCCTGACTTGAGCGCAACCTGATGTTTAGGCGCAACTGGACCTGACCCTACTTACCCTGACGCAACTTGGCTAATGCCACTTGTTGGCCATAGTACCCCTTGCTCCCCCCCTTGGGCGCATTATGTCCCCATATTCCCCTTTTTATGATTTTTGCACCCATTTTATATCCTTACGCCTTTTGTCATGAACTTGATAATCCCGAATTTATTTATTATGCTTGGAATGATAATTGAGCAATGCTTGATAGTGGCCCGCCGTGGTGCACTCATGACTTGATAACTTGACCTGCTACACATGACATGACAGTGACCCGTGGTGGTGCACTCTTGACAAGTACCCTGACAATGCATGATAGTGGCCCGTCGTGGCGCACTCTTGACAAATTAATTCATTAGCCTGGACACCGTGGTTGTTTGCATGGATTGTGCTTGTATAAACTACGTGTCCGGTTGTGTCATGCATCATGTCTAGGGCATGATCCCTGAGTACCACGGTCAGGGATTCATACTGAATCTGGCTAGGTTAATGACTAGATTGATCAAATAGTTCATGGAGAATTTTCCAGTTACCTGTTGCCCCTTTGGTCCCGGCCTTATATATATATACATGGGATTTGTTGCTATCCGTCGAGATGAGCGCACTTCCAGCCCGCCGTCGAGTGTGGTACCTTAGAACACATGTATCTTACTACAGTGTGTCTGCTATATCCTGCTATCTTTTCCTTTTCTTGCTGGGATCACTCAGGTAGTAACAAACAGGTAACCACACTTGGAATTCTCATTGCATCTTGCTAGTAACTAGGCATGTGATAACCCTAGTTAGTTAAAGTATCAAGCCGTACTTATTGCTTGGCCGTGATTGTTGGATGGGGTTCAATCTGTCTAGTCTTGTCTTGATCCTGTACAAGATTGTTACATGTCTCGATTTCTTATATTTACCTTGCCGATAAATGGTGGGAGAAGCCAAGTTCCGTTCAGACGAAGGGTTACAACCCCGGTCCTTGTTTGATTTACGGGTTGTAACCTGGTTATCTGAATAGTCCCATGATTATCTCATCGTATATCATCCTGTCATGCTTTTCCATATGTTCTGTCTTTTATTGATTCTGTACAAGATTGTCTTTTATATTCACCTGTCATGCTTTTTCTTAAATTATTGTCTCTTATTATGTAATTATATTCTTGTGCTAATTTACTGGTTTTAGTTCTTAAGTGAAGCCTCCTTTGTGGCACTTGCTCTTTCTGGGGTCTGACCCAGCTGGTTTTGTATGGCCAGATACCGGAGCAGCAGCAAAGGATCTACCTGCCTTCCAGCCACATGGTGACTACTAGAGGAAATCCTGGCAACGAGTGGGTTATTTTTGGCTCTCCCACTCTATTGTATATTTTCATTTTGAGGCGTTTAGCCGCAATAGCCTAACAATATATGCCAGATTGGCTACAACACTCAGGTTCTCTCTTGCCCACAAAGGATTTTACCGTTCCTTACATCATGCCTTCTATATCTCGGCCGCATCAATCCAGTTGTATAGTCCGAGCGTCAATGCGATCGCACGCTTCAATGCGCTTCGGCATTTCAAGCCTCAACACGTTCAAGCAACGCTTCGCCGCGAGCAATCCATTCCCTGCACCCTGCATAAAGCTGGTGGAGGATCAGTACGTTCGTCCTCGCATGTACTGAAGCAAAGATCATCTTTCCAAACCGACATTGTAATATTTATGTTGAATCATGCAACTTAGCTTATGATCTTGCTATGTTCTCCTTAAGGTCAATTTTATGGCATCTTCGAAAGCATAAAGCATGTTATCAAGCAGCATGTTATCGAATTGAATAGACAAGCAAACAAGAAATCTCGTGTTTGATTCGTGGCGACTTCTTACCAAGTCGACGCACTCGTCCTTACACCGACGCAAGGTGAATACGCCGCATTTCTTCCCTGTCATGTTATATGTGCATCTCTAAGCAGGATCTATGCGTGCGGGACACATATGTGCCTACACTTTCAACCCATCGTTCCTTAACTATATGAAGGTCGTGGGCGTATCCGCGCCGGAATGGACTAAAGGAGTTTCTCTTTTATTTTTCCTTACTTTCTTTTCTCTCCTTCTTTTCTCTCTCGTGTTTGGGTAGCCCGGCGTTTCACGGGTTGGGTTGCTATCCCAACTACCGAAACTTACCGCGTGCCTACCATCATTTGCGGCTTTTCACATTTACGACCGAGTGCTAATCGAACTTCGCAGATGTACGCCTATCAAATATTACATCCCTCCTAGGCCGAACGGTCCCGGTGCCCCAGTGTGCCCGTTCGGAGGGAACGTTCCGTGCACGGAAGATATCATCGCAATTATCTCAAGTCTATTCCATTCGAACATGCAACGCACTATCATTCAAACAACCAAATATAGTCTTGAGTCCGAGACTCAGACTTATCATCTCGTATTTCTTCTATTTAACTTTCTATGTTCTTTGTTTCATACTTCGTTTCAATGTTCAATGGCATCATGTCTCAACTCAATGCTCGTCAACCGAACGACCCGAAGGTCTCGAACACCTTTCGAGGCATTATGTCATATCCGACAGTTCTGCCACATTCATGCCACATCTGTATTCTCTCGCAACGAAGCCATCTTTTATTATCCCGTACACGTAGGCACGTTTCGACCGTATTTCTATGTTCTATAACTTAGCATTCAATGTTCGGGGCTTGCGCGCTAGGGCGCTCGCCTATTGTCTTTCAATGTTCTAGCCGTCTAACTCATGCGCAAAGGCACGGTATGGTTCGTGCACTAAGGCACTCGCCGAGTACAGTTATCCCATGTTCTTATGGCTTGCGCACCGAGGCGCTCGCCTTTGCGATATCCAATGTCCCATAGCGACTCGTGCATTTGATGCACGTTTTATTTCAATTGTACTAACTTAGTGTTCGACACACACTATAATTTATCTCCGATCGGACCACGCCCGTGACGTCGATAGGTTAACTTAGCATACAATGATATATTTGACTTATCGAATGAAGGAGTAAAAAGAAGTCAATCCTCCCACCTTGAGCCGATATGCCTTCGTCGTTTCGCCGAGCCGGTGCGGCTCGATTCTCTAACTTTGTTGCACGGCCACTCTCCTGACTTAGCCATTCGAGCACTTCGTGCTTCATTGAATCATACGTCCGATTTACCTTAGCGTGCCCAAGTCTCAGCCCGTCGCAAGGCGACGATTTGATTTCGCGGACCCCTTACTAAATATTGCAAAAGATTGACCTCTAATATTTTCCCGTCAAAGTATAACCTGCACACGAAACCAACTAAAATTAATACTTGCATCGATTCGCACTTGCGCCTTGGTCGATTCGATTTCTTAGAATCTTCGAGCCGATTCAACGCACTCATCCTTCGGGACAACGCGGCGCTTTGCATCTGTAGTCTCCCTTTCCGGAATTTTTTAAAAATATTTTGTGATTATTTATTTTTATTGAAATGGTGATTTTAGATTTTATAAATAATTAATTACTATATTAGTTGTTATATTAAATTGTTATAATGAGATTTATAAATTATGCGTATATATATTTTATATATATATATATATATATATATATATATATATATATATATATATATATATATATATATATATATATATATATATAGGTGAATGTATATATATAAATATATATATATATTCTATACGTGTACGTGTATGTAAATACAATTATTAATATAATAAGTGTGTATATATATATATATATATATATATATATATATATATATATATAAATATGTATTGGTAACTCATTTGATAGACTTGCTCTATAGAAAATGTATTATATGCATATTATATGGTATATAGATAATTATCATATAGGTATATATATACATATTTAATTATATAAGCATATATATATATATATTTAAAATTTTATTAATGTATATACAAATATACATGACATTCATATAAATGTGTATATGTGTTTGCGTATACAAATAGATATATATATAAATGTGTATGTATATATATATATATATATATATATATATATATATATATATATATATATATATATATATATATATATATATAATTATATATATATATATATATATATATATATATATATATATATATTAATATAGGAGAGAGGGCAAGTCCAGCAGATGTTCCCGAGCCTAACAGTGGGTCAGGCCAACGTGTTCATGTGGGCAACCCAGCTTTCCCGAGCTCAAACACCCGAGAGTAATCCCACAGGCCAACTGATCCCAACCCAGCTGATCATTCCTAGCCCGCCTACTTAGAAATGAATCCCAGGCCAGCAACATCCAGCTCATTGGTCTCACAGACCCGAGCCCAGCCACCATGGGAAATTAATTGATTTCCTAAACCGAGAAACCGCAGCCCACAACCGCTCCTAAGCAATTTCCGAGCCCAACCAGTGAACTTAGGGCACAGCCCATGAACTGCTAGCAAACCCTTCCAGCAGGGCTAAGCAACAACCGTGAGTACCCCAGCCAAACCGAGAGCATCACACAAATTCACTTATATATATAAGTACAGATAAACCGAGAGAAAGGGATCGAGAGTAGTACCCAACTCAAACCCTAACCCAACTTCCCTTACCCGCGCCCCATCCCCAGCCTCCTGGGCGGTCACCCCGACGTCGGAGCGCCGCCGTATGGCCGTCGGACGGCGGCGGAGGAGGCCGCGCGTGCACAGGCGCCGGCGTGTATCAACAGTTACAACAGCCGCGGAGGTATACTTCTAACCCGTATATCTCGTTCTATATTTAACCGATTCTCGACCCGTAAAGTGGTTTTGAAAGCCAACCTGACCGCCTCGAAACCCCAGTAACTGGGTTTTGTATAGGTTGCATGACCGGTCCACGAGATCGACCCAAAGTTGGTCGAAAATCTGTAAAAAAACAGAACACGGATGAACTGTCAGGAGACCGTTTTGGAAGGCGTATAATCGTCGATTCCTCAACAGTTTAGAAAAACTAATTGAACTAAGTTAAGGACAACCTGTAGGGCTTCCAAACCCTATTTGTAGATCCAAATTTCATCAACTGTGGCCTAAGAAAACAGAGTTTGAAAATCGAGATAAAATTAATTTTTAAATGTTAAAAATTTACGAAAACACTCCAATACGACGTGCGTCCCGCCAATCCGGGCGACGTGGTCGCAAACCGAAAGTATCGAAAGCTGCTTAACGGCTTCGTGGTCGTGTGGGCTTTGACGGAATTCAAATTGGTCGCGTGTGCGCGACGAATTTGGTGCGTATCCGTCGAAATTCCCCGTATCATGCACTTTGCACAAACTCTAATTACTTTGTGCACGCTCGTCAGATCGAGACAAAACTTGCGCCAACAGGACCATATCATTTTTCTGGTCCTGTATGCCAAGTTTGGTCCAATTCTGAGACAGTCGAATCCGACGTCGTTTTGCGGTCCCCACGGTCCCACTCAACGGGTGATTTTGTGCACGGCCCGCCGGAATCCAACTCTGGACATACGGTCGGATTCGTATCGAAAAACTAGATCCGTAGACATGTAGTTTGACGACTTTGGAGACTGTTGACTCTGGCACGCTTTTCGGTGCAAAGCGGATCCAACGACGGACATCGTTTTTGCCCAAAATTACCGTTTTGCCCCTGTGTCCAGAATTGGACTTAAGGACAGGCAATCCTAGCTAATTGGACTATTCTGAGATCATTAGTATTGTCTATTTCAGCACCCGGGGACTGTTGTACGGGTTTTGACTATTGTGGCACTTTGACTAGTTCAGACTGTCGGTTTTACCAACAGAGGACCACAGGCGAGTACAGTTTATTGTCTGCATTTCGATATTAATTTTTACTATATTTCATTGATTGGCTATTGGTTATGAGATTATTTTCTATTATAAATTGTTGAGTCGAAAATGAGAAGTACCAAGGATGTGTGATCCGACCATAGACAATGCTTATTTTCTGCAGTAGACATTGTAGACAGTGCTTATTTTCTGTAAGTAGACATCGTAGACAGTACTTATTTTCTGCAGTAGACATTGTAGACAGTGCTTATTTTCTGTAGTAGACATTGTAGACAGTGCTTATTTTCTGCAAGTAGACATCGTAGACAGTGCTTATTTTCTACAGTAGACATTGTAGACAGTGCTTATTTTCTGCAAGTAGACATCGTAGACAGTGCTTACTTTTCTGCAAGTAGATATCGTAGACCGTGCGGTGTAGTGGCCCAGACTGATCACATATCAACGGTACTTCTAACAGTTGGGGAAAGTATTTTGTGTCTATTTATTGCTATTGGTTTTCCGTATTTCCTATTTATTTTCAAAACTCATGATTGATGTCTAACCTTTGTTTTATAGTCATTTTCTTTATTTGAAATTACATTCAGTAAATAGTGCTCGTTCCATTCCTGACTGGAAACCAACATTTTCAGGTTAGCCGCGGATTCACTTAGCTTGGGAAGTGACGGAAATATTACAGACAAAAGCCTAGAGACTAGATAGATAGTTGAGTTGTAGTCATTCATTTATTTGTACAAGTTTATATTTTTCTACAAATGTAAAACTTGTGATCTTTGTAAATTAAATTAATTATGTGAATGAGCATTATTTGTGATTTGATCTTCATGGCCGTGACAGCGTTCTACCGCCGACACTGCGGCGTAGGCTGGCTTGGATACGTCTCGTATCCGTTTTTTTTTTTTAAAAAAAGGGTACGGGTCGTGACAAATTTTTGTGGTGGCCCATGCAGGTCGGTCTTCACAAATCACGCGAACTCGTGATAGTACTTAGAGTTAGTTGTACTATTGCGAGCCTGCGACAAGGAAATGCTCATTCACGAATTAAGATTAATTTAATTTAAGTGAATGACTAGGACTAGGAATCCCTTATACAAATTTACCGATGGGTAGTCTAGGCCATGCAATTTAGGATGAGGGTTATTAATTTTGATACCTTGTCAGATCCCCATGGTTATACTATTACCTCTTGATAGGACGATATGATCCAATGTGGATATATTATTCACTTGGTGAGGCAGAGTTTCCTAGAGTAATGATCTAACCTTGATGAAATGTACAATTCATTCTCTTGTCTCTTAGATATCATCCCCATATCTTAGTCTGAATTGCCCATTTAAAATCCTATTTTGCCGTAAAGGAATAGTTTATAATTCCTGATTCGGTTATTCAAATGCGAATCTCGAGGTAGACTGATCCAAAAAATTTCTCCCATGGCTCGAATACACACGAAAGAGATACCAGAATGTTTGTAGTTCTTTGTCTTCAGGTTGTTCCTCCCTGTGCAATCTGTTATTTTAAAGATTGTGACTGATAGGACAAATATTTATGCCTTATTACATAATCGACTTGCTTGAATATCTAGAAGCTCATGAGTTTTTTTTTCATATATAGTTAAAAGAAGGTTAGTTAACTATAATGGCAAGACAGCAGCGCACTGTCGCCATTTATTTAAAATATGGAGACTATGGACTCACTGCAGCCAGCAGCGCGCTGGCGAGACACGACCCCTAGAGTTGGAATTTGTTTAAGAAATATAGGTTATAGAATATTGCTAGAAATATGGCTAGTGGTCCACTCTTGATCGTAGTTACCTTTGAGCCAATATTGGGTAGTGTTAAGTAATGTTCGATTTGTATCATATTTGAGTTACGAAACCAAGGGTTTACCACAGCCCGATTTTACGGGCGAGGCGTAGTCCTCGGTAAAATGACTTCAGACGTGATTACAAATTAAGGATACTATAGAGAATAGGACGGTGCTCTGTATGTTCTATAAGATCCGAAGCCAATAGTAGTGGAAGTTCTGTGAGATTGGGTAGCGTGTCTCCCAATCTATCATTTCGTGGTCCTTGTGACCTATTGATGAGGATATTGTTTGACGCCAATAGGTTTACCTAGAATATAGAGTTTAGAGGTTCATAACCCATTAGTCGACCAAGTTCTTGTGGATAAGAAGATAGTAGGAAGACTGTATAAGCAAGAACACCAGGTGAAGTTTGATTCCCTCTAAACTCGAACTACTTGTGCCTCTTTCCAAAAATCTCGCATACTTGTATCTTGCCTATCTTGACCAATGCTGCTATTACAGCCTAGTTTTTGCAAGCTTACTCTTTTATCGAGCTTGATTCAAGACATATGTTTATTGGGGACGCCTGCTAACATATTGTCTAATCAGAATCGGTGTATTACGGTCTGATCAACCGTATTGCACCGGTTCGCCCTCCCTCTGATTACCTACGTGGATTGAGGTGTAGATGTCTCTAGGGCCTCATCCGCTACTGCGTTGACAATTCCTCTTGAATTATACGTTCGCCTTTGAATCACGTGATTGTATTCAGTGACATCTTTCTTGAACTCTTTATTGTTTTTGTCTTTCACTGATTTGGAAAAACAGAAGCTCGTAATTGGTAGAGAGATACCGAGTATCCCCATGGCTATGGTAGTTGTATACACAAGGGTAGTTATCGTCAGCCAGCCATATGATCGAGTTACTCATTCTCCTCTCGACCCCAAACTGTTATCGGGACTTTCAAGCCATCTGAATTTAAGAATGATTAGGGTTTTACCCTTAGTCGTAATGCCAACCCAGGAGACTATCTATTCTCAATATTTTCTTGAATATTGTCTTTACTTTCAACCCTTGTGCCTTGACTCAACCGTCCCTTGACCAAAGCCCACAGTTTAGACATGAGATGAATAGACAAGGCTAAGGACAATAATTTACCGTGACTATAGTAGACACTCATTCCGAGATTGGTTTCCAACAAATATTATCCTAGTTATGTAAATTTTGATATTAAGACCTAACTAGTGTTGGAACACCACGGTCACTAGCTTAGCTAATACCATAGATTAAATACCCTGTCAAATTGTGATCTACCAGTTGTCAACAACAATGCATGATTACTACGGGCCCATACCACTAGAACTCTTGTGACAATAGTCTGACAGGTTTGACACAACTAAAGTTTCGCGACTCAGTTGTTAGAAATCTTTTTAGATGATGTGCCTTAGAGTTGGTTACCCCGTCGATGACTCTTGAATACTGGAGACGAGTAGGTCGATCTATTTTGTCGACCAGGTGTCATTGTACACACTCATTTTCTATTTATTGAGAAACGATCCTTGACTTGACTTATATCTACTGTATTCCGTTGCGCCGTACCTTATTATTTTTACCAAGAGTTGAGGTACGATACCGGATTTTGAAAATTCTTCTGAACTCATTATTCCTAAGACCATGTCCTAGCTTCTAAGGTGGGTAGATCGCTAGCCTTCTAAATTTTTAGGATATACGAGAATTACCGAATGATTAGAATGATTTCCATTTGGGTGATAATTAGTGCCCTGTGGATTCCCACTTTCCCTTTAGATCATTTGGTGTCCCCGTCGGTGCCATTGATATTCGGAGCACGAGACCAGCTGTTATCTTCCAACAAATTTTACATGCAAGATCTAGACAAGTCCACCTTCATCTAGGTATACCATGTCCCACTCAAACCCATCCCCTTGTACTCTATTTTTGTGCTACAACTTTCATGTTAAAAGGGACTAGCTATAACCCTTACCATAGTACCTACTCGGTATACTTCCTGACTTCCGTTAGACCCTCGACCCCGACTCAATTCCTTTGACCCAATATATGGTTGTGATTTACTCGAAGCCCACTACGCATATGCCACTAGTATGCCACTTAATTGAGGCCTCATGTGCTGCTTAAACACAAAAGTCACCGAAGGCACAATTTAGGTTTATGGACCTAGATAACCAACCCGATTAGCAACCAACTCAACCACTTGGAAGGAATCCTATTCTAGGGTACCCTAACCTAGTAGACATAGTTTTATCCTGGGATCTTGTTCAGTCCATATAGATTGAAATCCAAGGTTCATCCAATCAATGAGGGATGTCCAATCAGGAAGCCCATTAAGCCCTAGTGAGACCTATCCATGCATACCACTATTTTTTTGGACTATAAAACTGAACCAATTGAAATAGGTCCCTATACCTACTATGAAGTCTCCATCTCTTAGAATGTAATGTCATTCGTAACCCTTATTCCATATACCTAGAAGTCGCGATACGATATTGCATTTGCATTCATATCCCTTGCTCATGTGTCTAGATAACCACGGAATATATCACAACCTTAATTTCTCGAATTTTGTTCTATTATGGAACCTTGTTTAGAATTTCGGGAACGGAATTTTCGTATTGCCTGGATTGAGCGACCCTCCAAGAAAAGAAGGGTTTTCGATTTAGCAATTGACTAGACTAGAGTAACCCAGACTAGCAAATAAGCAAATGGTTCATGAATTTTATTTCTGGCCGTATCATTTGGATACCGCTACTGCTCTTGAAACTTCATTTTTACTCTCGATTGTTCTTACTTATCTTCATGTCCTTCCTATTCCGGAGCGACGATGGCCATACTTATTAGACTTTACTAATATTTTAGCTACGTGTGTAAAATTGTTGCTGGTTAAATTTTTGGTTGTTTGATAGATAAGAGAGGAATATAGATGTCATATACCGTAGATATCTATTGGTAGATTTTTGCAATTAGTTGGAGGATTTTAATCTTTTAGTGACATGAGATTTGAGGGAGTAGTGTGACCTAAGGTGGGTAGAAGTCCTCGAGATTTCGTAAATACCAAATGACTAGAGAAGGCCATAAATATTTTGAGAAATTAAATTTGAGGAGATTAAGGGAATACTAGATTTTGAAATTTAAGAAATAGTTATAAACTAGAATTTCGAGGACGAAATTATTTTTAAGGTGGGTAGATTTGTAGCCTCCCTTTCCGGATTTTTTTTAAAATATTTTGTGATTATTTATTTTTATTGAAATGGTGATTTTAGATTTTATAAATAATTAATTACTATATTTAGTTGTTATATTAAATTGTTATAATGAGATTTATAAATTATGCGTATATATATATATATATATATATATATATATATATATATATATATATATATATATATATATATATATATATATATATATATATATTATATATTATATATGTGTAGGTGAATGTATATATATAAATATATATATATACTCTATACGTGTATGTGTATGTAAATACAATTATTAATATAATAAGTGTGTGTATATATATATATATATATATATATATATATATATATATATATAAATATGTATTGGTAACTCATTTGATAGACTTGCTCTATAGAAAATGTATTATATGCATATTATATGGTATATAGAGAATTATCATATAGGTATATATATACATATTTAATTATATAAGCATATATATATATTTAAAAATTTATTAATGTATATACAAATATACATGACATTCATATAAATGTGTATATGTGTTTGCGTATACAAATAGATATATATATAAATGTGTATGTATATATATGTATACGTATATATATAGGTATATATATATATATATATATATATATATATATATATATATATATATATATATATATATATATATATATATATATATATATTAATATAGGAGAGAGGGCAAGTCCAGCAGATGTTCCCGAGCCTAACAGTGGGTCAGGCCCACGTGTTCATGTGGGCAACCCAGCTTTCCCGAGCTCAAACACCCGAGAGTAATCCCACAGGCCAACTGATCCCAACCCAGCTGATCATTCCTAGCCCGTCTACTTAGAAATGAATCCTAGGCCAGCAACATCCAGCTCATTGGTCTCACAGACCCGAGCCCAGCCACCATGGGAAATCAATTGATTTCCCAAACCGAGAAACCGCAGCCCACAACCGCTCCTAAGCAATTTCCGAGCCCAACCAGCGAACTTAGGGCACAGCCCATGAACTGCTAGCAAACCCTTCCAGCAGGGCTAAGCAACAACCGCGAGTACCCCAACCAAACCGAGAGCATCACACAAATTCACTTATATATATATAAGTACAGATAAACCGAGAGAAAGGGGTCGAGAGCAGTACCCAACTCAAACCCTAACCCAACTTCCCTCACCCGCGCCCCATCCCCAGCCTCCTGGGCGGTCACCCCGACGTCGGAGCGCCGCCGTGTGGCCGTCGGACGGCGGCGGAGGAGGCCGCGCGCGCACAGGCGCCGGCGTGTATCAACAGTTACAACAGCCGCGGAGGTATACTTCTAACCCGTATATCTCGTTCTATATTTAACCGATTCTCGACCCGTAAAGTGGTTTTGAAAGCCAACCAGACCGCCTCGAAACCCCAGTAACTGGATTTTGTATAGGTTGCACGACCGATCCACGAGATCGACCCAAAGTTGGTCGAAAATCTGTAAAAAACAGAACACGGATGAACTGTCAGGAGGCCGTTTTGGAAGGCGTATAATTGTCGATTCCTCAACAGTTTAGAAAAACTAATTGAACTAAGTTAAGGACAACCTATAGGGCTTCCAAACCCTCTTTGTAGATCCAAATTTCATCAACTGTGGCCTAAGAAAATAGAGTTTGAAAATCGAGATAAAATCAGTTTTTAAATGTTAAAAATTTACGAAAATACTCCGATACGACGTGCGTCCCGCCAATCCGGGCGACGTGGTCTTAAAACAAAAGTATCAAAAGCTGCGTAACGGCTTCGTGGTCGTGTGGGCTTTGATGGAATTCAAATTGGTCGCGTGTGCGCGACGAATTTGGTGCGTATCCGTCGAAATTTCTCGTATCGTGCACTTTGCACAAACTCCAATTACTTTGTGCACGCTCGTCAGATCGAGACGAAAGTTGCGCCAACAGGACCGTATCATTTTTTTGGTCCTGTATGCCAAGTTTGGTCCAATTCTGAGACAGTCGAATTCGACATCGTTTTGCGGGCCCCACGGTCTCACTCAACGGGTGATTTTGTGCACGGCCCGCCGAAATCCAACTCTGGACATACGGTCGGGTTCGTATCAAAAAATTGGATCCGTAGACATGTAGTTTGACGACTTTGGAGACTGTTGACTCTGGCACGCTTTTCGGTGCAAAGCGGGTCCAACGGCGGAAATCGTTTTTGCCCGAAATTACCGTTTTGCCCCTGTGTCCAGAATTGGACTTAAGGACAGGCAATTCTAGCTAATTGGACTATTTTGAGATTATTGGTATTGTCTATTTCAGCACCCGGGGACTGTTGTACGGGTTTTGACTATTGTGGCACTTTGACTAGTTCAGACTGTCGGTTTTACCAGCAGAGGACCACAGACAAGTACAGTTTATTGTCTGCATTTCGATATTGATTTTTACTATATTTCATTGATTGGCCATTGGTTATGAGATTATTTTCTATTATAAATTGTTGAGTCGGAAATGAGAAGTACCAAGGATGTGTGATCCGACCATAGACAGTACTTATTTTCTGCAGTAGACATTATAGACAGTGCTTATTTTCTGCAAGTAGACATCGTAGACAGTGCTTATTTTCTGCAGTAGACATTGTAGACAGTGCTTATTTTCTGCAGTAGACATTGTAGACAGTGCTTATTTTCTGCAAGTAGACATCGTAGACAGTGCTTATTTTCTGCAGTAGACATTGTAGACAGTGCTTATTTTCTGCAAGTAGACATCGTAGACAGTGCTTACTTTTTTGTAAGTAGACATCGTAGACCGTGCGGTGTAGTGGCCCAGACTGATCACATATCAACGGTACTTCTAACAGTTGGGAAAAGTATTTTGTGTCTATTTATTGCTATTGGTTTTCCGTATTTCCTGTTTATTTTCAAAACTCATGATTGATGTCTAACCTTTATTTTATAGTCATTTTCTTTATTTGAAATTGCATTCAATGAATAGTGCTCGTTCCATTCCTGACTGGAAACCAACATTTTCAGGTTAGCCGCGGATTCACTTAGCTTGGGAAGTGACGGAAACATTACAGACAAAAGCCTAGAGACTAGATAGATAGTTGAGTTGTAGTCATTCATTTTTTTGTACAAGTTTATATTTTTCTACAAATGTAAAACTTGTGATCTTTGTAAATTAAATTAATTATGTGAATGAGCATTATCTGTAATTTGATCTTCATGGCCGTGACAGCGTTCTACCGCCGACACTGCGGCGTAGGCTGGCTTGGATACGTCTCGTATCCGTTTTTTTTTAAAAAAAATGGGTGCGGGTCATGACAGCATCGATTCAACTCGATGCATTCTTTCGGGACAAGGCAACTCTTTGCATCGACTTATATTCGATGCGTTGCTCGGGACAACTTAACTCTTCGCATGCTCGGGACAACATAACTCTCGTATCGATTTGCATCGATACATTTTATTCGGTCAACGTGACTCGTTGAGTCAACGCTTCAGCGTAATGCACCGTACGGAGCGGGGCATTACATCAAACATCTCTTAAGGCACAAGTTGAAGCATACATTCCCTTAGGTCAATTCTCATTATCACCGTCTCTCATTCAATGCCACAAGGTCATCCTATGGGTCTCCAATGGTTGCCTATTATTCGGTCAGTCTCTATGGCTAGCTATATCAACAGCTAAACCTAATCATTCAGGTGACTCCCCTAGAGTGGACGGCAACTTGGGATCATACAAATTGCTTATTTTCAAGGCCAACAAGCAACCAACAGTTCTAAGGAACTCTACCCAAACCTATGGGTATTAACTCAGTCTGAATAACTAATCGCCATTGTTGGCTATGCCAACAAATTGGTAAGTCCTCAACTGGTCGTTAGGATCAAGTCTATCTATCCAGGGTTTTTCTCAAGAAAATAATTCCCACAGAGGCTCATTCTAGACTTACCCAACGATCGACTAAGATCGATCTATCAACATTACGGTCAATCCCAAACCGACATACTAACCTCATCGTTCTAATAATCCATCAAGTAAATTCACAATGATCCAATTTTTATTCCAATTCCTTTGTACCCACACGAACCCATAAGCTAAGGCTAACTATTCAAGAGTCATCGATTCCGTTAGTCTCAACAGGACTATGGAACCACTATTCGGTCCATATGACAGAGTCATACCACTAAGTTATAAGCCAACAATCTATATCCCAACCAACAATCACCTATATCGACATTATCCAACACATTTGCAATTTCTCGTTCCCATTCATTTCTCAATCATCAAACTATCTTATGGGCATTCTTAATTCTCATGCAGCAATGGTCGAGTAGTTCATCCCATTCGATCCGACAATTTATGTATCAATTAACCATTCTCTATGCAACATAATTATTCAGGCTTGCTACTTGTTACTTTTCTAATCCCATTAGATTCTTCAGCATACATGCACATAGGCAACGACTATCCTTTGGTGATCTAGATGGGTTAACATCTATTACACCTTAGGGTCAAGGCACAAATCTCTAATATTCCTTGGGTTCATCGACAATATTTCTAAAACTTTCAGCTACGCAACCAACTTTCACTACACCAGAACAGTCGTTTCCTAACGACTATAAGCGTTAGGAAAAATATTCCTAACACTTTTTTACCGTTGTATGTATGGCGTGGGGAATTGCCCTAACGGTCTTCGTAACGGTTTTTTACCGTTAGGAAGTTTTTTTGCTAACGGTAAAAAACCGTTGGAAAGGAAAATGTACCAACGCTTTTTTACCGTTAGGGAAGAAAATTTTCCCAACGGTATAAAAACGTTAGGAAAGAAATTGTCCCAACAGTTTTTCACCATTAGAAAAATAATAATTTCTAACAGTTTTTTACCGTTAGAAATAGATTAAAAATATTTTTTTTAAAAATGCTCTATTGAGCCTGAATGACCAATATTCATTACCAAAAATTCAATTTAGACAAAAAAATGGATACAGTAAATATTTAATCGGGATGCAATATTCATTATTAACCAATATTCTCCTCCAGAGAACAAATTTCATTATCAGAATACAATATTCATTTTCAAAGCAGTGGAGTACAAATTTCATTACTAGAATACAATATTCATTATCAAAACAACAGTGATGCTATGTGCTGCCACTACAAAGAAATTTCCAAATGAAGAGAAGATAGAAACATAAGCTAATGTATTGTTGGCAGCCGTTCCCCAAACTACATCAGGAGTAGAATCCTCAAATATCCTCACTATTGTTTTGACTTGGTATGCAAGCTTCCTCTGCAAATCAGAAGTGTAAAAGGCATCAGTTATCAGAAAAAAAAACATCCTGACAAGCAAATCATAAGTGTAAAAGTAGCAGCAGTTTGGGCATCCTTAGTTCTGTCTGCACCGATTAGCTTACCATTAAAATTCTTTTGTACCCTTCAGAAATTAACACCAAGAGATGCAAAGTAAGTTGGTAACACATATATGAACTTTAGCTTCAGAACATATATGAAGATAATAATTCAGTTTATTCTTTTTGGACGGCCTCACCCTTCAGAAGCAAGAATGTTCACCCATACAACAACTTGACCTGGGCTTGGATTCCTAGACATAGCATTGCCAACCACTAAAATATAACAATGATAATTAAGTGTTAATTCAAACATGTATATGGAAGTAACTCAAGTCGAGTTTATCAACTACCATGTAAAAATAATTGATTTTGATCATCTCAAGGTGTGTACCACTATATGTAAATTACATAAGATACTTCAGAAAGAAAAATTATATAGGCATACCCCTAAGGGAAAAGGTTGAACAAATCTGATAGAACATATGCAAGTGATAAAATGATCATTAAATAATTTATTAATCAATAAATGGCTAGTAAATGAGAGTAGGGTCTTCGAGATAAGCCTTCACAAAAGATAATACGAAGCTCGTAGCAACTTGGTCTCTATGGCTGTTTCCTGGAAAATGCAATAGATCATTAATATGAAAAAGTGAACTTCACATGAATATACTAGTTGCATAATTACCACTATTGAACACCCAAACTGAGAGGCACCAAGATCTTCTACAAGCTGTAGTGATTCAGAAAATGGGACAGTATCATCATCAAGCTAAAGAAGCTTTATGTTATCCCCATCTATAATAGCAATTCGATCGGTCCATAAAATGGGGCCCAATCTCTGCACTAACTTCTTTGGGCATTTGGATATAGCCTCCTTGTATTCTAGTCCTATTATTCTGCAGCTGTAAAATCCATCAATCAATCTTTCTGCAGTTGTAAAATCCATCAATCATCACGTTATAAATATATTTTCTCTAAGACTATTATAGGCATTCAGATATTATTTTGATAATATGCCTCCTGATATTGAAAAGTACCAAGGGTAATACAATAGTTACACAAATGAAAAATGTAAGTCAGTTTGCATTATATCATGTGTAGAAATGAAAGAGTAATAAGAGTAAGATATCTACAGACCTACAGAGGGGTACCAGTAAGACACCACCTGCAATACGAGGTCAGTGCAAAGGCTGATTGGGACACTCGTGCTTTTGGAGATTTGATGGTGTATGCTTCATCAAGTATGATTCTGTACCAATCTATTTTGTGAAAGATGCCTTCGTTCTCAAATTCTTGGATAAAAGCAGCTTCTATAATGTATCAATCAAGGTTGGAGGAAAGCAAACTCTTAGTGTGTGTCAGCAAGAGAAAAAAATAACTGAAGCACTTAAAAAATTAACCTGAAGCTCCATGGAACATCGATCCATCTTGTTAACAGTCAAAACATCGATCCAGCATCCCCAGTGAATGAAACAGTATATTAGATGAAGGCAAGAGAGTCAGATTAAGATGTCTCCTGTGAAAAGAGAGTATGTTAGTCCCTTGGAACATTTAAGACTGAATTTGTGAATAACAAAATGAAGTCAAAATAAAATCATTTGCTTAAACTTATATTCAATTCCTAATTTCCTGCAATTAACCACAGCATAGAAAAAGGTTTGAGAACAAAATATTAAAAGTATGTCTTCTAAATATACACTACAATCCACATCCATTCCACAGAGCAAGAGAAATAGAATCAGAATCGACTGTATTTCTTAGCCAAATTCAAGGTGCAAATCACTAAAAATAACAGTTTGCCAAATTTCCAGAACCTCTACAAGTAAAACACTAATGTTAAATATTTGAATGAGATTTAAAGTGACACTAATGACTTGGGAAGAGTTTAGATTAGTATCATTTTGTCGACGCCAGAAGCATCGTTATTCCTTTCATAGTTTGCAATATCGGCCGATAAGGATATTGTTTGGCATGTCCCGATCCGATACAGACCGATACTAACATTGGGGAATCTCTTTTCAAGTAATTCGGCGAATAAAATTGAATGAAAAAGGCTAATTAGCAAGTGTATAAGGTACAAAGTTTGCTCAAAACCTTGCTCAATAGGCTATGTATAAGGTAGGCCTAGGAAATTTTCAAATGACCTGCTAAACCACGCTTGAAGTCTCTGGTTATGGTCATCTACTATGTAAATAGCCTATTAGTGTAAAAGTTTTAACTCAAGATCGTATGTTACATGAATCACTAAAAATCTATATTCAGTTGTTAGAAAATAAAGGATATGTAAAGAATACATGAGATCGACTTTTCTGTTGAATTCACAAAAAGTAAAATAATTAACCCAGTGAATGATGCGATCAATAAATAAAATCAGTATCTGCAACAACTGTTTAAGGCATGTGCAGCAGGAAGGTTACTTATGTTGTAGATTATTGTGAAAAAATCTCTGCTAACATGGTGAGTACTGTGCAAAGTGTTTTTGATCCAGTGATACTTATGTTGTAGATTATTGCCGTTAAGATTGCCTTGAGGCAGCATATCATTGGTAACCATGTGGTCAATAAGCTAATTTTAGACTAACTCTAGACAGGAGTTTGAATGGGCTTTGTTCTGTTTGCTGCTTTAGGTCTTGCTGTACCTTGAAGAGAAATTCGTTTACCAATTTGTTTCTCCTATACTATCACTCTCGCTGAAACGAATCCTGTTTTTCATATTCCCTGAAAACCAGAACGCACATTGAACTCTTTGTGCACAAGGACTTTCCTGGCTGGCCATATTTCTCATCAAAGTCCATACTGTAGTATAAACTCTAAAGAAGCCATAGTACCAGCATTTCACACTTCCTATATGTTTAATTGATACAGTTTCTTGGTACTAGTAACTGAAGATTGCTGTCCATGCCAATATATATCATCATAAGGAGTTGAATAGATAGTGTCATCGTGCTTCAGTTTCTAAACGACGAGGCATCCGTGCACAACTACAAAGCTTTATGTACCAAATTCTTCGGTTTGGCCTTATGAATCCTTTTCTTCCATTCAGTTCTATTGAGGAGCATCTGCTCTATAACAAATGTCATATCTGCAATCAGAGGTTCGATTCATGTATATTTGTCTATGGCTTGTTTTAGGAGATCCTTGAACAAGATACTATGGCTCCTAATAACTGGTGCATCTATTGGTCTCAATTGCATGTCCCAACAATGACTTGCCATCTAATCCTTAATCGGCACCACCTTTAAACTTGCACGATTGACTTAATTTTTTTACTCGGATCTTTGAGTGTAAAGTGGTCTTTTTTCCTAATCCTGACATGATTCTTTTATTATTATTATTATACAGGTACTAAACCTGGAGGGTTTGGACAGAACCAGACATTGGAAACTAGTGGGTTGTAGTGCCTACACTGGGAAAGGGTTGCTGGAAGGGTTCGATTGGCTTGTTCAGGACATTGCATCTCGGATTTATGTTTTAGATTGATTCATGCTGTAAAATATCTCACCAGATTTATGTTCTATGCTTATTGCTTTATGTTGCAAAAATATCTTGGGGGGTTAAAATTTGACCCATCACATTCCAAAATATCGGGTGATCAATCTAAATGAGCAGAACTCGCTTTCTGAGTTTTAGAAAATTTTTGTCAACAATAAGAAAGCTCTGAGTTTACTGTTGTCAAGAATATGTTAGTATTTCTGGATGGGTGTTGTTGCAGATACTTTAGTCTCAAGTTAAAACTGGAAAGATGAAACAGAAGAATATTTTTAAGCATCATTCACTGGTTAATTATTTTACTTTTTGTGCAGCAGGAAGGTTACTAAAAATGAGTAATATGACTTTGTTTAAGGCAGGCATATGTTTCATATGCAAACATTTTGTCCAAAGAAATAATAGTGAGCATTTGCAACTGCTCCAATCAAAGCTGTTCGGACACCAACATTAACCCTAGATGCGAAAATAAAACTGCCAATATGTCCATAAATTTGGGTTAACGCAAAAGGACACATTCAAAGATCCTGTGATTTAATGGTTACATCAAACTAAACATCCCCAACATACTAGCTTAGCTACTTTGGGCAATCATGTGAATAAGACCATATCATGATTATTCAACAAGATTCTTACAATTACATCATTCAAAGCAATAATAAAAAATTTGATAACAGAACAATGTCCTTTAAAGAAAATATCACAACCATCTAAGATGCTAATGTTCTCTATACCAACAGAAACTATATATACACCATACAACATGACCCGCTTAAGAATGACTCGTTCTTAAGCGAACGATAAACCCAAATAGCACACAGGTTAAGCCTACCCTCTCGTGATGTGTACGGGACCCATGCGTACTCAAAGGATACTATGACATGGGTCACTATACTAAGGAATCAATCAAAAACATCAACAAACCCTTTGTCCCAAATTATTGAGGATCAATGAATTTCTAAAACTTCCAATAGAAATAAATACAATTATAAACTGAAAGGAACATAGTGAAGATGTGTTTACCCTTGAAATCGCTTAAAAATGCTGTAAGCAAATGAGCAGAGAAGGTCGATAGACGACGAGTACTGCGCTATGTCAACATTCCGAACACAACACAAAATTGAAAGCTTAGAACATTTTGAAAACATAACAAATCACAAATAAAAGAAAGTATAAATTAGGGTTTTTGAGAAGGCGAAGACAATACTCATTTTTCCAGAGCCGACGAGGCTCTCACTTTTTCTAGAGCCGAAGACTGCTTCAGGAAGTTCTCGAGGAACCTGCGTGTGAGAGAGAGAGAGAAAGAAAGAGAGAAAGAGAGAGAGAGCTTACCAGTAGTGATTCTCGAGGAACCTGCGTGGGAGAGGAGGAGAGATGGTGGCAGAGAGGAGAGAACGAAGGGAGAGCTAGAGCTAGGGCTAGGGCTCGGGACTTGGAATGGCCATTTCCAAAAGAATACGACTGAATAACATATTCCCATATTCCCAATATGACTAGTAACACTTCTTATGTCATGTGCAAGTCACATGATGCAACTTTCTAACAGTTTTAGGTGTTACAAAATAAATAAAATTTGTTACTAATATTAAATCTTATTTTTTGCTACTTTTACTAACGATTTTTTAATTTCCTAACAGTTTTTTATCGTTAGTACTTTGTAACGATAAAAAACCGTTAGTAATTAATAAAAATTTGTGTTAGAAATTTCCTGTTTTGGTGTAGTGTTTGTATTAGCCACATTTGATTTACATCCAACCAATCGAAGTCAACATTCAGATGTTCTAAGCCACAACATTCTCTAACCAATTCTATTTACCTGTAACCTCCGTAAATCGAATTCTTAGATATTTTCGAAAATTGGTATTTTATTTTATTTCGTATTTTTCAAAAGGTCGATTTTTTCTAAATCTCGAAAAACGTGCAATTTGTAATTTTTGGGAAAACGATTTGACCGTGATTGCTATCGGTCCTTGGTTGGCTTTGGTTTACTATTTTAGGCGATTTTGCCCAATTGGAATTTCTCCGTCATTTTCTTGAATCAATAAGTTTTAATTATTTTTCTCTATGGAAAAAAACGGTTATTGAATTTCGGAATTTCAAATATATTAGTTAGTAACTAAATGACTGTTATATATGTTTAAATAACTAGTGAATAAATTATTATTATTTATGCCTTTAAAAATCTTGGCTAAATTGTAATTAGCCATTTATTAGATTGGTATTAACTAGTAATTTAATTACTAATTTATAACTAATATTTATTTTAGTACAAATAAATTGCCAGATAGTAAATGTTAGTTGTTAGCAGTTAGCATGTTAGTTTTTTATTATTTTCCTATATTTTATTACATATACATTTTTAGGGTTTTTCTCCACTTGTCCTATAAATATCACTTTTCCCCAAACCCTAAACCCCTACACACATCCCTAGGAAATCCCTAGCAGCCTACCCAACCCAGCCGCCAGCATCCCAATCCCGACCCCTGCCACAAATCCGACCACCCCCTGCGTCTCCGGCCATCGCCGAAGATTCGCGAATAACCACCAGATCCACCGCCACCACTGTAACACATCACCACCGCCCCGGCCGCCCAATTCCAGAACATCACCACCGCCAGCCGCCCCCATCACAACCAACACCAGATCCACAGCCACCGCCACCATCAGAACCACCTCCGCCACCACCTTCATCGCCAACTACGGCCGCCCATCAGGAAAACCACCGCTGTCGCCGACCTTCATCCCCACCACCGCACCACTCTCCCCCACCGGCCATCATCACCGCCATAAACTACCCCTGCCACCACCGTTCACCACCACCACCACAACCCTTTCCCAAAAACCACATCATAGAGAGAGAGAGAGGGAGAGAGAGGACCTGACCGCGCCGCCCTGGCCGAGCTCGCGCCGCCACGCGAACCGGCCGTCCGCCGCCATGACCGCGACCCCGTCGACAAACTTCCGCCGGCGTGGTGTCCTGGCGCCACCTCGAGTCGACCCAGCATCCCCTCCTCCGCTCCTCCGCCGGAGCCCAAGGCCGAGCCGCGCTCCGCCACCCCTCCACCAAGCTTCCCCTTTTGTGAGCACCTCTATTTCTTTTTCCTCTGAACAGTTGGAATCAGAACCCCTCCTCTGTTACATTATATGCATTGTACGGTTATTATTTTAATAATGTTAGTAAGAGATATAGTTATAAGTTATATTAATTATATGTATTAATATGTATAATAGTTTTATATATTAGTTATATATATATATATATTAGTTTATATAATTGTTATAAAATATTTTATAATAATTTATATATAGTGTATAACAGTAGAAGTAATGATAAGATTTTTTATTATTTTTATTGTTAATATTATTGATTAATCTGTTATTTATAGTTAGGAAATTATAGTTAATTAGTTTTGATATCAATATAAACATTGAGACACTTATGGGTAATGTATAATTGGTCTCATTATTATCTCTATTAGTATTATTATTATTATTATTTTCACGTAATTACTTACTTGGTAAATTATATAAATAAATATATAATAATATTTCTAAAATATTATGGTAAGTTTTGACCTAAATTATTAGTTAATTATTCATTATTGATATTTGTCCAAAGTGCAAGTTTTACTAATATAATATTGATACTAGAATGTTTTCCCTTATTATTAGCTAATATCAAAATATCTCGGTTAATATAATATCTATTTCTCCTAATTTTATTATAAACAATTTTTGGATAATTTTGTATAGTTGATCTTTTCCCTAAACTCATATTTAACAAAATAGGAATATTGTTACAGAATGATTTTCTGGATTTTGGAATATTACTTAAAATATGTTGATTAATGTAGATATATTTTTAACATTATAAGGATTTCCAAATATTTATTATATTTATTTATTATATTTTTCTGAAATCGTAAATCGTGACTATGATAGTCATTTTCTATTTTCTTGATTGATTATCGTACCAAGCTCTGATTTTAGACTTTTATATACCAAACTAGGCTATTTGGACTATTCTGGACTCATTGGGACTGCCCGTGTCGTCGTCTGGGACCCTCTATGGAGCTTAGCATGGTACCTACCTCGTGTCGACACGTTCGTGTCGCGTACGTCGACTCCAATCAAACCGAGGCGAGTACATTCTCTGATCATTTCATATCCTGCTTAGAATTATTACCTGCAGTAGATTACTTTACTTGTACTGTCACGTTGGTCACACGGATTGGTACTATATGGATCTCTACATGCGATGTTATCCCCCTCGGAAGCATCGGGTACATTGTGCTTGTGCGTTTCACTTACATCGTGTACTCCTGTGCTTTCATTTACATGTGCACTCCGGTGAACTTTGTACTCTCAGGTTCACGGAGCCCCCATGTATACTATCACGTGCACCCTATATGGGCCCCCATGTGATATCTTGTACAATAACATAACCTGTATAGATCCTTGTATATTGATTGGGGTACGGGGGAGTAGAATTGGGCATGTGAATAATACACCAGTAGTTTCTTATCAGAATCTCATCCTTAGTGTCTTATCAGAATCTCCTATGCCATTTACATGTCCATATTGTACTCTGATTCACTAGTCACTGCTAGTTCTCTATGTATAGTAGATATTTCTATTACAGCTCTTCCTGTTTACATACTGTTTTTCTTCAGTACCTGTATCTTACTTTACTGTATGTTATATGTTTTCTAACCTGCTATGATCTGTTGAGATGTACTGTGCTCGCTCCAGTCCTGACTGGACCTGTTGATAAATTTTACAGATAGCCTGGAGGTGCCTGCTAGCCTAGAGGAGACACATTAGAGGTTGTTAGGTAGTTATTTCATTTTGTCTGGAGTTGTATTTACTTTGTGGATTACTGTATCTTTATTTGAGTTTTGAGATGTACTTCTGGGTTCATGTATCTTAGACACTTAGACTTCTATCTCATGTATTTATTTTGGATTTCATATTTTATCTATCTTTATCATGCTCTACCTTAGATGTGATTGAGTTTGTATCTGCTAAGTCACCCCCATTCGGGGAGTATAAACTGTTTAGTCTTATACTGTTAGATGCATTGAGACCTAGGACAGCGTTCTACCGCCGACACTGCGGCGTAGGCTGGGCGTTGTTACGTTCTCGTGCCCTAACTCTAGGGTGCGGGTCGTGACACGTTTTTAGTGGTGGCCCATGCAGGTCGAGACTAAAAGTGTAGTGGTATTCGAACTTGAGTACCACTACAGCCTGCACTAGGAATAGGATATATTTTAAAGATACTCAATCACAGTTAGGAACCCTTGAGAGATTCCTGGGACGACCCTGGAGAATCTTATTTAACTTCGATTTGAATTTTTTTTCCTTGATTTGTTTTATCTTTATTTTCTGTTGTTGAATTTAATTTTTAAATGGGTTATTGTTGAATTTGAGTTTGTATTTATTAATTTTGATGGAAGATTGTCGAATTTTGAATTTTGATGATAGCTGTTGCATTCGAGTTTGTATTTTGATGGATTTTGTTCATTTTTGAATTTTGATGTTCGTTAACAAATTTGATTTGATTTTTGAGTATTCATTATTGATTTAATTTAATTTTTGGCAAGATGAAATTATATGGGCTAGGTCATCTATGTTATGGAATCTAGTCTTCTATAGTCACATTAGCCAGCATGGTGAGGACATATAGTCTGACTCTGGATATATTTCTCAGGTGTGGGAATTTAAGATTTTCGCAGCCAAGCTAGCGGCATCGCGAAAATGTTAAATACCATGATTCTAGATATATGTGCATAAGTCAAGGGCTCTGTGATTATCGTAGCCTTGCTTACTAGTATGACGAGGATTTAGAGTACCATGATTTTGGATAGACGCATATGATTATCAGATTGTACCTTAAATATTTTGAACATATTTTTGCGACTTTTGCTTCAGTCAAAAAGAAAGAAAAGAATTATTGTTGTTTCGTTTGTTTTGTTTCTCCTTATTTACTTAGGATGTAGCTTTAGCTATTTTTGGAAACCTTGTGTAACTTCTTACCATGAAATTCTTCTTAATGAATCGATGATTTCGCTAGACTTATCTTGGGATTTATATTTTAGTTCTGGGTTTCAAAATGGTTTCCTCTTTTAAAACGAATAAGCAGCACAGGTTTTATTACCATTTCTTTCCTGCCAATATTTTATTTCCATCATTCCTTGTCATATACAACTATCATGATTACATCAATTCCCTGTCTCGTATATAATTCTGTCAGCTATACCTTGAAAACTCTTGAACCTTCATACCATTTTGCCTGAGAAATGTTGAAGAAGTGACGTAAATCATCTAGTATGGAAATAACGTAATTGGTTATCATGTGATAATTTTGTAGGAATTAAAATGTGGGATGTCAAATGTGAAAAATTCGAAATGGAGATGTGGTAAAGGTTTAAAATGAAATCGAGGGATAAATGTTATCAATTTAGAAACAATCACAGAAAGTTGGTTATGGATAATTCATGGATGTATTTCAAAACTAATGAGGATATCAGAGGTCAACCAAGTTTTGAGGACTTAGAAAATCTTGGTTACTGATTCTTGGGAACTATTACAAGGCTATGTAGAAATTTAGAGATGGAAATGAGAATTTTATTGTATTCTATGATTAGGCGAAGTTGAACCAGATATTTGAGAGGGTGACTAGAGACAAAGAGAACACAAGGATTTTACGTTATAGAAATTATTTTTGATGATTAGGAGAAATTGTGGAATTTAAAAAGGATAATATTTGAAGATAAACGTGAAGGAAATATGAAGGTTGATTTATAAAACGAGAATAAATTTTGTATGACTTGGTGGTATTAGGGTTGAATAAATACGAGGATTAACTTAAACAAGTACAAGGATTTTATAAACTGGATTTAGATGTTTCAGATCTAATTTAGAACGAAGCGAAGGAATTTGAAATTTGATTAAATGAATAAGTAGTGATTCCTAAAAAGGAGGGGTATGTCTCATGGAAAATATTTTAGAAGTTTGAAATTTTGTCTATGGTGATCATGGTAAAAGTTTAGATGACTGAAGATTATAAAATTTTTGAGGGTAGACATATAACGGTTGATTTTATATTAGGATTTGTGAGAAAATATGATTAGCAAATGGTAAACTGATAATGTTAGAGAGAGATGATTAACTGACCTTCGTATGAAATCCTTTCGTGTTTTTCTCTAAAAGGTTTTCAATATCATTGAATCCTAGCTCCCTTAATCACGACCAAATCGACTTGATTATCTTTCTTATCATATTAATATCTTAGTTTGTACTCAATTGAATTAAACTTAATTATGACCAGAATCCCCATTCTTGTATGCTCGTGCTCAGACTTCGATGAACCTGTCCTCCATATTGCCCTAATCTTGATTTTCCAAAATTGATCAACTTAGATCGTATCGCGACTAAAATTTCTTAATGTTATTGTGATTGGATTTCAATACTATTGACATTCGTTCCTTAAACTTTTGATTTTGATTTTCCTTGCGTAGTGCCTTTAATCATACCGATAGTCTTGACCCTTGACCGTACTCAATTTATTTGAATTCCATCGTGACTTGGATCTCTATCATATGTTGCTCGTGCTCAAAATCTTGATTTCAAAATTTTTTGAATCTAAATTCAATACTGATTAGCCTTATTCTTCATCGTGTCAATATTTTAATTTTTGATCGAAATCAAACTTCGATACCCATATCACTCGTGCATAAACTCTGAATTATTCTTGGAAACGACTAAGTTCTGTTCCAATTTCGATTTATCTTCATACTACCCTTGATTATACCGAATTTCATGCTTGATCATGCCTAGGCTACTACCATACTCTTCATCATAGCTAAATACTATTTGACCAAGATTGGACTGATTTCATCTTCGATCGTGTCGAATTAACGATTACGATCATGTTCGAATTTTAACACTAGTATCCAAACTCTTTTCTGACCATGATTTACCTTCTAATTATATCTAAACTCCTTGTGACTAGTCATGCCTAGATGACCCGGCATGACTAGACGACTATAAATTCTATGATCGTGATTTTAACGATCATGACTATCGTATCGATTTTGTCTCTAAATCGTGCTTGAAAATTTTGTCCTTGACCCCGACTACCGATTGACTATGAACTTAGTCATGTCTGAATTTGATTTTGATCGTGTCTGAACAAATTCTCTGTTAATGCCTAGATTTCAATTTTCTAACTGCTCATGCTATGAATTCATTCCTGAATCATACCTAGATTTTATTTTGGGTAACTTAACCTTGATCGTGCCAAGGTGACTTAAATCATTTTCAAAATTCTAATCATGACCGAGCCCTGATTCACGACTTAACTAATCTTATCCATTAGATTTTGATCGTGCTTGTGTGACTCTAACTCCGGCCTTATCAAGCCTAGACTCTATTGGTCGTACTATACTCAGACTTGACCCTACCTTGATCATAACCAAAACAACAAATTGATTATATTAGTCGTGACTCGAGTCGTGCCTAAGATACTTAATCTTCATTCTAGATCGTGCCTAGATGATTCGACCATACCATGATTCGATCGTGCCAAATCAATAGTCGTGCCTAAACAATTTTGAGTTGATTATCGTGATCGTGCCAACCCGTCGTTCCTTTGATCGTGCCTGCCATACCGCCTAAAATTTCTATCATGTTTTAAACCCCCTTGCCAAGCTTTAATTTCGAGGACGAAATTTTTTTAAGGAGGATAGATTTGTAACCTCCGTAAATCGAATTCTTAGATATTTTCGAAAATTGGTATTTTATTTTATTTCGTATTTTTCAAAAGTTCGATTTTTTCTAAATCTCGAAAAACGTGCAATTTGTAATTTTTGGGAAAACGATTTGACCATGATTGCTATCGGTCCTTGGTTGGCTTTGGTTTACTATTTTAGGCGATTTTGCCCTATTGGAATTTCTCCGTCATTTTCTTGAATCAATAAGTTTTAATTATTTTTCTCTATGAAAAAAACGGTTATTGAATTTCGGAATTTCAAATATATTAGTTAGTAACTAAATGACTGTTATATATGTTTAAATAACTAGTGAATAAATTATTATTATTTATGCCTTTAAAAATCTCGGCTAAATTGTAATTAGCCATTTTTTAGATTGGTATTAACTAGTAATTTAATTACTAATTTATAACTAATATTTATTTTAGTACAAATAAATTGGCAGATAGTAAATGTTAGTTGTTAGCAGTTAGCATGTTAGTTTTTCATTATTTTCCTATATTTTATTACATATACATTTTTAGGGTTTTTCCCCACTTGTCCTATAAATATCACTTTTCCCCAAACCCTAAACCCCTACACACATCCCTAGGAAATCCCTAGCAGCCTACCCAACCCAGCCGCCAGCATCCCAATCCCGACCCCTGCCACAAATCCGACCACCCCCTGCGTCTCCGGCCATCGCCGGAGATCCGCGAATAACCACCAGATCCACCGCCACCACTGTAACACATCACCACCGCCCCGGCCGCCCAATTCCAGAACATCACCACCGCCAGCCGCCCCCATCACAACCAACACCAGATCCACAGCCACCGCCACCATCAGAACCACCTCCGCCACCACCTTCATCGCCAACTCCGGCCGCCCATCAGGAAAACCACCGCTGTCGCCGACCTTCATCCCCACCACCGCACCACTCTCCCCCACCGGCCATCATCACCGCCATAAACCACCCCTGCCACCACCGTTCACCACCACCACCACAACCCTTTCCCAAAAACCACATCATAAAGAGAGAGAGAGAGGGAGAGAGAGGACCTGACCGTGCCGCCCTGGCCGAGCTCGCGCCGCCGCGCGAACTGGCCGTCCGCCGCCATGACCGCGACCCCGTCGACAAACTTTCGCCGGCGTGGTATCCTGGCGCCACCTCGAGTCGACCCAGCATCCCCTCCTCCGCGCTCCGTTTCCCTCCGCCGGAGCCCAAGGCCGAACCGCGCTCCGCCACCCCTCCGCCAAGCTTCCCCTTTTGTGAGCACCTCTATTTCTTTTTCCTCTGAACAGTTGGAATCAGAACCCCTCCTCTGTTACATTATATGCATTGTACGGTTATTATTTTAATAATGTTAGTAAGAGATATAGTTATAAGTTATATTAATTATATGTATTAATATGTATAATAGTTTTATATATTAGTTATATATATATATTAGTTTATATAATTGTTATAAAATATTTTATAATAATTTATATATAGTGTATAACAGTAGAAGTAATGATAAGATTTTTTTATTATTTTTATTGTTAATATTATTGATTAATCTGTTATTTATAGTTAGGAAATTATAGTTAATTAGTTTTGATATCAATATAAACATTGAGACACTTATGGGTAATGTATAATTGGTCTCATTATTATCTCTATTAGTATTATTATTATTTTTCACGTAATTACTTACTTGGTAAATTATATAAATAAATATATAATAATATTTCTAAAATATTATGGTAAGTTTTTGACCTAAATTATTAGTTAATTATTCATTATTGATATTTGTCCAAAGTGTAAGTTTTACTAATATAATATTGATACTAGAATGTTTTCCCTTATTATTAGCTAATATCAAAATATCTCGGTTAATATAATATCTATTTCTCCTAATTTTATTATAAACAATTTTTGGATAATTTTGTATAGTTGATCTTTTCCCTAAACTCATATTTAACAAAATAGGAATATTGTTACAGAATGATTTTCTAGATTTTGGAATATTACTTAAAATATGTTGATTAATGTAGATATATTTTTAACATTATAAGGATTTCCAAATATTTATTATATTTATTTATTATATTTTTCTGAAATCGTAAATCGTGACTATGATAGTCATTTTCTATTTTCTTGATTGATTATCGTACCAAGCTCTGATTTTAGACTTTTATATACCAAACTAGGCTATTTGGACTATTCTGGACTCATTGGGACTGCCCGTGTCATCGTCTGGGACCCTCTATGGAGCTTAGCATGGTACCTACCTCGTGTCGACACGTTCGTCTCGCGCACGTCGACTCCAATCAAACCGAGGCGAGTACATTCTCTGATCATTTTATATCCTGCTTAGAATTATTACCTGCAGTAGATTACTTTACTTGTACTGTCACGTTGGTCACACGGATTGGTACTATATGGATCTCTACATGCGATGTTATCCCCCTCGGGAGCATCGGATACATTGTGCTTGTGCGTTTCACTTACATCGTGTACTCCTGTGCTTTCATTTACATGTGCACTCCGGTGAACTTTGTACTCTCAGGTTCACGGAGCCCCCATGTATACTATCACGTGCACCCTATATGGGCCCCCATGTGATATCTTGTACAATAACATAACCTGCATAGATCCTTGTGTATTGATTGGGGTACGGGGGAGTAGAATTGGGCATGTGAATAATACACCAGTAGTTTCTTATCAGAATCTCATCCTTAGTGTCTTATCAGAATCTCCTATGCCATTTACATGTCCATATTGTACTCTGACTCACTAGTCACTGCTAGTTCTCTATGTATAGTAGATATTTCTATTACAGCTCTTCCTGTTTACATACTGTTTTTCTTCAGTACCTGTATCTTACTTTACTGTATGTTATATGTTTTCTAACCTGCTATGATCTGTTGAGATGTACTGTGCTCGCTCCAGTCCTGACTGGACCTGTTGATAAATTTTACAGATAGCCTGGAGGTGCCTGCTAGCCTAGAGGAGACACATTAGAGGTTGTTAGGTAGTTATTTCATTTTGTCTGGAGTTGTATTTACTTTGTGGATTACTGTATCTTTATTTGAGTTTTGAGATGTACTTCTGGGTTCATGTATCTTAGACACTTAGACTTCTATCTCCTGTATTTATTTTGGATTTCATGTTTTATCTATCTTTATCATGCTCTACCTTAGATGTGATTGAGTTTGTATCTGCTAAGTCACCCCCATTCGGGGAGTATAAACTGTTTAGTCTTATACTGTTAGATGCATTGAGACCTAGGACAGCATTCTACCGTCGACACTGCGGCGTAGGCTGGACGTTGTTACGTTCTCGTACCCTAACTCTAGGGTGCGGGTCGTGACATTACCCATAGCATACTAACTGTCTTACTAGTCTTAGTGATCACTCGACTAAACAATTTCTATCCAAGCCACCAGTTACAATTTTCGACAATCTCGCTACCCAATATAACTTTACCGTCTAGGGACACTCGAGTCATCTAGCAACAATACATAACTCCCAGCTAAGTCTCGGTACTACCCTGTACCCACAGATAGTCTTCTTGCTATCCCATGGAAAGAGTCAACATACATCCCGTTCTGAGGTGGTAGAGGCAATATAGCACTCAGAAACGAAGGCATCCTTGAACAATACCAACTCAATCTATTCCGGACATTCGTGATCTATAATGATCATAATACTTAACCAACATCTCGGGGTCTCAATATCCCAAGCCAACATTCTTAGGGTCTCAAAAGCACTAGCGAGCACATATGAGTCAACTCACTAGTTCTGCTGAACTCATCCATCAATTATTCATTCCCAAATTTTTTCCAACATCACATGCAATTCTCAACTTGTTGCAGCATACATAGCCACTTTTCTTTATTCCCAAAATTCCAAACAGCATTCACAACATAGCATACTATGGCATCGAGTCATTGTTGGGTTATTTGTGTCCAAACCAACAACAATCATTCATTCAGGGGCATCACAATGTATATAGACTTATTGTATGGAACATCCATTGAGCAGCCAAGAGGGTCAATGAACTTTCAGACACGAACAACGTAAGGATGATTACAGAACAACAACAGCATAATCGCGGAAGCAATCTTTGATTTAGTCACGGAAGCAACGTTGAGTGTTCGCGGAAGCAACTTTGGTTAATCGTCGATGCAACTTTGATTTGAAACGAATCAAAGGAGAGACCAAGGACGTAAAGCCGTGCTTTGATACCAATTTGTCACGCCCCGATTCGTAGAGTCGTTTATTCACACATTTTATCTCTTAGAATCGATCGTCCTCGCTTGGGCGTGATGCCGTACAAGTCTGGTATTGCACTTGTACAAGGCAAAGATGGTAAATAATTAATTTTCTTCAAATAGGAACACATCGCAGCAGCAGAAGCAGATAAATTGAAGTTAATGAGGACAATCTTTTTCATTGAATAGAAATAGATCACTTCTTTATAGCAGCGGAGATAAAAGGATAACTTGAAGTCACACAGAGATATATAGAACTTTATTCTCTTTATTGATAATTGAAGAAGAGTACAAGACTTGTATTGAAGTACAATATTTATAGCACATCTCACTTTACATTGAAAGCCAACTGAACAATGCTATACAGCTTACATTTGATATTTGGATACAATGAATTACAACTCGATATACCGACTTGGCTTACAATCTCACTGGTACAACTGATTACAATATTCCATATATTATGCCCTTTATAAACAGAAGACATCATATTGTGCAAGGAGAGCTTCTGTATGCCCAACAAATCTTCGATGCCGCGGAACCAATCAAGCAAATCTTCGTGTGTAGAATATCCCAAGCACGAGCACCTGTCCACAAAACGTGGGTCAGCACATCATCTATGTACTGGCGAGCAGAATTCAACCTACTCGCATAAACCAACATTAAAGTGATCATTTAAGCAAGCATTTATTAGAGTGATCTTTCTACTTGGGGCCTAACATCAGTTTACAGTTCATGGGCAATAATCAGAGTGAAGCATGTAAACATATTCTTAGTAGCATTCATGTGGACATATCATTTTAGCATTCTTGGTGTTATCATGCAAAGGCGTCATTGAGGCATCGTTAACATTAACATCTTAAACATGTTATGACAATTCTCACTTCCAGCATCACTTAGCATAGATGTTATGTTTGAGCACTATTTAAAGTAAGGCATCTTTCTAGCATACTTGAATGGAACATGTTAAGCAGACAAGTTAAACCAACTTATACAATATCACAATTAATTATGTGATTTCTTACCGATAGCTGACTTCTCATAGCTGCATCAAATACAGGTTATCCGATACACTTACTCTGCCTGCACAAAACATTCATTAGCATGCATCCTGACTACATGGTCACTGGTGTTGTTAAACCATATGGACTCTTTTCATTTCATTTCATTTCAAGATAATGCGGTCAGCATAGTAGGTGGCGAGCCTCTATGCCACTCCGTCTTATCCGTGTTCTCCTAGCACTCATCATTATTTCCTCCTAGGCCGAATCGGTCCCCAGGACCCTAGGAATCGTTCGAGGAAATTATTACTCAAACCTTGTATACAAGTTGTCCATGACCATGCGAGTGCGTGTCCGACTCGATTGAGAACAAAATCGCATGGTAAATATGTTAACGAAATTAAAGGCAACAGTGCATCATTAGTCATATTCAATGACTTATTCATTTTATTATTACCATCATTTCATTTGGTGATCTCAACGATCCCAGCTTTATCATTTCTCATTCATTGCTTTATTGCAATGTATCTCATATCATTCCTTTCTTAAGAGGAACGTAACATTCATTCATTTCATAGGGACATTTATTCATTCATTCATTTCTTATAAGGGACAGGCAGCATTTCATATTCTTGCAACAGTTATACAGAGAGTACATGATTATAGTGTTTCATTCAGTTCATTGGGTCGATAGCATAGCCAGTTCATTTCTTATTCTATCATTCATAAGGCATCTCATTATTCAAGTGTTTACTTGTTCCGGCAGCGTTAAGCATAAGGGGCAATGTTATCAATTCATTCTCAGGCCTCAAATCACATTAGCAGTTCAATGTGTTGTACATTTCAATAATTCTCAACATAGGCATCTCTATTATTCAGCAACTAAAACCTGGGACATTTAGGGACAATTCATAGCATTTCAATACTTCATTTATTAAGCATGAATGAGGAGGAAGGACAGTTCCACTCACTTGCAATAAAGGGTCTTCTTGTTCCGATCACACACCATTCCACTATGCATAGCTCCACCAGCGAGCCACGTTCCAATACCCATTCCATCTAGCCAGCTAAGTGAGACTGCATCAGTCTCAATTCTTTCGATTCCCAACATAAGTCACGGTCCAATATTCTGATCCCATCCAATAAGTCAACCAAATGCTTCGTGCGGAGCGGGACATTACAAAAGTGAAGCTCGAGTGGTGGTTGTGACATGCATTCCACATGCTATGTTTATATTGATGTTAACATTATAAAAGGATACCAACTAGTGGTTAAGTGCTTTTAACTTTGTTGCACCCAATAAGAGGACAGATGCAAGAAAACCAGGGGCAGCTGCTAGTTCTAGCTTTATTAAATCTCACAAGTAGGCATGCAAATGGCAAATAAACAAAACGGAAAAACAACTCCTCTATTATTGAAATTCTGTATTAGTGTGTTTTATTACAACTACAATCTTTACCAGTTCGAATAGAGACTCACAATAAGATCTTACAATATGGTTATAACACATGAACTTATTTTTCTATTTAGACAGGAACGGATCCAGAAACTAAAATTAGAGTTGGCTACCATGGAGTAGGGTGGGCTATAAGTAGGCTAATCTATTTAAAAATAAAATATATAGAAAAAAAAAGAGTAAATTTTTTTTTGGGGTGGGTTGGAGCCCACCCCACCTAATTGCTTGATCCGTCTCTGTATTTAGGTCCTTAACTCTTTTGTTCAGATCCTTACAAGAAAATAAGAGATGAGATGCATGTAATCTAACTATTTGTTTTTGATGAATTTTAAAAATTAGTAACTCATGTTGAGTTACTTTAGGATTTTTTAATCTTTATTCTTTATGATATTTCTACAATTATAGACCAAGTCCAACGAAACGTCATATATTGTTTTAGGTTCTAAATTTCTAGTTTCAACAAATAGGTTCTAAATTTCTAGGTTCAAATCATCGGTACAGACTTAAATAGAGGCGATTTCTGGATGTTAGTGTCGATATCCCCATCAAACAACAAACTCGGTCGCATTTGGATCGGTTGAGAAGTCTCTGCAACTTGAAATTGTTTGGTGTGTCACAAGCACAATAATTTTCTGTAGTAGCTATAATTGTGGGAATGATAACGAAATGGAGATGGGAATGGAAATGCTGCCACAAATTAATTGGGAGTACATATGGTCCTATCGAGCAACCTCCACTTGCCTTTGTTAACAAGGAATGTGGCACGTTTATCCCACAGGTGGGGATGAACTTGTGCATGTCAACATGATGAGACGAATATTCTTTTGGTTGGCGGAAGACTAGAATTGTCTACACTAAGACTGTTAGGCCTCGTTTGGTTCGCGGAATGGAAGGGAAAGAAAATTAATTCCTTGTCATTTCCTTTCCTTTGGAAAACTTTAATTTCTATTGATTTTCCTTTCCGATGTTTGGCAATGCCAAGAAATTTGGAAAGGAAAGTGAATACTTCAATGTGGGAAAGTGATTCCTTCCTTGGATGGATGGAATCACTTTCCTCCCTAATTTTCGTTCCATTGGGAATCACTTTCCATTCCTCCTCAATTCCTTGGACGCCCAAACATAGGAAAGTAATCACTTTCCTTTCCCAACCGGGAGATTCCGCGAACCAAACGAGGCCTTAATGGTATTTGATTCATGTAAAATCCGAATCCGATCCAAATATTAATGGATTTGTATATATGGGTACCCAAAGATTCATTCTGATTCTCTTTTTAACATCGACCAAAGTCTCATATGTATCTCGTAATATTAATATCTTTCACTATATAAGGGGCTTCAAAATGATTCAAAATTGAGCTGTCTAAGCCGTATGTATATTATAGACCATTTTTTAGAAATTACGGAAAATAATTTTTTTAAAAACTTTCTTTCCTTTTCTTAAAACCAATACCCTTCTTCTTTTTTTGCATAACGGAGTACCCTCTCTTTTATTCACATATGTCCATAACAAATTATAATTAAATTTAAATTAAATTTATTTCTATAAATCTTAATTAAAATATAAATATAAATAAAATAAATTTTAATTTAAATATTTAAATTATATTTTGATAAGATTAGAAAAAAAATATTTTATTTTACGTGCATCGTACGTGGTTTTACTAGTTATGTATAATACCACTGCAAAAATGAATGTTGCATGAGGTTTCGAGAATTTGTATGGCCAATATCTTTTGCAGAGATTTCAATATTTCATGTAGTTCCTCTATTTACAAGAATTCAGATAGGTGCGACAAAGTCATTTGTAGTCAGTATATAGGTGTTTCTAGTTCGATTCGGGTGCGTATCCGATGTTCCTTTTTGCTCCAAACAATGTCCCATAACTTAAGGGACACTGCCCATTGAACTGTGATTCGCCAATTAGACTTCTGTAAGCCAATCGGGATCTCCTAAACTATAGTTTTGGCACTAATTATGTATGCTTCCAATTTATGAGTCAAGAGTGATGTTCCCTATGTCCAATCATTTAATATAAAGATTTGGACCATTGGATTGTGAAGTCAGCCCCATTTCTTCGATATGGGAGTATAGAGTTGGCAGCACTATCAGGATTTATATAAAATGCAGCAAGTCACATCAGAAGGACTCGGTCAAAACAACTATGATAATTAGAAAGTTCAAAGAAATCTTGTTTGGGTTAATTAGAGCATCTCCAACCCTATGTGAGTTTAGAAAAAAATTGTTGGCACATAGGAATGACAAACTTTCATTCCAAAAATTCTTCTCCAATGCAAATGTAGAATAAAACATGAAGTTGACATGGCAATGACATGACAAGGACAATGTGAAGTTGGTTGTCTAGATCTAGACAATGTACTTTACAATGACTTTGTCTCCACATCATCAATTATGAATAGAAATATTTATAAAAAAGTTAAAGAAGTGGAGGAGTTGCATTGGAAGTTGAAAAAAAATATTTTTTATTGTCTCCTCAATACTTTTGCATTGGAGAGAGTTTTTCTATCTCATTGTCTTTTAAGATATAATTTTGCCACATAAACAAGACATTGTCTTGTGGCTCATGCCACATAGGAGCCACCTAAGACTCACAACACTTAACAAGACAATAGGGTTGGAGATGCTCTTATTGTTAGAAGTGAAGGGAAAAGGACATCATCTCTAGCTAGGCAATGCCTACAGTGGAAGAGCACCAAAAACTCAAAAAAATCTGAAGATTAGTTTAGCATATGTACAACAAAGTGGTACAAATTCTTTCTATAAACCAAACATTAAAACGAATTTATGGGAGTATAGAGTTGGCAGCACCCTTTGTCAAGAAACGGCCAGTTGTTTTCTAGACCAAGTCTTTAGTTCTTTCAACAGATTGTTTGTTATGAGTTTTTCAATATGCATTGGCATTTAGGTCGACAGTAAGTAGAAATGCCCGGTATCAACAGTTAGATGACTGTTATAGATATTGATTAGAAACTTAAGTTATTGTTAAATTGCTAATACAACAAGTATTCTGATAATTACTAGAGGTAGAACGTCATGATTATTCACTTCTATATATATTCCTTAAGGACTGTTTGGGAATTGTTGGGACAAGGAGAGGTGTTTTTAAAGTATCAATTATGAACAGTTATGACGAGTTCGATTATGGATAATTTTAATTACCGACTTTTAAATCAATATAATTCATGCTTGCTAATTGATTAAAGAGCGCTTCTGTAAGTTTTTTGAAACAATAAAATTATTTATATGTCCATATATAAACAAAAACACTCATAAAAAAATTATATCATTGTCCTTCTAAATAATAGCTTATATACTCATATAAGCATAAAATAGTTTGACAACTAGTAAATCATAAACATTGAGAGAAAAATATTTACTACCACATCAAATAGAATGCAAAATTTATGAAAATCATTCACTATCACATAAAATGGACCGCTTTTAAAAAAAACCCACAACCTAGAGTAGTAGCCCTTAGATGGGGATCTCGAGAGAAACAAATATGAGAAAGAAAAAATACAGTAGACCCTATAGAATATTAGTAGTTATATTTTTTGATAAGGATATAAATGGAAGAAAAATAGAAACTATCAAAACACTTCGATTTGGGATATCTATAAAGACAAAATATATATATATATATATATATATATATATATATATATATATATATATATATATATATATATATATATATTACACTAGGTTTAGAAGATTTTTGAGCCGACTAAAACTAGTGGCTCAAAATAATTTTTTTTTTTAAACACTTCATGAACAACCGATCCAAAAATAATTCTAAAATCGGTAAAAATATTATTACCAAGCAGGCACCAAGGACTCTGACCTTTGATCTTTAGCATGAGAGTAGGGGTGCAACTCGGACGGGTTGGATCGGACTTGAGGTCAACCAGAGTCCAACCCATGAATCATAAGTCTAATCCGAGCCCAAGTCCGATCCGACATCAGGTTCAACATATCAAGTCAAAGTCCAAGTCCGGAGGATCGGGTTAGGCTTGGAGACCTATCGAGTTTACCGGGCTCTAATATAATATTTAGAATAATATTAAACAAAAATAATCTTAAACACATAATCAAACAGCAATCACGTATGTATCATTACAAAATACAAACTGAAATAAAATTAAGATAATAAGTTGAAAGAGTTTGGGTGAAAAAATTTATGATTATAACTTTTTATTATATATATATATATATATATATATATATATATATATATATATATATATATATATATATATATATAGAGGTTTAAATATTATAAACCGAATTCAAGTCCGAATCCAAACTCAAATATTTTTAACCCTAATCCAACCCATTAACGCGGCTCGGTGTTGAATTTAGCCCGTCCGAGTTGCATCCAGGCCAACACACGAGAGACTAATTAAACATAGAGCTTTCTCCAGTTTTTATATGTAAAATTCCAACCATACTCTTACGCATTTACAATTAGTTCCCACTCCAAAAACAACTCCAGATTAAAACACCACAATTACCCAAAAAAAAAAAAAAACTCAGCTAGCGGACAGTGGAGGCAACAGTGTGAGCCCAGAACCTGAGGTGGTCCTTCAGATCGACCCCCTCACGGACAGCCGGAATCCTCCAGTTCCTTAACGGGTCCTCCTCCGACGCGTCCCACGCCTCCGACAAGTAAGGCCTAGACACGGACGGCTCCTGATCCGAAGCCGAAGGCGACGACGTCGGCTCCACCACGTCGGCTGCGGACCCAAACTTGAGACGCTGCAGGCCCGGGACTATGGTCATCAGCCTCGGGTCCGCCTCCGCCTCGGAGAAGGTGAACCCGAGGTCCATGAACCCCTTCAGCTCCTCGAACTCCAGGTCCGACAGGCTCTTGCTGCTCTCGATACTGCTCCTTCTCTTCCTCCTCTGTACTCTCAGCGTCCTGGGAACGTGCTGCGGCTCCGCTCTATGTTTCAAACCTACATGCCCCGGCTCGAGATCCGATACTTTTCCGGAAATGATGGTTTGGAGCTTCGGAGGTTGGATTCGGAGGGACCGCAACGACGGAGGGATCTCCTCGCTTGAAGAGCGACGGTGGCGGCTGCGACGACGATCGAGTACTACAGGAGGAGCTGCAGTCGGCGGAGGCGGAGGCGGAGGCGGAAGTGATGAAGCTCTAAGTATGGAGCTACGAAACCAATAGAAATCGAAGAGAGAGAGAGTTGCGCTATGTTCTGCTGCTTCTTCTTCCTCTTCTTGTTGTTTCTCCATGTGTGGAAGAAGGATGAGTGGTGGCTTAGCCTTACAGTGCACTCGATAGATTGCGTCTCTTGCTTATATTGCACACACAAGTTGGTGAGAGTGGAGTGGAAGTCTGCCACTGGGACACTCGTCTAATTACGGGAATGCCATTGGTGAGTGGGGAGTGGTCTGGTGTTCCGGCGGAAGTGGAAGGGGAAGGAGAGTCCGAGCATATTATGTTCTGGTTTGTTCCATGTACGCGATCGGTGATTGGTAAGGGTTGCTATTGCCCGGCCCTTGGAGTGTCGGATATCGTGGATGTATTTTTATGGCAGCCGGAGTAGATCCAACTGCACCTGCAATTATTGGAGGGTTGGGCATCTGACACATTCCTCTTCGTCCTAAGCTTGCTTCTTGGTTCCGCTATCACTTGTGGAGAAACAAACATAAGCAGCTTTCACGGGTTATCAAAAGCTCAAGAGACTTTCACCATCTATTAGGCGTTGGATATATTAAGGCTAATTATAAGGGCACAGTCTTTTTTATTCGGGGCTAGCCAAGTAATTGTTTTTCATTATTTACAAGTTTGCCACTGGAAAAATTACTCAGGGCTATCTGAGTGGTAGGTATAAAAGATAAGTCTTATAATTTTTGTTTTCTTCCCCACTCTCCATTTCTAAGAAGAAGAAGAAGAACAAGAAGAAGAACAAAAAGAACAAGAACAACAAGAACACCAATTTTTGCAAACCTAGTTTATTTTGATTTTTTGGTCTCTTCTAATTTCTCAGATCTCTTTCTCCAAACCCTACTTTATTTTTCTTCTTCTTGTTTGGACATTATGGATAAACCCTAGTTGTAGAAGAAATTGGGTTATCAAATCTATCAAATCTATTAATCTATTAGTCTATTAACCAATTTTTCTTTATTAATAGAAGAATTATGCATGAAATCCTAGTTGTAGAAGAAAACTATGGAAGAAATCCTAGTTGTAGAATAATTGGGTTCATATCAGGACTGCCACAATTTCTGACAGTCCTAGAAGTATTGAGGACTGCCAGAAATTGTGGCAGTCTTGAAATAGTCTCGATGTACAACAGGACTGTCACAATTGTTGGCAGTCATAGAAGTAATGAGCACTGCCAGGAATTGTGGCAGTATTGAAATAGACTCGATGTACAACAGGACTGCCACAATTTCTGGCAGCCCTAGAAGTAATGAGGACTGCTAGAAATTGTGGCAGTCCTGAAAGGGACATGCTCTACAGCAGGACTGCCACAATTTCTGGCAGTCCTAAACATATTGAGGACTACCAGAAATTGAGGCAGTCCTGAAAGATACTTGATGTACAGCAAGTTCCTTTCAGGACTGCCACAATTCCTGGCAGTCCTAAAGTCGAAATTTTCGAATAAAAAAATATGTTAGGGTTTATTTCAATCTTGATAATAGAGTGAAATATGCATTTTAGGATTTATTTTCATGCATTCTTTGTAAGGAAAGAAGTATTTAACCTTTATTGTCATGCATTTTAGGGTTTATTTAATTTTTTTGGTGCCATCGAAATTGGAAAAGAGAAGGAAACTAGGATTTTGATGGAGATGCTGATGATGGAAATGATGGAGAAGAAGAAGATGATGATGATGAGAAAAAAAACTAGGATTTTGATGGAGATGTGAGAATCGAAATGGTGGAGAAGAAGAAGAGGGATAGAAGAAGAAGAAGAAAGCTAGGGTTTGTGAAGAGAGAGAGAGAGTAAAAATTTGAAATGAGAGTGATTTTTCGGGTTTGGGGGGCTGTGGGGTTTGGACAGTCCCATGAATGAAAAATTTGGACAGCCCGAGTAAAAGTTCCTCAAAGCCTGGCTAGCCCTAATCCTGGCTAGCCTCGAGTAAAAAAACATGTGCCCTTATAATTAGCCTATATTAATTATAAAAAAAATATCGTAATTGACACTCCTAAAATATCATCATGTATATCTTTTTTAATTTTCTATCATTCAAATTCTAAATATGTTTCTGCATTAGCATTACTGGCACCCCTAAAATGTTATCCTGCACTCCTCCCTTCATATATGTAAAAATTAGTGTCAAAGTTAATGCAAAAATATATTTGAAATTTGAATGATAAAAAATTAAAGATGAGTGCATGATGACATTTTAAGAGTATCAATAACAGCACCCTTCTAAAATTGTATACGAAAAATAACAGAAACTAGAAATAAAGAACAGAGAGAGTAACGAGGTTCGAGACACATTACGGAACAAATGTTGGCCTTAGAATAGATTGTCCCCACCAACAGTGCATCATGGAAGATGACGATCTACTTTCAAGATACAACAAATTCAGCTTGTTCCGCGTCACCGTTTATCCGGTAGGGAATCAAATATCGATCACCAAGCCCTTGCCTGATGGAGAAGATGGATGAAAAAAAGTATATGAGGAGTTTAGGTTCTAGTAGATATTTCTCGTTTTGGCTTCTTTCTCATGATTTTTTCATAGGTAAAAGATGAAAAAGCATAAAACTGTTTTTAATCTGATTCTCTGAATGGTTACCAAGATTGTCGAGGCACTATTTTCATAACGACATTACGTGAGATGCATGTTGTAATTCAAACAAAAAACATAAAATAAATAAAAAGGAGAGAGAAAATTATCATTTTATCCCTGATCCGATTCATGATGTGTAAGCGTAAAATGTGTACGTCTAATAAATGCATATTAAATATGCATCCGGGCTTTAGCCCATCACCCACAAAACTCGCTTACCCAATAAACTGAGTTTAACACTTTAAGCAAAGGAGAACGCTTTCTCCTATCCAATGTAGGACTAAAAATCTCTCCATATTGAATCACATAGGCAATAGGATGTTGCTTTTCAACATAACCAAAAAATGCCATACATAATTCTATAATGGAGAAATAAATCATTTAAAGGAATATAAATAAAAAGGTTGAAGGAAGGAAAATATAGATACACACACTTACATTGTGTATCAGAAGAAGGTATCTTCCGGACTTAAGCATCTCCTTAGTGATACACATTTTATCTATACAAAATCAAAGTGACATAAGTCTTGAATTTAGGACCTTACTCGTACAGACTCAACATACACACAGGTACATACTCAATGTGTCACGTCACCATTCTGCAGAATCGATAAGTTGTCACTGACGTGATATCGTACGAGTCTAACTTGTACGTGTAAAAGACAAAATGAACACAGTTAATGTACCTTGTTTGTTGGGTTGAATGAAGATTTTTTTTTTCCATTCATCCATTCCACCAATTGTAGTTCTCTACTTCGCACTTTAATTTTCTTTGTGCCAATTGTAGTTCTCTACTTCGCACTTTAATTTTCTTTGTGCGCTAGTGCATCTCTTTCATATATATTCCTTTCTACAAACTTATATCATGGTTAATACCAAGTAGTAATACATCTCATCGGATGGTAACATGGGCAATTTGTTTTAGTTTAAACAAAGAAGCGCAACCTGTAAAATTATACATCACATTCAACAAATAATAATGTTTAAATATACGATCAATATTCTAGTACATTACACTGCAACATATGATACATCTATGGCCTCGACAAACATTTGCATATCCTGCCCTGTTCTTAACTCCTCATCAAGCTGGCACATTTGCTAGTTGCATTAACAAACCACAGTCGAGATTATATGGGTTAACATTTCATTCGACTTGAATTCCACCATCCGACATTCATTTACTGTGGTTAAACATACAGGGCTAGCTGACTATCATGTCGATCAAATCTCTACTGCTCAGAGGAGATCTCACCCTCCTTTGAATACTTCGGTAATATAGACAGATGCTGATTTTTCAGCTACAAACTCACAGACAATGCTGATTTTAACGAACATTCACCAAATGGATTGGAAGAGAAGTCCATTGTGTTTCGAAACTTGAACTCAATATGATGCTCCATTTCCACTGAACCCTCGAGGACCTTGACCACTGTGGACATGCGAGGCCTTTTCGATTGATCTTCGTTCACGCACCAAACTCCTATCCTTATCATCTGCATGATCTCCTGCATATGGGACTCCGAATCTGCAATCTTCTTGTCGACTATGTCGATCAGCCGATCCTCATCCGCCTTCCTCTGCAAAACACCAAGAAAGTGTACATCTGCATCACTCTGCGAGTAGTCCAGGTTCAGCCTCCCGCTCACTGCTTCCAGTATAACTATCCCGAAGCTGTAAATATCGGCCTTCACACTTATCCTTGAGTTCTGCCATTCTGGTGCCAGATATCCCAACGTTCCCTTCGTGCTCGTGCTCACGTGGCTGCGATTTCGGTCGATGAATCTTGCTAACCCGAAATCAGAGATCTTGGCATTGAAATTATCGTCTAGAAGTATGTTATGTGGTTTCATGTCCAGATGAGCAATCCTCTGACTGCAACCTTCATGTAGATAAGCTAATCCCCTTGCTACATCAAGTATGATCCTTCTCCTCGTCTCCCAATTCAGTAATGGCCTAGGACCATCGCTGAATATCCATTTGTCCAACGAACTATTGCTCATGTACTCGTACACCAGAAGCCTATTCGATTCGTCCGTGCAGAATCCGATCAGCTTAACCAGATTGTAATGGTGGAGGCTGCCCACGGTCTGCATCTCCGCCAGGAACTCGCCTGTACCTTGCTCGATGCTGTCCAGTCTCTTTACCGCGATCGCAGTCCCATCCTTCAGTTCTCCTTTGAACACAGAACCAGACCCTCCACTTCCGAGCTTCGTACAGAATCTCTTGGTTGCCAAACACAGCTCCCTGTAGGAGAATCTTACCGGTCCTACCAGCACTTGCTCATAACAATCCTTCACCTGACGCCCTTTCGCTATAATTTTCCGGAAGATAAAAAACGAGATCAACATACATAGACTTAATGATCCAGTGATGGCGACAGCCTTAACAATTTTCGAAGGCGAAAATGAATTTGAGGAGCCCTTTCGAGTTGCCTTGGAATAGGGAGGATAGATGGCAGCCGGCGTCTTAAGATAAGCAACTGAGCGTTTCAGATCCCCTTCAATTCTTACTGCTCTGATTGTTAGAACTTCTGAAGCCATGTAGCAATGACCATCAGAGGTGTTGTCATCATATGTAAAGAAAACAGCACTGCAAGAAAAATCCCGACTGCATTCAAATGTGCAAGCTTCCAAGCCATTTATGCCAGCAACTGCTGTCGTCTGATCATAATAACTGAAATATGAGAGGTTGCCAAACAACACACCAAGAACATACTTCTTCTTGTATGATGTGAGGTTAAAATTACACCCAAGATTTGGTTTCGTGGGAACTACCGGAGTTAAGTAGTCGACCCCGTCGTCGGATTTCGGGCAGGCACAATGTCCTCCTTGCGTGCAAACTCCATATTTCCCACAGGCCATTGGTATTTGGCATTGATCGTACAGATTAGTCCCTGTCCATCCGGAATGAGCCTTCCAGACATAGATTCTGAGTCCTCCATCCTTGCCGAGCCTCAGTAGCTGGATTTGTGAAAGCATGCCGCCGGTAGGCTTATATAGATTGTGGCTCCGATCCCCTAGCTTATAGGTGAATGTAATGTTTGTAGGAGTAAAGATCACTTGAATCAAAGTTGAAGAGTTGGAGATTGCGCCGTCGGGCTTGAGGCTGAGATAGGCCACAGGTTTCGCATCATCGACAAATGCAGTCAACGACGTCGATCTTATGGAAAGAGAGAACACAACATTAATGCTGCTTAATGTTGTGAGCTTCGATCCTTCTCTAAGTCCTTGGCCAACTAGGAGGGTATCAGTCGGAAAGTCTGAAGAGCGCCAAATTGTTGAATTGGTGATGTCGAAGAGCACAAGTTCTCCATCCTCCTTCAGAGTCATACCCTCGGCAAAGTTGCCAGATAATTTGGTAGAGAAGACATCGAAGCCATTGGTATTGGTCAGGACCAAGCCACGACCTCGATCCGCATGGAGGACCGCATTCTCCTCGACATGATTGTTATTGTTTGCTGTCCACACCACTTGAGGATAGCGCTCCGCGAGGACAAGTCCATCGGTTGAGCATTCAAGGAGGAGGAGGGACAACCAGCAGCTTTTGGTTAGCCTCCTATCACAGTAGAAGCCGAGGCCGAAGATGAGGGAATTTCCATACGCTTCCGGGTTCCCTCTAGCGAGAAGTAACACACGGAATAGCAGATTGTCGGGAAACATGTAGGTTCGGATGGCCGTAGAGGAATCAGCATTTGTCCACGAGAGGGAGTGGACGGAATTGAAGAGGACGGTGGAGTTGTGGGCAAAGGCTAGCTGAGATAGGAGGATTGCGAAGAAGGAAGGGAGAAGGATGCGGAACGCCATAGGTGGTGGTACATGGAAGTGGTCGAGTATGGTTGGAGCATATTCATTTCGTTGGCAATTCTTCGTCAAGTGGAGGGAGAATAGCGTGACGACTACTACAGCAATTGAGATGCTGAGGACGCAGGCGCAGCCGTACTTTACTTCTGCTAGAGGACGCAGCTCCAAACATACACCAACAGCCGGCTTGTACAAACAAGGCTTTGTTCTCTTATATATTAAAAGTCGACAGCAGCATCGTACATACACCAAGAATAACAAATACAAATAAAGTGGGGCTGCAGAGAGCAACGGCGGCAGCACAAGAAGAGGGCATTCTGACCGGACGAAATGTTCCATATAAGCGATTGTTCCAAGTTACATATCGGACGGGTTTCTCTTTGTATTACCTACATTTGTCTATTACTAGTCTCTCTTTGTATTACTTCTTTTGATGACATGGCTCGAAATCAAACGATTTTTAAGGATACCGTATTAGCATGTCATGTTAATATTTGTATATGATAGAAATATATTATATTTAATACTTATCCTGTACGAATACAATTATATACAAATATATTATATACAAGGCTTTTTAAGGATTTTTAAGGACTCGAGCAAAGGGCGCAAAGTGGCGCTTTGATGGCGCACTTCGCTTAAACGCTGGGTGCATAACCGTAGTTGCTTTCAGCGCTGTCAGCGTGGGGCGTGGGCGGCGCACGTGGCGCTGTTGGCGAGCGGCGTGGGCGGCGCGTGTCACGCCCTGGTCCCGTAGGACCAATCGTCCTCGCTAAGGCATGATGTCGCACGAGCTTAGATTGCGCTCGCGCAAGGCTATTTCATAACAGCCGATTACAACAACTTGCGACGGGGTCGTGGCACAGATCAAACAATACTCGCAAGACGTTTTCATCAGTTAGTCGAAGTATACAAAGGATATGCTGAAAAAGTTCGAGCTTGACAACATCAAACCTATCAGCACTCCTATGGCTACTACAACAAAGCTGGAACCTGATGAAAGCGGCAAACCGGTCGATCAACATAAGTATCGAGGTACGATTGGTAGTCTATTGTATTTAACTGCTAGTCGTCCCGATTTCATGTTTAGCGTTTGCTTATGTGCTAGATATCAAGCTAATCCTAAAGAATCATACATGACCACTATTAAGCGTATCTTTAGATATCTTAAATGAACGATTACGGTAGGCTTGTGGTACCCCAAAACCACTTACTTTGAATTAATCGGATATTCCGATGCTGATTTTGCGGGATGCAAAGTCGACCATAAGAGTACCAGCAGCATGTGTCATTTGTTAGGAAAGGCTTTAGTCTCATGGTTTAGCAAGAAATAGAATTCTGTCGCACTATCCACAACAGAAGCTGAGTACATCGCAGTTGGTCGTTGTTGTGCACAAATTCTGTGGATGAAGCAAACTCTTGAAGACTATAACTTATTATTCAAGTACATACCAATTTTTTGTGATAATACTAGTGTAGTGTCCCGTCCCTACATCGTGCCCTATTTTCGTCCACGGGGTGCGCGAGAAAGGAACATTGTCGCTATCGATTCGGTCGGGACCGATAGGTCGGAATCGGCCGAGTCGATCGAACGAGAACGGTTGAATTAAGAACCATTCCACGTTATGGAATGGCTTCTTCGGAACCAAGTCCCATATTTAGCGGGTTGCGTGTCACGCCCCGATTCCGTTGAATCGATAATCGTCCCCCAGGCGTGATGCCGTGCGAACCTAATTTGCGATCGCACAAGGCCTAGTCATAAGGTAATCCGAGACACGAGATCTAAGAGAGTACGCAGACAAATTGATTCACATAATAAGTAAAGAAAACTTGAATTTTATTGATAATGAACATCTTTTACAGACTCCGATACAAGACTCATTGCCGCGCGGGCTACAACATGACTCGATTACAAAAGAGTGCCGATGAGATAGCCGTTCCATACATTGCACACATCCCTCAATATACACAAAGTACTCCAGTGACCTGGATGGGAGGGACGCTGAGTCATCTTCCTTGGACTGTCGAGAGCCTTCAAAAGTGGCGTCACAGGGAAAGTCTTCGACGCACGGCCGAAGCTTCAAAATCACGAACGCTGCCGAGCTAGCTGGCGCGTCCTTCCTGGTTCACGGGACCTGCAAAGAGCGAGGATCAGCACGAAACACATGGACTGGCGAATGGCTAATTAAATCCAAGCTCTGCATTTGATTCAAGAAGTTTCGTAAACATGTTAGCTAGCTATTTCAATGATCTTTCTAACCATCCTGTTCGATTGCATGTTAACATGTTTTGAGGCAAGCATATGAAACTGTATATCATTAAGCAACTATCAAATTTATCCTGTGTCCCGTGCACCTGTTAAGCAGTGAAAGGGTATTCAGGCCACTGGCAATGTCAAGCTATTTTGGACTATAGCATTGGTTAGACGACGCCCCTTTCGCGTCGGGTAGCGAGCCCTGTACGAAAGTGCCCGCATAACTCGCGTCGATGAAGGGTTGGCGCTGCTACACTCGTTCCTCCCGGACCGAATCGGTCCCTTGGCCTAGGCAACCGTTCGAGGAAACTTCACATTGTCGACAAGTTGTCCAATGACCATTTTCTTTTAGACTTAGTCGATTTTGCTTCCTTAGCCGTATCGTTGCGATAAACGTTAATCGATTCCTTTATTGTTTTGCATAGGCTAAGTGGATTTGTATAAGAAAACACGTTTTCTGTTTTCAAAACCGGTGGTTTGATAGCAATTGTTTCGTGAAGAATCGTGCCATGATTTCTTTGATTCTACACTATTATGACAAGCATTCATTCATTTCACATATTGAGTTTTGAAGTAGAGGGACGAGACGAAGGAGGTCAGCCACTCGCCTTAGGCTTGCTTCAAATGAGCGACCGGTTGGCTGCGCTGACGTCGCCTATGCGATCACCTGCAATCGCATAAGCAACTGATTAGAACACTGTATAATTCAAGGATATTCGATATGAATGCGAAGCTCGAAAACGCGTCACGAAAACCCATCGAAAACATTCACGAAAAACGCATTCACGAAAACCAAAGCCAAAGCCAAATCAAGTGCGGCATGAAAACCCGAGCAACGGAAGGTCTCTTCCGACTCAGCCGCAGAGCCAATCCTCGAGGCGCAACCCGCTGAATATGGGACTTGGTTCCGAAGAAGCCATTCCATAACGTGGAATGGATCTTAATTCAACAGTTCCCGTTTGATCGACTCGGCCGATTCCAACCTATCGGTCCCGACCGAATCGATAGCGATAGTGTTCCTTTCTCGCGCACCCCGTAGTCGAAAACGGGGCATGATGTAGGGATGGGGCACTACACCATAACCAACTAATAAAAAGTTTCATCCTCGAAACTTAAAGATAGAACCTACCTCTACGAGAATAACGAAGGAAATATCTCCTTCATTTCCGATTCAAGCTCCCACGTCGACTCTTCAACCGAATGGTTCCTCCAGAGGACGCGGATGAGAGGGATCGCTCGATTGCGTAGCAACTTATCCTTGCATTCTAAGATTTGAACTGGTTCTTCAACGTAGGATAAGTCTGACTTTAGCTCCAGCTGGCCAAAATCTACCACGTGGCTAGGGTCGTGCACGTACTTCCGTAGCTGAGAGACGTGGAAGACGTTGTGTACACCTTCAAGTGCCGGCGATATGGCAATTTTATAGGCCACTGGGGCGACCCGTTCGAGTATTTCGAACGGCCCAACGAATCTCGGACTCAATTTTTCCTTCGTGCCGAACCGAGTAACTTCCCGCATGGACGACACTTTGAGAAATACGTGATCGCCTAATTGAAACTCGAGGGGGCGACGATGAACGTCCGCATAGCTTTTCTGACGACTCTATGCGGTCTTTAATCTTTTTCGAATCAGCCGAATCTTCTGCACGGTCTGTTCAACCAGTTCCGGACCGAGAATCTGCCGCTCTCCGACTTCGTCCCAGCAAATGGGTGATCGGCACTTGCGCTCGTACAAGACTTCATACGGTGCCATTTGAATGCTGGATTGATAGCTATTGTTGTATGCAAATTCGGCCAGCGGTAGATGATTGTCCCAGCTTGATTTGAAGTCAATTGCGCAGAGTCGTAGCATGTCTTTGAGAATCTGATTGACGTACTCCGTTTGACCGTCGGTCTGAGGATGGTAAGCTGAGCTGAACTGCAACTTGGTACCCAGCGCTGACTGAAGTCTACTCCAGAATCGCGACATGAACCGTGAATCCCGATCAGAGACGATGGATACTGGAACTCCGTGCAGCCGTACTATCTCATCAAGATATATCTGCGCCAGGCGATCAACGCTCCAAGTAACTTTGATGGCAATAAAATGCGCTGACTTGGTTAATCGATCGACGATGACCCAGATAGCATCATTTCCCCGCGACGTCTTCGGCAGACCAATAATGAAATCTATGCACACGTGCTGCCACTTCCATTCTGGAATCGCCAGATTCTGCATCTTTCCGCCCGGTCTCTGGTGCTCAGCTTTCACCTACTGACAGGCCATGCATTGAGACACGAAGAGTGCCACATATCTTTTCATCCCGTGCCACCAGAAGTTTGTACGGAGGTCCTTGTACATCTTCGTGCTACCGGGATGCAAAGTATATTTTGCATAGTGTGCCTCCGACAGTATCTCCTTTCTGAGTTCTGAATCATCCGGAACGCATAGCCTACCCTTCAATCGAAGCACGTCGGTTTCGTCTTCCGCAAAGTCGATCGTCCTGTCCGTCGAGATTAGCTCTCGCACTTTCTTCAGGTATGGATCGTCCGTCTAAGCGATCTTGATCTTATCAAGCAAGCTCGGCTCTAACTGCAACTTTACCAACTGCACATTCCGGAATCTGACTCGGAGCTCGATGCCCATCTCTTCTAGGTCACGTAGCAGTCTGGGGTCGATGGATAACGAGGCAATGTACTTCCGACTCAAGGCGCCCGCCACAACATTTCCTTTTCCCAGCGTATAGTCGATAGTCAAGTCGTAATCTTTGATTAGTTCCAGCCAATGCCTTTGCCGCAAGTTCAGTTCCTTCTGCGTGAATAGATACTTGAGGCTCTTGTGATCGGTATAGATCGTGCACGCCACGCCATAAAGATAGTGGCGCCATAATTTTAACGCGAACACAATCGCCGCTAACTCCAGGTCATGCGTGGGATAGTTCTTCTCGTGCGGCTTTAGCTGTCGGAAAGCAAAAGATATCACCTTGTTCCGCTGCATCAGCACATACCCCAAGCCCTGATCGGATGCGTCGCTGAATATCTGGAAACCCTCGGTCCCTTCTGGAAGTACGAGTATCGGGGCCGAGACGAGCCTTTGCTGCAACTCTTGGAATGCAGCTTCGCAGTCGTCTGACCATTCGAATGTGACTCCTTTCTGGGTGAGGCGAGTCAGAGGCGATGCGATCTTCGCGAAGTCTTTCACGAAGCGTCAGTAGTATCCCGCTAAGCCAAGGAAACTTCGAATCTCGTTGATGGACGCTGGCCGTTTCCAATCGACAACGGCTTCAACTTTCTTTGGGTCGACCGCAATGCCTTCAGCAGAAATGATGTGTCCGAGGAATGCGACGCTGCTAAGCCGAAACTCATATTTGCTTCGCTTCGTGTATAGTTGATTTTCTCGAAGGGTCTGAAGCACAGTCCGCAGATGCTCAGTGTGTTGCTGCCTATTCTTCGAGTAGACGAGTATATCGTCGATAAAGACTACCAGAAACTTGTCGAGGAATGGTCGAAACACCCGATTCATTAAATCCATGAAAGCGGCAGGGGCATTCGTTAGGCCGAACGACATTACCAGGAACTCGTAATGGCCGTATCGAGTACGGAAGGCAGACTTCGGCACATCGTCCGGCTTGATCTTGAGTTGATGGTAACCCGAACGCAGATCAATTTTAGAGAATACCGTGGCTCCTTGAAGCTGATCAAACAGATCGTCTATACGGGACAAGGGGTATTTGTTCCGGACGGTGGCTTTGTTCAGCTCGTGGTAGTCGATACAAAGATGCATAGAGCCATATTTTTCTTGACAAACAGCACGGGCGCTCCCCAGGGCGAGACGCTGGGTCGGATGAATCCCTTGTCGAGCAATTCTTGTAACTGTACTTTGAGTTCTTTAAGCTCTGTAGGGGCCATTCTGTACGGGGCTTTCGAGATCGGTCGAGTGTCGGAGAAATTATCGATAGTGAACTCAATCTCTCGATCGGGCGACATGCCGGGCAGCTCGTCCGGGAACACATCGAGGAATTCTGCCACAACGTCGGTCTGACCCGCGTTTGCACCATCCTGTTGCATATTTCGAACGGAAGCTAGATAGCATTCGCACCCGGAATACAGCATCCGTCGAGCAGATATTGCGGAGATCACCATACAGGTCGGCGACGCCTCACCATACGAGTAGCAGAATTCAGGCACTCCAGGTATGCGGAATGTGACCTTCTTTTCAGCACAGTCTATGGTTGCGTTGCACGGACCGAGCCAATCCATCCCCAGAATGATATCATAGTCTTTAATATTTAGGACTATTGCATCGAGATTGACCTTTTGACCACCTATACAGATGATTCCGTCTCCGCAGACTAAATTTGCAAGTAGTGGCATGTCCGACGGTATGTTAATAGTGAGGTCGAGGCCCAGTGGTGTCAAGGTAAATTTGTGCTCGACGGCAAAGTCCGTCGATATAAAACTATGCGTGGCACCTGAATCAAACAATACACGAGCAGGTTTATTATTGAATTGCAGTATACCTATCACGACTGTATCAGATGCAAATGCTTCGTCCCGAGTCATGGCGTAGACGCGGCCCTGAGCATTGGGACGACGGTCTTGGCCATTCTGTTGTGCAGTCGGTGGAGCCCGAGGTGCTTGGCCTCGATTTTATTGATGTTGCGGAGGGCGTTGGTTCGGCGTAGCTTCCGGACAGTCCCTTACGAGGTGATCTCTTTTGCCGCACGCGAAACATACTCTGTGCTTGAGTCGGCACTCAGTGTCCAGGTGCCCGTCCTTGTGGCAGAAATTGCAGACCATCCGCTCCTTCGTCTTGTTGCCGCGATATTGACGCTTATGTGCGTTGTTGTCTCCCGCATTACTATGGCGTTTGTTATTAAGGTGAATAGCGCCGGTAGTAGTAGGAGGATACTCGGACTCCAGACGGATGGCGTGGTTGAGTGCCTCGCCCACAGTTTTGTATTCCGGCACCGAGACATGAGCACGGATAGAGGAACGCAGGCCCACTACAAATCATTTTGCTCGACATACAGTGGTAGGTAAATAGTCTCCAGCAAACTTGGCCAGTTTGTTGAATTTGGCCGTATATTGTCGTACTGTCATATTCCCTTGCGTCAACTGCATAAACTCATTTTCTTTTTCCTGTCGCACGGCTGTAGAAAGATATTCGTTCTCGAACGTATCTCTGAATGTCGCCCATGAGATCGCCGCCATCTCGTCTTCACGTCGAATAACCCGCTTCTGCACAGCCCACCAATCGTGCGCGTTCATTCGAAGTAGAAGTTGAGCACACACGACTTTCTTTGCGTCCTCGACATCCAGAAACTTGAACTTGTCTTCCAGCTCCTCCAACCAGTCGATCGCCACCGAGGGATCTTCTGTGCCGTTGAAGGAAGTACGGCAGCTTTTAGTGAATTTTGACACGTCGAAGTTAGAACTTCTCGGTGCCGCAGGTGAGAGCACGGGCGCCTCTGGTTCGGCTTCGTTAGATCGAACCGCAGGCTGGGTTACGGCAGGCGCCATCGTTGAATTGTTGTTGTTGTCCATGACCGACTGTACGATCTGCTGGAGGGTATTCAGCTACTGCTGCTGCAGCTTGAATTGAGCCTCGAACCGATTCTTAAATTGAGCCTGACGAGCCTCCGCTTGCTGACGATGGAGCTCGTTTAGACGTTGCTGCATTTCAAGCATCTACAGCATACGTTGCATCGGGTCGTCGGAAGGTCCGGCTACGGTAGGCATCATTTCTGTTGGGTTAACGGAATGCCCGGGTCTAGAAGCACTCGAGCTGCTGGAAGCGCTCGTCTCGTCTTCCGCCTGAGCTTCCTTAACTGCAGGGAAAAGAAGGCAACTCTCGTTAGTTTTGGAACATGTCCTGGGTTCAGCGTATGGAACAACTCATCTCATCGACACGAGGTCAACGGTTGGAGACTAGAACTCGACATTTGAGGCCAAGGACGTAAAGTCGTGCTCTGATACCATTATGTCATGCCCCGATTCCATTGAATCGATAATCGTCCCCCGGGCGTGATGCCGTGCGAACCTAATTTACGATCGCACACTGCCTAGTCATAAGGTAATCCGAGACACGAGATCTAAGAGAGTATGCAGACAAATTGATTCACATAATAAGTAAAGAAAACTTGAATTTTATTGATAATAAACATCTTTTACAGACTCCGATACAAGACTCATTGCCGCGCGGGCTACAACATGACTCGATTACAAAAGAGTGTCGATGAGATAGCCGTTCCATACATTGTACACATCCCTCAATATACACAAAGTACTCTAGTGACCTGGATGGGAGGGACGCTGAGTCATCTTTCTTGGACTGTCGAGAGCCTTCAAAAGTGGAGTCGCAGGGAAAGTCTTCGACGCACGGCCGAAGCTTCAAAATCATGAACGCTGCCGAGCTAGCTGGCACGTCCTTCCTGGTTCGCGGGACCTGCAAAGAGCGAGGATAAGCACGAAACACATGTACTGGCGAATGGCTAATTAAATCCAAGCTCTGCATTTGATTCAAGAAGTTTCGTAAACATGTTAGCTAGCTATTTCAATGATCTTTCTAACCATCATGTTCGATTGCATGTTAATATATTTTGAGGCAAGCATATGAAACTGTATATCATTAAGCAACTATCATATTTATCCCGTGTCCCGTGCACCTGTTAAGCAGTGAAAGGGTATTCAGGCCACTGGCAATGTCAAGCCATTTCGGACTATAGTATTGGTTAGACGACGCCCCTTTCGCGTCGGGTAGCGAGCCCTGTACGAAAGTGCCCGTATAACTCGCACCGATGAAGGGTTTGCGCTGCTACACTCGTTCCTCCCGGGCCGAATCGGTCCCTTGGCCTAGGTAACCGTTCGAGAAAACTTTACCTTGTCGACAAGTTGTCCAATTACCGTTTTCTTTTAGACTTAGTCGATTTTGCTTCCTTAGCCGTATCGTTGCGATAAACGTTAATCGATTCCTTCATTGTTTTGCATAGGCTAAGTGGATTTGTATAAGAAAATACGTTTTCCATTTTCAAAACCGGTGGTTTGATAGCAAGTGTTTCGTGAAGAATCGTGCCACGATTTCTTTGATTCTACACTATTATGACAAGCATTCATTCACTTCACATATTGAGTTCTGAAGTAGAGGGACGAGACGAAGGAGGTCAGCCACTCGCCTTAGGCTTGCTTCAAGCAAGCGACCGGTTGGCTGCACTGACGTCGCCTACGCGATCACCTGCAATCGCATAAGCAACTGATTAGAACACTGTATAATTCAAGGATATTCGATATGAATGCGAAGCTCGAAAATGCGTCACGAAAACCCATCGAAAATATTCACGAAAAATGCATTCACGAAAACCAAAGCCAAAGCCAAATCAAGTGCGGCTTGAAAACCAGAGCAACGGAAGGTCTCTCCTGACTCAGCCGCAGAGCCAATCCTCCAGGCGCAACCCGCTGAATATGGGACTTGGTTTCGAAGAAGCCATTCCATAACGTGGAATGGATCTTAATTCAACCATTTCCGTTTGATCGACTCGGCCGATTCCGACCTATCGGTCCCGACCGAATCGATAGAGACAGTGTTTCTTTCTCGTGCACCTCATGGTCGAAAACGGGGCACGATGTAGGGACGGGACACTACATTGCGCCTCAAGGATTGGCTCTGCAGCTGAGTCGGAAGAGACCTCCCGTTTCTCTTGTTTTTATGCCGCACTTGATTTGGCTTTGGCTTTGGTTTTCGTGAATGCATTTTTTGTGAATGTTTCCGATGGATTTTCGTGACTTGCGTTTTCGAGCTTCGCATTCATATCAAAATTCTTTGAATTACACAGTGTTCTAATCAGTTGCTTATGCGATTGCAAGTGATTGCGTAGGCGACGTCAGCGCAGCCAACCGGTCGCTCGCTTGAAGCAAGTCTAAGGCGAGTGGCTGACCTCCTTTGCCTCGTCCCTCTACTTCAAAATTAATATGAAGTTAACTAAATGCTTGTCATAATAGTGTAGAATCAAAGAAATCATGGCACGATTCTTCACGAAACACTTGCTATCAAACTGCCGGTATTAAAAATGGAAAACGTGCTTTCCTATGCAATTCCACTTCGCCTATACAAAATAATGAATGAATCGATTAACGTTTATCGCAACGATAAGGATAAGTAAGCAAATCGATTAAGTTCAAAAGAACGGCTAAGTTTCACACATAAAAGAGAAATGATAAGGTTCTAGAAAAGAGATAAAATTTTTCAAGACTCTGCAAAACGGTCGTTGGATAACTTGTGGACAAGGTGTAGTTTCCTCGAACGGTTGCCTAGGCCAAGGGACCGATTTGGCCCGGGAGGAACGAGTATAGCAAGCGCCAGCCTTACATTCGGCGTGGGTTATTCGGAAACTTTCGTACAGGGCTCGCTACCCGCCGTGAAAGGGTCGTCGTCAAACCCGGCTATAGTCCGTGATGGCTTAAAATTGCCAGTGACCTTCACACCCTTTTACTGCTTAACAAATGCACGTGACACGGGATGAATATGATAGTTACATAATGTTATACAATTTCATATGTTTGCCTCAAAACATGTTAACATGCAAATCGAGCAGGACGGTTTGAAAGATCTCAGAAATAACTAGCTAACATGTTTATAAAACTTCTTGAATCAAATGCAAAGCTTAAATTTTAATTAGCCATTCGCCAGTACATGTGATCGTACTGATCCTCGCTCTTTGCAGGTCCCGTGAATCAGGAAGGACGCGCCAACTAGCTCGACGGCGTTCGTAATTTTAAAGCTTCGGCCGCGGATCGAAAACTTGTCCCGTGACTCCAATTTTGAAGGCTCTCGACTGTGAAACCCGTAATATAGGTATTATTGGATTTTTGGAATTAATCGAATTTTAGTTGATTATTAGATTTTGGTTGCCTTAGAGTATCCCTAGTTAATTGGTTAGCTAGTTAGGTTTATTATTATTATTATTATTATTATTATTATTGTTATTGTTATTATTATTATTATTATTATTATTATTATTATTATATTAGTCAGATCAGGAAAATATTATTTTTTAAAAATTAATTATTGGATTTTTGTTGTGGCATGTCCCGATCCCGTGTCCGGGGTCCGACCTCGAACTCGAACCCGACTTCCATTTTCTAAACCCAACTTTGTTTTTCTTTTTAAAAAATCCTAATTTTATACATACATATATTCTCATAGTGGCAGGAAAGAAAAAAAAAGAATAAAACAAAAACCCTTCCCACGACTTGTTCCCGACTTCTCCCCACGACCTGGCCCAAGCCCCTTATTTCTCTATCCCAACTTCTCCTTCTCTCCACATATTGCTCTCCCACTCTTTCCATAAAACCCCACATCAGGAGCTTTTTTTCTCCCTCACGCTCATTTCTTATTCCCAACTCACTTCTTCCCCTTTTCCCAAGTATCCTCCAACCTGTGCCCTAGCCCCGGCCAACTCCAGCTGACCCCGAGCTTCCGTGTCCGTCTGCGACCCGCCGGAGCCCACCGCCTCCGTCCCGTGCCCAACTCCGGCGTCCCGCACCCGGCCAGCACCTCCAGCGCCGGCCAGACCCCGTCGGCCGCCTCCCGCGCGCTGTCTCCTGTGGCCGCCCGCTCCAGCACAGCTCCGGCGCTCCCCCGTCCCGCTTCCCGGCCGCGTCCCTCCGGCCAGATCTCGCCCGCGTGCCCTGTCTCGTCCAGCGCCCCGGCGACCCCGAGCTGTCGGCTCCGTCCCGAGCCCCTGCCGACTCTGCCCGAGTCCGGCCAACCCTCTCGAGGCCGCAACAAGCAGTCGCCCCCGACCGGATCTGTCCGGCCCGCTGTCCCCGAGCACTGTCCGCTGTTCGAACGCTGTCCAGCACATTCCTTGCGGCCCGGCCCGCTGTCCGCACCTCCTGTGCGCTTTCCGGTACTTTTTTGCTGTCCGCGCAAATTATTTCTTGTTCCACTCTTACATCTGAGAGCTCTAGCTGAGCAATTGAGGTATAATTTCGTGTCTCCGTGTCCCTCCCGTAGATAGTCTGTGATGACGCGGTCCCGATCTCGTTTTGGGATTCAGTATTTTGATATATTGTTGCTTTTGGGTTGTCACGCCCCGATTCCGTCGAATCGATAGTCGTCCCCCGGGCGTGATGCCGTGCGAACCTAATTTGCGCTCGCACAAGGCATAGTCATAAGGTGATCCGAGACACGAGATCTAAGAGAGTACGCAGACAAATTGATTCACACAATAAGTAAAGGAAACTTGATCTTTATTGATAATGAACATCTTTTACAGACTCCGACACAAGACTGATTGCCGCACGGGCTACAACATGACTCGATTACAAAAGAGTGCCAATGAGATGGCCGTTCCATACATTGCACACATCCCTCAATATACACAAGGTACTCCAGTGACCTGGATGGGAGGGACGCTGAGTCATCTTTCTTGGACTGTTGAGAGCCTTCAAAAGGGGAGTCGCAGAGAAAGTCTTCGACTAACGGCCGAAGCTTCAAAGTCACGAACATCGTCGAGCTAGTTGGCACGTCCTTTCTGGTTCGCGGGACCTGCAAAGAGCGAGGATCAGCATAAAACACATGCACTGACGAATGGCTAATTAAATCCAAGCTTTGCATTTGATTCAAGAAGTTTCGTAAACATGTTAGCTAGTTATTTCAATGATCTTTCTAACCATCCTGCTCGATTTGCATGTTAACATGTTTTGAGGCAAGCATATGAAATTGTGTAACATTAAGTAACTATCACATTCATCCCGTGTCCCGTGGACTTGTTAAGCAGTAAAGAAGGGGTGTGAAGGCCACTGGCAATGTCAAGCCATCGCGGACTATAGCTGGGTTAGACGACGACCCTTTCGCGTCGGGTAGCGAGCCCTGTGCGAAAGTTCCCGCGTAACTCGCGCCAATGAAGGGCTGGCGCTTGCTATAAACACGTTCCTCCCGGGCCGAATCGGTCCCTTGGCCTAGGTAACCGTTCGAGGAAACTGCACCTTGTCGACAAGTTGTCCAATGACCGTTTTGCTTACTTAGCCGTATCGTTGCGATAAACGTTAATCGATTCATTCATTTCTTTGCATAGGCTAAGTGGATTTGCATAAAGAACATATTTTCTATTTCCAATACCAGCAGTTGATAACAAGTGTTTCGTGAAGAATCATGCTACGATTTCTTTGATTTTACACTATTATGACAAGCATTCATTTTACTTCACATATTGAGTTTTTGAAGTAGAGGGACGAGGTGAAGGAGGTCAGCCACTCGCCTTAGGCTTGCTTCAAGCGAGCGACCGGTTGGCTGCGCTGACGTCGCCTACGCGATCACCTGCAATCGCATAAGCAACTGATTAGAACACTGTATAATTCAAGGATATTCGATATGAATGCGAAGCTCGAAAATACGTCACGAAAACTAATCGAAAACATTCACGAAAAACGCATTCACGAAAACCAAAGCCAAAGCCAATTCAAGTGCGGCATAAAAACCAGAGCAACGGGAGGTCTCTTCCGACTCAGCCGCAGAGCCAATCCTCGAGGCGCAACCCGCTAAATATGGGACTTGGTTCCGAAGAAGCCATTCCATAACGTGGAATGGATCTTAATTCAACCGTTCCCACTCGATCGACTCGGCCGATTCCGACCTATCGGTCCCGACCGAATCGATAGCAACAGTGTTCCTTTCTCGCGCATCCCGTGGACGGAAACGGGGCACGATGTAGGGATGGGGCACTACATGGGTGTTACATAGAGTATCAGTTACGTCGCGGCGTATTTTCTACTTTGGATATGTTGTGCTGTGGTCCATTTTTGGGTTGGATATTCATTTTTGGGTTGGTGATCCCTGGTTTGGGATATTTAATTATGTTGTGGTTGGCATCCTCCCAGGATTGGGTTGTCCCAATTACAGAGGAGATGCTGTCCAAATTTTCAGGAAATATTTTAAAAAGGGTTTTCCTTATAAAATTAGCAATTTGAATAAAATCTATTTTTCCAAAGAAAATCGGTCTTTGCAAAATGATTTATAGATTGGATTTGTTGGTTTTTGGATTTTATGGATTTTGTATCACCAGTTAGACGATGACCGTATCGGTCGGATGAGCCTCGGCGAAATGCAAACGCTACAGGGTTTTCTGTACGTTGAGGCGTAAGCCAGCAACATGAGATTGCACGACCAAGTCTGAGACTCTTTAATTTTTAAATTTAAATTATAATTTATTTTAGAACTGGTACTTCTTTTAGTATTTATGATGCAGGGCCTCGGCCTACTGTTTGGACCGTTTACGGCACTCAGAGCTCGCCTTAGGATTAATTAATGTAAATAATTTGTAAAGGACATAAGCCCAGTTTTTTCTTTATTTTACTGTGACCATGTATTATGTAGCGTAGCTTTTTCTTATTTTTCTGGAATGTTGATTTCGCCGTTAAATACGTAGAATATAAAATGGATATATATATTTTATAAAAAAATTAACAAGTTTTCTCACAATAAATAATCTGGTAATTTAGCAATTCACATGTTTTCTCATTTAAAAGAAAAAGTCTAGTTATATATATATATATATATATATATATATATATATATATTTAAAATACAAAGTTTTGCCAAATTAACCAGTAATTGCTATTTTTCCCAACAAATTAATAACCGACTTATTCAATTTAAATGATAACGAACATAGTTTGCGACGTTAGACAATTTTCGATAGATTAATTAATAACTTAAAATCTGACTAAGGTCTGCTTCTAGAGATTGTAACTAGCACACCTAGAATGGTTTCATTATGGTTCTAAGTCAAGGTTCTCAACTGTAGGATCTCGAAGACATACTTGACTTCCTCCTCGGTACCGACATTCCCAATCCAGTCAATTAACAGAGGCAAGTTACGATTATATTTTCTTGCATTTTATTTAGAAATTGTCAAGTTGCATGTTTAAACCACATTGCTACACGGAACCCTCTCCTAGGGTTCAAATATTGATTGATATTGATTGTGGGGATATTGGAGGAATAGTGTAGCATTTATGACCAATACCCCTCATATTGTATATTGTTATTGTGCGAGCTTACCCCTCTTACACACAGGGATAAGCCGTATCGCTTCGCTAGGATGCTATTGTACAACCCAAGCCGATCATAGACGTTACATATTCAAATCATATTGTTTCAAGTATTGAATTGTTATATTGCTGGAAAATATTGTTTCCTGTTTAGCTTGCACTTTTCCGTTATTATTTGAAATGTGAGATACATATTCGTACTTGCTCCCTCTTGACTGGAGATCAACATTTTTAGGTGACATTGAGGATACTGAGCTATTGTATAACAACTATTATGATCCTGTGCTATACCCTGCGGTGTTTCCAGAGTCTCCCTTGGAGGATGCAGAATCTGAGCCGACCGTTTAGCTAGTTGTTTTCCAGTTAGCTAGTTTTATTGTATTGGAGTTTGTTGATTTGAATTCAGTATTTTATTTCAGTACTTTCATTTCCAGTTATACTTTTCAATTGTTGAATAAAAAGTTTTTAAAATTTTCGTATATTCGAGTTGTGACAAATGTATAGATGTTGTTGATATTGCCTGCAACTAGAAACAGCTTACTGCCGCCGTCTCACAACGGTGCAGGCTGGGCATGATCCGATTCGACCCAACAATTTGGGATCGGGTCGTGACATGTTTTTAGTGGTGGCCCATGGAGGTCCAATCAACAACTTAAGTGAACAGACCTAGAAACAACTAGAACACTAGAATATTGATTTGTCACAACATAGGACAGAAGTATCTATATATAAGTAACTATTTTTGCTTGCTTATAGAACGGTAGGGTGCCTTATTTATGCTTGCCCCTAAACTTGCCAGACTATGAAGACAACCTGACCTATGCCTATCAGTCGGTACTAGCAAGATCTTATTTTCTATGTATGACGCAAGAAAACGTGACAAGAGAATCGTAGCAGTAGATTGAGCAGCGGGAGGCTGCTCGAACCAGACTAGGACCAGAAGAGCTAATGATACCTAGAATTATTGATTAGCACTAGATGATACCCTACCGAAGCATAACATATGTATGTAAGACAGTATTTCTCAAGGATATATTAGGTAATTAAGAATTAGAAGAATAGAATTTTGGAATACCTAGATATTAGTTGGTACTGATAACAATTGGAAGTGATATAATATACATGGTGAACAGAGAGTCTACTATATTCACCATGTTACAATATAGGGCCAAAATTATTTATTTTAAAATATTTATTTTGGCTTGTTTATAGTTTTATAGGTTACCTTGCTTACGTTTGTACCTAAACCTTATCTAGATTAGGCCGAATGTATGATGGTATATTTTTACTGCCTATTTTATTTTCTAGATTTTTGGTATATTTTAGTGTCCCATGGCTTTCGGAATTATTTTCTTCCATATCTCATATCTTTATCAGATTCTAGCATACTTTAGGATCCATACTCTCTCGCCGTTTTTGGATTAAGATTAGATTTTTTTTATTTATCTCCTTCTTTAGCAAACCTATTCCAACTTCTCCATTTGTTGATCAAATCTTACTCCTCTATCTTTATTTGGAATCTACACCCATTCGCTATTTAGAGTTTCAAATTCTTCTATAGCAAACCTAATAAACTCTTATCTACCCAAAGTATTTCTACGACCAGTGTATCCAACCATTTTTCTTGGCCTTATTTCCAATTGACTTTCTCAGAACCAATTTCGAACCAAATTCTTTTGGAACCATAAAGCCCCAAGGTTAATTGTTACCAAAGAATTGGTTCAACTTAGCTGGTTCACATATCTTCCAAAAACTATTTTTCAAAAAATAATTCCAATATGGATTGACATTTCCTACGTTATTCCAAGTACCGAAAATATTTTCATTTGTTGACTTCCTCCACTCAACTTGAAACCTTACTCTCTCTATGCAACTTATTGATCAATTCAAGGCCTAGAAAGCTTCTTAACTCAATGCTTGAGTATCGTGAAGTAGGAACGGCCAGAGAATTGATTGCATTCTATTATTGAATTTTCTTTAGTCATTGAAAGACTTTTGAATTATTGAGCTATCTCTTTGAAAATTTCCATGGACAAAGCTAAAAAAATATTCAATGATCTAATATGACTTCACACTATACGTTGCAGCCATTTATTTGAATTATGGAAACTGCGAGTTTACTGCAGTCAGTTGCGCACTGGCGAGGCATAGACTCTAAGTTGAAGTAATTTCATGTGTTCATAGATTTTCGGATATTATTGAGACTATGTTCTAAATGCATCATATTTGTCTCCTATGTTGTTCAGCCAGAAAATGGATAAAGTTGTTAGACTACTCGGTAACCTATCATTATTCAAGTTGTGGAGCCAAAAATTTACTGCAGTCAGGTGCACTCTGGCGAGGCATGAATTTGAGGCAAAGTGACTTCGGATATATTTGGTTTCCGAATATTATTAAGACTATATCCATACCATGATTGTCTTTTTAGCACCATCAAATTATTTCTCGCGGATGTCTCTATTTCAGAAATCTCTTATCACAGCCAGAAAGAATATATTTTCTATGAAGTTCTACTTGATTTTCCTAGAAACTTATTAGGACCATATCAATCTCTTTTGACTCACTCTTTCAAGGTTCAATTTTAGGGTGTGGCATATATTTTGTGGATAGCTTTATATATTAATAGTTGATACATCTTGTGGATGACTTTACGTATATAGTTGATAGCTATATGCGAAAGAAACATAGATTGCTACCTATCCCATTTCTAGTAAGGGCATCTTTGGGATCAATATTAGTTAGCTAAAGGGTAGAAAATGTAGAAGAATACCCTGAGTAAGCTAGTCTTGAGAGAGTGGTACACCTTAGCTTGTGACTTATTTGGGTTAGAACCGTTGGTGGTGTTCACTAGTATATAAACCTCATTCAAACAAATGATGGTATTTGACGATTTTGAATTTTACTGAAGATAAAGGAAGACATAGGTAGAGTTAGCGAAAAAAGTATAGGATTTGGTAATGTTCTCCATGGAGGAAGTGGATTTGGATAATATGTATAAATATGTGAATATAATGATCAAGTAAAGAAACACTTGACGATGATCAACTTTTATGGTTAGATAACTACTATACTTAGAAGGGACGGATATAGCCATGGAAGGAATAACACGAGCAATGGAATGATAGGTTCTAGAGAAGGAATAAGCAGAGAGGAATTGAGATAAGACCATTGGCATACAACTTTGGAAAGGAGCAATTGAATAAGCAATTTCTACCAAACATTGGAGGCTCATATTGGTTATGGTAAGAACGATTGGGATTCTGTGGTATTTTTCTAATGCGTTTGGATGAGAACGATTGATAGGTGCATAGTTAAAGACTAAAATTGATTAATGATTGTAATTCTGTCAATTGATTTCAAGAATTGAAAATTCTCGAATATAGGTCATGGATCAACTTAAAGAATTTTCTAAGGATTTACTATGGCAAGAGAAAATTGTAATTTTGATGTAGTCAGTTTTGGAAGAATGACTGACAATTGGAAGTTGATGTCTGTAAAATGTTTTGATCGAGAGGCATACTTGAAATTGAAATACATTTGGCATACGAGTTACATACAACGACGGAAGAAAATTTTGATTTAGGTGATTTATGATTCCAAATAGAGTAGTTCTAATACCTTGGCGGCTGCCTTAGTTTTCTGTAGATACTTAGAGTTCAACTAGTTTAGCAAGTTAGAAATTAGATTTTTGCATGGGGTATTAATAAGATTGTTATTTTATAAGTTACTTTTTCGCGTATCCTATCTTTGATCCTTGAAATAGTGATACGATATTTTTCTATCCCCTTTGATTATCACTCAGTCCTCAACGGAATTATCTTATCCGATTACATTCTAATCATAGATATATAATTCAAATCATCCTTGCTATCCTCCCATCATACAACTTGTTGAGTTCTCCTTAGTCATAAACCCTTATATTCCATTCCAATTTGATCTAGAATTTTTAGTCCCTTAACTCAGAAGATTTTATCATTTTTGCATTCTCAATAAACTGTTGACGTTCGTTTCTTTCTTGCCTTGTCTATTTCACGAGACCTCATTTTCTCCTTTTTTGATCATAATTGTACCTAGATTTTTCTCATGCCTAAAATAATTTTGATCACAATAACATTCCAACCCTATCTAAGATCATATCAGGATAATTCTGATCGTGCCGATATTTTATCATTGTACCTAGCGATCATGCCTAGAATCCGATCGTGCCTGATGATTTAAATTCTATGTTTGATCAAGGTTAAGTGATTTTATTTGTACCCCGGCCCTTATCTTTGAAATTTCGAGGACAAAATTTTCTAAGGAGGGAAGGTTGTGAAACCCGCAATATAGGTATTATTGGATTTTTAGAATTAATCAAATTTTAGTTGATTATTAGATTTTGGTTGCCTTAGAGTATCCCTAGTTAATTGGTTAGCTAGTTAGGTTTATTATTATTATTATTGTTATTATTATTAGTATTATTATTATTATTATATTAGTCGGATCAGAAAAATATTATTTTTTTAAAATTAATTATTGGATTTTTGTTGTGGCATGTCCCGATCCCGTGTTCGGGGTCCGACCCCGAACTCGAACCCGACTTCCAATTCCTAAACCCAACTTTGTTTTTCTTTTTAAAAAATTCTGATTTTATACATACACATATTTTGGTAGTGGCGGGAAAGAAAAAAAAGAATAAAACAAAAACCCTTCCCACGACTTGTTCCCGACTTTTTCCCAAGACCTGGCCCAAGCCCCTTATTTCTCTATCCCAACTTCTCATCCTCTCCACATATTGCTCTCCCACTCTTTCCATAAAACCCCACATCAGGAGCTCTCTTTCTCCCTCACGCTCATTTCTCATTCCCAACTCACTTCTTCCTTTTTCCTCCAAGCATCCTCCAACCCGTGCCCTAGCCCCGACCAACTCCGGCCGACCCCGAGCTTCCGTGCCCGTCTGCGACCCGTCGGAGCACACCGCCTCCGTCCCGCGCCCAACTCCGACGTCCCGTGCCCGGCCAGCACCTCCCGTGCCGGCCAGACCCCGTCGGCTACCTCCCGCGCGCTGTCCCCTGTGGCTGCCCGCTCCAGCGCAGCTCCGGCGCTCCCCCGTCCCTCTTTTCGGCCGCATCCCTCCGGCCAGATCTCACCCGCGCGCCCTGCCTCGTCCAGCGCCCCGGCGACCCCGAGCTGTCAGCTCCGTCCCGAGCCCCTGTCGATTCCGTATGAGTCAGGCCAACCCTCTCGAGGCCGCAACGAGCAGTCGTCCCGACCGGATCTGTCCGGCCCGCTGTCCCCGGATACTGTCCGCTGTTCGGACGCTGTCCAGCGCGTTTCTTGCGGCCTGGCCCGCTGTCCGCACCTCATGTGCGCTTTCTGGCACTTTTTCGCTGTCCGTGCAAATTTTTTTTCCACTCTTGCATCTGAGAGCTCTAGCTGAGCAATTGAGGTATAACTTCGTGTCCCCGTGTCCCTCCCGTAGATAGTCTGTGATGACGCGGTCCCGATCCCGTTTCGGGATTCGGTATTTTGATATATTGTTGCTTTTGGGTGATACGTAGAGTATCGGTTATGTCGCGGCATATTTTCTACTTTGGATATGTTGTGTTGTGGTTCATTTTTGGGTTGGATATTCATTTTTGGGTTGGTGATCCCTGGTTTGAGATATTTAATTATGTTGTGGTTGGCATCCTCCCAGGATTGGGTTGTCCCAATTACAGAGGAGATGCTGCCCAAATTTTCAGGAAATATTTTAAAAAGGATTTTCCTTATAAAATTAGCAATTTGAATAAAACCTATTTTTCCAAAGAAAACCGGTCTTTGTAAAATGATTTATAGATTAGATTTGTTGGTTTTTGGATTTTATGGATTTTGTATCACCAGTTAGGCGACGACCGTATCGGTCGAATGAGCCTCGGCGAAACGCAAACGCTACAGGATTTCCTGTACGTTGAGGCGTAAGCCAGCAACATGAGATTGCACGACCAAATCTGAGACTCTTTAATTTTTAAATTTAAATTATAATTTATTTTAGAAATGGTACTGCTTTTAGTATTTATGATGCAGGACCTCGGCCTACTGTTTGGACCGTTCACGACACTCAGAGCTCGCCTTAGGATTAATTAATGTAAATAATTTGTAAAGGCATAAGCCTAGTTTTTTCTTTATTTCACTGTGACCATGTATTATGTAGCGTAGCTTTTTCTTATTTTTCTGGAATGTTGATTTCACCGTTAAACGCGTAGAATATAAAATAGATATATATATTTTATAAAAAAATTAACAAGTTTTCTCACAATAAATAATCTGCTAATTTAGCAATTCACATATTTTCTCATTTAAAAGAAAAAGTCTAGTTTTATATATATATATTTAAAATACAAAGTTTTACCAAATTAACCGGTAATTTCTATTTTTCCCAACTAATCAGTAACCGGCTTATTCAATTAAAATGATAACGAACATAGTTTGCGACGTTAGACAATTTTCGGTAGATTAATTAATAACTTAAAATCTGACTAGGGTCTGCTTCTAGAGATTGTGACTAGCACACCTAGAATGGTTTCATTATGGTTCTAAGTCAAGGTTCTCAACTGTAGGATGTTGGAGACATACTTGACTTCCTCCTCGGTACCGACATTCCCGATCCAGTCAATTAACAGAGGCAAGTTACGATTATATTTTCTTGCATTTTATTTAGTAATTGTCAAGTTGCATGTTTAAACTACATTGCTACACGAAACCCTCTCCTAGGGTTCAAATATTGATTGATATTGATTGTGGGGATATTGGGGTAATAGTTTAGCATTTATGACCAATACCCCTCATATTGTATATTTTTATTGTGCGAGCTTACCCCTCTTACACACGGGGATAAGCCGTATCGCGTCGCAAGGATGCTATTGTACAACCCAAGCCGGTCATAGACGTTACATATTCAAATCATATTGTTTCAAGTATTGAATTGTTAAATTGCTGGAAAATATTGTTTCAACTGTTTAGCTTGCACTTTTCCGTTATTATTTGAAATGTGAGATACATATTCGTACTTGCTCCCTCTTGACTGGAGATCAATATTTTTAGATGACATTGAGGATGCTGAGCTATTGTACAATAGCTATTAGGATCCTGTGCTATACCCTGCGGTATTTCCAGAGTCCCCCTTGGAGGATGCAGAATCTGAGCCGACCGTTTAGCTAGTTGTTTTCCAGTTAGCTAGTTTTATTGTATTGGAGTTTATTGATTTGAATTCAGTATTTTATTTCAGTACTTTCATTTCCAGTTGTACTTTTCAATTGTTGAATAAAAAGTTTTTAAAATTTTCGTATATTCGAGTTGTGACAAATGTATAGATGTTGTTGATATTGCTTGCAACTAGAAACAGCTTACTGCCGCCATCTCATAACGGTGCAGGCTGGGCATGATCCGATTCGACCCAACAATTTGGGATCGGGTCGTGATATCGACAGTCCAAGAAAGATGGCTCAACGTCCCTCCATTCCAGGTCACTAAAATGCTCTGATGTATATTGAGGGATGTGTACATTGTATGGAACTGCTATCTCATCGACACTCTTTTATAATCGAGTCATGTCGTAGCCCGCATGGCATGAGTCCTGTAGTGGAGTCTGTAAATGATGTTCATTATCAATAAAGATCAAGTTTCCTTTACTCAATGTGTGCTTCAATTTGTCTGTGTACTTTCTTAGATCTCGTGTCTCAGATTACCTTATCACTATGCCCTGTGCGATTGCAAACTAGGTTCGTACGTCATCATGCCCGGGGGACGACTATCGATTCGACGGAATCGGGACATGACATAATGGTATCAGAGCACGAATTTACGTCCTTGGCCTCCAGTATCGAGTTTCTAGTCCAAAACCGTTGACCTCGTGTCGATGAGATGAGTTGTTCCATGCGCTGAACCCAGGACATTTCTGAAACTAACGAGAGTTGCCTTTTTTTTTCCTACAGTTGCGGGAGCTCGTGCGGAGGACGAGACAAGCGCTTCCAGCGGCTCGAGTAGTTCCAGACCCGAGCATTCCGTCAACCCAACGGGGATGACGCCTACCATAGCCGGACCTTCCGGCAACCCGATGCAACGGATGCTGTAAATGCTCGAAATTCAGCATCGTCAAAATGAGCTCTATTGCCAGCAGGAAGAGGCTCGTCAGACCCAATTTGAGAATCGGTTCGAGGCTCAATTCAAGCAGCAGCAGCAGCAGCTGAATATACTCCAGCAGGTCATGCAATCGGTCGTGGTCAACAATAATTCAACGATGATGCCTGCCATGACCGAGCCTGCGGTTCGATCCAACGAAGTTGAACCGGAGGCGTCCGTGCTCTCACCTGCGGCACCGAGAAGTTCTAACTTCGACGTATCAAAATTTACGAAAAGCTGTCGCACTTTCTTCAATAGTACAAAAGATCCCTCCGTGGCGATCGACTGGTTAGAGGAGCTGGAAGACAAGTTCGAGCTTCTGGGTGTCGAAGACTCGAAGAAAGTCGCGTGTGCTCAACTTTTACTTCGAATGAACGTGCACGATTGGTGGGCTGTGCAGAAGCGGGCTATTCAATACAAAGACGAGACGGCGGCGATCTCCTGGACTACATTCAGAAATATGTTCGAGACCGAATATCTTTTCGCAGCCGTACGACAGGAAAAAGAAAACAAGTTTATCAGTTGAGGCAAGGGAATATGACTGTACGACAATATGTGGTCGAATTCAACAAACTGGCCAAATTTGCTGGAGCCTATCTACCTACCACTGCAAGTCGAGCTCGAAGATTCGAAGTGGGCCTCCGTTCCTCTATTCGTGCTTATGTCTTGGTGCCTGAATACAAAACCATGGGCGAGACACTCAACCATGCCCTCCGTCTGGAGTTCGAGTATCCTCCTGCTACTACTGGCGCTGTTCACTTTAATAACAAACGCCATAGTAATACGGGAGGCAATAACGTGCACAAGCGTCAAAATTGCGACAACGGAGGCGGCAACCAGACGAAGGATCGAATAGTCTGTAATTTTTGCCACAAGGAGGGGCACATGGCCAACGAGTGCCATTGAAGAACGGTGCATGCTTCGGATGCGGCCGAATGGACCACATTACACGTAACTGTCCGGAGAAGCCAAACTAGCGCCCCCAATAACACTATCAGAACCGAGGCCAAGCACCTCGGGCTCCACCGACCGCACAACAGAATGGCCAAGACCGTCGCCCCAATACTCATGGCCGCGTCTACGCCATGACTCGAGACGAAGCGTTCGCGTCTGACACAGTCGTGACAGGTATACTGTAATTCAATAATAAACCAACACGTGTATTGTTTGATTCAGGTGCCACGCATAGTTTTATATCGACGAACTTTACCGCCGAGCAAAAATTTCTTCTGACACCGCTGGGTCTCGATCTTACTGTTATCGTACCGCCGGGTATGCCACTACTTGCAAATTTAGTCTGCGAAGACGGAATCATCTGTATAGGTGGTCAAAAGATCAGTCTTGATGCGATAGTTCTAGATATTAAAGACTACGACATCATTCTGGGGATGGATTGGCTCGGTCCGTGCAACGCAACCATAGACTGCGCTGAAAAGAGGGTCATATTCTGCATACCTGGAGTTCCTGAATTCTGCTACTCGTGTGGTGAGGCGTCGCCGACCTGCATGGTGATCTCCGCAATATCTGCTCGACGGATGCTGCATGTGTCACGATCCGCTACCCAAATTGTTGGACCGGGTCGAGTCATATCCAGCCTACGCTTGAGATAAAACATAGTAAGCTGTTCTAAAGATAACAAGATAAGACTAAAGTGTGCTAACAGTTTTATATGTAATAAAGAGTCAGAAATGTTCCAAACACAAAAGTCGATTTGTATATAAATAAGTTCCAAGTATAAGTCCAAAATGTAAAACTGGATACAGGTCCAGTCACAAAATACATAGTCTAACAATATGACTACTCTCGGAAACCCCGAGCAACTACGCAAACTAGACGAGTTTCCCCGCAGGTACATCCTCGTAAGATAAAGCCTGGTCCTCGACAGTAACTCCATAATAGGAATCACAAAGCAACTCCTCCTCAGAAAGTATACCTACAATATTATCCTGTCAAGACGGGAGCAAGTACTGATTCTAGCAAACTAAATATACGAAACATGAAATGAACAGAAGAGTAATGAACAGGAATTATGTCATATCATAATCTATCATGGCAAGGACACATATGCCATAGAGACAGATGTATATATAATGTTTAAAACTGTAGCAGGTACGTGATCGTCAATAGGTGTACAATGTGCAGGGGCACATAATAAAATGTACTTCTATACAAGTGTAAAGGCGATAGATGTACATACGCAGAAATACAGCGTTGAGATAAAGGCCTACGGCACAGTAACATGTAAAATAAAACTTTGCTCGGTACGATAAATGGGGCATGATCACGTACTCAACTATCAGTTTCCCCATAACCCAGATTCTAAACATGTGAGAGATACAAAAACTGTCCTAAGCATGGTAGGGACTAAAAATAATACAACATGTGAAGATTTAACTTGCTACCCCAAGGATCAGCATTTAACATGGTTGGATCACAGTTCATTGTTGTAACAGTATGTAAAGTTTGTAGAAGTACTTACCTTTAGCAAAGCAAGGTAGTGACAAAAATGCTATAGATGTCTGGTGACTCGTCACAGTAGAAATAATACATAAACTTAGTTTTTCATACTAAGTTAAACACTAAGACACTAGTTGTATGACACGACTTTCTGACTGGACACCTAGCCAAATGATAACTTTAGCATAGAAGACCAATGTGGGGTGACACAATACCCTAACTAACTTTCTAGGGCCTTTACACTAGTGCGGGGTGAGGTCCAATACTATAATAACTCAAAATAACACAAATCATTGTAAGTCGTAACTATTCAATAAATAAATCAAACTGTACACTATGTTTCAACAATTTTTGAGATAGACAAAATGCTCAATTTTACATAATATAAAGTACCTAAATGATCCTTGTTAATTATAGAAATTTATACTAATTTTTCTGGAATTTATAACCCTCATAGATATTTATTAAAAATAGGCAAACATAGGTATCCTGAAAATGAGTTCTGTTTTCCTACTTTTATAAAATACCAAAATTACTTATTAAATGCTAAAAAAATTATATTAAATTAGCTAAATTAACATAGTATTTAAATACAATTTTTCCCAGATTTTTACAGCAATTAAAATATATATATAAAATCAAAAACAACAAGTAATAATTTCTAAAAATAATTATTTAATTATTTAATATTTTGCCCACGTATTCGAAATTGAACCGAAGTTCAGATACGGGACCCAAAGTCATGAATCAAGTCCAATATGACTTGTACAGACTTTGAATGTATTAGACACATTTGGGCCCAGAAACCCATGCTAGGTTTGGACACCAAATGGCCATGATTTATAAAATACAGAAATTTAAATATAAATATTAAAGTATTTTAATAATATATTTTAAAGTGGTAAAATACACAAGTCATAAAATTACCTAATAAAATAACTTATGAATTTATACATAATAATATTTGTACAAAGTTGAATTTGAAATACATATACATATACAACAATTATATTTATATATATACATAAATACACAGTTATTTATGTATACATATATAATGAATATATATGTATATATATAATAAATATACATATATATAAAAATACTAAATATAGAATATATATATACATAAATCAGTATATATATATAACAGTATATATAATAATATATATATATATATATATATATATATATATATATATATATATATATATATATATATATATATATATATATATATATATATATATAATAAAAAATAAAAACAAAACAAAAAGAATGAAAAAGGGGGATCGAACTCGGCCGGGGGGGAAAGGGGTTTAACACGCTCGGGCTGGCCAGGGGGTCAGCTCGGGTTATGTGATAGGGGTAGGGTTAGGTTTAATTTTACTATTGTTTTAGGTTAATGGGTTTTAAACCCGATATCACAGTTCAAACCCGATAACCCAGTTTATTAAAAATTTGAGTCATGACAGTTTAGGACACGGGCACAAGAGTCTTGTGTCCAGGGTTAGCACGACACGCACGACACGTAAATGTCGTGTCCATGCCCATCACTGGGTTCCTCGTGTCCTGGCGAGTCCAGTGATGTGAATACGAGACACAATGCGATACGAGAGACTAGATGACACGTACGTGTCCGAGAGGCGGTGGCGTTCGGGGGCGTTGCACGGCGGAGGAGAAGTTGGGGCAGTCTGAGAAAAATCAACCGAGTTTGTCTCGTCAAAGCGAACCGAACTGTGGTGGTCGGAGGGGATAACGACGGCTGGGGCGGCACCTAGGGTAGATCTAGGGTTCCGACGATCGTCGGAGAAGAAAATAGGGAAGGGTGGCGCTGTGGTGGTGGTTAGGGCGGTCGTAGTGGAGTCTACGGTTAGGGTTCGGTATCGGAGCTTTTGTAGGGTCGAAGAAGGCAATGGAATTAGGGCTAAATTAGGATTAGGGTTAGGGTTTTGGCCGGGGTTAGCCAGAGAAGGCAACAGCGCGGCGGTCGGGTTAGGGTTTTGCAGAAACCCCCCCCCCAAAATCGATAATTACAACTAAACCCAACCGCCTTTGTTAAATGCAAATTCCAAATTGCATATACACCCCCGCTGTTGCTCTGTGCAAAAATTAATTTGCACAGACAATTCGAGTATTGCAAATTGTGATTAAAACATTTAAAACAATTATAATTTGATATTAAAACAATTTAAATAATTACAAAATGATATATTTTGCTTTAAAAATTATTTAAAAATTCTAAAAAAAATTCTAATAATTATAATAATTTATTTTAAGGATATAAACATTATTTAAAATTATAAAAATAATATTTAGAAAATAGGGGCTTACAAATCTTCCCTCCTTGAAAAATTTCGTCCTCGAAATTCACAAGGATAGAAGACTCTACAAACATTCTAATATAACAAGCAATACAAAGAATGACTAAGGCTACTATTAAGACTAACCTCTAAGGTATCAAGCGGGAATGGGTGGTTCCCTCGCGACTGTTGGGTTGAACAAGTAAGGATATCTCTCCCTCATGTCCGACTCCCTCTTCCAAGTAGATTCTCTTGGAGAGTGACGGCTCCAAGCTACTCGGACTAAGGGTATAACTTTGTTCCTCAGCCTCTTCTCCCTCCTGTCTAATATCTCCACTGGCTGCTCAGTGACTGCAAGGCTCGGTCCGATCTCCAACTCTGAATGATCTAGCACATGGCTGGGGTCCGGAACGTATCTCCTCAGCTGAGACACATGAAAGACATCGTGAACCCCTGCTAGGTTGGGTGGAAGTGTAACCCTGTAAGCTACCTCTCCGATCTTGCCAAGTATCTCGAACAGCCCGATATATCTGGGGCCCAACTTGCCGTCTCGTCCAAACCGGATCGTCCCTTTAGTAGGTAATATCTTCACTAGTACCATATCTCCGTCAGCGAACTCCATCGGTCTACGACTAGCATCGGTCCAGTGTTTCTGCCTGTCCTGAGCGACTCTGAGCCTGTCTCTGATCATTCCGACCTTCTCTGCTGCATCTGTGATCATCTCTGGCCCAAGCATAACTCTGTCCCCAACATTATCCCAAATGAGCGGTGTACGACATCGTCGTCCATATAGTGCCTCAAAAGGAGACATACCGATGCTGGCTTGGTAGCTGTTGTTGTATGAAAACTCTATCAAGTGTAGATGGCTCTCCCATGATCCACCAAAGTCCAGTACACAAGTCCTCAGCATGTCCTCTAGCGTCTGTATCGTCCTCTCGGACTTCCCATCTGTCTGCAGGTAGTACGCTGTACTGAACTTGAGCCGACTGCCCAACTCTTCCTGCAAACTCCTCTAGTAGTAGGACTTGAATTTGCTATCCCGATCCGATACGATGCTCACTGGTACTCCGTACAAGCGAACTATCTGCTGCATGTATAGCTCCGCCAACTTCTCGGTGGAGAGCCCCATCTTGAAGGGTATGAAGTGCGCACACTTCGTCAGCCTGTCAAGATGACCCAAATGGCATCCTTCCCTCCTTGGAAACGAGGAAGCACTGAGACGAAGTCCATCGCAATGTGTTCCCACTTCCACTCGGGAATGGGTAACGGCTGCAATAGACCAGCTGGCCTCTGACGCTCCGCCTTGACCTGCTGGTAAACTAGGTATCTCGAAATGAAACGTGATACATCCCTCTTCATCCCGTGCCACCAAAGATGTTCCTGCAAGTCACAGTACATCTTGTTGGCACCAGAGTGAATAGAATATCACGATCGGTACACCTCCTGCAAGACTGCCTCTATCAGCTATCCCTTCGGCACGCATAATCGGCTGCCATGCCTCAAGGATCCATCTTCTGCTACGGTGAAGTCATCCAGCAATCCAGCTAAAGCCTGGGCTCAAAGTCTACGAAGGCTCTCATCTGTAGACTATGCCTCCTTGATCTGCTCCATCAAACCTGACTGAATGTCAAGTGCCATCATCTGTATCACTGATCCTGGCCGAACCATCTCGATACCGAGCTTCTCCAGATCTTCCCGCAAATGTCGATCTATCATCAGATACCATGCCATCGGATGCCTGCTCAGCGCATCTGCCACCACATTTGTCTTTCCGGGGTAATACTGTAAATTGATGTCGAAGTCCTTCATCAACTCCAACCATCGTCTCTGCCTCATGTTCATCTCTTTCTGCGTGAACACATACTTCGAGCTCTTGTGGTCAGTAAAGATTTCAACACGCTCTCCGTATAAGTAGTGTTTCCATAATTTGAGTGCAAAGATCACCGCAGCTAACTCTAGGTCGTGGGTAGGATAGTTTCGCTCATGAGTTCGTAATTGCCTAGATGCATAAGCAATCACTTTCTTATGCTGCTGTAGGACACATCCTAGCCCCTTTTCCGAAGCATCACTGTATATGGTGAAACTTCCAGATCCCGAAGGTAATGTCAGAACTGGAGTGGTCGTCAACCTCCTCTTCAGCTTCTCAAATGCTGCCTGGCAGTCCTCTGACCAGATGTACTCTGCATCCTTTCGCGTCAGTTTTGTCATGGGTTCAGCTATCCTAGCAAATTCCTGGACGAACTTCCTATAATAGCCTGCTAAACCCAAAAAGCTCATAATCTCTGAAACTGACGTCGGAGCCTTCCACGTCTCAACGATAGCAATCTTCCTGGGATCCACCGAGATTTCCTCTCCAGTGACTACATGACCGAAAAACTCCACTCGGTCCAAAAAGAACTCGCACTTCAACAATTTGGCATACAACCTCTCCTGCCTCAGAATTCCTAAAACTGTCCGCAAGTGCTCTGCGTGCTTCTCCGGCGTATTTGAGTATATCAGGATGTCATCGATAAATACTACGACGAACTTATCCAGATACTGGAGAAATTTTTATTCATCAAGTTCATAAAGACAGCTGGCGCAATTGTGAGACCAAATGGGATCACCAAAAACTCATCTGTCCGTACTTCGTGTTGAATGTCGTCTTCTAGATGTCTACAGTCTTGACTTTCACCTGATGGTAACCGGATCTCAAATCTATCCTGGAAAATACCTTCGCCCTACTCAACTGGTCGAACAAATCATCTATCCTGGGCAGAGGATATTTGTTCTTAATGGTGATGGTATTCAATGCCCGGTAGTCAATACACAAACGGACTGTACCATCCTTCTTAGGTACAAAGAGCACTGGCACTCCCCATGGAGAAGCACTAGATCGAATGAAACCCTTTTTTTAATAGGTCATCAATCTGCTCCTTCATCTCTACGGCCTCCTTGGGGTTCACTCTATAGCAAGCCCGGAATACTGGTGATGAACCCGGTACTAAATCTATAGTGAACTCCACATCTCTGTCAGGCGGAAGTCCTGGTAGATCCTCTGGGAATACATCCATAAACTCCCTAATGATAGGGTGTGGCAGTGCTAACTCCCCAACTGTCGCACAACAGTTCGGCTATTGGCTGATCTTCGGCCCTGTCATCCTGACACTGAATGGTGCCATGCCTGGGGGACTGAACAGAATACTACCCTCATGACAGTCTATAGCTGCATAGTCATAGCTAAGCCAGTCCATCCCTAATATGATATCATACCCGGGGAGTAGAATCACAAAGAATCATCCTCTAAACTCTCTCCCAGCTATAGTAATAGAGCATATATAGATAGCTCTAATAGGTACTGGTCCACCTTCCGTCATTACTCTACTCATCTTCTCAGTAGGTGTAGCTACTAAGTGGTGTTTATGCAAAAACTCTAATGACAGGACGCTATACGATGCACCGGAATCAAACAAGCATAGAGCTAGAAAAGTATACAAATAAACATGACCTGTGATGACGTCAGCCAAATAATCTGGCTCCGAAACCTGCTCCGGCTCCGCCTCAAGAGCCAGACTATAAGCCTTCTCCTGGGGTCCCTTCTGCTGCTGCAGATGTTGCCCAAACCTCTGCGCTGAGTCGAAAGCGGCGGTCCTCTAGACGGTAGTCCGACACCTGGTACCCTCGCGGCTGGGCAGTCCCGAAGCTGATGGGTGGTGGACCCACAAGCTAAATATAGAAGCATGGAAAAGAATAAAGAAAGATCCATGTGGCCAGAGAGCCCCATGCGGCTCAGAGAGTTCATGCGGCTCAAGTATCCATGCGGCTCGAGCGTCTATGTGGCTCAAAAAATTTCTATGCGGCTCAGAGAAGAGCCACGTCGCCTGCAAACAGCTCTCCTGTTTGTCCTTTACTGCATTAAATGCCTTGACGGCTGACAGCTCTGACAAAGTGACAGTTCTGACACAAAGATATCATTATGACTCCCTCATAATGACGAACTCCTAGGGAAACGAAGAAAATCTCTGATACGATCCCCCGAGATTCAGAAACTGTCATACGGCCTTGACACGTGGACAGTCGTATGCGGTTCAAGTTGAGACCATCCCATGCGGCCCAAGCGGAGGCTCCTCCCATGCGGCCCAAGCGAAGGCTCCCCCATGCGGCTCATGAAGACTAGCCCCATGCGGCTCACTAAGACTGTCTTCATGCGGCTCACGAAGACTAGCCCCATACGGCTCACGAAGACTATCTTCATGCGGCTCACGAAGACTATCTTCATACGGTTCACGAAGAAGGCACCCATCATACGGTTATCCACACTCATGCGGCTCAAATCACTACCATGCGGTCTAAATGTTCAGGAGGCAACCCTCAGGCAGCCTTGACACGTGGCCAGCCTTATGTGGCCCAATAAGGAGCAACTTTCCTGCGGCTCAGATTTCTGCTGTGGCTTGCGGTTACGACACGTGGCATGATAGCAGGGCACGTGGCATCAAACAGATCAAAATCCCTCAACAAATCCTAATAAAATATTGGGATCAAATCAGATTATTTATAAATAAGCAAATTAATGATATGTGTCGAGAAATCCGAGGTTGGCATGACTAATCAGGAGGATTTATGTCAATCAGCATTAATTACCCATAAAAGATTTGATGTAATCACATTTATTGCTCAAATCTCGATGAACGGCCCAGATCCGGTGATCCTTAGCTGCCGACTTTCAAGAATGGGTAATCATTGTAAACCCTAATGAGGCCCCCCACTCTTATAAATAGCAAGGTGCCATTCCCTTGCGAGGACACACACACAGACGGAGACAGAGAGAGATATACAGAGAGAGACATAGAGAGCCAGAGAGCCAGAGAGAGAGAGAGCCTGAAGAGAGAGTATTTCTTTATTAACGCTAAGCAGATCTTCTACAGAGCCAAGGTTGTGCCCGATCGTCTAAGGAGTAAGGCAGAGCTGCCGTCGCTTTTTCGAGCCTCTACCGTCACCCCCCAGAATCTAAAATAAACAATTGTACTTAGATTGTTGTACCTAGGTTTTCGTTCCTAGGCTTTCTTTGTACAAACGAATTTGTATTATGAAGTAAAAGTCCAGTCCTCCGATAATTGTTCTGTTCTTTTATATTTCATGGCAAACACGATGGCGACTCTGCTGGGGACAAACTTCTCCACGACTGAGGAGTTGGTGACGCAATCGGATACAACCAAACTTGGCTCCACGCAACAGAAGATGGTCGTCCGCTTCGACCAACATGCGTTTGAAGAAATGCTCTCTGAAGAAAGTGCTGGCCCGGTCCAGAAGCGAACCCGTACAAAGAAGGCTTGCTGTGAGTGGAGGCCAAAATCATTTGCTCCTCCCCAAGCTCTGGACGGAGTACTCTCTGCTACCCAAAACGGCGAAGGCGACTCTCATACGGATCCACTTCGAGCCGTAGAGGACTCTGCTATCCCCAAGTCCGGCAGAGGAAAGCATTACGATGCTGGACTTGCAGGGACAAAGAGTGATTCTATATGCCCGAAGAAGAAGCTGAATACTCATATGGCCAAGTTTGCCAACCGCCTGCAGGATGCTCATGCGGCTGAATCTGCCAGCCACATGAAGGAGGTCTATGCGGCCAGATCATCCAGCCGCATGAAGAAAACTCATGCGGACGAGACTCCCAGCCGCATGAAGAAAACTCATGCGGACGAGACTCCCATCCACATGAAGAAAGCCTATGCTGCCAGATCATCCAGCTGCATGAAGATTATTGATAACAGCCGCATAACGCTTACCTCGCGTGGCTCTGTATTCGACCGCCTCTCCTATGGTCCTGATATCTTGTGCTCTCAAGAGGATATGTCTGACTCTCTCCAGCATCACTTAGACTCTTCCTACTATGTGCCCTTACGTACTAGAGCGAAGAAGTCTAGGGCAGCGCGAGCTTGCAAGCTCGATCCACTGATCCGACCTCTGACCATCCGAGCGTACCGCATACTGTTATACGGGCCTCAGATGGGAAGTTGTACAGAACCACTCGAGTCCAGCCCCCGGCGGCAAACGGACAGAGATGTTCGTAAAAGTCTTCCAAAATCCAGGGAGCGAACATGGTCGATCCAGACCCATCTGACTTGCGTGAGGCCATCCTCCACAAATGCAAGGAAAGAGAAGATGCATCGGGGTGCAAAGAGTCCTCCCACGGACGTCACTGCACCCAAGTCATCGTCAACTGCTGCTGCAATAACACGATGGTGCGAAAAGACCGATAGTCCGTCTTTCAAAGACTGCAACAGCCGTCTTCAGAAGACGAGACACTTTCCGTCGTCTCCTGCAACTCTTCTCAGAAAGTCCCCGCCGATGGGAGAGAAAAGAAGACGAATGTTTCCAGCCCGAAGATTTCAACCACTATGACTAAGAGACTGTCGTCTAAGCGAGTGCCCACCACCGGAGTTTTCCAAGGTACCCGTTCTAAGACGAAATCTGCTACAGTGGGAGATTCGTCGTCTACACTGTAGAAGCATGAAAAATATTGCTTTTAGTCCCACATCGAAAAGGAGAAGAAGAAAGGGCTTACTCCATTCTATAAATAGAGCCCCCTTACCTCCTTTGAAAAGGGCACCAACTTCTCTTCCCTCCTTCCAAACTTGGACTCTTCCTATTACGCACCTTCGGGTGCTAAGTAGAAGAAGTCTAGGACAGCGCGGGCTCATCGGGCTCAGTCAGCTGTCCCAACCTCTGACCATCAAGAGCGTCCCGCTAAGCGGGCCTCTGATGGAAAGTTGTACAGAGCCGCCTGTGTCCAGCCCCCGGCGGCAAACGGACAGAGTGGTTCTCAAGTGTCTCCCAACAAAGATCGAGGGCAAGTGTTTCTAATCAGGGAGCAAAGATGATACCTACGCACTCGTGTGTTCGGGATACCCGGGCCCACAAAGCGAGTGCACGGGCTGATCAAGACATTCCTCATGCGAGTCATGAGACGTCCTTCATGCGGCTCGGTCATGAGACATTCCTCATGCAGCTCGGTCATGAGACGTCCTTCATGCGGCTCGGTCATGAGACGTCCTTCATGCGGCTCGGTCATGAGACGTCCTTCATGCGGCTCGGTCATGAAACGTTCTTCATGCGGCACAGAACTCAGGAAGCTTCATGCGGCTCAAAATCAGACGAGCTTCATACGGCTCAGGAGTCCCATGCGGCTCAAACACATAGGCAGCTCGAGTAAACTCCATGCGGCTCAGAGAGAGAGGCCACGTGGCATTCAAAATAGCTGTGCTCAATGTTTGGACGCATTTAATGTTCTGACGGCTGACAGCTGACAGATGACAGACCTGACATAAAGTTGTCATAATGACTGACACGAAAAGCAGAATATTTCTAGGAAATAAGGAAAATCTTCACCAATACGGCGCTGTCTACCAAGCTTCGAGGCAGGTCCATGTGGCCAGACTAGACGAGTTCATGCGGCCAGTGCAAAGAAATCTATGCGGTTCAAACCATGAAGGCCCCCATGCGGCTCAGCCATGAAGAAACCCATGCGGCTCGGCCATAAAGACTCTCGTGCGGCTCGGCCATGAACATATTCATGCGGCTCGGCCATGAACATATTTATGCGGCTCGGTCATGACAACCTTCATGCGGTAGAGACTATTCATGCGGCTCGGTCATAAAATCTTCCATGCGACTCGGTCATGACGACCTTCATGTGGCCCAAATATGAACACTCCTCATGCGGCTCAATAATGATGACAGGACACGTGTCCTAAACATAATCAAACTTCGGGTCAGATTCTAATAATTTGGGACACGTGGCAAGAGAATGAATTAAATTGATTCATTTAGATTTGCAGACATCAGCAAATCATCATGATGGAGATTTATTGCAATCAACATTTATTATTGATGGGATTTGGCATAATCCACATTAATGGTCCAGATCCTTCACACTCAAGACTAATGGTCCAGATTGATCAATCACCAGGCCGCCGCCACTTTGAGAACGGGTAATCAGCCAAACCCTAATGATGCTTCCCCACTATTATAAATAGCAGGGTGCCATTCCCTTGCAAAATAGACAGAGTCAAAAAAAAAAGAGGGCGGCAATAATAAAAAAAATAAGAAGAGAGAGATACCCACAGAGAGAGAGTTCCCCTTTTTTCGTGACAATCACAGAGAGAGAGAAGCCCAGAGAGCAACCAGAGAGGAGCAAGAAGAGCCTTTCTTCGTCAACGCCGAGCAAATCTTCCCCGAGTCAAGACTGCATACTGATCGTCCAAGGAGTAAGGCAGAGCGGCCGTCGCTTTCCCGAGCCTCTATCGTCACCCCCCAGAATCAAAAATAAACAATCGCACTTAGTCTGCTGTACCTAGGTTTTCGTCCCTAGGCTTTCTTTGTGCGAGCGAGTTTGTATTGTGAGTCTAAGTTCAGTCCTCCGATAATTGTTCTGTTCTTTTACAATCAATGGCAAACACGATGGCGACTCTGCTGGGGACTAACTTCTCCACGGCTGAGGAGTTGGTGACGCAATCAGATGCAGCCAAACTTGGCTCCACATAAAAGAAGATGGTCGTCCGCTTCGACCAACAGGCGTTCGAAGAGATGCTCTCTGAAGGCAGCGCTGGCCCGGCCCAGAAGCGCACCCGCACCACGAAGGCTCACAAAGAATGGAGACCGAAGTTATTTGCTCCTCCTCAAGCCCTTGATGGGATGCCCTCTGTTGCTCAAGACGGCGAGAAGGATTCCCCTGCGGTCCCACTTCAGATCGTAGACAACTCTGCTGCCCCCAAGTCCGACAGAAGAAAACATTATGATGCTAGACTTGCAGGGACAAAGAGGGACTCTACGCGGTCCGAACCGCAGAAGAGTATTAGCCGCAGGGAGAAAGCCCATGCGGCTACATCTGCCAACCGCATGAAGAAAACTCATGCGGCTACTTCTGTCAGCCGCATAACTTATGCGACTACAATTTCCGACCGCATGGATGAAACTCATGCGGCTAGAAAAGTCAATCGTTTGCAGAAAACCCATGCGGCCACAGATGCCAACCGCATGCGGCCAGCCTGCACGGTCATGGCTCCTAGCCGCATAAGAACTCGTCCGACGACAGGAGACAACCGCGTACAGACAGCCTGCACGGTTTCCACTCCCAGCCGCATAGTATCCGCTCCATGCTCCTCTCGATCAGTTTTCGACCGTCTCTCGTACGGCCCGAACCCTGATGACTCTCTGGATGATAAGCCAGACTCTGTGATGTTCAACTTGGACTCTTCTTATTATGCACCCACAAGTGCTAAAAAGAAGAAGTCTAGGGCAGCACGGGCTCATCAAGCCCAGATAGCTGCCCCAACCTCTGACTATCAGGGCGTCCCGCTGATTATCACACGGGCCCCTGATGGGAAGTTATACAGAACCGCTCAAGTCCAAACCCCGACGGCGAACGGACAGAGTGGTCCCTCTGACCTGCGTGAGGCGATCCTCCACAAGCGCAAGGAAAGAGAAGGGGCTTCGGCGTGCAGAGAGTCCTCGCAGGGACGTCACTGCGCCCAGATTATCGTCAACTACTGTTGCAGCAACACGGCAAACCGGCCATCCGCCTTCCAAAGATTATGACATCCGAGCTCGGAAGACGAGGCACCCCCTGTGGCCTCCTGCAATTCCGCGCGGAAAGCCCCTGTTGAGGGGAGAGGAAAGAAAACCAGCATCTCCAGTCCAAAGGTGTCAACTATTGCAGCTAAGAAGCCGTCGTCTAAAGGATCATCCTCTGCTGGAGTATTCCAACACACCCGTTCAAAGACAAAAACGGCTGCAGTAGGAAGTTCACCGCCCACGTCACTGGGGGTTGTTGGAACTGGGGGTAGCTCTCCTCCGAACATCCACGACAACCCGACATTCCAAGAAGACGGATTGGAGGAAGCAAATCCTCAAACGGGTACAACAGATACCGATGTCCCCGAGGACATCCTAAACGAAGCAGGCTCAGAAGCTGGGGGTACTGCCCCTTCCGAGTCCGAACCTGAAGAAAACATACCCACATATCCTGATGATTTCTCGATGCATGAGTATGACTCGGAGAGCACGTCCGCCACCACTCCTTCTGTCACTCCTCACGTGAGGACGGCATTCATGACGGACAACAGCCAAAGCGGTTCCGGCGATCGCCAACGTATCGACACTTTGGAGGCCATACTGCACGCCTTGGTCAAGTCTGTGGACGAGATCAAAGCAGCGCTTCCTACTTTGCAGGGAGTGATACCTGGTCAGACAAGCGTGGGTCCCACGAACAACATAGATTCAAATTCAGCGGCACCAAACCCGGGCAATAATGCTCCCGAGATAACGGCTCCTACCGCGACAGATGAGGCTCGAGAAGTAAGAAGAGAGGTTCAGGAGCTCCGAGCAATGTTCCAAGCCCGAGAAAACTCTCAAGACCTCAGAATACGGCAACCATATCCTGCTGAATGGAGGGATGTTCCCTTTCCCCCAAGATATAAACCGTTCAATATCAACCCATATGACGGCAAAACTTCAGCAAGCCGGTACATCACTTATTTTGAGGTCACTACCGACCATCTGCCCCATGATGACGCCATCCTCACACGGTTATTCATTGGGGCACTGGAAGGAGTCGCCTTCGATTGGTACCGCAACCTGCCAGACAATTGCATTCACTCCTTCGCTGGCTTCAAGCGCTTGTTCTTGGAGAGGTTCTACGAGGTAGGGCAGGACGTCACGATGTCTACCCTCATGGACGTCGTTCAAGGAGAGAAAGAGCTGACGAGAAATTACATTGAGCGGTTTCGTCAAACCGCAATGAAGTTGCCATCTGGCAACCCGGACTCTTCCTTGATTGAAATTTGCCAAAAGAGATTACTCCCGACAATTAGTCTCTGGATGGGCGAAAGCCAATTCAAGGACTGGAAGGCTTTTATCATCAGCGCTACAAGTGCCGAAGAACGATTGAAGAAAGCTCGCCAGCTGGGGTTGCATATCTCAGAGGGAGAGAACAAGGGGAAGCGTCCCAATGCCAGCAGCGACAATGGAGGTAGCCCCTCCAACAACCGGGACAACAGAGGCAAGCAGGCTATGGTGACCGATACAGCCCAGAAACCCGAGCCACAGCCAGCAGACAAACAATGGCCTCAAATCACTTATTCTTTCGAAGACGGCCACGTCAAGCCTATCTTGGACATGCTTATACAAGGGGACAGAATTCAGCTTCCTCCACCAAGGCGGGAACCTCGGCCGGCTGATTTAGAAAATCTGAAATTCTGCCATTACCACCGCTATGTCCACCATGCTACACACGACTGCTACCAACTGAAACGGTATATCCAGAACCTCATCGATTCGAACGCTCTGGCTATCGACTTCGAGGAGGTAACCATAGCAGCCAACATGGTGTCCGTACAATTCGGCAATTTCCCTCCAACAGAGACTCAAGACGGTGTCATACCCATCCCTCTGGCAACAATGGAAATCACTAACCTTCCGCCTGCCCGTGATCAAACTCCCGGCCGAATACCCCTCACCACATCACGAGGGGAGATCATGTGGGTCCATCCGGACCTAGTCCATGAGGTGACTCAGCCCACTTTATCCTCTAAAAAGAAAAGTGGAAAGGTCAGATCATGCCGCACCGCCTCGGCAGAGGAGGGGGAAGTCTCAGCCGTCACTACCCGATCTGGAGCACAAGACCAACCAGTGGCCGAGAATCCGACTAATGATCAGCAGCCCACAAACGCTGATACTCCGGGACCGGCTCAGCCTTCGACGACCGACAAGCCTAGGCCGAAGGAGACTCGCTTCGACAAATCTCTCCGAAAGGAGACACCTCAGGGGCTGGAGAGGCCCTATAACTTCGACATCTTGGCGCAATTGGCTAACACACCGGCCAAATTGTCCTTATACGAACTCCTGAGACTCTCAAAAGATGTCCGCACAGCTCTAAGTGAGGCGCTCCAAAATGTCGACGCATACTTGGCTCAGGTCAACCTCACGGGAGATAATCAGCCTACAGATCTCCAAGATAGTGCGTGTACAGGTGCAATGCCCAATATCGTCTTCTCTCCGCAGGATATGCTCATCAAAACTAACCTGCACGATCGCCCATTGTACTACACTGGATACATCGGCGACGTAAAGATGGACCGAATGCACATTGATCCTGGGTCCTCCATAAGCATCATTCCGAAGGGTCTGCTACATCATCTTCGCATTCCAATGCATCGCCTGACGCCTACAAGCACCGCCATTAGCGGTTTCAATTCGGGCAGGAGCTACCCAATAGGGAAGATTCGCTTGAAATGTCAGATTGGCGATCTCCAATCAGAAGTCACATGCTACGTCATAGATGCCGACACTTCTTACAATATCCTTCTGGGGCGGCCTTGGATACACGATTACATGATCGTGCCTTCCACGCTACACCAGTGCTTCAAATATGTCGATAAGCACGGCTTCGTGAGGACAGAGTTTGCTGATATCGATCCCTTCAAAGGGGTCGAATCTTACTCCTGCTTATACGAAAAGTCGAAAAGGCACCTTGATGAAGGAGACGCACAAACTCATACCGAGACAACCACGGGATCAGAAGGACCCCTGACGATCTACCTCCAAGCTCACAAACCGGGCAAGTCTGCACCCCTTACCGCCACTCTACGGAAGGACGCAATCAGCCTCTCAGCGCAGGAGGAGCAAAGGATAATCCGGCTGCCAAGGTCCGGCCAAGTGCTGAGACCCACAACAGGGCCACTGATAATCAGATTGCCGAGAGTCGGTCAACCCCAAACGGAGAAGCTCAATCCCTCCGATCGGCCACTGACGATACGCCTTCCCAAGAAGGGTCGTCACCCCGATGCAAGGTCTGACACTTCTAGTGAACCAGCCACTCCTCGCTCCACGTCAAGTACCAAACTGGGGGTGGCTAGTGCGCCAACAACCCCACGTTCTGCTCCACCAACAGAGCCCCTGATGATCAAGCTACCCAAGTCATCCTCTCAATCTGCAGTTACACAGGGGGTGGCCGAAGAAGAGTCAGAGCTGGCTAAGTATGTGGCTGCTCACACTGAGATTTGCTCATGTTGCCCATCAACGGCAACTTCCTGAAGAAGTATTACGTCCGAAACGACATCCTCAAAAAAAAAAAAAAAAAAAAGGTCCCCGATGATTGAGTTATGTACCCCCCGGTGCCACTGAACTCCCATTCCGCGTCCAAATTTCCCAGATTTGTGAGTTATGTACCCCCCGGTACCGCTGAACTCACATCCACTCCAGATTATCTAGTCATGTATCCGCTGGTACCGCTAAACTCACACCCATCATTCTCCAGATTATCGAGTCATGTACTCCTTTAGTACCACTGAACTCTCATCCATCATTCTCCAGATTATTGAGTCATGTACCCCTTTAGTACCTCTGAACTCTCATCCACCCTATTTCAGATTATCGAGCCATGCACCCGCTGGTGCCGCTGAACTCTCACTCCCTCAATTACCAAGTTATATACCAGCTGGTGCCTCTGAACTTACATTCCGGTCACTCTTTCAGATAGTAAGTCAAGTATGATTATACCTCTGAACTTTCTTCCTGGTAGAGATCCTCCCTCAGGATTCACTACCCGCACTCCCAGTGCACAAAAAGGGTAGTCGATCCACCAATTTTCGAAATGACCATGTCCTCATTACCTCTGAGTCGTCTTCACTTCCACCAAAAACAAACCGCCCCTCGCATAAAACTTCCACGTTCTCCTACCTCTGAGTCGTTCTATGTACCCAATCTTCATTGAGCCCACTCCTGCCATGTCCTCATTACCTCTGAGTGGGAAGGCTCCGTCGAAGAAATCGTCATATTTGCCATGTCCACATTACCTCTGAGCAAGTATGTCGGTCCTCTTTTAACCTATTATCTGTACCCACAACCGGAGTACGACAAGGATAATAGGTCCACAAATGTCCCCTGTTGACCACAAATGTCCTCTGTTGACCACAAATGTCCTCTGTTGACCACAAATGTCCTCTGTTGACCACAAATTGCTTCCGTAAAGTCTCTCCTGCCATGTTCTCATTACCGCTGAGCAGGAAGATTTCACGATAAAACCTTCATGTTTGCCATGTCATCATAACCTCTGAGCAAATATGTTGGTTTCCTTTCATCCTATTATCCGTATCCTGAACCAGGGTACGCCAAAGATAATAGGTCCACAAATATCCCTTGCTAAGCTTCTTAGCATAAATCCACCATCTCACCATGCCCCGGGAGCCCAGCTGCTCTACGGCATTCTTTTTCCCAATACCGAGAGCACCCATGACCACTTTGCCATGGCTGTTCCAGATATCCTGACCAAACTTGTTATCCGTACCTAAAACCAAGGTACGCCCAGGGTAACAGGTCCACAAATAATCCCCCAGCAGGTCCAATTCCACAAACACCACAAGTACAAGAAAGAGAAGATGAGTTGAAACATGCTCATTTATTCAAAATTCAAAGTACTACATCATCTGGGATCACATCCCTTGACAAAAAGAAAAGAAAAACAGTAAAAGAAAACAGAAAACTGTTCACTGCTCTATGGTATTCTTTCGTCCGATACCAAGAACCTCCATATCCGCCTTACCACGGAGTTGTCCTAGGTATCCCTATCAAACTTATTATCCGTACCTAAAACCAAGGTATGCCAAGGATAATAGGCCAACAAATGTCCTCTGCTGACCATAAATGCCGTACTAGGTCCCTTAGTACATCCACATCTTTCCTCATCATCACATGCTTTCGGAGCCCAGCTGTTCCATAGCATTCTTTCACCCAATGCATAGAACTCCCATGTTGATAGCACCTCTGAGTTGTTCTATGTATCCTCATTCGAGTTCGCTCCTACCATGTCCATATCACCTCTGAGTAGGAAAGCTCTACCATCAACCTTATATTTACCACGTCCATACCACCTCTGAGTAAATATGATGGTTCCCTCTCTCAACTTATTATCCGTACCTAAAACCAAGGTACGCCAAGGATGATAAGTCCACATAAAATCCCCAGCGGAAGTACCCAAACCTATCACGTCCATGCTACCTCTGATTGGATTGCCACACCTAAATAAATCTACTTTCCATGCTTCTTATTTAAAGTGTTCCAAATTTACAATTTGGAAACTTTGAAGGGGGTCCTGTAGAAGCATAAAAAATATTGCTTTTAGTCCCACATCGAAAAGGAGAAGAAGAAAGGGCTTACTCCATTCTATAAATAGAGCCCCCTTACCTCCTTTGAAAAGGGCACCAACTTCTCTTCCCTCCTTCCAAACTTGGACTCTTTCTATTACGCACCTTCGGGTGCTAAGTAGAAGAAGTCTAGGACAGCACGGGCTCATCGGGCTCAGTCAGCTGTCCCAACCTCTGACCATCAAGAGTGTCCCGCTAAGCGGGCCTCTGATGGAAAGTTGTACAGAGCCGCCTGTGTCCAGCCCCCGGCGGCAAACGGACAGAGTGGTTCTCAAGTGTCTCCCAACAAAGATCGAGGGCAAGTGTTTCTAATCAGGGAGCAAAGATGATACCTACGCACTCGTGTGTTCGGGATACCCGGGCCCACAAAGCGAGTGCACGGGCTGATCAAGACATTCCTCATGCGAGTCATGAGACGTCCTTCATGCGGCTCGGTCATGAGACATTCCTCATGCAGCTCGGTCATGAGACGTCCTTCATGCGGCTCGGTCATGAGACGTCCTTCATGCGGCTCGGTCATCAGACGTCCTTCATGCGGCTCGGTCATGAAACGTTCTTCATGCGGCACAGAACTCAGGAAGCTTCATGCGGCTCAAAATCAGACGAGCTTCATGCAGCTCAGGAGTCCCATGCGGCTCAAACACATAGGCAGCTCGAGTAAACTCCATGCGGCTCAGAGAGAGAGGCCACGTGGCATTCAAAATAGCTGTGCTCAATGTCTGGACGCATTTAATGTTCTGACGGCTGACAGCTGACAGATGACAGACCTGACATAAAGTTGTCATAATGACTGACACGAAAAGCAGAATTTTTCTAGGAAATAAGGAAAATCTTCACCAATACGGCGCTGTCTACCAAGCTTCGAGGCAGGTCCATGTGGCCAGACTAGACGAGTTCATGCGGCCAGTGCAAAGAAATCTATGCGGTTCAAACCATGAAGGCCCCCATGCGGCTCAGCCAGGAAGAAACCCATGTGGCTCGGCCATAAAGACTCTCGTGCGGCTCGGCCATGAACATATTCATGCGGCTCGGCCATGAACATATTCATGCGGCTCGGTCATGACAACCTACATGCGGTAGAGACTATTCATGCGGCTCGGTCATGAAATCTTCTATGCGACTCGGTCATGACGACCTTCATGTGGCCCAAATATGAACACTCCTCATGCGGCTCAATAATGATGACAGGACACGTGTCCTAAACATAATCAAACTTCGGGTCAGATTCTAATAATTTGGGACACGTGGCAAGAGAATGAATTAAATTGATTCATTTAGATTTGCAGACATCAGCAAATCATCATGATGGAGATTTATTGCAATCAACATTTATTATTGATGGGATTTGGCATAATCCACATTAATGGTCCAGATCCTTCACACTCAAGACTAATGGTCCAGATTGATCAATCACCAGGCCGCCGCCACTTTGAGAATGGGTAATCAGCCAAACCCTAATGATGCTTCTCCACTATTATAAATAGCAGGGTGCCATTCCCTTACAAAATAGACAGAGTCAAAAAAAAAAGAGGGCGGCAATAATAAAAAAAATAAGAAGAGAGAGATACCCACAGAGAGAGTTCCCCTTTTTTCGTGACAATCACAGAGAGAGAGAAGCCCAAAGAGCAACCAGAGAGGAGCAAGAAGAGCCTTTCTTCGTCAACGCCGAGCAAATCTTCCCCGAGTCAAGACTGCATACTGATCGTCCAAGGAGTAAGGCAGAGCGGCCGTCGCTTTCCCGAGCCTCTATCGTCACCCCCCAGAATCAAAAATAAACAATCGCACTTAGTCTGCTGTACCTAGGTTTTCGTCCCTAGGCTTTCTTTGTGCGAGCGAGTTTGTATTGTGAGTCTAAGTTCAGTCCTCCGATAATTGTTCTGTTTTTTTACAATCAATGGCAAACACGATGGCGACTCTGCTGGGGACTAACTTCTCCACGGCTGAGGAGTTGGTGACGCAATCAGATGCAGCCAAACTTGGCTCCACACAAAAGAAGATGGTCGTCCGCTTCGACCAACAGGCGTTCGAAGAGATGCTCTCTGAAGGCAGCGCTGGCCCGGCCCAGAAACGCACCCGCACCACGAAGGCTCGCAAAGAATGGAGACCGAAGTCATTTGCTCCTCCTCAAGCCCTCGATGGGATGCCCTCTGTTGCTCAAGACGGCGAGAAGGATTCCCCTGCGGTCCCACTTCAGATCGTAGACAACTCTGCTGCCTCCAAGTCCGACAGAAGAAAACATTATGATGCTAGACTTGCAGGGACAAAGAGGGACTCTACGCGGTCCGAACCGCAGAAGAGTATTAGCCGCAGGGAGAAAGCCCATGCGGCTACATCCGCCAACCACATGAAGAAAACTCATGCGGCTACTTCTGTCAGCCGCATAACTTATGCGACTACAGTTCCCGACCGCATGGATGAAACTCATGCGGCTAAAAAAGTCAATCGTTTGCAGAAAACCCATGCGGCCACAGATGCCAACCGCATGCGGCCAGCCTGCACGGTCATGGCTCCTAGCCGCATAAGAACTCGTCCGACGACAGGAGACAACCGCGTACAGACAGCCTGCACGGTTTCCACTCCCAGCCGCATAGCATCCGTTCCATGCTCCTCTCGATCAGTTTTCGACCGTCTCTCGTATGGCCCGAACCCTGATGACTCTCTGGATGATAAGCCAGACTCTGTGATGTTCAACTTGGACTCTTCTTATTATGCACCCACAAGTGCTAAAAAGAAGAAGTCTAGGGCAGCACGGGCTCATCAAGCCCAGATAGCTGCCCCAACCTCTGACTATCAGGGCGTCCCGCTGATTATCACACGGGCCCCTGATGGGAAGTTATACAGAACCGCTCAAGTCCAAACCCCGACGGCGAACGGACAGAGTGGTCCCTCTGACCTGCGTGAGGCGATCCTCCACAAGCGCAAGGAAAGAGAAGGGGCTTCGGCGTGCAGAGAGTCCTCGCAGGGACGTCACTGCGCCCAGATTATCGTCAACTGCTGTTGCAGCAACACGGCAAACCGGCCATCCGCCTTCCAAAGATTACGACATCCGAGCTCGGAAGACGAGGCACCCCCTGTGGCCTCCTGCAATTCCGTACGAAAAGCCCCTGTTGAGGGGAGAGGAAAGAAAACCAGCATCTCCAGTCCAAAGGTGTCAACTATTGCAGCTAAGAAGCCGTCGTCTAAAGGATCATCCTCTGCTGGAGTATTCCAACACACCCGTTCAAAGACAAAAACGGCTGCAGTAGGAAGTTCACCGCCCACGTCACTGGGGGTTGTTGGAACTGGGGGTAGCTCTCCTCTGAACATCCACGACAACCCGACATTCCAAGAAGACGGACTGGAGGAAGCAAATCCTCAAACGGGTACAACAGATACCGACGTCCCCGAGGACATCCTAAACGAAGCAGGCTCAGAAGCTGGGGGTACTGCCCCTTCCGAGTCCGAACCTGAAGAAAATATACCCACATATCCTGATGATTTCTCGATGCATGAGTATGACTCGGAGAGCACGTCCGCCACCACTCCTTCTGTCACTCCTCACGTGAGGACGGCATTCATGATGGACAACAGCCAAGGCGGTTTCGGCGATCGCCAACGTATCGACACTTTGGAGGCCATACTGCACGCCTTGGTCAAGTCTGTGGACGAGATCAAAGCAGCGCTTCCTACTTTGCAGGGAGTGATACCTGGTCAGACAAGCGTGGGTCCCACGAACAACATAGATTCAAATTCAGCGGCACCAAACCCGGGCAATAATGCTCCCGAGATAACGGCTCCTACCGCGACAGATGAGGCTCGAGAAGTAAGAAGAGAGGTTCAGGAGCTCCGAGCAATGTTCCAAGCCCGAGAAAACTCTCAAGACCTCAGAATACGGCAACCATATCCTGCTGAATGGAGGGATGTTCCCTTTCCCCCAAGATATAAACCGTTCAATATCAACCCATATGACGGCAAAACTTCAGCAAGCCGGTACATCACTTATTTTGAGGTCACTACCGACCATCTGCCCCATGATGACGCCATCCTCACACGGTTATTCATTGGGGCACTGGAAGGAGTCGCCTTCGATTGGTACCGCAACCTGCCAGACAATTGCATTCACTCCTTCGCTGGCTTCAAACGCTTGTTCTTGGAGAGGTTCTACGAGGTAGGGCAGGACGTCACGATGTCTACCCTCATGGACGTCGTTCAAGGAGAGAAAGAGCTGACGAGGAATTACATTGAGCGGTTTCGTCAAACCGCAATGAAGTTGCCATCTGGCAACCCGGACTCTTCCTTGATTGAAATTTGCCAAAAGAGATTACTCCCGACAATTAGTCTCTGGATGGGCGAAAGCCAATTCAAGGACTGGAAGGCTTTTATCATCAGCGCTACAAGTGCCGAAGAACGATTGAAGAAAGCTCGCCAGCTGGGGTTGCATATCTCAGAGGGAGAGAACAAGGGGAAGCGTCCCAATGCCAGCAGCGACAATGGAGGTAGCCCCTCCAACAACCGGGACAACAGAGGCAAGCAGGCTATGGTGACCGATACAGCCCAGAAACCCGAGCCACAGCCAGCAGACAAACAATGGCCTCAAATCACTTATTCTTTCGAAGACGGCCACGTCAAGCCTATCTTGGACATGCTTATACAAGGGGACAGAATTCAGCTTCCTCTACCAAGTCTTGATGCGATAGTTCTAGATATTAAAGACTACGACATCATTCTGGGGATGGATTGGCTCGGTCCGTGCAATGCAACCATAGACTGCGCTGAAAAGAGGGTCATATTCTGCATACCTGGAGTTCCTGAATTCTGCTACTCGTGTGGAGAGGCGTCGCCGACCTGCATGGCGATCTCCGCAATATCTGCTCGACGGATGCTGCATGTGTCACGATCCGCTACCCAAATTGTTGGACCGGGCCGAGTCATATCCAGCCTACGCTTGAGATAAAATATAGTAAGCTGTTCTAAAGATAACAAGATAAGACTAAAGTGTGCTAACAGTTCTATATGTAATAAAGAGTCAGAAATGTTCCAAACACAAAAGTCGATTTGTATATAAATAAGTTCCAAGTATAAGTCCAAAATGTAAAACTGGATACAGGTCCAGTCATAAAATACATAGTCTAACAATATGACTACTCTCGGACAAACTAGACGAGTTTCCCCGCAGGTACATCCTCATAAGATAAAGCCTGGTCCTCGACAGTAACTCCATAATAGGAATCACAAAGCAACTCCTCCTCATACCTACAATATTATCCTGTCAAGACGGGAGCAAGTACTGATTCTAGCAAACTAAATATACGAAACATGAAATGAACAGAAGAGTAATGAACAGGAATTATGTCATATCATAATCTATCATGGCAAGGACACATATGCCATAGAGACAGATGTATATATAATGTTTAAAACTGTAGCAGGTACGTGATCGTCAATAGGTGTACAATGTGCAGGGGCACATAATAAAATGTACTTCTGTACAAGTGTAAAGGCGATAGATGTACATACGCAGAAATACAGCTTTGAGATAAAGGCCTACGGCACAGTAACATATAAAATAAAACTTTGCTCGGTACGATAAAGGGGGCATGATCACGTACTCAACTATCAGTTTCCCCATAACCCAGATTCTAAACATGTAAGAGATACAAAAACTGTCCTAAGCATGGTAGGGACTAAAAATAATACAACATGTGAAGATTTAACTTGCTACCCCAAGGATCAGCATTTAACATGGTTGGATCACAGTTCATTGTTGTAACAGTATGTAAAGTTTGTAGAAGTACTTACCTTTAGCAAAGCAAGGTAGTGACAAAAATGCTATAGATGTCTGGTGACTCGTCACAGTAGAAATAATACATAAACTTAGTTTTTCATACTAAGTTAAATACTAAGACACTAGTTGTATGACACGACTTTCTGACTGGACACCTAGCCAAATGATAACTTTAGCATAGAAGACCAATGTGGGGTGACACAATACCCTAACTAACTTTCTAGGGCCTTTACACTAGTGCGGGGTGAGGTCTAATACTATAATAACTCAAAATAACACAAATCATTGTAAGTCGTAACTATTCAATAAATAAATCAAACTGTACACTGTGTTTCAACAATTTTTGAGATAGACAAAATGCTCAATTTTACATAATATAAAGTACCTAAATGATCCTTGTTAATTATAGAAATTTATACTAATTTTTCTGGAATTTATAACCCTCATAGATATTTATTAAAAATAAGCAAACATAGGTATCCTGAAAATGAGTTCTGTTTTCCTACTTTTATAAAATACCAAAATTACTTATTAAATGCTAAAAAAATTATATTAAATTAGCTAAATTAACATAGTATTTAAATACAATTTTTCCCAAATTTTTACAACAATTAAAATATATATAAAAAATTAAAAACAACAAGTAATAATTTCTAAAAATAATTATTTAATTATTTAATATTTTGCCCACGTATTTGAAATTGAACCGAAGTTCAGATACGGGACCCAAAGTCATGAATCAAGTCCAATATGACTTGTACAGACTTTGAATGTATTAGACACATTTGGGCCCAGAAATCCATGCTAGGTTTGGACACCAAATGGCCATGATTTATAAAATACAGAAATTTAAATATAAATATTAAAGTATTTTAATAATATATTTTAAAGTGGTAAAATACACAAGTCATAAAATTACCTAATAAAATAACTTGTGAATTTATACATAATAATATTTGTACAAAGTTGAATTTGAAATACATATACATATACAACAATTATATTTATATATATACATAAATACACAGTTATTTATGTATACATATATAATGAATATATATGTATATATATAATAAATATACATATATATAAAAATACTAAATATAGAATATATATATACATAAATCAGTATATATATATAACAGTATATATAATAATATATATATATATATATATATATATATATATATATATATATATATATATATATATATATATATATATATATATAATAAAAAATAAAAACAAAACAAAAAGAATGAAAAAGGGGGATCGAACTCGGCCGGGGGGGGAAAGGGGTTTAACACGCTCGGGCTGGCCAGGGGGTCAGCTCGGGTTATGTGATAGGGGTAGGGTTAGGTTTAATTTTACTATAGTTTTAGGTTAATGGGTTTTAAACCCGATATCACAGTTCAAACCCGATAACCCAGTTTATTAAAAATTTGAGTCCTGACAGTTTAGGACACGGGCACAAGAGTCTTGTGTCCAGGGTTAGCACGACACGCACGACACGTAAATGTCGTGTCCATGCCCATCACTGGGTTCCTCGTGTCCTGGCGAGTCCAGTAATGTGAATACGAGACACAACGCGATACGAGAGACTAGATGACACGTACGTGTCCGAGAGGCGGTGGCGTTCGGGGGCGTTGCACGGCGGAGGAGAAGTTGGGGCAGTCTGAGAAAAATCAACCGAGTTTGTCTCGTCAAAGCGAACCGAACTGTGGTGGTCGGAGGGGATAACGACGGCTGGGGCGGCACCTAGGGTAGATCTAGGGTTCCGACGATCGTCGGAGAAGAAAATAGGGAAGGGCGGCGCTGTGGTGGTGGTTAGGGCGGTCGTAGTGGAGTCTACGGTTAGGGTTCGGTGTCGAAGCTTTTGTAGGGTCGAAGAAGGCAATGGAATTAGGGCTAAATTAGGATTAGGGTTAGGGTTTTGGCCGGGGTTAGCCAGAGAAGGCAACAGCGCGGCGGTCGGGTTAGGGTTTTGCAGAAACCCCCCCCCCCCCCCCAAAATCGATAATTACAACTAAATCCAACCGCCTTTGTTAAATGCAAATTCCAAATTGCATATACACCCCCGCTGTTGCTCTGTGCAAAAATTAATTTGCACAGACAATTCGAGTATTGTAAATTGTGATTAAAACATTTAAAACAATTACAATTTGATATTAAAACAATTTAAATAATTACAAAATGATATATTTTGCTTTAAAAATTATTTAAAAATTCTAAAAAAATTTCTAATAATTATAATAATTTATTTTAAGGATATAAACATTATTTAAAATTATAAAAATAATATTTAGAAAATAGGGGCTTACAAATCTTCCCTCCTTGAAAAATTTCGTCCTCGAAATTCACAAGGATAGAAGACTCTACAAACATTCTAATATAACAAGCAATACAAAGAATGACTAAGGCTACTATTAAGACTAACCTCTAAGGTATCAAGCGGGAATGGGTGGTTCCCTCGCGACTGTTGGGTTGAACAAGTAAGGATATCTCTCCTTCATGTCCGACTCCCTCTTCCAAGTAGATTCTCTTGGAGAGTGACGGCTCCAAGCTACTCGGACTAAGGGTATAACTTTGTTCCTCAGCCTCTTCTCCCTCCTGTCTAATATCTCCACTGGCTGCTCAGTGACTGCAAGGCTCGGTCCGATCTCCAACTCTGAATGATCTAGCACATGGCTGGGGTCCGGAACGTATCTCCTCAGCTGAGACACATGAAAGACATCGTGAACCCCTGCTAGGTTGGGTGGAAGTGCAACCCTGTAAGCTACCTCTCCGATCTTGCCAAGTATCTCGAACAGCCCGATATATCTGGGGCCCAACTTGCCATCTCGTCCAAACCGGATCGTCCCTTTAGTAGGTAATATCTTCACTAGTACCATATCTCCGTCAGCGAACTCCATCGGTCTACGACTAGCATCGGTCCAGTATTTATGCCTGTCCTGAGCGACTCTGAGCCTGTCTCTGATCATTCCGACCTTCTCTGCTGCATCTGTGATCATCTCTGGCCCAAGCATAACTCTGTCCCCAACATTATCCCAAATAAGCGGTGTACGACATCGTCGTCCATATAGTGCCTCAAAAGGAGACATACCGATGCTGGCTTGGTAGCTGTTGTTGTATGAAAACTCTATCAAGTGTAGATGGCTCTCCCATGATCCACCAAAGTCCAGTACACAAGTCCTCAGCATGTCCTCTAGCGTCTGTATCGTCCTCTCGGACTTTCCATCTGTCTGCAGGTAGTACGCTGTACTGAACTTGAGCCGACTGCCCAACTCTTCCTGCAAACTCCTCTAGTAGTAGGACGTGAATTTGCTATCCCGGTCCGATACGATGCTCACTGGTACTCCGTACAAGCGAACTATCTGCTGCATGTATAGCTCCGCCAACTTCTCGGTGGAGAGCCCCATCTTGAAGGGTATGAAGTGCGCACACTTCGTCAGCCTGTCAAGATGACCCAAATGGCATCCTTCCCTCCTTGGAAACGAGGAAGCACTGAGACGAAGTCCATCGTAATGTGTTCCCACTTCCACTCGGGAATGGGTAACGGCTGCAATAGACCAGCTGGCCTCTGACGCTCCGCCATGACCTGCTGGTAAACTAGGCATCTCGAAATGAAACGTGATACATCCCTCTTCATCCCGTGCCACCAAAGATGTTCCTGCAAGTCACAGTACATCTTGTTGGCACCAGGGTGAATAGAATATCGCGATCGGTACACCTCCTGCAAGACTGCCTCTATCAGCTATCCCTTCGGCACGCATAATCGGCTGCCATGCCTCAAGGATCCATCTTCTGCTACGGTGAAGTCATCCAGCAATCCAGCTAAAGCCTGGGCTCAAAGTCTACGAAGGCTCTCATCTGTAGACTGTGCCTCCTTGATCTGCTCCATCAAACCTGACTGAATGTCAAGTGCCATCATCTGTATCACTGATCCTGGCCGAACCATCTCGATACCGAGCTTCTCCAGATCTTCCCGCAAATGTCGATCTATCATCAGATACCATGCCATCGGATGCCTGCTCAGCGCATCTGCCACCACATTTGCCTTTCTGGGGTAATACTGTAAATTGATGTCGAAGTCCTTCATCAACTCCAACGATCGTCTCTGCCTCATGTTCATCTCTTTCTGCGTGAACACATACTTCGAGCTCTTGTGGTCAGTAAAGATTTCCACACGCTCTCCGTATAAGTAGTGTTTCCATAATTTGAGTGCAAAGATCACCGCAGCTAACTCTAGGTCGTGGGTAGGATAGTTTCGCTCATGAGTTCGTAATTGCCTAGATGCATAAGCAATCACTTTCTTATGCTGCTGTAGGACACATCCTAGCCCCTTTTCCGAAGCATCACTGTATATGGTGAAACTTCCAGATCCCGAAGGTAATGTCAGAACTGGAGTGGTCGTCAACCTCCTCTTCAGCTTCTCAAATGCTGCCTGGCAGTCCTCTGACCAGATGTACTCTGCATCCTTTTGCGTCAGTTTTGTCATGGGTTCAGCTATCCTAGCAAATTCCTGGACGAACTTCCTATAATAGCCTGCTAAACCCAAAAAGCTCATAATCTCTGAAACTGACGTCGGAGCCTTCCACGTCTCAACGATAGCAATCTTCCTGGGATCCACCGAGATTTCCTCTCCAGTGACTACATGATCGAAAAACTCCACTCGGTCCAAAAAGAACTCGCACTTCAACAATTTGGCATACAACCTCTCCTGCCTCAGAATTCCTAAAACTGTCCGCAAGTGCTCTGCGTGCTCCTCCGGCGTATTTGAGTATATCAGGATGTCATCGATAAATACTACGACGAACTTATCCAGATACTGGAGAAATTTTTATTCATCAAGTTCATAAAGACAGCTGGCGCATTTGTGAGACCAAATGGGATCACCAAAAACTCATACTGTCCGTACTTCGTGTTGAATGTCGTCTTCTAGATGTCTACAGTCTTGACTTTCACCTGATGGTAACCGGATCTCAAATCTATCCTGGAAAATACCTTCGCCCTACTCAACTGGTCGAACAAATCATCTATCCTGGGCAGAGGATATTTGTTCTTAATGGTGATGGTATTCAATGCCCGGTAGTCAATACACAAACGGACTGTACCATCCTTCTTAGGTACAAAGAGCACTGGCACTCCCCATGGAGAAGCACTAGATCGAATGAAACCCTTTTTTTAATAGGTCATCAATCTGCTCCTTCATCTCTACGGCCTCCTTGGGGTTCACTCTATAGCAAGCCCGGAATACTGGTGATGAACCCGGTACTAAATCTATAGTGAAATCCACATCTCTGTCAGACGGAAGTCCTGGTAGATCCTCTGGGAATACATCCATAAACTCCCTAATGATAGGGTGTGGCAGTGCTAACTCCCCAACTGTCGCACAACAGTTCGGCTATTGGCTGATCTTCGGCCCTGTCATCCTGACACTGAATGGTGCCATGCCTGGGGGACTGAACAGAATACTACCCTCATGACAGTCTATAGCTGCATGGTCATAGCTAAGCCAGTCCATCCCTAATATGATATCATACCCGGGGAGTAGAATCACAAAGAATCATCCTCTAAACTCTCTCCCAGCTATAGTAATAGAGCATATATAGATAGCTCTAATAGGTACTGGTCCACCTCCCGTCATTACTCTACTCATCTTCTCAGTAGGTGTAGCTACTAAGTGGTGTTTATGCAAAAACTCTAATGACAGGACGCTATACGATGCACCGAAATCAAACAAGCATAGAGCTAGAAAAGTATACAAATAAACATGACCTGTGATGACGTCAGCCAAATAATCTGGCTCCGAAACCTGCTCCGGCTCCGCCTCAAGAGCCAGACTATAAGCCTTCTCCTGGGGTCCCTTCTGCTGCTACAGATATTGCCCAAACCTCTGCGCTGAGTCGAAAGCGGCGGTCCTCTAGACGGTAGTCCGACACCTGGTACCCTCGCGGCTGGGCAGTCCCGAAGCTGATGGGTGGTGGACCCACAAGCTAAATATAGAAGCATGGAAAAGAATAAAGAAAGATCCATGCGGCCAGAGAGCCCCATGCGGCTCAGAGAGTTCATGCGGCTCAAGTATCCATGCGGCTCGAGCGTCTATGTGGCTCAAAAAATTTCTATGCGGCTCAGAGAAGAGCCACGTGGCCTGCAAACAGCTCTCCTGTTTGTCCTTTACTGTATTAAATGCCTTGACGGCTGACAGCTCTGACAAAGTGACAGTTCTGACACAAAGATATCATTATGACTCCCTCATAATGACGAACTCCTAGGGAAACGAAGAAAATCTCTGATACGATCCCCCGAGATTCAGAAACTGTCATGCGGCCTTGACACGTGGACAGTCGTATGCGGTTCAAGTTGAGACCATCCCATGCGGCCCAAGCGGAGGCTCCTCCCATGCGGCCCAAGCGAAGGCTCCCCCATGCGGCTCATAAAGACTAGCCCCATGCGGCTCACTAAGACTGTCTTCATGCGGCTCACGAAGACTAGCCCCATACGGCTCACGAAGACTATCTTCATGCGGCTCACGAAGACTATCTTCATACGGTTCACGAAGAAGGCACCCATCATACGGTCATCCACACTCATGCGGCTCAAATCACTACCATGCGGTCTAAATGTTCAGGGGGCAACTCTCTGGCAGCCTTGACACGTGGCCAGCCTTATGTGGCCCAATAAGGAGCAACTTTCCTACGGCTCAGATTTCTGCTGTGGCTTGCGGTTACGACACGTGGCATGATAGCAGGGCACGTGGCATCAAACAGATCAAAATCCCTCAACAAATCCCAATAAAATATTGGGATCAAATCAGATTATTTATAAATAAGCAAATTAATGATATGTGTCGAGAAATCCGAGGTTGGCATGACTAATCAGGAGGATTTATGTCAATCAGCATTAATTACCCATAAAAGATTTGATGCAATCACATTTATTGCTCAAATCTCGATGAACGGCCCAGATCCGGTGATCCTTAGCCGCCGACTTTCAAGAATGGGTAATCATTGTAAACCCTAATGAGGCCCCCCACTCTTATAAATAGCAAGGTGCCATTTCCTTGCGAGGACACACACACAGACGGAGACAGAGAGAGATATACAGAGAGAGACATAGAGAGCCAGAGAGCCAGAGAGAGAGAGCCTGAAGAGAGAGCATTTCTTTATTAACGCTAAGCAGATCTTCTACAGAGCCAAGGTTGCGCCCGATCGTCTAAGGAGTAAGGCAGAGCTGCCGTCGCTTTTTCGAGCCTCTACCGTCACCCCCCAGAATCTAAAATAAACAATTGTACTTAGATTGTTGTACCTAGGTTTTCGTTCCTAGGCTTTCTTTGTACAAACGAATTTGTATTATGAAGTAAAAGTCCAGTCCTCCGATAATTGTTCTGTTCTTTTATATTTCATGACAAACACGATGGCGACACTGCTGGGGACAAACTTCTCCACGACTGAGAAGTTGGTGACGCAATCGGATACAGCCAAACTTGGCTCCACGCAACAGAAGATGGTCGTCCGCTTCGACCAACATGCATTTGAAGAAATGCTCTCTGAAGAAAGTGCTGGCCCGGTCCAGAAGCGAACCCGCACAAAGAAGGCTTCCTGTGAGTGGAGGCCAAAATCATTTGCTCCTCCCCAAGCTCTGGACGGAGTACTCTCTGCTACCCAAAACGGCGAAGGCGACTCTCATACGGATCCACTTCGAGCCGTAGAGGACTCTGCTGTCCCCAAGTCCGGCAGAGGAAAGCATTACGATGCTGGACTTGCAGGGACAAAGAGTGATTCTATGTGCCCGAAGAAGAAGCTGAATACTCATGTGGCCAAGTTTGCCAACCGCCTGCAGGATGCTCATGCGGCTGAATCTGCCAGCCACATGAAGGAGGTCTATGCGGCCAGATCATCCAGCCGCATGAAGAAAACTCAAGCGGACGAGACTCCCAGCCGCATGAAGAAAACTCATGCGGACGAGACTCCCATCCACATGAAGAAAGCCTATGCTGCCAGATCATCCAGCTGCATGAAGATTATTGATGACAGCCGCATAACGCTTACCCCGCGTGGCTCTGTATTCGACCGCCTCTCCTATGGTCCTGATATCTTGTGCTCTCAAGAGGATATGTCTGACTCTCTCCAGCATCACTTAGACTCTTCCTACTATGTGCCCTTACGCACTAGAGCGAAGAAGTCTAGGGCAGCGCGAGCTTGCAAGCTCGATCCACTGATCCGACCTCTGACCATCCGAGCGTACCGCATACTGTTATACGGGCCTCAGATGGAAAGTTGTACAGAACCACTCGAGTCCAGCCCCCGGCGGCAAACGGACAGAGATGTTCGTAAAAGTCTTCCAAAATCCAGGGAGCGAACATGGTCGATCCAGACCCATCTGACTTGCGTGAGGCCATCCTCCACAAATGTAAGGAAAGAGAAGATGCATCGGGGTGCAAAGAGTCCTCCCACGGACGTCACTGCACCCAAGTCATCGTCAACTGCTGCTGCAATAACACGATGGTGCGAAAAGACCGATAGTCCGTCTTTCAAAGACTGCAACAGCCGTCTTCAGAAGACGAGGCACTTTTCGTCGTCTCCTGCAACTCTTCTCAGAAAGTCCCCGTCGATGGGAGAGGAAAGAAGACGAATATTTCCAGCCCGAAGATTTCAACCACTATGACTAAGAGACTGTCGTCTAAGCGAGTGCCCACCACCGGAGTTTTCCAAGGTACCCGTTCTAAGACGAAATCTGCTACAGTGGGAGATTCGTCGTCTACACTACTGGGGGTTACTGTGACTGGGGGTAGCACTCCTCCGAACCTCCACGACAATCCGTTGTTCCAAGAAGACGAGCCGGGGGAAACAACTCTCCCATCAGATGCAACAAACCCTGACGTCCCCGAGGACGTCCACAACTCCTAAGACGAGGCAAACTCGGAAACTGGGGGTACTGTTCCTTCTGAGTCCGAACCAGAGGAAGACATTCCCACATATCCCGATGACTTGTCTCTACAGGGGTATGATTCGGAGGGTGCTTCCTCCACCGCTCCGTCCATCTCTTCTCATGTAAAGACGGTGTTTATGACGGACAGCAGCCAAGGTGGTTCCAGTGATCGCCAACGTATCGACACTTTGGAGGCTATACTGCATGCCTTGGTCAAGTCTGTGGACGAGATCAAAGCGGCCCTTCCAACTCTGCAAGGAGGGACATCTGGCCAAACAAGCGCGGGTCCTGCAATCAATGCGAACTCAAATTCAGCGGCACCGAACCCGGGCAACAATCCTCCTGAATTAACGGCCTCCACTGCTGTGGATGAGGCCCGAAAAGCAAAAAGAGAGGTCCAGGAGCTCCGAACCATGTTTCACGCTCGAGAAAACTCTCAAGACCTCAGAATACGGCAACCGTACCCTGCTGCATGGAGGGATGTCCCCTTCCCACCAAGATATAAGTCGTTCAATATCAATCCTTATGATGGCAAGACCTCCGCAAGTCGGTACATCACTTACTTTGAGGTTACCATCGACCATCTGCCCCATGACGATGCCATCCTCACACGATTATTCATTGGAGCATTGGAAGGAGTCGCCTTCGACTGGTATCGCAACCTGCCAGACAATTGCATCCACTCCTTCGTCGGCTTCAAACGCATGTTCTTGGAGAGATTCTACGAAGTAGGGCAGGACATCACAATGTCCACCCTCATGGATGTCGTCCAAGGGGAGAAAGAGCTGACAAGGAACTACATTGAGCGATTTTGCCAAACCGCAATGAAGCTGCCGTCTGGAAATCCGGATTCCTCCCTGAACGAAATTTGCCAAAAGAGATTGCTCCCAACAATCAGTCTCTGGATGGGCGAAAGTTAATTTAAGGACTGGAAGACGTTTATCATCAGTGCCACAAGCGCCGAAGAACGATTGAAGAAGGCTCGCCAATTGGGATTGCACATCTCGGACGGGGAGAACAAGGTCAAGCGTCCTAATACCAACAACGACAATGGGGGTAGCCCCTCCAACAATCGGGACAGTAGGGGTAAGCAGGCTATGGTGGCCGACACAGTCCAGAAACCTGAGACAAAACCGGCAGACAAACAATGGCCGCAAATCACTTACTCCTTTGAAGACGGTCACGTCAAGCCCATCTTGGACATGCTCATACAAGGAGACAGAATTCAGCTTCCTCCACCAAGACGGAACCTCGGCCGGCAGAGATGGAGTACCCAAAGTACTGCCATTACCACCGCTACGTCCACCATGCTACACACGACTGCTACCAACTAAAATGGTACATCCAAAATCTCATCGATTCGAACGCTCTGGCCATCGATTTCGAAGAGATAACCATGGCAGCCAATATGGTATTGGTACAATTCGGCAGCTTTCCTCCGACGGAAACTCAAGACGGTGTGGTCCCCATCCCTCTGGCGACCATGGAGATTGCTAATCTTCCACCTCCCCGAGATCAGGCTGCTGGTCTAGTGCCCCTTACCACATCACGAGGAGAGGTCATGTGGGTCCATCCAGACTTGGTATCAGAAGTGACTCAGCCCACACCATATTCCATTTATAAGAAGAAGAGTGGAAAAGTCAGGTCCTGCCGCACAATTTCGACAGATATCGAAGAAGCTACAGCCGTCGTCACGCGGTCTGGGGCACAATCCCAACCCGTGGTAGATAACTCAGCTGAAGATCATCAGCCCGCTACAACTGACGCTCCGGGACCTGCTCAGCCTCCGACGACCGACAAGCCTAGGCCGAAGGAGACTCGCTTTGACAAATCCCTCTGAAAAGAGGCACCACAGGGGCTGGAGAAGCCCTACAACTTCGACATCTTGGCGCAATTGGCCAACACACCGGCCAAGTTGTCATTATACGAGCTTCTGAGACTCTCAAAGGATGTTCGCACGGCTTTGAGCGATGCACTCCAAAATGCCGACGCGTACCTGGCTCAGGTCAACCTCACGGAAGAGAACCCGCCTGCAGATCTCCAAGACAGCGTTTGCATAGGAGCAATGCCCAACATTGTCTTCACTCCGCAGGACATGCTCATCAAAACCAACCTGCACGATCGCCCGTTATACTATACTGGATACATCGGCGACGTAAAGGTGGATCGGATGCACATTGATCCTGGCTCTTCCATAAGCATTATCCCGAAGGGTCCGTTACATCATCTCCGCATCCCTATGCATCACCTGACGCCTACAAGCACCGCCATCAGCGGTTTCAATTCGGGCAGGAGCTACCCAATTGGAAAGATTCGTCTGAAGTGTCAGATTGGCGATCTCCAATCAGAAGTCACCTGCTACGTCATAGATACAGATACTTCTTACCACATCCTCTTGGGGCGCCCTTGGATATACGATTATATGATCGTGCCTTCCATGCTGCACCAATACTTCAAGTATGTCGACAAATACGACTTCGTGAGGATAGAATTTGCTGACATCGATCCCTTCTAAGGGGTTGAATCCTACTACTCAGACTCCTGCCTGTACGAAAAGTCAAAGAGGCATCTTGGTGAAGGAGATGTGCAAGCTCGTACCGAGACGGCTACAGGATCAGAAGAACCTCTGACGATCCACCTCCAAGCTCGTAAACCTGGCAAGTCCGTACCCCTTACCGCCACTCTGCGTAAGGACGCAATCAGCCTCTCGGCACAAGAAGAGCAAATGATAATCCGACTGCCAAGGTCTGGCCAAGTGCCAAGACCCACAACGGAGCCACTGACAATCAGGCTGTCGAGAGTTGGCCAGCCGCAAACAGAGAAGCTCAATCCCTCCGACAAGCCAATGACGATATGCCTTCCCAAGAAGAGTCGTCACCCTGATGCAAGGCCTGGGACTCCTAGCGAACCAACCATTCCCCGCCCATCATCAAGTACCAAACTGGGGGTCGCTAGTCTGCCAACAACTCCATGCTCTGCTCCACCAGCTGAACCACTGACGATCAAGCTGCCTAGGTCATCCTCTCAGTCTTCGTTTATACAGGGGATAGCCGAAGAGGAACCGGAGCTAACCAAGTATGTGGCTGCCCACACTGATTTTTCCTCCGCAGATGATGTAATCCTGCTAGAAAAGATACCTTACTTCATCAATAAAAGGCTATCTTTGAACTACCTCGAGCTTAACAAGCTTTGTACAATGTATGCTATGGAACACGGCATAGATACTCACCTACACACACAGGTGACAAATGTGTACACTGTGAACCAGCTTACTCCAGTCGAAGGTGCTTACCACATAATCGAGGGAGGGGACCATCCGATCATCTTCGGCCGGAAGGACGATCCGCAGCCCTTCACCGTAGAAGAAGTCGACCTTGAGTCAGATGCCGGAAGACTGTCTCTGTATCTTTATAGCCCCCAATCCAAATATCTCATGCAAAACAAGGGTATGATCTGGAGACGATGCCAGGCTTGAACTACGGCACCGGACGACAATTACCTTTGAAGCCACCGGTCCCGACTGGCAAACCACGGGACTACTATAGCAAAACTCGATGTGGATTAGGGTATGTATCCTCCACAACGACCCCTGAGAGTTCAGACGAAGAATGTGACTGGCATTCACATTCAGCCGGGTCACCAACTTCTGACTCAGATACCAGCATCGGAGACGTATTTAGACAAGTCCTGTCAGTCAATATGGCATTCGTCGACGCTTACGAAGAAGATGAAGACATTCCTGAAATTCTCGAACTAGAGCCGTGGGCCCAACAGTTGGATGCACAATGGAAAAAGCGGTTCGAACAGAGAGAACCTCCTACTGAAGATGAGGTTATACAGGTCAACCTCGGCAGCGAATCTTCTCCAAAACCAATCTTCGTCAGTAAAAGCCTGACAGACGAAGAGCGAGAATCGCTACTAGAGCTCGTCAAAGAATATATCGATGTGTTCGCCGAGAGCTATGAAGACATGCCAGGACTAAACCCCGAGGTTGCCCTTCACAAGCTCAACGTTCGGCCAGATGCAAAGCCGATCAAACAACAACAGCGACGCTTCCGCCCGGGCATCATGGATGCGATCGAAGCCGAAGTCAACAAATTGATAGCTAGCGGCTTCATACGTGAAGAGCAACATCCCGACTGGGTTGCCAACATAGTACCCGTCCTCAAGAAGAATGGGAAGATTCGAATCTGCATCGACTTCCACAATCTGAACGAGGCATGCCACAAAGATGAATTACCCCTCCCTATCACAGACATCATGATTGACAACACCTGCGACTTCGAACGTATGTCATTCATGGATGGCTTCTCGGGGTACAACCAAATCAAGATGTCTTCTGACGACGAAAAGCATACATCATTCCGAACACCGATTGGCACATACTGTTACACAGTCATGCCTTTCAATTTGAAGAATGCCGGTGCCACATATCAAAGAGCCATGAGTATCATCTTCAGAGACCACTTACGTAAGACAGTGGAGTGCTATGTTGACGACATCGCCGTCAAGAGTCGCTGTAAGGGAGACCATCTCCAGGATCTGAGGACGGTATTCGACCTGATGCGAGCGCACAATCTGAAAATGAATCCCACGAAGTCCTTCCTGGCCGTATCCAGCGGGAAGTTCTTGGGTTTTATCATCACCGCCCAGGGTATCCATGTAGACCCTGAGAAGACAAAAGCAATTATGGAGATGGGTCCCCCGAGAAATCTCCGCGAACTCAGAGGCCTTCAAGGGAGGCTAGCTTACATCAGGAGGTTCATTTCTAACCTCTTCGGGCGATGTCGACCATTTACCCATCTCATGAAGAAAGGCGTCTCATTCGTATGAGACGAAGAATGTCAGTGGGCCTTCGACAGCATCAAAGAATATTTGTCGAACCTTCCATTCCTGCTAGCACAAAATAACGATGCAGGCCATAAGCAAGCCATATATTACCTCAGTCGAATGATGATTGGGCCAGAGCACCGAAATACTGTCGTGGAAAAGGAATGCCTTGTCCTGGTGTTCACCATTCAGAAAATGCGGCACTATGTCATGGGACAAACCATACACGTGATCGCACGAGTCAACCCTCTCAGGGTCCTCATGACTAAACCAGGGGCACTCAGCTCCCGCCTCGCTACATGGGCAATATTGCTATCCCCTTATCATATGATCTTCGTCCCGCAAAAGGCCGTCAAAGGTCAAGCCCTGACAGACTTTTTGGCAGCCCACCCGGGCTCGGAGTCGTCCAGAATATATGAAGAAATCCTAGATGAGGTCGCCGACTCACATGCAACCTCTCACGATAATATATGGCGAATGTTCTTCGACGGTGCTTCGAAAACTGGACCAAAGGGCAACATCGTCGTCGGAGTCGGGGTGGTGCTGGTTTTTCCTTCCGGATTAGTGATCAATCGCGCTTACTCTCTCACAGAACCCTGCTCTAACAATGTGGCTGAAATATCAATTAATCGTCAATCAAATCCGGGGCTCATACGAGGTCCGCCACGAAGACATGATCCCCTATCACCAAATAACGATCGACATTATCTCGTCGTTCGAGGGGTTCTTCATCGAATATGTTCCCAGATTCTGAAATATCAAAGCCGATGCCTTAGCAGGCCTGGTCGCTTCCCTAGCAGTGCCAAATCATACGCATCAATCGGTAGATGTGATAGGCCACGAACTGGTCTGCCCTAAGAACAACGTTTAATTCGTGGCAAGTTATTCCGCTCAGACGAACGACGAAGTGCCAGATTGGAGACAACCATTCATCGACTTCGTCGTCTACGATATCCTGCCCGAGAACCCAAAGGAAGCCACCTCCATCCGAAGGCGTTCTCTCAGATTCTTCTACGATACAGAGACGAAAATGCTGTATCGGCGATCCTATAATAGATTATTGCTTCGGTGTCTGTCAAACGTAGAAGCTAAAGAAGCCGTACGAGAAGCTCATGACGGTGTCTGCGGGGCCCATCAGCCTGGCCCTAAATTGCAAGACCGTCTTCGACGAATGGGCTACTATTGGCCCACGATGGTAGCAGATGTGATAGAATATGCTAGAAAGTGCAAAGCTTGCCAAGTCCATACGGACTTCAACCACCAACCATCCAAATTTCTACATCCAACAGTAGCGGCCGTTCGAAGCATGGAGAATGGATATCATCGGTCCGATTACTCCACCTTCCTCCCGAGGACATCGCTTCATACTCGCAATCAAAGATTACTTCTCCAAATGGGCAGAAGCTGTCCCATTTGCAGAAGTAAAGACTTCAAACGTGATCAGCTTCCTTAAGCATCACGTCATATATCGCTTTGGACTGCCCCGAAGGATCATCTACGATAATGGTCCACAGTTTGCAAGCCACACCTTCTATCGGTTCTGTGACAAGCACCGCATCCAGAATATTGCTTCAATACCATACAATCCAGCAGCGAATGGGTTGGCAGAAGCATTCAACAAAATAATCATCAAACTTTTCAAGAAGTTCGTATCATCCAACAAATACGACTGGAACGAGAAGCTCGGTGAATGCTTACGGGCGTACCGTACCACAGTCCGAATAGCTACAGGGAATACACCATTCTCCCTGGTGTACGAGAGTGAGGCAGTTCTCCCATTGGAGACTCAAATACCCTCGCTCCGTGTCGCTATCACTTATCAATTAACGACGGACGATAACTACCGTCGCCGACTACAAGAGTTAGAGGCCTTGGATGAAAAGTGCCTCATGGCTCAGCAACGGATCGAGCTATACCAAGCACGCATCTCTGGAGCCTTCAACAAGAAGGTCAAAATCAAAATATTCCAGGTGGGCGATCTCGTCCTGGCAGTCCGAAGGCCGATGGTCATGACCCACAAGACCGCCGGCAAGTTCCAGCCAAAATGGGAAGGTCCATTTATCATCGAGGCTGTATTCTCCAACGGTTCTTACCGTCTCGTAAAACAAAATGGAGACTTGCTCATGTTGCCCATCAACGGCAAGTTCCTGAAGAAATATTATGTCTAAGCGACACATCCCAGATCATTGAGTCATGTACCCGCTGGTGCCGCTGAACTCACATCCATAATTTTTTAGATCATTGAGTCATGTACCCACTGATGCCGCTGAACTCACATCCACAACACATTCCAGATCATTGAGTCATGTACCCGCTGGTGCTGCTGAAATCACTTTCATAAAATTCCAGATTATCGAGTCATGTACCCGCCGGTGCCGCTGAACTCACTTTCATAATACTCCAGATTATCGAGTCATGTACCCGCTGGTGCCGCTGAACTCACATCTATAACATTCCAGATTATCGAGTCATGTACCCGCAGGTGCCTCTGAACTCACATTTCGGTCACTCTTTCAGATAGTAAGTCATGTATGACCATACCTCTAAACTTTTTTTCTGGAAGAGATCCTCCCTCATGATCCACTACCCGCACACCCAGTGCACAAAAAGGGTAACCGATCCACAAATTTCCAAAACGGCCATGTCTTCATTACCTCTGAGTCATTTTACTTCCGCCAAAAACAAATCACCCCTTTACATAGAACTTCCATGTCCTCATTACCTCTGAGTAGTTCTATGTACCCTCCTTCATTGAGCCCACTCCTGCCATGTCCTTATTACCTCTGAATGTGAAGGCTCCGTCGAAGAAACCTTCATGCTTGCCATGTCCTCATTACCTCTGAGTAAGTATGATGATTCCCTTTTGACTTATTATTCGTACCCACTACCGGAGTACGCCAAGGATAATAGGTCCACAAATATTCTCCGCTGAGTCCGCTCCTGCCATGTCCTCATTACCTCTGAGCAGGAAGACTCCACGGTAAAACCTCCGTACTTACCATGTCCTCATTACCTCTGAGTAAGTATGTTGGTCCTCTCTCGTCTTATTATCCGTACCCTAAACTAGGGTACGCCAAGGATAATAGGCCCACAAATGTCCTCTGTTGACCATAAATACCCTCCGTTGAGTCCACTCCTACCATGTCCTTATTACCTCTGAGTAGGAAGACTCCACGGTGAAACCCTCATACTTGCCATGTCCTCATTACCTCTGAGTAAGTATATTGGTTCCCCTTCATCCTATTATCCGTATCCTAAGTCGGGGTACGCCAAGGATAATAGGCCCACAAATGTCCTTTGCTAAGTCTCTTAGTACAGGCCCACCATTCCTCATCATGCCCCGGGAGCCCAGCTGCTCCATGGCATTCTATCTCCCGACACCCCGAACACCCACGACCATCTTGTCGTGGAACTGTTCTAGGTATCCCCAATCAAACTTGTTATCCGTACCTAAAACCAAGGTATGCCAGGGGTAACAGGTCCACAAACAAGTCCCCCATGCGGGGCAAACATCACCACAATACCACAGACGCAACAAGCAATACAAATGAAGGGTAGAATGGAAAGTACTCTTTATTTGAAAGACGAAAAAAGCATTACATGTTTTGGGACCACGTCCCTCTCAAAGAAAAAAGAAAAAAAAAAGAAAAAAAAGCAAAAAGAAAACAGAAAACAGAAACGAAAGAAGAAAATGCCGACTATAGTTCGGCGTTACACAACTCCAAGAGGCGGTTTCTCACCAATGCAGTACCCCGCTCAAGCCTCTGTCTAGTCCTGTGCTCAGCCTCCTGGGATAACTGCTCCGCATTATCCAAGTCCATGAGTGTCCGCCAGTCATAGTCCAACCTCTTCAGAGCCACTTCCAAGTCAGTCGAAGCTTTATTGACGTTATCAGCCTCCTGGATAATTAGCCCTCTGTCGATCCGGGCAGCCTCAAGCTCAGACTCAAAGAAAGTTAACTTCCTCTGGAGCTCAAGGATCTGTTCCCGCGTGTCAGTAATCCTGCGGGAAGCAATCGCTTCCCGAGCTGTAACATCTTCACTCTCATGGCTCAATTGATCATATCGGTCAGACAGAGTACGGAGATCTTCCAGTATGGCCGGCCTGGTTTTATCCTGAGCAGCCCTCGCCTTCTCTATAGCAGTTGTGAGGAAGCCACACTCCTGATCTATAGGGGCAGATAGATCAACCTGCCGCAGTCCCTAAAGCTGGGCCACCAGCTGATCAGTCTCCAGCAATTTTGCCTCCAGGAGTGCAGCCACCCCTGGCCCACCAGGAAAGGCCTTAAGGATATCAATTTGACCCTGGGCGCATTGTCGGGCCAAAATGAAGGAGGTCCCTCTGTCCACAGCAGCTTCTATTCCCCTTTTTAAGTGACGATGAAAGCTGTCGACCACGTCCTGTAACGCTTCGTCCAGGACCTCTGTAGAGGACGATTTCAGAGAAAGCGTGGCCGGCAGCATCGAAGGAGTGGTGCTAGAACTTGCCACCAGGGGGGCGACTTCCGAGCAGAACGATGCACGGATAGAGGCTAACTCTTTCTTTGCCACCCGAAGAGCCTGGATGCTTGGCAGGGCGGAGCGGTCGACTCTCTGGGCCACCCGAACAGAGAAAGACACGAGGACCATCGTCCCCTGCCCTGATTGTCCCATCACCGGACTTGCCGAACTCGAGCCCGCAGGAGGACCATCAAGACGAGCCGGAGGGGAAGAAGGTACGCCCCTCTCCGCCAGTGCCCCTTCGGCAGAGTCTGTCTCAACAAAGTCCATCCTCGGCACTGGAGAGGCAGGACCTGCATGTCCATGACAATGATCAATCGATGTGACCCGAAGGATGTGATCATAGAGCAGATAGGCCTCCTCGCAAGTTAAGATTCAGCTTATCTTACCAGGAGAGGAGCATCGAGGCTGCAGCTCATTCGCAGCTGGCAGGGTCTCCTCACCAGCGATCTCTAAATTAAATTTGGCCAGCTCCTCTGACCCAGCCACCTCAGAGGGAGAGGCAACTTGATCAGCATCATCTGGAAGGAATTTAGCAATTTCAGGGGCAGGCTCACCGGAGCCCCCGTCATCCCGAGTCACGATCTCGGCAACTCGAGAGTCCTCCTCTTCTGACGCCTACGAGAGGGAAAGAAGATGATTAAAATCAAAGCTAGAAGAAAGGAAGGACTGGTAGTAACTTATTTACCTTTGATGTGGGGTCTATTTCTTCGCCTCTTTCCTTTATAGTTAGCCCGCGGTATCTGGTCGTAGCCAGTTTCCGAGAGCGAAGAATGCCGTCGACAGGAGAAACTTGCCTGCTACACTTTCGTACAGGGTCGGGTGCAACGGATGGCTGATCTACCACCATCTCATTCGGCAAAACAGGCGGCTGATCCGCCCCTACATCTGCCACCGGAAAGGAAGAGTCATCTCTATGAGGCTCGTCGCCTTCGTCATCTGCAGCAGCGTAGTCCGAATCTGGCACTTCAACTCTGTTTTTCCTCTTCCTTGTCTTGGCCCCCTGGGAACCCTCATCCAGACCGGTACCAACGATGAAACTGGTACCCGGGTTAAAACCGACAGGGGGCTTGTTCGCCATGACGTGGTACAGAGCCGCCATATACAAGATCTCTACCGACGCCTTGATAGCAGGAACTGAGAAAACGGTACGGGTATGGAATGTGTCAAAGTAATGCCAGGCCCGGATGCCGTCAAGAAGGCTACCTTTAAATCCCAGAAAAGAGCTGGGGCTGTCTAGAAAAAGCTACCTATATCCAAATTGCCGGGCGAACCTGCTAGGCAGATAAGGCTCCAGAAAGACAGTGTTACGGTTGCGATACACCAGATGAGCGGGGCGGATATTTTGCAGCCATAGAAGCATCTGGCCGTCCAGAAGTTGAGGGGGCCCAATACCGTCAAGATGGACAGCCGCTATTTCCTCCTCAGTAAAACGGGACAGATACGAAAATGTTGTACATGTCTGCCCTCGCCAGTGCCATCCGGCAAGCATGTATGGTCTCGAATTCCTAAGACTCATTACGATAGCGGAAGATAAAAGTGTCGTCATCAGTTACGTCGTCTTCAGAGCTCGGTCTCATCAAAGACGGACAATGCATCAACAGCCACCCCATCAAATAATGATAGGGCAGCTCGGTCTGTTCAAAATCTTTCGTCACATCGTGGGCAATGACCTTAGATGTGAAAGTACGAAGGCCACGGTGTATGCTTCACACCATGGCCGGGAGGAGAGCTAGCCGGACTCGCAAAACTAACTTCACAGCCGGAAGGATAAAATTGCGACTGATCCTCTCGATGGAACCTGCTCCGCTCGAGACTACACAGTTTCGCAGCCATATCATCAAGAATCCCGCCAGGAGCTCCTTCTCTGGCAAACTCTTGGGTGTCCTGATAAAAATAACCGAAAGAGTCGGTCTGACTCTCGAATCTGACACTAGAGGTGGCCACCCTCTTAGCTGACGACACTAAGGCTTTCACCGCCTTCCGGGATTGAGGACGGCGGAGAGTAACTTGACTTGAGGCATCCGTCGTGAAGAGATAGCGCACCCAGTCCTTGGTATGAGGGGTATTCCCTTCCGAGCTGTTCTCCTTTTTGGCTATTTGATGACATGTGCTATAATGGCACAATATCTCTTGATAAAGAGCCAAGAAGCCTGGATACCGCTTTTCTAACTCTTCGAACTCCTCATTCGTGGGAGTATATGCCTCAAAAGCTTCGTCCCTGTCACTACCACATTTCTAGTGTGAGGGTATTTTTAACATTTTTGGGATAATTTAAATTTATTAGAATTTATTTGAATTTATGAGAATTTTTAGGATTTATTTTGGAATTGTTTGGACTAGGTTGACTTTGACTAGTGTTGACCCTTGTAGACCAACCTAGGAGCTAACCCTAGTTAGTATAGACTTGGTTAGGTTATATGACTCTAGTCTAACCTAGCCTAATCTTTGGTTTGGTCATTAGACTCTAATTAGCAATAGGAATTAGAAAGTCATAAGTCATGGCTTATGATTTAGAACCATTATTAATCAAATCAAACCATAGCTTATAAGTTGGCCCAAAGCCCAAAGCAATTACCAAACCCTAATCCCTAGGAAGTGTTGGCCGGCCACCTTAGCTTTATGGGGATCACCACCCTATAAATACCCTCCTAAAAATTAGGGTTGCCTCTTTCTTAGGAAGGCTCAAGTTTTAGAATGTTAGTTTCCTATTGTATTTTAATCCCTAGAACTCTATTCCTCTTCCTTTTTCATTCTAATATTTTCCATTAGGTTCTAATATACCTATTCTTGCTGTCATTAAGGTTCCATCTCAGTTTGATGTGATTTGAGTGGATTGGGACATCAAGAGAAGAGCTATTGATTGGGAATTTTTCTTGAAGGTTCAACAATAGGTAACTTTTTCATTTCTCCATGAAACTTTGATTTCTTTTCATGATTATGAAGCCCTAAGGGTCCCCTAAGTGTCTGTATTAGTGTCGTATCAGGTTTCGTAAGTTTCGTGTCCATTTGGACACGTATCAGGGATAGTGCCTAGGTGTTTGTCGAAATGCCACTGAGGGCATTTCGAATTCTTTTGTGCAAAGTTTCTAAATAAAAAATTAGGTTTTATTGTTGTTTATGCATTTCTATTCTTCTGGGGTGATTTTAGTGTCGTCTTGTGTCGATTTCGACGCGTGGACACGCGCGCGCGCGCTCGGGATTGAATCCCCTGCTATTCGGGGGCTCTGGAGGACACGACACGCAACCAGGACACGTGAAACTTGACACGAGCCATGGGGCACTGACTGACATGCCATGTGTCAAGTCCCATGTGTCCCTGTGTCATGTCGAGGGAGAAATCGATTGTGCACGTGTCGTGCACTGTGGGTTTTCAGTGATCCTATATATGTGTTCCTGTGTAATTATTTTAAATGCTTTAAATCCTGTTTAATTTGATTAGATAGATTCAATATGTGTTGATTATCTCTGTTAAATATTATTTTCATGATTAAGTCAGTTTTAGGTGGAGATTTGGATTTCGAATGAATGAGAAATCACTGATTCTTTACTGAAACCATTTCTCACTGATACTGTGTTCTTTTCAAATTCCTGAACACTTAATTTTTCCAAATTACCTGATGTTCTTCACTGAAATCATCCCCCACATTTGTGTTGATCCACATTGATGAGGTTTGTCATTTTAAATTTTGTTTTGTTTGTGAATGGCCATTTTGACCATTGGGTTGATTCAAATGAACTGCAAACTAATTTTGATTTTTAAATGTTGATTCTAAAAAAACTGAACTAGTGTTTTAAGCTACTATTTTGTAGATGTTTTCTAATGATTTTGATCCCTACATGTTTTAACCTATGTTAACTAAGTTTTAATTCAAATGGTTGATAACCTGGTAATGAATGTTCTTCACTGAATTTATGCATTTCCTGAGAATGTAGATTTGTAGACTTAATCTAAAAATTCAGATTTATGATCTAGGTAATGTAAATTGGTTTCAGTTAAGTGGAAATCTGGGAATGTGTTAGTAGTATTTTGATATGTTGAACACACAGGGACATGTTACTGTCAACTGTTAGATTCATGTGTTAACTGTTTTGCTATGGCTGAACCTGAGTTACCTTGACTTTGTTTGCATTGTTGTTTCTTTTCAAAACCTGGAAATGAATGCCTACACTAAATTTATGATACCTGAGAATGTGGACTGTAGACTGAAATCTGAGATTCTTCCTGTGGTCTTAAACCTGGGAATGAATTGGTTTCCTCTCCTTCTCCTCACTGTTCAGTAACACTCACCCTTTCACTCATTTCATGTAAACACACACACACTCTATACTATTTCCTGCCACTCCATATTCCTGAGATTAACACCATCCACACACAAACATGATACTGATTTTGACACTGTTATTTCACAATAATTTGGGTTAATGTAATGCAACATGACACATAGCCTCCTATCTAACCATTGTTCAGTTACACACACACACACACATTTATGTCATGTTCAAACATCATACACCCACACTCACATTTCTGTTTCCCTCTCTATGGTATCCTATTTTCTCTCTGTGATTATTTGCTATGGGTATATATATATATATATATATATATATATATATATATATATATATATATATATATATATATATATATATATATATATATATATGTAATTGGTGGTTGTGTTTTGGGTATCTAGTCTAGATACCTACATGGGATGTGTGGGTTATACAAGTGTATGTGTATGTCACATATATTAACAACTTGTGTATGTATTATACCTAGGTACAATATGTTCATGTGTTAAAGAATAGGCCCAAGTAATGTAGTATAGCTTGGTGAGCCTAGATTGGGCTTGTACAGTTATTTGGACCTAGTATAGCCTTGTTAGACTAGTATAGACTAGTTTGATCTATTTTAGACTTGGTTGACCTAGTTTGACTTCTAGAGTTGACCAGAGTTGACCAAGAGTTGACTTTGGCATAGATTGACCTAGAATCATGTAGAATACATAGTAGGACTTCATTATTCCATTCTGGACTTGTTGTGACTTATGCTGTTCTGATTAGGAGCCAGACACCACTCCTCGGACAGTACTTTCATATTGGACACTCAAATACCAGGCGAGTACATTCTCTGATCATTTTATATCCTGCTTAGAATTATTTCCTGCATTAAATTACTTTACTTGTGCTGTCACGACATTATCACGGATTAGTACTATACGGATCTCTTCATGCGATGTTATCCCCCTCGGGAGCATCGGGTACATTGTGTCATATGCGTTTCACTTTCATCATGTACTCCTGTGCTTTCACCATACATGTACACTCTTGTGAACCATGTACTTTCATGTTCACAGAGCCTTCATGTATACTATCATGTGCACCCTTTCAAGGGCCCCATGTGATATCATGTACAATAACATAACCAGCTTAGATCCTTGTGTATTAATTGGGGAACGGAGGAGTGCTAGTAGTCATGTGAACAATTCTATAGTAGTGTAGATAATGTACAACTCTTTAGTGTAGATCATGTACAAATCTGTCCCGTTCACATGTGCTATCCTGTACTCTGACTCACTAGCCACTGTTAGTTCCTTACTTTTAGTAGATATTTCTATTACAGTTCTCTCTCTCTGTTTACATACTGTATTCTTCAGCACCTGTATCTTACTTTACTGTATGATTATATTTTCTAACCTGCTATAAACTGTTGAGATGTACTGTACTCGTTCCTGTTCTGACTGGACCTGTTGAAAATATTACAAAGGACGAGGAGGAGGCCTGCCTGGACACTTTCTACGTGGCAGCCTTAGATGACACCTGCGAGCTGGACCCTCAGGAGGACCCAGCTCTAGCTGAGGATATCACCCCCATTGCCTAGACTAGATTAGTTAGGCTTATCTTACTTTATGTAGTCTTGAGTCATGTTTTAGCTAGACTTTATTCTGAGTTCTGAGATGTATATATTCTTTCATTCTGTGTCTGAGACCATGTACTTCTGGATATTTGCTGGGATTATCTTAGACTACTTTTCGTCTATTTGTTTCCTTGAGTTCTATTTCATATCGTGCTATCTCTTCCTTAGTTGTGATTGAGTTTATTACTGCTATGTCATCCCCATTCGGGGAGTATAAACTGTTTAGATATATATTGTTAGTTGTATGTTGACCTAGGACAGCGTTCTACCACCGACACTGTGGCGTAGGCTGGACGTACCCACGTCTCATGCCCTTACTCTAGGGTGCGGTCGTGACACGTTTTTAGTGGTTGCCCATGCAGGTCTAGACTAGAAGTGTAGTGGTATTCAAATTAGAGTATCACTACAGCCTGCAGTAGGAAATAGGATATTAAGTTTAAGGTACTCAATCACTTTAGGAAAAATTATTTTATTGCCATCTAAATCCTTATTGTCAGCTGATCCTTTGAATTTTTAACTGTCCGCCTTTGTTATTTCGCTTCTTTCTCAGAAATTGTTACTCTTGTTTGTCTATCTTCAGGATGGTAGAGACTCGATCGCAGTGTGCCATTCATGAGGATGCTATAGAGGGGACTGCTACCTCTCAGCCAGTACAGCGAGGCCAGGGGACTGCAGCTCCTGCCACCTCTGTTCGTATTGAGACCTCGGCAGCCGCAGCAGGGGGTATGCATCCACCGACTCAGAGGCAGGACCCGATCATTCCAGAGGATCCCTTCCAGCAGCCAATGCCTACAGGATACGTGGATGCGGCACAGATGTTCGCGTACTTCCAGCAGTTCATGGACCGGTAGCAGGCTCGACAGGACAGGGGCATGGAGCTGGCCCTTACGACGGTTGCAGCTCGACCGGTGGTTCAGCAGCCGAGGACACCGGGGATCGAGCAGTTTCAGAAGATGAGCCCCAGAGACTTTCTGGGGACAGAGGGGATCCTATATGCCGATGAGTGGATCGAGCATATAGATGAGATCTTCCGCTTGGCCAGGATTCCAGCAGATCTTCAGATCGAGGCCGTAGCTAGCCGGATGCGAGATCTTGCTCGCACCTGGTATCAATCAGACCCCAGGGTGGGGGTACCTGGGCAGACTTGGGAGCAGTTCAAGGACTTCTTCAAGAAGAAGTTCTTCCCAGATTCAGTACTCAGAGCCTTGGAGTCGCAGTTCGAGAGCCTAGTCCAGGGGAGCCTATCAATGGAGGAGTACACCGGGGAGTTTGGCCGCCTCGGCAGGTTTGTAGAGGGCTTGAGTGAGACGACGAAGGCCCAGAGGTTCCGGAAGGGTCTAGTCAAGGAGGTCAAGTCCTTGACCAAGGGCAACCGGGATGCTACGTTCGAGGAGATCTTGACGGGAGCCTTGCTAGCAGATGATGATCTTGAGCTTAGGCTCAAGAGGGGGCGAGACCCAGTTGGGGGCGGCAGCTGCAGCGGGGGCCAGGCCAAGAGGCCCCACTTTGAGCATCAGCAGCAGAGGCAGTTCCAGCCGCAGCCGATTCAGCAGAGGCCAGTTCACCACCAGCAGTCTCAGCATCAGGCATCCAGGTACCAGACAGTCAGTTGCACCTTCTGCAAGAAGCCTGGGCATGTCTTCAACTAGTGCAGAAAGAGGCTCGAGAGGTGCCTTCTTTGTAGAGCGGCAGATCACCAGCTGAGGGATTGTGTTAGGTCTGGGGGACGAGCAGGCCCGGGAGGAGGAGTCAGAGCTCCAGCAGGCCAGTAGAGGGGACCAGCCCTGCCGACGCAGCAGCAGAGGTTCGTCCAGCACCATCAGCAGGCCAGGAGAGGTCAGCAGGGGCGAGCTTTCGCCATGGCAGCAGAGGATGCAGAGGCGATAGGAGAGCTGATTGCAGGTTCGATCCTTCTCGACTCAAGTCCAGCTTTTATATTGTTCGATTCCGGTGCTTCGCATAGCTTCATATCAGTATCTTTTGCGATTAGACACGACATCATAGCTGAATCGTTGCCTAGGACTTACAAGATCACGACCGGGGGTGGCATTATCCTCGTGAGTGATGTTTGTAAGGGTCGGAGAGTGGTTTTGGGAGGCCGTGAGTTGGAGGTGAGCTTGCTCGTAATGCCATTGTCGAACTACGATATAGTACTAGGCATGGATTAGTTGAGCAGGTACCACGCCAGCATTGATTACAGAGGGGGTAGAGTTCTCTTCAGAGCGCCGGGGGAGCCAGAGTTTGAGTACTCCAGACGTCAGGCAGAGTAGAGCAGCGGAGTCTTCTGTGGAGTCTCGGTCGAGGAGCAGGCGATTCCACACCCCTTGATAGCAGATTATATGGATGTTTTCCAAGAGGAGTTGCCGGGATTGCCACCAGATAGGGACATAGAGTTCTCGATAGACTTGGTTCCAGGAGCGGAACCCATCTCTCAGCATGTCTATCGGGTGAACAATAGCGAGCTGGTGGAGCTGAAGAAGCAGGTGGATGAGCTATAGGACAAGGGCTTCATCCGCTCGAGTTCATCGCCATGGGGTGCACCAGTGTTGTTCGTGCCAAAGAAGGATGGGTCAGTACGCATGTATATTGACTATAGGGCACTCAACAACCTCACGATCAAGAACAAATATCCACTGCCGCGGATCGACGATCTATTTGACCAGTTGAGCGGAGCTCGGGTATTTTCCAAGATTCATCTGAGGTCGGGATATCACCAGGTGAAGGTGAAGAGGGAGGATATTCCCAAGACCGCTTTCAGGACGCGGTACGGACAGTTTGAGTTTTTGGTTATGCCGTTTGGGCTAACCAATTCACCAGCAGTGTTTATGAACCTTATGAACAAGGTGTTCCACCAGTATCTGGATCAGTTTATGGTGGTGTTTATTGACGACATCTTAGTATATTCCAAGACTGAGGAGGAGCACGAGGAGCATTTGAGGATCGTGCTGGAGACTCTCAGGAAGGAGCAGCTTTACGGAAAGCTCTCCAAGTATGAGTTATTAGGCCGAATGGACTTCTTAGGGCATGTGGTGACTGGAGATGGTATCTCAGTTGACCCCAAGAAGATTATAGCAGTTGAGGCATGGGCAGCACCGACTTCAGTTACAGAGATCAGGAGTTTTCTGGGGCTGGCAGGATATTATCGGAGATTTGTGCAGGATTTCTCCCGGATTGCAGAGCCGTTGACTCGGTTGACCCGGAAGGATGCTGGGTTCGTTTGGTCAGAGGAGTGTCAGGCAGCTTTTGATGAGTTGAAGAAGCGGCTTACGACAGCTCCGATTCTGACATTGCCTTCAGGATCAGGTGGTTTCACTATTTATAGTGATGCTTCAGGGAAGAGGCTGGATTGCATCTTGCAGCAGCATGGAAAGGTGATTGCCTATGCTTCCAGGCAATTACATCCCCATGAGAAGAACTACCCTACCCACGACCTGGAGCTGGCAGCAGTGATATTTTCTCTGAAGCTGTAAAAGCATTATCTGTATGGTGAGAGGGTGGAGATCTTCACAGATCACAAGAGCTTAAAGTATGTGTTCACTCAGAAGGAGTTGAACATGAGACAGCACAGATGGCTAGAGTTGATGAAGGATTTTGACATCCTACTTCAGTATCACCCAGGGAAGGCCAACGTGGTTGCCGATGCCTTGAGTAGGTATCCAACAGCCATGTGTTTGACCATGGATCGGCATTTACTTGCCGACTTGGAGAGCCTTGGGATTGAGGTGATCGTGCCCGGAGTACAGATGCAGTTATGGGGGATGCAGATTCAGTCAGACTTGGTGGAGAGGATTAAGTCGATACAGTTTGAGGACGTTGCTCTGCGGTGTCTCCGAGAGCAGGTTCGAACAGGATTGCCGGAGGGCGAGTTTTCTCTTGCAGAAGATGGTGCCTTGAGGCACGGTTCCAGATTATGTGTGCCCAGCGGAGAGCTCAGGGAGCAGGTTATGCAGGAGGCCCACAGATCTTAGTACTCTATACACCCGGGTGCCAACAAGATGTACCGAGATCTGCGGGAGCATGTTTGGTGGTCAGGGATGAAGCGGGAGGTGGCTCGCTTCGTAGCTAGGTGCTTGGTCTGTCAGCAGGTCAAGGCAGAGAGACAGAGGCATGGTGGATTATTGCAGCCGCTGCCCATTTCCGAGTGGAAATGGGAGCATATCACTATGGACTTCGTATCAGGATTACCGTACACACCAGGAGGAAAAAATACGATTTGGGTTATCGTTGACAGGTTGACCAAATCGGCCTACTTTTTGCCATTCAAGGTGGGTACGTCTACAGAGAGGCTGGCGGAGATGTATATGCGGCAGATAGTCAGGATTCACGGGGTTCCAGTCAGCATCGTCTCAGATCGGGATAGCCATTTTACTTCCCATTTCTGGAGGAGTCTGCAGACCAGCTTGGGCACTCAGCTCAAGTTTAGTACTGCATACCACCCCCAGACGGACGGACAGTCAGAGCGGACTATTCAGACACTTGAGGATATGCCACGGACGTGCGTCCTGGACTTCGGAGGTTTCTGGGAGGATCATCTTCATTTGGTGGAGTTTGCCTACAACAATAGTTTCCAGGCCAGCATTGAGATCACCTTTCGAGGCTCTGTACGGGCATAGGTGCCGTACACCCTTATCTTAGGATAATGTTGGTGAACGAGCTTTACTGGGGCCAGAGATGGTTGTTGATGCAGCCGAGAAGGTGAAGCTCATCAGGGACAGACTTCGCGTGGCGCAGGACAGACATCGGCACTGGGCCGATAGCCACCGGAGGCCATTAGAGTTTAAGGTACAGATTAGAGTAGGATTAGATTTAGGTTTGTTTGTTTGTGATTTTTGATCATGTTTGTTTATTATATTAATTGAGACCTTGCTTGTGATTAGGTCAGAGACCAGGTTTTCTTGAGGATATCTCTGACTCGTGGTATGATACGTTTTGGTGGAGACGGGAAGCTTAGCCCGTGCTTCATCGGCCCTTTCGTTGTCAACGGGAGAGTCGGTGACGTTGCATACAGGTTAGACTTGTCGCCTGTGCTAGTGGGCATCCACAACGTATTTCATGTATCACAGTTGAGACGGTATGTGGCTGACCCTAGCCATGTGCTCGATCATTCAGAGATAGAGGTTGGGCATTCTCTCAGCTATATAGAGCAGCCAGTGGAGATTCTGGATCGACGGGAGAATGTTCTGAGGAACCAGGTGATACCCTTGGTACGCATCGCGTGGAGGCATCATTCTCCAGGAGAGTCTACCTGGGTGCGGGAGGATGAGATGCGCGAGCGCTACCCTTATCTTTTTGGACCGTGAGGTATACTTTCTATCCTTCTCATCAGTTGTATTTCGCCTTTCAATTTCGAGGACAAAATTCTTTTAAGGAGGGTAGATTTGTCACTACCACATTTCTAGTGTGAGGGTATTTTTTACATTTTTGGGATAATTTAAATTTATTAGAATTTATTTGAATTTATGGGAATTTTTAGGATTTATTTTGGAATTGTTTGGACTAGGTTGACTTTGACTAGTGTTGACCCTTGTAGACCAACCTAGGAGCTAACCCTAGTTAGTATGGACTTGGTTAGGTTATATGACTCTAGTCTAACCTAGCCTAATCTTTGGTTTGGTCATTAGACTCTAATGAGCAATAGGAGTTAGAAAGTCATAAGTCATGGCTTATGATTTAGAACCTTTATTAATCAAATCAAACCATAGCTTGTAAGTTGGCCCAAAGCCCAAAGCAATTACCGAACCCTAATTGTTAGCCCAATGATTATATCATGTTCTTGAATATGGCTAATCAATTAAGTTTAACTAGTGATGTCACTAATATTCATGCTACTTAAACTTAGCATTGTCCTAAATGTTCTATATCATATTGTTATGATTATATCATATTGCATCATACTGTTTTGTTCGTCTAACATATACTTGCAGACAAGCAGGACATATGCAACAAAGAATTATTAATGGGCCAAAGACGGCGTTATACAAGGAGTTTTCTCTGAACTGCCCAACGACCTATCCAGGGCCTCGCATCGGGGGTTCCGCTGCCCGGTCAGCGGACAGGGGTCAAGGGGGCAGCGCCCCCCGTCAGGGGTTCGGGGGCGAAGCCCCCGAAAGGTATTCAGATTTTCAGATCTATTTATCTTTGGACAATTGCCGTCAAGGGAAAATGTGTCTTCAATGTCAGAAAAAAGACGTCATCAAAAGGGCTATTGGTTTTCATATTTATTCTGTATTTTTTCTTTTATTGAGTCTAGGAAAAATGTGAGATTGATCGGATCGGTACTGGCTTAGGTTTTTCTCAGTCCACAAACAAAAATAAGCCTACCTACGTATCCTAAAAATCCACAATTCCAAAAAGGCCCAAAACCTATGCAAATTTGATTTATTCCTTACTGTTCTGAACCAGCAGAACTCTGACAGAACTCTGACCGAGTTCGGTCCGAGTTCGGTCTGAGTTCGGCCCGAGTTCGGTCTGGGTTATTTGAAATACAGTTCCCACCAAATCTGCATCCAACGTTCGTATGCGAAATCCTAGCATCCGAACTCTGCCCGAGTTCGGTTCCCCAAAAATACTATAAATAGAGTTGAGATTACCATTCATTTCAACAATCCAATTTCATCTCTTCTCTTCTCTATCTAAAGTGTTCTGATCTTTTACTTTTATATCTAAGCCTTTACAACTCTTAGCCAAGCCAGTACAGTTTCTGTTTAATCTAGAGTTTGGTGTTGAAGAGTTGTATCAGAGGTTGTTTTCAGAAAACGTTCCAGTTTTCCAATTGCCTTCTGGAGTCGGTCGTGCGCTCGTCACCAAGCACGGTGTTGTGAAGTCGGTCGTGCACTTGTCGCCAAGCACGGTGTTGTAAGAGTTGCAAGCGCTCAGTTAAACCTTGTGTCATAGTGGATTAACATCGAGCAAGAGTACTCGAGACTGGATTAGTCCTCTCAGAGGGATACCAGTATACATCGCTGTGTCACTGAGTTTGAATTCTTGACTCTTACTTTACTGTATTTATTTACTGTCTCCTATTTACTGCCATAGTTATTACTTAAGTTTTCAATTGGTGATTATTTTCCGCTGCACACGCACACACACTCTATTCACCCCCCTCTAGAGGTGCTCAACGGTCCTACACTAATCCCTAGGAAGTGTTGGCCGGCCACCTTAGCTTTATGGGGATCACCACCCTATAAATACCCTCCTAAAAATTAGGGTTGCCTTTTTCTTAGGAAGGCTCGAGTTTTAGAAGGTTAGTTTTCTATTGTATTTTAATCCCTAGAACTCCATTCCTCTTCCTTTTTCATTCTAATCTTTTCCATTAGGTTCTAATATACCTATTCTTGTTGTCATTAAGGTTCCATCTCAGTTTGATGTGATTTGAGTGGATTGGGACATCAAGAGAAGAGCTATTGATTGGGGATTTTTCTTAAAAGTTCAACAATAGGTAACTTTCTCATTTGTCCATAAAACTTTGATTTCTTTTCATGATTAGGAAGCCCTAAGGGTCCCCTAAGTGTCTGTATTGGTGTCGTGTCAGGTTTTGTAAGTTTCGTGTCCATTTGGACACGTATCAGGGATAGTGCCTAGGTGTTTGTCGAAATGCCACTGAGGGCATTTCGAATTCTTTTGTGCAAAGTTTCTAAATAGAAAATTAGGTTTTATTGTTGTTTATGCATTTCTATTCTTCTGGGGTGATTTTAGTGTGGACTTTTGTCGATTCTGACACGTAGACACGCGTGGATACGCGCGCGCGCGCTCAGGATTGAATCCCCTGCTATTCGGGGGCTCTGGAGGACACGATACGCAACCAGGACACGTGAAACTTGACACGAGCCACGGGGCACTGACTGACACGCCATGTGTCAAGTCCCATGTGTTTCCGTGTCGTGTCGAGGGAGAAATCGATTGTGCACGTGTCGTGCACAGTATGTTTTTAGTGATCCTATATATGTGTTCCTGTGTAATTGTTTTAAATGCTTTAAATCCTGTTTAATTTGATTAGATCGATTCAATATGTGTTGATTATCTCTGTTAAATATTAGTTTCATGATTAAGTCAGTTTTAGGTGGAGATTTGGATTTCGAATGAATGAGAAATTACTGATTCTTCACTGAAACCATTTCTCACTGATACTGTGTTCTTTTCAAATTCCTGAACACTTAATTTTTCCAAATTACCTGATGTTCTTCACTGAAATCATCCTCTACATTTGTGTTGATCCACATTGATGAGGTTTGTCATTTCAAATTTAGTTTTGTTTGTGAATGGCCATTTTGACCATTGGGTTGATTCAAATGAACTGTAAACTAATTTCGATTTTTAAATGTTGATTCTAAAAAAACTGAACTAGTGTTTTAAGCTACTGTTTTATAGATGTTTTCTAATGATTTTGATCCCTACATGTTATAACCTATGTTAACTAAGTTTTAATTCAAATGGTTGATAACCTGGTAATGAATGTTCTTCACTGAATTTATGCATTTCCTGAGAATGTAGATTTGTAGACTTAATCTGAAAATTCAGATTTACGATCTAGGTAATGTAAATTGGTTTCAGTTAAGTGGAAATTTGGGAATGTGTTAGTGGTATTTTGATATGTTGAACACACAGGGACATGTTACTGTCAACTGTTAGATTCATGTGTTAACTGTTTTGCTATGGCTGAACCTGAGTTACCTTGACTTTGTTTGTATTGTTGTTTCTTTTCAAAACCTGGAAATGAATGCCTACACTGAATTTATGATACCTGAGAATGTGGACTGTAGACTGAAATCTGAGATTCTTCCTGTGGTCTTAAACCTGGGAATGAATTGGTTTCCTCTCCTTCTCCACACTGTTCAGTAACACTCACCCTTTCACTCATTTCATGTAAACACACACACACTCTATACTATTTCCTGCCACTCCATATTCCTGAGATTAACACCATCCACACACACACATGACACTGATTTTGACACTGTTATTTCACACTGATTTGGGTTAATGTAATGCAACATGACACATAGCCTCATATCTAACCATTGTTCAGTTACACACACACACACACACATTTCTGTCATGTTCACACATCATACACCCACACACACATTTCTGTTTCCCTCTCTATGGTATCCTATTTTCTCTATGTGATTATTTGCTATGGGTATATATAGAGGTAATATATATATATATATATATATATATATATATATATAATTGGTGGTTGTGTTTTGGGTATCTAGTCTATATATATGTAATTGGTGGTTGTGTTTTGGGTATCTAGTCTAGATACCTACATGGGATGTGTGGGTTATACAAGTGTATGTGTATGTCACATATATTAACAACTTGTGTATGTATTATACCTAGGTACAATATGTTCATGTGTTAAAGAATAGGCCCAAGTAATGTAGTATAGCTTGGTGAGCCTAGATTGGGCTTGTACATTTATTTGGACCTAGTATAGCCTTGTTAGACTAGTATAGACTAGTTTGATCTATTTTAGACTTGGTTGACCTAGTTTGACTTCTAGAGTTGACCAAGAGTTGACTTTGGCCTAGATTGACCTAGAATCATGTAGAATGCATAGTAGGACTTCATTATTCTATTCTGGACTTGTTGTGACTTGTGCTGTTCTGATTAGGAGCCAGACACCACTCCTCGGACAGTACTTTCATATTGGACACTCAGATACCAGGCGAGTACATTCTATGATTATTTCATATCCTGCTTAGAATTATTTCCTGCGTTAAATTACTTTATTTGTGCTGTCACGACATTATCACGGATTAGTACTATACGGATCTCTTCATGCGATGTTATCCCCCTCGGGGGTATCGGGTACATTGTGTCATGTGCGTTTCACTTTCATCATGTACTCCTGTGCTTTCACCATACATGTACACTCTTGTGAACCATGTACTTTCATGTTCACAGAGCCTTCATGTATACTATCATGTGCACCCTTTCAAGGGTCCTATGTGATATCATGTACAATAACATAACCTGCTTAGATCCTTGTGTATTAATTAGGGAACGGGGGAGTGCTAGTAGTCATGTGAACAATTCTATAGTAGTGTAGATCATGTACAACTCTTTAGTGTAGATCATGTACAAATCTGTCCCGTTCACATGTGCTATCCTGTACTCTGACTCACTAGCCACTGTTAGTTCCTTACTTATAGTAGATATTTCTATTACAGTTCTCTCTCTCTGTTTACATATTGTATTCTTCAGCACCTGTATCTTACTTTACTGTATGATTATATTTTCTAACCTGCTATGAACTGTTGAGATGTACTGTACTCGTTCCTGTTCTGACTGGACCTGTTGAAAATATTACAGAGGACGAGGAGGAGGCCGGCCTGGACACTTTCTACGTGGCAGCCTTAGATGACACCTGCGAGCTGGACCCTCAGGAGGACCCAGCTCTAGCTGAGGATATCACCCCCATTGCCTAGACTAGATTAGTTAGGCTTATCTTACTTTATGTAGTCTTGAGTCATGTTTTAGCTAGACTTTATTCTGAGTTCTGAGATGTATATATTCTTTCATTCTGTATCTGAGACCATGTACTTCTGGATATTTGCTGGGATTATCTTAGACTACTTTTCATCTATTTGTTTCCTTGAGTTCTATTTCATATCGTGCTATCTCTTCCTTAGTTGTGATTGAGTTTATTACTGCTATGTCACCCCCATTCGGGGAGTATAAACTGTTTAGATATATATTGTTAGTTGTATGTTGACCTAGGACAGCGTTCTACCGCCGACACTGCGGCGTAGGCTGGACGTACCCACGTCTCGTGCCCTTACTCTAGGGTGCGGCTCGTGACAGTCCCCCCAAGGAAGCTTGGAGACCACATGCATTTTGTGGAGCGCAAGCCCCATTTCCCCTACGGGAGCATAGAAGGTTCCCGTACGGCGATTATACATCTCCAGCAGAGATATAAATAATCTCTTGTTTATAGGCAAGCCATGGCTAGTGCCCCGAATAGCATGGTAAAGAACAATCTCACACAAAAAGCCTCATACTTGCGCAAAATCTACGTAGACAGATTGGTCCACGAGGGAATCGGATATATCCAGCTAGGGAGCATCAACCGACCAATGGGATCGGAGCCCTTCCGAGCGAGTTGGTTCATAAAAGTGTCAGCTATAGAAAACGTGAAATTGGGACCCGGCACATTCAAGAAAGTACCCGGGGCCAATCCCATTACAGAACGGCTGGTGTGCACCTTGCCCGCACATACTGACTTCAGGCTGTTATTATAATGGATGTCTCCCACGAACATCCCACTCCGGGTAGGAGTTAAAGAATCTTCCATCTTCTGGTCCAGTGGGAGCATATTGAACCAAGATAAAGGGAAGTGACGCTCCATTTGGGGGATGCGGATCGCCATCCCGTTAGAAACAAAACTCCAGTTCTCTGACACCTCCAGAATCTGACTGTTCTTCACATTCAAGGTATCTCCAAAGAAGAATACGGGCTTCAAGTATTCCCCTTCTAATTTCCCCGAGTTCATCATAGCATTAAGAAAATAGAAAGGCTGATTCTTGAGGGCATTCGATCTCGCCGGGGGCTCGTCACTCGGAAACTGGTCCTCCATATGTTGGACTATATGGTCGTACCTATAGCCCAGAGCAGCTTGGGCGCTACCTACCAGGAGCTCTCCAGCAGCATTAACCGACAAATTCACTGAGAAGGAGACAGAAAAAGATAAGTTAAAAAGATGGACAAAAAGGAACTAATGGGTGCTTTCGAGCTTATGCGACTACAACTTAACAAAGCCTCATGCGGCTCAGGAGAACACTTATGCGGCTCCAACTTACTGAAGCCTCATGCGGCTCAGGAGGACACTTATGCGGCTCCAACTTACTAAGCCGCATGCGGCTCAATGTAGCTTACGCGGCTTTGTTGGCGAAGCGCGTACGCGGCCACAGGCGCTATTCTTATGCGGCTCGCGGCTCGACCGTAGGACGAACATGCGGCTCACATGAAAATAAAGGCTCGTGCATAAAGCATACGACGTAGCCATAGCAGTTAGGGTTCTTCAAACCCACATAAAGTCCTTACCTGCAATAGGAGGATGGACGTCAGGGTGAGCTGCGGGCACGACGGCCGGCGGAGGAGCGGCCGCGGTCGAAGTACAGGCAGTCGTCTTGACCTTCGCCGACGACAAAGACGCCGCCTTCTTGCCCTTCGCCGCAACGGTCTTCTTGGGAGCCATTGATGATTGAAGAAGAGGATGACAATGGGGTAGGGAAAGTTCAAAGTAAAGGAGAAAGTAAAGAAGTTTTCTCTCTTAAACTCCTCTTATTTATAGGAGGACAAGAGAGGGGGAGAACACATAGACTAATAACCGCCTCGGAAAAGACGAAACCGACTCCTCGGATTTCGTCCCCTCTCTCACAAAGGAGATTCACCCAGAGCATATAATCCAAAGATTTAATGAGCCGACCCTTGGGATTTCCCCAAAAGGCGGCACTAAAACGAATTTGAGGCAATTAATGACGCGCACACGTGACAAGGAGCTATGCGGCCCGAAAGTCCCTGCTGCTGATTGACTCAAGACAGCTGAGACATCCATATGGCTGAGACATCCATGCGATCGAGACATCATATGCGGCCAGAAGAATTTATACGTGGCCATGCTTCTTATTCAAAGTATTTCAATTTTGCAAATTGAAAACTTTGAAGGGGTCTTGTAGAAGCATGGAAAAGAATAAAGAAATATCCATGCGGCCAGAGAGCCCCATGCGGCTCAGAAAGTTCATGCGGCTCAAGTATCCATGCGGCTCGAGCGTCTATGCGGCTCAAACAAGTTCTATACGGCTCAGAGAAGAGCCACGTGGCCTGCAAACAGCTCTCCTGTTTGTCCTTTACTACATTAAATGCCTTGACGGCTGACAGCTCTGACAAAGTGACAGTTCTGACATAAAGATATCATTATGACTCCCTCATAATGACGGACTCCTAGGGAAACGAAGAAAATCTCTGACACGATCCCCCGAGATTCAGAAACTGTCATGCAGCCTTGACACGTGGACAGTCGTATGCGGTTCAAGTAGAGACCATCCCATGCGGCCCAAGCGAAGGCTCCCCCCATGCGGCCTAAGCGAAGGCTCCCCCATGCGGCTCATGAAGACTAGCCCCATGCGGCTCACTAAGACTGTCTTCATGCAGCTCACGAAGACTAGCCCCATGCGGCTCACGAAGACTATCTTCATACGGCTCACGAAGACTATCTTCATACGGTTCACGAAGAAGGCACCCATCATACGGTCGTCCATACTCATGCGGCTCAAATCACTACCATGCGGTCCAAATGTTCAGGGGGCCACTCTCAGGCAGCCTTGACACGTGGCCAGCCTTATGCGGCCCAATGAGGAGCAACTTTCCTGTGGCTCAGATTTCTGCTGTGGCTTACGGTTACAACACGTGGCATGATAGCAGGGCACGTGGCATCAAACTGATCAAAATCCCTTAACAAATCCCAATAAAATATTGGGATCAAATCAGATCATTTACAAATAAGCAAATTAATGACACGTGTCGAGAAATCCGAGGTTGGCATGACAAATCAGGAGGATTTATGTCAATCAACATTAATTACTCACAAAAGATTTGATGCAATCACATTTATTGCTCAAATCTCGATGAACGGCCCAGATCCGGTGATCCTTAGCTGCCGACTTTCAAGAATGGGTAATCATTGTAAACCCTAATGAGGCCCCCCATTCTTATAAATAGCAAGGTGCCATTCCCTTGCGAGGACACACACACACAGACGGAGACAGAGAGAGATATACAGAGAGAGACATAGAGAGCCAGAGAGCCAGAGAGAGAGAGAGCCTGAAGAGAGAGCATTTCTTCATCAACGCCAAGCAGATCTTCTACAGAGCCAAGGCTGCACCCGATCGTCCAAGGAGTAAGGAAAAGCTGCCGTCGCTTTCCCGAGCCTCTACCGTCACCCTCCAGAATCTAAAATAAATAATTGTACTTAGATTGCTGTACATAGGTTTTCGTCCCTAGGCTTTCTTTGTACAAACGAGTTTATATTGTGAAGTAAAAGTCCAGTCCTCCGATAATTGTTCTGTTCTTTTATATTTTATGCAAACACTAAACACTGCCCCAATCTCTTCCTGCAGATGGCGAAGTTATGCCCTGGCCTTCTACAGAATGAACACACAGCTCCCTTCTGCTGCCGGGGTCCCGGGGCTCTAACTGGCGGGATTGGGTGATGTGGTGCGGAAGAACGGTATGTCTGCTGGTACGGTACCGGTGCTCTTGGCTGGAAAGCCTGACGCTTGGAGGGTCCTTCAAAGTGTACAGAAGCCGGCCTCTTGCAAGACTGAAGACGCTCCTCTATGCTCCGGGCCAACTCTAGGCTCTGGTAGTAGTCAGTCGTACCGTTTGCCACTATAAGAATGCCAATGTCTGGAACTAGGCCATGGCAAAACCTACGCGTCATCTCCTCTGGGTCTGCAACCAGACTAGGAGCGAAACTGCTCAAACGACTGAACTCTGTTGCATATTCGTCAACAGAACGGTTCCCCTGCTGGATGGTCTGGAATCATAGCCCCATGGCTACCCTAGCGGTGGTCAAAAAGAATTTCTTCTTGAACTGGGTTTTGAACTGATCCCAAGTGGCCTTCCCTCTCGCGAATAGCGGCTCATTCTGGAACCAAACTCCTGCCAAGTCTGTGAGCAGAAATCCCGCTGCCTCGACCTAGAGGTCACTCGACAACCTAGCTCCAAGGAGCTTCCTCTCTACCGAGTCTAGCCAGTCATCTGCTACTACGATGCCCTCGGTCCCTAAGAACTCCTTGGGGTTCAGACCCATGAAGTCCTTGATTGTCCCCGCTCTCTTCCGTGGCTCTACCGTTGGTGGGACCACGGTACGCTCCTCAGAACGCTCCATGCTCTGACGGAGTAGGGTAGTCTGCTCCTGATGGGTCGTTAGGAACCCCTAGATCAGAGTGAGCAGTTGGTTCCCGTCGAGAGTGACGGAAGCCTGGGCAGGTATAGTAATAGGTGGTGGTGGGAGTATCGGGTCCTGCTGGGACTGTGATGTGGAAGGTGGTGAAGGCATCTGGGTTGGTGGATTTGTGGAGTGGGGGAGTATAGTAGGTGGAGGTGGAGGTGCAACGGTCAACTGGTCAACCGACTGGATAGGGAGTGTGCCATTCTCAGGTGTAGTATACTGGGATGAGCGGGTGAGCACCATCTAATAAATAAAAGAACTTATAAGGACTCTTTTAAGTAAACAATCATAAATAACAAAAAAAATCCAATTTGTAATAACGAGCATGTGATACGACGTGATTCCTATGTTGCAATCCTAGTAATCCTCTAGGTGTTCTATGCGTCATTCCTAGTGTTGTCTAGTTACCTCAAGTTCCTAATTGCAGGCATGATTGGTACAATGACGTAACCAAACAATTTAGTCAGGACCTGCATGGGCCACCACTAAAAACATGTCACGATCCGCTACCCAAATTGTTGGGCTGGGCCGAGTCATGTCCAGCCTACGCTTGAGATAAAACATAGTAAGCTGTTCTAAAGATAACAAGATAAGACTAAAGTGTGCTAACAGTTCTATATGTAATAAATAGTCAGAAATGTTCCAAACACAAAAGTCGATTTGTATATAAATAAGTTTCAAGTACAAGTCCAAAATGTAAAGCTGGATACAGGTCCAGTCACAAAATACATAGTCTAACAATATGACTACTCTCAGAAACCCCGAACAACTACATAAACTAGACGAGTTTCCCCGTAGGTACATCCTCGTAAGATAAAGCCTGGTCCTCGGCAGTAACTCCATAATAGGAATCACAAAGCAACTCCTCCTCAGAAAGTATACCTACAACATTATCCTGTCAGGACGGAAGCAAGTACTGATTCTAGCAACTAAATATACGAAACATGAAATGAACAGGAGAGTAATGAACAGGAACCATGTCATATCATAATATATTATGGCAAGGGCACATATGTCATAGAGACAGATGTATATGTAATATTTAAAACTGTAGCAGGTACTGTCACGCCCCAGAACCAGAATACTGGAGAGCGGGGATAGACATAGCCAGCTACGTATATTGAAGTGCAACCCACCTCGCTATACGGTCACGGCTGTCTAGATACATGAAGGTTTAACTACAATCCATCAGTCACCTATGGTCATGAACAAGCCTATTGTCTCAATCTCAAGCAAGCAACAATAGCCACAATATGTCAGAGCACTAAATATATAATAGCAAGGCGTCCCATACATTACATATTCGGATGATCATAAAACTAGTCGTACAAAATATCAAGACTAGCAAGAGTTTTAGTCATACATGATCAACCCTAGGATTTGTCAATCATGTTACAGCCCGTAGGCAGACAGTAAATAAAGGTACAATACGAGCTAACACGTGTTCGCCGGCTAAACGTCTCAAAAGAATAATTTTACAATAAAGTAGAAGGACAAAAAGAAACCCACTCGTTGCCAGGGTTACGCCTGGTGGTCACCATCTGGCTGAAAGGTAGGTAGATCCTCTGGTGTTGCTCCGATATCTGGCCATACAAAACCAGCTGGGTCAGACCCCAGAAAGAGCAAGTGCCACAAATGAGGCTTCACTTAGGAACTAAAACCAGCATATCACAATAGAATATTAAAGATGATTTATAAACGAAACTGATAATAACAAAGATAACAACAGTAAATTGAGTACGAGAAAACCATTCAAGTAGCCATGTCACAACCCTTAAACCAAACAAGGACCGAGGTTGGAACCCTTCATCTGAATAGAAACCCGTCTCAACTATTTATTGGTAAAGTAAAACATGATGAGCTTGACATAGGATGAAATAAGACAATAATCGAAGAGAGGACATAGAACTGCTCCGGGATCCAGGTTACAACCCTTAAACCAAACAAGGACCGGGGTTGTAACCCTTCGCCTGAACAGAACTGGCCCCCTGATCTTTATAGTTAAGGCCAGTATAAATAATCATGCTATTGAAGAAAGGTAAAAATATGACAAGCATGGCATAGGGAGCAATAAGACAATAAACGAAGAGAGGACACAGAACTGCTCCGGGAGCCAGGTTATAACCCATAAACCAAACAAGGACCGGGGTTATAACCCTTCGCCTGAACAGAACTGGACCCCTGATCGTTATTGTTATGACAAGCATAATTAATCATGTCATGTCATAATCTTGTACAGGATCAGGACAAGACTAAGCTGGGATAGGCTCCATCCAATCAATCACGGCCAAGCAAAGAGTACGGCTTGATACTTTAACTAACTAGGGTTATCACAGGCCTAGTTACTAGCAAGATGCAACGAGATTATCCCAACAGCCACAAGTCCTGCAGACCATCCAGGTTTTCCAGGTCGAATGTCCGTTTATGAAAGGTGCACCACATGACTGTGTGCTAGAATTGTGCCCTACTCGTCGGTAGGCTACAAGTCTACTTAGTGCGCCCATATAACGGGATTGCCTGCAGTTGGAAAATCTCTTCATGTCTACTAAATTATTCTAGTTATTAGCCTTAGTCAATTGCAGTAGGTATCCCTGACCGTGGTACTCAGGGATCCCATCCTAGACATGATGCAAGATAATACTAGTTTATTTGTACAAACACAATCGTCCACGGTGACCAGGTCATTCTTACTTGTCATGTCAGGCTAGCTGTCATAATAGCATGTCATGATATATTATGTCAGTTTACTTGTCAAGAGTGCGCCACGGTGGGCCACTATCGTATTCCTGGAATCATATCAGAATTTACATGATATAAGCATAAATATGACATTTCAATTTAATACTAATAATAATAATATATAATAATATAATAATAATTACAAGAGGACAAGACTGTGGAAGGAGCCATACGGCTAAGAGATATATGCTCATGCGGCTGAGAAGAATGACACATGCGGCTCGGAAGAGCGCAAGGGTCTTATGCGGCTCAGGAGAATCGGGCTTATGCGATAGCGGGGGGGGGGGGGAGGGGGAGGGGAGGGCTTATGCGGTAGAAAGGGGCAGTGCCATGCGGCTTGGGAATGAAGGGGGGACATGCGGCTGGAAGTAGTGGGGGCTCATGCGGCTGGGAACACAGGGTCTTATGCGGCTAAGAATTAAGAGTTCATGCGGGTCAGGGAAAAGTTGGACTTATGCGGTTGCGGTTCAATAAGTACATGCGGCTAGGTCATGGCAAGGCCTATGCGGCAGAGGATGCTAGTGTTCATGCGGCTCGAAGTCAAGGGCAGCCTATGCGGCTGAGGAATTCGTCGAGCATATACGGCTGCATTTATTGGAGTTCATGCGGCTGGATAAAATCAGGGCTCATGCGGCTCGGGATGAATCAAGCATATGTGGCTATGCTCAAGTGGGGTCTTATGCGGCTGGGCTAGGGGCGGTTCTTATGCGGCTCAGGGAATTGTCTTCATGCGGCTCGGTGAAGTAATGCGCCATACGGCTAAGAAAGACTTGCCGCATGAATGTTCATGCGTCAAGTGCTGCCATGAGGCTCAAGACTGTCATACGGCACAGAAGCTGTTCTTCTTCTCTGCTTGTCCGAGAAGAAGAGCCATGAAGTCCATGGCTTCCAAGCTCCATAAGTCCTTCATTCCAAGCCCAAATCTGGACTTCCATTGGTCAAAATGGGGCAGAATCGAATGCTCTACCACATGGAACCAACAAAACTTGACAATAACAATGTTAAGTAGATCAAAATCCAAGAAATCCAAAAATATAATAAAATTAGATCTACACAAATTGAACCATAAAAATTAGAAATGCTAAGTACTAAAGTGTGTTAGAATCTCGTGAGAAAGAGAATAGAACAATAAAAACGGAGTTCCTCCATGAAGCAAGCTGCACTTGCCTAAGCTCTCTTCCTGGTAGGTGAAGAAGTAATGGTGGAGAAGAAGAGTAATGAAGAGAGAGAGTAAGTTGGGCTAATAAATGGGGATGGTGGTGGTAGGTAGGGGTTCTTCTCTTGGTCCATGATGAACCAATAAGCAACCCAAGCCGAACCAAGCCAACCCAAACAAGTCAAACCAAGCCAGGAGACATGCAATTACGAGTCAAGATACGTACACGTATACCAAGATACGTAATACAAACCACAGACATTACAGGTACGTGATCGTCAATAGGTGTACAATGTGCAGGGGCACATAATGAAATATACTTTCGTACAAGTGTAAAGGCGATAGATGTACATACGCACAAATACAGCTTTGAGATAAAGGCCTACGGTGCAGTAACATGTAAAATAAAACTTTGCTCGGTACGATAAAGGGGGCATGATCACGTACTCAACTATCAGTTTTTCCATAACCCAGATTCTAAACATGTGAGAGATACAAAAACTGTCCTAAGCATGGTAGGGACTAAAAATAATACAACATGTGAAGATTTAACTTGCTACCCCAAGGATCAGTATTTAACATGGTTGGATCACAGTTCATTGTTGTAACAGTATGTAAAGTTTATAGAAGTACTTATCTTTAGCAAAGCAAGGTAGTGACAGAATTTCTATAGATTCCTGGTGACTCGTCACTGTAGAAATAATACATAAACTTAGTTTTTTATACTAAGTTAAATACTAAGACACTAGTTGTGTGACACGACTTTCTGACTGGACATCTAGCCAAATGATGACTTTAGCATTGGAGACCAATGTGGGGTGACAAAATACTCTAACTAACTTTCTAGGGACTTTACACTAGTGCGGGGTGAGGTCCAATACTATAATAACTCAAAACAACACAAATCATTGTAAGTCGTAACTATTCAATAAATAAATTAAACTGTACACTGTGTTCCAATAATTTTTAAGTTAGACAAAAAGATAAATTTTACATAAAATAAAGTACCAAAATGATCCTTGTTAATTATAGAAATTTATACTAATTTTTCTGGAATTTATAAGCCCTCATAGATATTTATTAAAAATCAACAAACATAGGTATCCTAAAAATGAGTTTTGTTTTCCTATTTTTATAAAATGCCAAAAATACTTATTAAATGCTGAAAAATTATATTATATTAGCTAAATTAATATAGTATTTAAATAAAAATTTTCCCAGATTTTTACAGCACATAAATATATATAAAAAATCAAAAACAGCAAGTAATAATTTCTGGAAAATAATTAATTAATTATTTAATATTTTGCCCATGTATTCGAAATTGAACCAAAGTTCAGATATGGGACCCAAAGTCATGAATCAAGTCCAATATGACTTGTACAGACTTTGAATGTATTAGACACATTTGGACCCAAAAAACCATGCTAGATTTGGACACCAAATGGCCATAATTTATAAAATACATGAATTTAAATATAAATATTAAAGTATTTTAATAATATATTTTAAAGTGGTAAAATATACAACTCAAAAAATTACCTAATAAAATAACTTGTGAATTTATACATAATAATATTTTGTACAAAGTTGAATTTGAAATACATATACATATACAGCAATTATATTTATATACATACATAAATACATAGTTATTTATGTATACATATATAATGAATATATATGTATATATAATAAATATACATATATATATAAAAATACTAAATATAGAATATACATATATATATATATATATATATATATATATATATATAAAATATATATATATATATATATATATATATATATATATATATATATATATACAGTATATATATATATATATATAAAAAAAAATATATATATATATATATATATATTTTTTTTTTAAAAATATATATATATATATATATATATTTTTTTAAATATATATATATATATATAATAAAACAAAAATAAAAATAAAACAAAAAGAATGAAAAGGGGGGCTCGAACTCGGCCAGGGGGGAAGGGGGTTTAACACGCTCGGGCTGGCCAGGGGGTCAGCTCAGGTTATGTGATAGGGGTAGGGTTAGGTTTAGTTTTATTATGGTTTTAGGTTAATGGGTTTTGAACCCGATAACACAGTTCAAACCCGATAACCCAGTTTATTAAAAATCCGTGTCCTGACAGTTTAGGACACGGGCATAAGAGTCTTGTGTCCAGGGTTAGCACGACACGCGATACGAGAGACTAGATGACACGTACGTGTCCGAGAGGCGGTGGCGTTGCACGGCGGAGGAGAAGTCAGGGCAGTCTGAGAAAAATCATCCGAGGTCGTCTCGTCAAGGCGAACCGAACTGTGGTGGTCAGAGGGGATGACGACGACTGGGGCGACGCCTAGGGTAGATCTAGGATTCCGACGATCGTCGGGAAAGAAAATAGGGAAGGGCGGCGCTGTGGTGGTGGTTAGGGCGATCGTAGTGGAGTCTAGGGTTAGGGTTCGGGGTCGGGGCTTTTATAGGGTCGAAGAAGGCGGTAGAATTAGGGCTAAATTAGGATTAGGGTTAGGGTTTTGGCCGGGGTTAGCCGGAGAAGGCGACAGCGCGGCGATCGGGTTAGGGTTTTGCAGAAACCCCCCCCCCAAATCGATAATTACAACTAAACCCAACCGCCTTTGTTAAATACAAATTCCAAATTGCATACACACCCCCGCTGTTGCTCTGTGCAAAAATTAATTTGCACAGACAATTCAAATATTGTAAATTATGATTAAAACATTTAAAATAATTACAATTTGATATTAAAATAATTTAAATAATTAGAAAATGATATATTTTGCTTTAAAAATTATTTAAAAATAATTTAAAAATTCTAAAAAAATTCCTAATAATTATAATAATTTATTTTAAGGATATAAACATTATTTAAAATTATAAAAATAATATTTAAAAACTAGGGGCTTACAGCATGTCGGGTGTGAAGACTATCTAGCGTCCGTTCGAGACATGCGACAGGATGGTACAAACGCGGGTCAGACCGACGTTGTGGCAGAATTCCCAGATGTGTTTTCGGACGAACTGCCCGATATGTCTCCGGATCGAGAGATTGAGTTCACTATCGATACATTTCCCGATACCCGACCGATCTCTAAAGCCCCGTACAGGATGGCCCCTGCAGAGCTTAAAGAACTCAACGTACAGTTGCAAGAGTTGCTCGACAAGGGAATCATTCGACCCAGCGTCTCGCCTTGGGGAGCGCCTGTGTTGTTCGTCAAGAAAAAGGATGGCTCACTGCGTCTTTATATCGACTACCGCGAGCTGAATAAAGCCACCGTCTGGAACAAATATCCCCTGCCCCGCATAGACGATCTGTTTGATCAGCTGCAAGGAGCTACGGTGTTCTCTAAAATTGATCTGCGCTCGGGTTACCATCAACTCAAGATCAAGCCGGACGATGTGCCGAAGCCTGCCTTTCGCACTCGATACGACCATTACAAATTTTTGGTAATACCGTTCGGCCTAACGAACGCCCCTACCGCTTTCATGGATTTGATGAATCGGGTGTTCCGACCATTCCTCGACAAGTTCTTAGTAGTCTTTATCGACGACATACTCGTCTACTCGAAGAATAGTCAGCAACACACTGAGCATCTACGGACCGTACTTCAGACCCTTCGAGAAAATCAGCTATATACGAAGCAAAGCAAATGTGAATTCTGGCTGCGCAGCGTCGTATTCCTCGGACACATCATTTCAGCTGAAGGCATTACAGTCGATCCAAAGAAAGTTGAAGCCGTTGTCGATTGGAAACGGCCAACGTCCGTCGACGAGATTCGAAGTTTCTTTGGCTTAGCGGGATACTGCCGACGTTTCGTGAAAGAATTCGCGAAGATCGTATCGCCTCTGACTCGCCTCACCCAAAAAGGAGTGGTATTTGAATGGTCAGACGATTGTGAAGCTTCATTCCAAGAGTTAAAGAAACGGCTCGTCTCGGCCCCGATACTCGCACTTTCAGAAGGGACTGAGGGTTTCCAGATATTCAGTGACGTGTCCAGTTAGGGCTTGGGGTGTGTGCTGATGCAGCGGAACAAGGTGATAACTTTCACTTCTCGACAGCTAAAGCTGCACGAGAAGAACTACCCTACTCATGACCTGGAGTTGCGGCGATTGTGTTTGTGTTGAAATTATGGTGTCACTATCTTTATGGCGTAGCATGCACGATCTATACCGATCACAAGAGCCTTAAGCATCTATTCACACAAAAGGAACTGAACTTGCGGCAAAGGTGTTGGCTTGAACTGATCAAGGATTACGACTTGACTATTGACTATACGCCGAAAGAGGGAAATGTTGTGGCGGATGCTTTGAGTCGGAAGTATATTACCTCGCTATCCATTGACCGCAGACTGCTACACGACCTAGAAGAGATGGGCATCGAACTCCGAGTCCGATTCAGGAATGTGTAGTTAGCAAAGCTGCAGTTAGAGCCAAGCTTGCAAGAAAAGATCAAGACCGCTCAGAAGGACGATCCGTACCTAAAGAAAATGTGAGAGCTAATCTCGACGGACAGGACGACCGACTTTGCGAAAAACGAAACCGGCATGCTTCGATTGAAGGGTAGGCTATGCGTTCCAGACGATTCAGAACTTAGAAAGAAGATATTGTCGGAGGTGCACTATGTGAAGTACACCTTGCATCCCGGTAGCACGAAGAGGTATAAGGACCTTCGTACAAACTTCTGATGGCACGGGATAAAAAAAGATGTGGCACTTTTCATGTCGCAATGCATGGCCTGTCAGTAGGTGAAAGCTGAGCACCAGAGACCGGGCGGAGAGATGCAGAATTTGGCGATTCCGGAATGAAAGTGGCAGCACGTGTGCATGAATTTTATTGTTGGTCTGCTGAAGACGTCGCAAGAAAATGATGCTATCTGGGTCATCATCGATCGACTAACCAAGTCAGCGCACTTTATTGCCATCAAAGTTAGTTGGTGCGTTGATCGCCTGGCACAGATTTATCTTGATGAGATAGTTCGGCTGTATGGAGTTCCAGTATCCATCGTCTCTGATCGGGATTTACGATTCATGTCGCAGTTCTGGAGTAGCCTTCGGTCGACTTTGGGTACCAAGTTGTAGTTCAGCTCAACTTATCATCCTCAGACCGACGGCCAAACAGAGCACGTCAATCAGATTCTCGAAGACATGCTACGACTCTGCGTAATTGACTTCAAATCAAGCTGGGATGTTCATCTACCTCTGGCTAAATTTGCATACAACAATAGCTATCAATCCAGCATTCAGATGGCGCCGTATGAAGTCTTGTACGGACGAAAGTGCCGATCATCCATTTATTGGGACGAAGTCGGAGAGCGGCAGATTCTTGGCCCGGAACTGGTGGAACAGACTGTGCAAAAAGTTTGGCTCATTCGGAAAAGATTAAAGACCGCGCAGAGTCATCAAAAAATCTATGTAGACGTTCATCGTCGCCCCCTCGAGTTTCAAGAAGGCGATCACATATTTTTCAAAGTGTTGTCCATGCGGGGAGTTACTCAGTTCGGCGCAAAGGAAAAGTTGAGTCTGAGATTCGTTGGGCCGTTCGAAATACTCGAGCGGGTCGCCCCAGTGGCCTATAAAATTGCCCTACCGTCGGTGTTAGAAGGTGTACATAATTTCTTCTACGTCTCTCAATTACGAAAGTAAGTACACGACCCGAGCCACGTGGTAGATTTTGGCCAGCTGGAGCTAAAGTTCGACTTATTCTACATTGAAGAGCCAGTTTAAATCTTAGAACACAAGTATAATCTACTGCAAAATTGAGCAATCCCTCTCGTCTGCGTCCTCTGGAGGAACCATTCCGTCGAAGAGTCGACGTGGGAGCTTGAATCGAAAATGAAGGAGAAATTTTCTTCATTGTTCTCTTAGAGGTAGGTTCTATCCTTAAGTTTCAAGGACAAAACTTTTTATTAGTTGGTTATGGTGTAGTACCCCGTCCCTACATCGTGCCCCGTTTTCGTCCATGGAGTGCTCGAGAAAGGAACACTATCGCTATCGATTCGGTCGGGACCGATAGGTCAGAATCGGCCGAGTCGATCGAATGGGAACGGTTGAATTAAGATCCATTCCACGTTATGGAATGGCTTCTTCGAAACCAAGTCCCATATTCAGCGGGTTACGCCTCCAGGATTGGCTCTACGGCTGAGTCAGGAGAGACCTCCCTTTGCTCTAGTTTTCATGCCGTACTTGATTTGGCTTTGGCTTCAGTTTTTGTGAATGCATTTTTTGTGAATATTTTCGATGGGTTTTCGTGACTTGCATTTTCGAGCTTCGCATTCATATCAAAATTCCTTGAATTACATAGTGTTCTAATCAGTTGCTTATGCGATTGCAGGTGATCGCGTAGGCAACGTCAGCACAGCCAACCGGTCGCTCGCTTGAAGCAAGTCTAAGACGAGTGGCTGACCTCCTTCGCCTTGTCCCTCTACTTCAAAATTAATATGAAGTTAACTAAATGCTTGTCATAATAGTGTAGAATCAAAGAAATCGTGGCACGATTCTTCACGAAACACTTGCTATCAAACTGCCGGTATTGAAAATAGAAAACGTACTTTCTTATGCAATTCCACTTAGCCTATGCAAAATAATAGATGAATCAATTAACGTTTATCGCAATAATACGGCTAAGTAAGCAAATCGACTAAGTTCAAAAGAACGGCTAAGGACTCTGCAAAATGGTCATTGGACAACTTGTCGATAAGGTGTAGTTTCCTCGAACGGTTGCCTAGGCCAAGGGACCGATTCGGCCCGGGAGGAACGAGTATAGCAAGTGCCAGCCTTACATTCGGCGTGGGTTATTTAGGAACTTTCGCACACGGCTCGCTACCCGCCACGAAAGGGTCACCGTCTAACCCGACTATAGTCCGTGATGGCTTGACATTGCCAGTGACCTTCACACCCTTTCACTGCTTAACAAATGCACGTGACACGGGATGAATATGATAGTTACATAATGTTATACAATTTCATATGCTTGCCTCAAAACATGTTAACATGCAAATCGAGCAGGACGGTTAGAAAGATCACAGAAATAGCTAGCTAACATGTTTATAAAACTTCTTGAATCAAATGCAGAACTTAGATTTTAATTAGCCATTCGCCAGTACATGTGATCGTACTGATCCTCGCTCTTTGCATGTCCCGTGAATCAGGAAGGACGCGCCAACTAGCTCGACGACGTTCGTGATTTTGAAGCTTCGGTCGTGCGTTGAAGACTTGTCCCGCGACTCCACTTTTGAAGGCTCTCGACAGTCCAAGAAAGATGGCTCAGCGTCCCTCCATTCCAGGTCACTGGAATACTTTGATGTATATTGAGAGATGTATGTATTGTATGGAATTGCTATCTCATCGGCACTCTTTTGCAATCGAGTCATGTTGTAGCCCGCATGGCATGAGTCTTGTACAGGAGTGTGTAAATAATGTTCATTATCAATAAAGATCAAGTTTCCTTTACTCAATGTGTGTTTCAATTTGTTTGTGTACTCTCTTAGGTCTCGTGTCTCAGATTACCTTATGACTATGCCTTGTGCGATCGCAAACTAGGTTCGCACGGCATCACGCCCAGGGGACGACTATCGATTCGACGGAATTCGGGCATGACAAATGGTGCAATAAATTTGACCAAAAACCCAGTATGTCACTCATGCACAAAGCATATAGAGATTAGACATCATTTCTTGTGTGATCATCAATAGCACGACACTATTAACTTAGAATTCATTGACACTGAACATCAGCTAGCAGATTTCGTTACAAAACTACTAGCCGAAGAGCGCTTCATTTTTCTTTGTCGAGAGTTAGAAATTTTGGATAAAACTGTCATAAAATAAGTTATACCTGCATAAATAACGATTATAACGTACATCATTTATGGTAACATTTCTTTGGATACAAGCCAAAAGGGCCCTTCTGACAACAAGGCGTAAAAGCCTAAGCGACACGATGCACAAGACTTCGGACTACCGCTAGCTGGAATTTGACCCCTACATCTAACCTAAATCAGTTTTACTGTGATGATTATCGTTTTAAACAATATTTATTATATGGCTACACTATTTTTATGGCTTGTAACATTCAATATTTAAAATTCTTATCAAAACTTTCATTTTTTATAACATTTTCTGGTCTGGAGCTAGAGCCACGGAACTCGGGCCGAACTCTGCTGTAGTGCCCCGCTCCGCGAAGGTACTAGATAAACACAGAGATCGGTTTGTTGGCTCTGCAATAGAAGACGATTAATCTGGGTGAGTGGACGAAGTCTCATTTGCTGATTCGCTTACGCCTAATAAGAATATGGGTTTTTGATTGAATGCTATTGCTAATAACAAGATGGTAAGTCATTGAGTATGCTTATAAGAGAATCCACATGCTGTCATACTAAGAACGAGAAAAGCGATAACCTGAATGCTAAAGATTATTGCCTGATAAAAAGAAATAAATGTTTGCTATGTTAAGCCAAATAAGATATTGCCATGCTAATATAGATCTTTGTTCTGAATATGACTCATTATTATGCTTGATAAGAAAAGAGAGAAGTTGTTGGCTATATGATCCGAAAAGAAGAAAGGCACGAAATGAACGTGTCGTACATCTGCAAAGGCATGAAAAGAACATATCGTATATCTGAAAAGGCATAAAAATAACATGTCGTACATCTAGTCACAAATCTGTCTCTTCTGATATAACTGCTAGAGCATGCATATGGTCTCGGACAACTCGTACACGAGTAAAATTTGTCTCTCGGATGGAATCTGGGGGCGTCTGGAACCACTCGACCTAGGAGAGATTAGGGCCTCCATGTGAAAATAGGAGTCGATATCTGAGTCCTTAGCGACGAGCTGAACCGGAGAGTCACAGCGGCTAATCATGGGATTTTCCATGGACCATCATATAGATAGGTGTTGGTTGGTGCAGAGCTGAACTAGAGAGTCACAGCTGCCAATCGAGTCTGCATGTGTCTAGAATTTTTTGCTAAGAGTTAACAATGCAGAGACGAACAGAGAACAATGTTGGTATTATCATGTTTATGCTAATCCTTGTCGTGTGCAGGGATGTACCGTCGGCTATGGTAAGAATCACTTAAAAGTGATACATATGTATTGCTTGAGTTTGCTATATAAATTGCTTGCAGAGATTAATCCGTTACAAAGAAGTGTTATGCTCCCTTTAAAGAAAAGATATGATATCTTACTTATAATTGTCCCTAAGAGTTGCTTTAACAGAGAAATGAATATGCTTATGAAACACGCTACGCACTCCACAGAAATGAATAGTCATCGTGCTTGAAATGATTAGTCCCTTGTATGCTTGAAATGAACTAAATTATGGCTTTTCAAAGATGTTTTCAAAGGATGTAAACTGACTCTGTATGCATGAAATATATATAGGTAAAAAGGTAGCAAGATCACATCACAAGAAATATTTTCTTACTAAATGAACAGTGATCGTTTCAGACAAATATAGCTCTTTGTTCACAATCACCAGTATGCTGATATACTGACCCACCATCAGTCAGCATGCAGGTGCAATATGAATCAAGAAGGATAGTCCGAAGTGATAGCCCGAGCCTCATTCTCAGGAGCCAAAAATCAGAAGAGATGCCAAGAGATGACATCTGTTGCAATAGTCAGTTTTGTATATAAAGGGATGTAATGTATGGGAATGAGATCATTGTAATCTGTAAAATTCTAAGAGAATGTAATATTGTATCAAGAGAGAATCAAGAGCTTGTAATCTGTTCAAATAAAATTAATAAAGAGAATTGTTTCTTGTTACCATTGTATTCAATGCATGTATTCTGAAATATGTTTGCTGTTGCTTTAATTATCTGCAATATGTTCCGATACGTATTGTCAATCTTGTCTATTTTATCTTGCTTCAGGTCTTGTCCTTGTGCAAGCGCAACTTAGGCTTGCACGACATCACTCCTTAGCGTGGACGATCGATCTCAAAGAGTCCGAAGCGAGGACGAAAGAACTCTGCGGGATCGGGGCGTGACATCTGCCCTACACAGAGTTCGGACCGAACTCTGTGTGCATGCTTCCAAAACCCCCAGCTGCTCCTGGCCATCTAATTTTTGGTCTGACGGTCACGATTTAACCCGACCTGCTGGCCCTAATGCTCATATACCCGAACTCTCTCTCTCTCACGTCACTTTTCTCTTCTTCTACCTCCCTCTAAACCCTTTCTTCTCAAACCCTAACCCTAGAAAACTCAAATCTTAGGGCTATCTTTTCCCAAACTCAAGATTTAAGGGTTTTTGGTGGATCTCTTCCATCTCCAACTACTTTTATGAGGTTAAATCATATTTTTTTTTATATCCTTCAAATTCATCTTTTCATCATCAATGGCTCCAAAGTTATTTGGTAGAGGCAAGAGGTTGAGAAGTGAGGGAGCATCTTCATCTAACCCTCCTCCTCCTCCTCCTAGTCATCCTTTGTTCACCACCTCCACCAAATTCCAACACCTATAATAAGCAAATTTTTGTCTCATTGGATGCATCCAATGAGTGGTACACGAACTTTCACTCACGTAGTGTGTTTCTGGGCCATTCGATAAACTTTACAATTTTTTTGTCATATGACGTACTTTTTCACGATTTATGCCTAGATGAACTCGTCACAACTTTATCCCTTGTCTATCTCAATGCCATACAGATGTTTTACTGTAATTTAACTCATGACGACACTAGAATTTATTCTCGTGTCGTCGACATTGATATATCTTTTGATGATTTTGAACTTGCCAATTACCATGACCTTCCGGAACCCAACACTTGGGAAAAACTTGTTGATGCCCGACAGTTTCAAATTTTCGGTGATACCACTCTTGAGTAGGGGTGAGCATCGGTTCGGTTCGGTTCAAATCGAACCGATTTTTTGAAAACCGAAAAAACTAAAAACCGTATATATCAAAACCGTAAACCGAACCGTTCAGTGAAAAACCGAAAAAAACTGAACCGAAAAAAACCGATTCAGTTTTCGGTTCGGTTCAGTTTATTGGGCTAGTGGGCCATGGACCGTGGGCTTCTCTTTTGTGAGTAAATGGACCAATTTAAATAATAAAATTTAAAATAAAATCTGGACAATTCAAATTTTTATAAAAATCTAATATAAAATTCATTTGGAATTGACCAGATTGCTCTGGACATATTGCTCACCATGTATAAATTTATAAAATACAAAGGACAAATATAAGTTACAATTTGTACAATCCAGAATCACATCATATGATTCTCCCCTTCATAATGAATACAAGTATAAAATACAAAGAACAAATATAAGTTATAATTTGTCCAATACAGAATCATCATATGCTTCTCCCCTTCATAATGAATATAAGTATAATATACAAAGAACAAATATAAGTTACAATTTGTACAATTCACAGTTACATCATACGCTTCTCAATAACGAATATAATACATCGAGCCAAACCAAAGCCTCTAAAAATTCTAACAGAATTTTTGATCACATAGCCACAGAGCTAAGAGTTGAACTTGATCCCAAAGTGTTGAACAACCTAGGAAAGAAAAATAAAGAAAATTTTCTAAGACTCAGATAGCTTTTTATGCATCAATGAGGAAGCATTGTGGTATATCTTCTCACTTCTCAAGCCTATCATCATCGCCAATTTGCTAAAACCCAATTAAATAACCATTTTTCAATTATAAAAAAGTAACAAACAACAGTAACTGAGGGTTGCCTCCCACTATGGCTGCAGTTTGTGCCTCGCCATTAGCTGCAGTTTATGACTCGCCATTGTGTGCAGTTTATGCCTCGCCATTGTGGCTACAAATTAGACCCATGTAACAGCAATAAAAGGAAGCAGTAAATTACAGTAACACTCATAGTTTACTTACCAAGCTCGAAAAGTCAGTAGAAAAAATATTGAGCTTCTCATTCTAACAATATGCTACAAATATGAAAATAAGGCGACCTCCTTCATTTGTCATTAAGCCAAGAAAACAAAGAAGAAGCCAACAAAGCTTCCAAGCCACTCAGACCCTCATTTTTAACAAAGAAGAAGCCAACGAAGTTTCCAGACCATTCCCTCATTTTTAAGGATCATGATTTGAAAATTTATAAAGAAGAATGCATCATAAATTATATATTTAATAGACCATCTTTTTCGATCTATCCAAGAAATTCTTTAAGCCCTTATGCCAAAGACATGAGTAATAATTCAAGAAATGGTGCACCCACTAATATAAGCATCAGTGCACACTATCCAAGCAATTCTTTAAGCCCAGATGCCATAAATTAGGCTTTTCTCTGCATGTTAGTGAAATACATCACAAATCACAATGATATTTATATAAACAAAACTGGTAGCCTCTTCTTCTACTTCTCTGCATGTCAGTGAAAATAAATCACAATGATATTCTTCAAGAACCAAAAGAAGGAAGAAAAAGAAGAAGAAGATGGTACAGAGAAAAGCCAAGACCTTGCGTCTTAATCTTCGAGGCAGTGCTCATAATTTTCGATACAGTGCTCTTTAAGAACCGAATAATGAAAGCAAGACCTTGCGTCTCCTCTCCTTCATAGCTTTGAAGGCCTACTCTAGAACTAGTAGTTTTCATGACATTGCTTTTAATTCTTAAAAAAATTAGAAGAAAAAACTCAGAGACCAAGAGAATTAGAGAAGTAGTCTTACTTAGGGTTAAAGTCGCTGCTGGAGCCTGGAGAATGGAGTGCTACTGCTCGAACTCGAGCCTATGCTGCAAGATCTGCTTGGAGAGTGGAGACTTCGTAGATCTAAGTTTAGATTACAGATCTAACAGCTATATGAGATCTATGTTTAGATCTCGAGAGTGAGAACGCCGAGAGGGAGATTTGGAGATAGGCTCAGAGCTCGGAGAGAACGAGAGAGAAGATCGGAGAGATTTGGGAGTTGTTGACAAAGAAGTCTCCTCTTTCTCTAGAGCGTCGGCAAATGAAATTGAGGAGAGATAATTAGGGTTTGGTTGTATATAAATAGGGAGGGGTAAGAAAGTAACTGTAAGTTGCTATTTCGGTTTTCGGTTCGGGTCTATAACCGAAATCCAAAACCGTGACCCGAACCGATAAACCGAAATCTTTTAACCTGTAAATCGTAAACCGAACCGGTTGAAATTAAACCGAACCGGTTGAAATTAAACCGAACCGAATGCTTATTTCGGTTCGGTTCGGTTCGGTTTTCGGTTTTAAGCCGCGAAATGCCATACCCCTACTCTTGAGGGATTCAATGATGCGTTGCGTTCTCCTAACACACGTCCTCACGAGATTCGAGCCAAATACATCAACAACTATTTTTATGAACTCCATCGGATCATCTTTTCCTCGATCTTGTCCAAAGCGGGATCCACCGATGAAGTCAATTATCTTGAGATATCGGCTCTATATCATCTTCACTTTTGTCTTCCGTTCAACTTCCCTCGCACGATGATGGACTGGATGATTCGTGCGAGACCGAAACCAAAATCCTTGGTTTATGCCATGTACCTTCCAAAGACTTTTTGTGTCTTCAATATCCCTCTTGATGACTGTCAGTTCCTACCTGCTCCTGTCTCTCTGTCCAAGGCACGTAGGACTATTACTGCTGCTGCATCCTCTGACTCTGATGGTCCTTATGCTCTTGAGCCCGAGCCTCCCGCTACTCTTGACTCCATCCATGCGATGTTGTGCGATCGCTTCCGTTTAGAAGACGACCGTTGGACCTAGTTGGACTACCGTACCACCCTTCAGATGAGTGCTATTAGCAACTCACTGCACGACCTCCAGTACACCCTGGCCACCCATCCTACTATGTCGTTTACTATCGTACGGGACCATTCTCATTAAGGTTACCGTATTGACGACACATGGGTCAGACGGTATCTGGACCCGGATGCGGCATTTGTTGACCCTCGTCGCTCTACCAGCAACCCTTCAGACTCTGCTGGTCCATCCCGTGCTCCATGATGGTCGTGGTTTATTACCTGCTGATGCTGCTGATGTTAGGCTGTAGTTTTCTTTTGCTTTATGTAGTAGTTTTAAAACTTTGAGTTGTAGTATTTCTATTTCTTTTATGCATTGTATTTCTTTAAAAACTATGCACTTTGGTTCAGTATTGAGGTATAAAACTGCTAGTACTTTCTCTCTTTATGGTTATGGTTTCTAGTTGTGTGATTATATGTATTCACTTTGTCTATTTTTATGGGGGAGCCATTATTTCATTTTGCTAAATAACAAAGGGGAAGAATACTTTATATTTGTTGCTTTGGGATACTTGATATGTGCTTTATATATTATGTTGTGCTTGCTTGGATTAGAAGTTGTCTCAGGACATCTATTTACGGGGAGCCGACATATTCATCTATGGGGGAGCTATTGTCTTTATTCATTGTGTCCAGGTATGAATGTTGCGACATACAAATATCATGTTTTTGTCAATTATCAAAATAGGGGAGATTGTTGACCCAAACTGGATCGCAGTCAACCTAATCTTGATAATTAACAATACGATATCTGTTATAATCCAACTTGACACATCAAGCCCCATCAAGCTCCAAAATAGACCATCATCACATATCAGTTCAAGACAGATATCATCGACGATTGCTTCGATATAACAGCTTTTACTTGTACTCTGAGTCTGTATTTTTTACTTTTTATTGAGTCTAGGCTATTGTAAGTTGACTCGCACTGAGTATCTCAACCCTAGACTCAATACCCAAGCTCCACCAAACAAACTCCAAAATATGCCAAGCCAAAATAGCCCACTTGAACTTTCTGTCCCCTAGGAGACAGAGTTCGGGCCGAACTCTGTCTCACACAGAGTTCGGGCCGAACTCTTCTCCCTTAATTTTAGAACCTAATTTTTAGGGCTTACTGGTTGCTAGTTGTCTAATGGCTAAATATTTGAATATTTGGGACAGAGTTTTGGCCGAACTCTGCCTCTCTGGACTAGTATATATAGGTCTTGATTTCTCTCATTTTCAACAATCAAATCTTCTCATCTTTTCTTCTCCTATAGCCTATACATTCAAGAGCTTATTCTTCTCATCAAACTAGCCACAAAACTTTCCAAGCCCCCAAGGTGCTAAGTGCGAGTCAACTAGAAGTTTGTGTGCAAGAGTTTCAAAAGAAGTCACTTGGACAATTCCAAGTTTTGCCATCCGTAAATCTGTAAGAAGTTGGCGTGCTCTTCTGAGTAAAGGCACGTAGTTGTACGCTATTTCACAAATAGTGGATTTCAATCCTGAGCTAGAGTTCTCAGGCCTGGACTAGTCCTCCACGAGGGAAACCAGGTTAAAAACTGCTGTGTCTGCGTATGCTTCTCTGATCTCTATATATATTCGGTGACTTCTCAGCGACGTCACTTTCAAATATGCTAACTGTAGTCACTAAATATCGCTTAACGTCGCTATTATTCCTACAGAGAGACGTCTAGCGACGATTATATTATACGTCACTAATATCCAAAATATTAGCGATGTTTTAACTATGCGTCGCTGATTACTTCGTAGATTTGACTTATTTTGGTAGTGTACTCTGATTATTATTTCTGTTGGTTGGACTTGAATAGAGTTATTTTTTAATTGGGTATTATCGACACATACTCTATTCACCCTTCTCTAGAGTTGCCTACACGTACTTCACTTTCTATACTTTGAAACCCAGAGAACGACTATTGCGTAGTCTTTCAGCTTAACTTGAACAAAACGTGTTCTTTAACTGTGGCATACTTATCTTCGAACCTACCGTGACTCGTGTTTTAAACCAACTCATTTTTCAAGCGACACTACCGTCCAAGTCATACTTTATATGACGAGCCTTGAGATCGTAGGACTATGTGACTTGACAAACGCATAAAACATGGAACTATGCTTGCTATGACTTCAATAGCCCATTAAAACTCTTGCCTAACTCAATCGTGCTTCAACTTAACGAGCAAAGGCTACGCCAAGCCTCGCATCGCGGGAATGTACCGTTAATGCATTTGACTTGAACAACCAAGTTCTTTGGGTACTTAGACTTATGCCTTAAGTCGTGCGACGCAACTTAACCCGTGGGACGAGTAAAGGCTATGCCAAGCCTTGGACAATAGGACTGTACATGCTTTAACAAACATTTATACGTATGACACCTATGACTTAGGCTAAGTTCATAGCTTTGTGGTATCATCGACCCACTTTCCTTCTCCCAAGCCACAGGACGAAGGATCGAGTGTCATTTTGAAAGCACATCGTGCAACACTTCTAAATCGACCGTAGGACTGTAGTGCCCCATCCCTACATCGTACCCTAAACTCTGTCCACGGAGTGCGCGAGAAAGGAACACTGTCGCTATCGATTCGGTCGGGACCGATAGGTCGGAATCGGCCGAGTCGATCGAACGGGAACGGTTGAATTAAGATCCATTCCACGTTATGGAATGGCTTCTTCGGAACCAAGTCCCATATTCAGCGGGTTGCGCCTCGAGGATTGGCTCTGCGTCTGAGTCAGGAGAGACCTCCCGTTGCTCTGGTTTTTTATGCCGTACTTGATTTGGCTTTGGCTTTTGTTTTCGTGAATGCGCTTTTTCGTGAATATTTTCGATAGATTTTCGTCACGCGTTTTCGAGCATCGCATTCATATCGAATATCCTTGAATTATACAGTGTTCTAATCAGTTGCTTATGCGATTGCAGGTGATCGCGTAGGTGACGACAGCGCAGCCAACCGGTCGCTCGCTTGAAGCAAGCCTAAGGCGAGTGGCTGACCTCCTTCGCCTTGTCCCTCTACTTCAAAACTCAATATGTGAAGTAAAAAGAATGCTTGTCATAATAGTGTAGAATCAAAGAAATCGTAGCACGATTCTTTACAAAACACTTGTCATCGAACTGCCGGTTTCGGAAAAAGAAAGACACTGCCTTATGTAATTATACTTGGTCTATGCAAAACAATGAATGAATCGATTAACGTTTATCGCAACGATACGGCTAAATGGGTAAATCAACTAAGATCAAAGGAAAATGGTCATTGGACAACTTGTCGACAAGGTGTAGTTTCCTCGAACGATTATCTAGGCCAAGGGACCGATTCGACCAGGGAGGAATGAGTGTATAGCAAGCGCCAGCCCTTCATCGGCGCGGGTTATGCGGGAACTTTCGCACAGGGCTCGCTACCCGACGCGAAAGGGTCACCGTCTAACTCAGCTATAGTCCGCGATGGCTTGACATTGCCAGTGGCCTTCATACCCTTTTTACTGCTTAATAAATGCACATGGCACGGGATGATATTGATAGTTGCTCATTGTTATACAAATTCATATGCTTGCCTCAAACATGTTAACATGCAAATCGAACAGGATGGTTAGAAAGATTATTGAAATAGCTAGCTAACATGTTTATAAAACTTCTTGAATCAAATGCAGAGCTTGGATTTAATTAGCCATTCGCCAGTACATGTGTTTCGTGCTGATCCTCGCTCTTTGCAGGTCCCGCGAACCAGGAAGGACGCGCCAGCTAGCTCGTCGACGTTCGTGACTTTTGAAGCTTCGGCCGAGCGTCGAAGACTTACTCTACGACTATACTTTTGAAGGTTCTTGACAGTCCAAGGAAAATGACTCAGCATCCCTCCCATCCAGGTCAATGGAGTACATGTATATATCGAGGGATGTGTGCAATTATGGAACGGCTATCTTATCGACACTCTTTTGTAATCGAGTCATGTTGTAGCTCGTACGGCAATGAGTCTTATATCGGAGTCTGTAAAAGATGTTCATTATCAATAAAGATCAAGTTTCCTTTACTTATTGTGTGTATCAATTAGTCTGCGTACTCTCTTAGATCTCGTGTCTCGGATTACCTTATGACAAGGCCTTGTGCGATCGCAAATTAGGTTCGCACGGCATCACGCCCGGGGGACGACTATCGATTCGACGGAATCGGAGCGTGACATAATGGTATCAGAGCACGGCTTTACGTCCTTGGCCTCCAGTGTCGAGTTCTAGTCTCCAACCGTTGAACTCGTGTCGAAGAGAAGAGTTGTTCCATACGCTGAACCCAGGACATTTTCTGAAACTAATGAGAGTTGCCTTTCCTTTCCCTGCAGTTACGGAAGCTCAGGCGGAAGATGAGACGAGCGCTTCCAGCGGCTCGAGTGCTTCTAGACCTGAGCATTCCGTCAACCCAACGGGAATGACGCCTACTGCAGCCGAACCTTCCGGCGACCCGATGCAACGTATGTTGCAGATGCTTGAAATGCAGCAATGACAAAACGAGCTCCATCGTCAGCAAACGGAGGCTCGTCAGACTCAATTTGAGAATCAGTTCCAGGCTCAATTCAAGCTGCAGCAGCAGCAGCTGAATACCCTCCAGCAGATCGTACAGTCTGTCATCGGCAACAATAACAACTCAACGATGACACCTGCTGTGACCCAGCCTGCGGTTCGATCTAACGAAGCTGAACCAGAGGCGCCCGTGCTCTCAACTGTGGCACCGAGAAGTTCTAACTTCGACATGTCAAAATTTACTAAAAGCTGTCGTACTTCCTTCAATGGTACAGAAGATCCCTCGGTGGCGATCGACTGGATCGAGGAGCTGGAAGATAAGTTCGAGCTTCTGGGTGTCGAAGACTCAAAGAAAGTCGCGTGTGCTCAACTTCTACTTCGAATGAACGTGCACGATTGGTGGGCTGTACAGAAATGGGCAATTCGACGTGAAGACGAGACGGCGACGATCTCATAGGCGACATTCAAAAAGGCGTTCGAGACTGAATATCTTTCTGTAGCCGTGCGACAGGAAAAAGAAGATGAGTTTATGCAGTTAAGACAAGGCAATATGACTGTATGACAATATACGGCCAAATTCAACAAACTGGCCAAGTTTGCTGGGGACTTCCTACCTACCACTGCAAGTCGAGCTCGACGATTTGAAGTGGATCTACGTTACACTATCCGCGCTCACGTTTCGGTGGATGAATACCAAACTGTGGGCGAGGCACTCAACCACGCCATCCGTCTGGAATCCGAGTATCCTCCTACTAGTACCGGTGCTGTTCACTTTAATAACAAACGCCATAGTAATGCGGGAGGCAACAACGCACACAAGCGTCAAAATTGCGGCAACGGAGGCGGCAACCAGGCGAAGGATCGAGTAGTTTGCACTTTCTGCCTCAAGGAGGGGCACTTGATCAGTGAGTGCCGATTAAAGAATGGTACGTGCCTCGGGTGCGGCCGAGCCGACCATATCATACGCGACTGCCCGGAGAAGTCAAACCAGCGCCCACGACAACACCATCAGAACCGAGGCCAAGCACCTCGAGCTCCCCCGACCGCACAACAAAATGGCCAAGACCGTCACCCCAATACTCAGGGCCGCGTCTACGCCATGACTCGCGACGAAGCGCTCGCATCTGATACAGTCGTGACAGGTATACTGCAATTCAATAATAAACATGCTCGTGTATTGTTTGATTCAGGTGCCATACATAATTTTATATCGACGGACTTTGCCGCCGAGCACAAATTCTCCTTGACACCTCTAGGCCTCGATCTCTCTGTTAACATACCGTCGGGCATGCCACTACTTGCAAACTTAGTCTGCGGAGACAGAATCATCTGTATAGGTGGTCAAAAGGTCAGTCTCGATGCGATAGTTCTAAATATTAAGGACTACGATATCATTCTGGGCATGGATTGGCTCGGTCCGTGCAACAGAACCATAGACTACGCTGAAAAGAAGGTCACTATCGATACCTTCCCCGACACTCAACCGATCTCGAAAGCCCCGTACAGAATGGCCCCTGCAGAGCTTAAAGAACTCAAAGTGCAGTTACAAGAATTGCTCGACAAGGGATTCATCCGACCCAGCGTCTTGCCCTGGGGAGCGCCCGTGCTGTTTGTCATGAAGAAGGATGGCTCTATGCGTCTTTGCATCGACTACCGCGAGCTGAACAAAGCCACCATCCAGAACAAATACCCATTGCCCCGTATAGATGATCAGTTTGATCAGCTTCAGGGAGCCACGACGTTCTCTAAAATTGATTTACGTTCGGATTACCATCAACTCAAGATCAAGCCGGACGATGTGCCGAAGTCTGCCTTCCGCACTCGATACGACCATTACGAGTTCCTGGTAATGTCGTTCGGCCTAACGAACGCCCTTGCCGGAGATCCTGTCGGAGGCGTACTATGTGAAATACACCTTGCATCCCGGTAGCACGAAGATGTACAAGGACCTCCGCACAAACTTCTGGTGGCACGGGATGAAAAGTGATGTGGCACTCTTCGTGTCGCAATGCATGGCCTGTCAGCAGGTGAAAGCTGAGTACCAAAGACCGGGCGGGGAGATGCAGAATCTGGCGATTCCATAATGGAAGTGGCAGCACGTGTGCATGGATTTCATTGTTGGTCTGCTGAAGATGCCGCGGGGAAATGATGCCATCTGGGTCATCGTCGATCGATTAACCAAGTCAGCGCACTTTATTGCCATCAAAGTTACTTGGAACGTTGATCGCCTGGCGCAGATATATCTTGATGAGATAATACGGTTGCACGGAGTTCCAGTATCCATCGTCTCTTATCGGGATTCACGGTTCATGTCGCGATTCTGGAGTAGCCTTCAGTCGGCACTGGGTACCAAGTTGCAGTTCAGCTCAGCTTACCATCCTCAGACCGACGGCCAAACGGAGCGCGTCAATCAGATTCTCGAAGACATGCTATGACTCTGCGCAATTGACTTCAAATCAAGCTGGGACAATCATCTACCTCTGGCCAAATTTGTATACAACAATAGCTATCAATCCAGCATTCAAATGGCGCCGTATGAAGTCTTGTACGGGTGCAAGTGCCGATCACCCATTTGCTGGGACGAAGTCGAAGAGCGGCAGATTCTCGGTCCGGAACTGGTAGAACAGACCGTACAAAAAATTTGGCTCATTCAGGAAAGATTAAAGACCGCACAAAGTCGTCATAAAAGCTATGCGGACGTTCATCGTCGCCCCCTCGAGTTTCAAGTTGGCGATCACGTATTTCTCAAAGTGTCGCCCATGCGGGGAATTACTCGGTTCGACACGAAGGGAAAATTGAGTCCGAGATTCGTTGGGCCGTTCGAAATACTTGAACGGGTCGCCCCAGTGGCCTATAAAATTGCCTTACTACCGGAGCTTGAAGGTGTACACAATATCTTCCATGTCTCTCAACTGTGAAAGTACGTGCACGACCCGAGCCACGTGGTAGAATTTGGCCAGCTAGAGCTAAAGTCCGACTTATCCTACGATGAAGAGCCAGTTCAAATCATAGAACGCAAGGATAAGCTGCTACGCAATCTAACGATCCCTCTCGTCCGCGTCCTCTGGAGGAACCATTCGGTCGAAGAGTCGACGTGGGAGCTTGAATCGGAAATGAAGGAGAAATTCTCTTCGTTATTCTTGTAGAGGTAGGTTCTATCTTTAAGTTTCGAGGACGAAACTTTTTATTAGTTGGTTATGGTGTAGTGCCCCATCCCTACATCGTGCCCCGTACTCTGTCCACGGGGTACGCGAGAAAGGAACACTGTGGCTATCGATTCGGTCGGGACCGATAGGTCGGAATCGGCCGAGTCCATCGAACGGAAACGGTTGAATTAAGATCCATTCCACGTTATGGAATGGCTTCTTCGGAACCAAGTCCTATATTCAGCGGGTTGTGCCTCGAGGATTGGCTTTGCGGCTGAGTCGGGAGAGACCTCCTGTTGCTCTAGTTTTTCATGACGCACTTGATTTGGCTTTGGCTTTCGTTTTCGTGAATGCACTTTTTTGTGAATGTTTTTGATGGATTTTCGTGAAGCATTTTCGAGCTTCGCATTCATATCGAATATCCTTGAATTATACAGTGTTCTAATCAGTTGCTTATGCGATTGCAGGTGATCGCGTAGGCGACGACAGCGCAGCCAACCGGTCGCTCGCTTGAAGCAAGCCTAAGGCGAGTGGCTGACCTCCTTCGCCTCGTCCCTCTACTTCAAAACTCAATATGTGAAGTAAAAAGAATGCTTGTCATAATAGTGTAGAATCAAAGAAATCGTAGCACGATTCTTTACAAAACACTTGTCATCGAACTGCCGGTTTCGGAAAAAGAAAGACACTGCCTTATGCAATTATACTTGGTCTATGCAAAACAATGAATGAATCGATTAACGTTTATCGCAAAGATAGGGCTAAATGGGTAAATCAACTAAGATCAAAGGAAAATGGTCATTAGAAAACTTGTCGACAAGGTGTAGTTTCCTCGAACGGTTACCTAGGCCAAGGGACCGATTCGACCCGGTGTTTTCCATAAATAAATTCACTTTATTTATTTTGATTCTGGAAAAATACAACTTTAGGAATCCGATCTAGAAGACGATCGCTTTATCCCTTGGACGATGCAAGAAGAAAAGCTCTCAAGAATTCGACAGCAATTTAGATATTCTGTATATCTGTACAATGAATGAGAAGAGAACTCTATTTATAGAGTCAAAAATAACTAAAAAGATAACTGTTTTCATAACCTATGCATAGTTGATAATCACGCAGGACTCAAACGTACGCAAGGTTAATGAGCAGTTACTAGACGTGGCCTGTAACTGTTGGACACATGGCAATCGTGCATGAGTCATGTGCAAGTTACTGAGTACGCATACGAGAGATTTGTGGCATGTCTGCCACGTACTCCAATATAATAATTTGAGATGAAATCCACGCTAACTGGTTGAGGATGAAATCCACGCAGACTTGGGGCAGAAGGCTTCAGAATACACGCCAACTTGAGGCAGAAAGCTTCAGAATACACGCCAACTTGAGACAGAAAGCTCAAAATTCACGCAAACTTGAGGAAGGAACATAGAAGTTTAAAATACACGCAGACTTGAGTCAGAACGGCAAGCTGTCTTGATTCGACGTGCCTCGACTGACACAAAATCTCTGACATTAATTGCTTTGTCAGTCACATTAAATGACAATAAGGTCTTTTTGGTACGCCAACTTGGTGAAGACTGAATCTTGTTGAGGAAGATTTTAAAAGTCACGCAATAGTCGGCTGAGATCTCTCGAGTCCCGTGCATACGTGGCATACGAGGAGATATTCTTTGACTGTCGTGCTGTCAGTCATAATGACACTCTGACAAATGATGAGCTGTCTCTGTGTTCCATTTAAACTCTGCGTATATTTGAGGAAATGGTCTGATAGAACTCAGCGTGTATTTTAGACATTGTTCTGATAGGCTGTATTAACTCAGCGTGACTTCATTTTTGAGGCCTACAAAACCCCCTTCAAAGTTTTTGAAAAATGATAAATTGTTTCGAAATACTTTGAAATCGAGATGATAAAATGAATTTAGTCACGCTGAGATGATTCAGGGAAAGATTTTTTCTGAAATGATTGGGCTGTTGGGATTCTGTGCGGTTTAGGATCCCGTGCAAAACTCCTATATCGAAGCAAATGATGACTTTGCCGTTTGAAATTCTTCGTGAGCCTATAAAAAGGCCATAAATTACTTCCTTCTTTCTTTACTTGCTTTAGAGAGAGAAAATCCTACACAGAAGAGAAACTTCGTCTTCCCCGACTTCTCCTTCTCCTTCTCAGCAATGGCTCCTAAGATCGACGCTCAGGCTAAGGGCAAGGCCCCCGCGACATCTTCGCGTGCCACCACCGACAGACTTCCTCGCCGCGAAGCTACTCATCCCCCTATGCAACGTAAATGACAGATGGGGATGCGAACTGATGAAGACGAACTGATGAAGATGAACTCCACATAGAAATCTTAGGATTCGTAAAACAATCAACAATGAACTTTCGAAATATATCCCCCCTTTTTAGGGCAAAGGATATTAATAAAGTATGCCCCTCTTTAGGGTTGGCTATACTTCACATCTTCGTGTTTACGAAGCTCTGTGTTTTACGCAAATGAGCATGGCTCTCATGACTTTGCGTGATTTTTCATATGTTGGCAGAGATGTTCAATGTTGAATTATTCACACAGACTTCTGAGAGTCATCCTCTGGATAGATTAGTCTTGATCTGTCAGCATATTTTTTGTCATTTTCACTTCAATGTGATTCTGGCAATGATGCGTGACTTTCATTCTAATCTGTCTAGACTTTGCGTGAATTAATCACATGCGTGAATAAATCATTCAGCGTGTCTTTTTGATCTTTGTCTGAAGTCTGTGTGACTTATGAAATTTTCTTTGAACACTGTTAAACACGCATAAGGCTCGTAGACATAAATTTTTTTGAAGTATGCGTGACAAAACATATCTGATCTTTTCTTCTTTTTTTTCTGTAGTGAACATCCGAAGTGAAGAAGCTGATTATGAAGGACATTTGAGCTTCTCTTTCAAACATGATTTATGTCACGCCCCAGTACCAAAATACTGGGACGGACTAGGCCAGCTACTCCGTATGAGGTATAAAACGTCATACGGCGATCGTGGCTGTCAATCTTGCTGGGTATCCTAGCATGCAAGCAGTCTATGGCCTAAATCCGATCTCATATCCACAGGCAATAATCAATGAAATAACGACAAGAGAGATAATCATATGAAAAATAGGAAATACTCATATGATAATCAGACAGTCTATAATAAGAAATAATGTAGACAAGAATACCTTCCCACAGAGTTCCCTCATGGTTAGAAACTGAAGCCCGCACTCCAAGTCAAGTCTAGAAGATCCACATGGCCGGTCACAGGCAATCTGGGAACAATCCAGGGTTGGTCAGGCCAACCGTAGCAAGTACCAGAAAGGAAGGCTCAAGGACGGGCGAAGAAAACCAACAGGATATAATATGACAGGAATAGCATCTAAAAACAGTAAATAAGGTAAGGGATCGTGCGGTACCAACGCACGATTACAAAATATAAGGCAGCAATCCAACTACTAATACGTAAGTAACCAACGATCATCACAATCATCCTAACATCCACTAATACTTGCATCGCCAACTGGAACTCGTAGTCCGTCATCGGAACGGTAACCCATTCCTACATCAAACAAGAACAAGGAAGTGAATCACCGTGTCGGGACAGCGTTACGTGCCAGCCAGCTTAGCAAGCAACAAGCCATACAATTTAGGTGAATAAGCGGCCACTCAAAAGTCTACAGCTATCTATGTGGAGGTTGGGTTACCCCAACAATGCAATATAGGAATCCTCAGATCGTGCCATATGTCGCAAGGGCTAGCGAGGCCAAATAACGCATAGTAGGTAGGTATGCACGGTCCCTCGGAAGGCCACCGTGCTAAGCAGGAGTACATATAGTAGTCGGATACTGCCATATCCGTGGCGGCCAACCCCGACGCGCCAGGACGAGCCTCTGGCGGCCGGTAATGCACGATCTCGGGATTCCGTTCCCTCCCAATGCTTCTACCATTTTTAGTTGCCTAGATTAACCCTACATTTATCCGGAATCACATACCGTGGTCACATGCTCATCCTCCTAGATGTCGTACCTCAGTACGAGAATGCTAAGTAAGAATCAGCCTCGGCACCTATAGTCCCAGTTGTGATCCATCCTTAGTGTTATGCAACAAGCAAGCAAGCAATCCTAACCACGCTAAGACTATAGGCCAACTACCAGATACCCGTGCAGGTAATCATATAATATAGCCAGAATATCAAGATGGCATCGCAATGCCATATAATCATGGAAGTAGCACCAAAGTGCAAATAGACAAAGGGCACCGCAGTGCAATGTCAGGGCCAGCACCTCACAGGGTAAGCTGGACTTGTAGCACGGATACAGGTAGTCAGGTCTGGGATAAGGACAACTCTGTCAGTCACAAGAAGTCATCTGCCCACATCGTGGTATGGATATCAGGTCAAGTACAAGACCAGAACCTCTACTATAATAACATCTCAAGCATATATGGGAGCCTACAGCTCCAATCATCAAGTCGGTCTACCCACCGGATCAATCTATCAATAGTCTACCAATCCTCGATGGAATAAATATCATATCAGGAAAATACGATCACTTGGTACTAGGCTAATCACTATAGACAATGCTAGGCCCTCTAGCTCACAAGAATCCTCCAAGTCAATGATCACAGGCTATCAGCAACTAAGTCTCCCAACTACCAGGATACAACAAAGGTACTAGGTTTGGGCGTTTGGGAAGTCGAGTAAAAATCATATATTGATATCCTCGATATTCTATTCGTTCCGCGAGACACTCGCACCAATATCAAAATCCAAGAGTCCTCAAGACATATCTGATCAAATTAGAACATCACCAAAGAACTAGTAACACTATCTAAGAATCCACTTAGTCTACCATAACCACTATCTCAATATCATATCTCCTCATAGTCAATCCTCGAATAAGATCATAATCCCAACACATGGGTCAACACTAATCAACGCCGTCGAAAAATGGTAAGGATTGCGTGAACCACTCTGGATCAGATCCATAACCCTTAAACCAAACAAGGACCAGGGTTGCAGACCTTCACCCGAGTAGAACCGCTCTCCTTACATAATCCGGCGGACAGGACAGATAATGGGATAACAACTAAACTAGAACACCATCTAAAAAGAAGGGTCACAGGTCAAGAGTCCAATGGGTGATACCGTCGAAAAGACAAGGATTGCGTGAACCACTCTGGATCAGATCCATAACCCTTAAGCCAAACAAGGACCAGGGTTGCAGACCTTCACCCGAGTAGAACCGCTCTCCTTACACAATCCGGCGGACAAGACAGACAAGACGCTAGGCGACTAATCTAGTCGGGAGTCTACCTAGCAGGCAAGAGGGTCAGGGATGCCATACCAAGAAGAACATACATGCGTTCAGTCCAGCAAACCAAAGGGATGGTTCTGCCTAATCCTTCGAACCAAATTCCCAACAGGGAATTCTGGAAAAATCCGGCAGAGTCTCCTTTGTAATCTGGATGGGAGCACCCTACGAATAGGAGCTAAAACCACTCTGCGCAACCCGCCGCAGAATCGCAGAATCGCGGACTCGCGGGCTGAGAACACTAAGTCTCAGCTACCAGTAGCACTACGATGCATACTGGGCACCAACCCTAGCCGAGAACACTAAGTCTCGGCCTCCAGCAGCACTACAATGCGTACTGGGCGCCAAACCAACACATGCAGCAAGAATTGCCATACAGGGCGCACCAAGACCTACAGTCATAGAAACAGTTAGCCAAAGCCGTTACCCGACCGCGAGTCGGACACGGGGCATATGGGGACAATACATACATGTGAGTCGTGCTCGTGTCCTCGGAGGTGTGGATGACCCATCCGAGTTATCCGATACGGTCTATCCCGGTATCGGACCAAGCTATCCTAAGTTATCATCATGGCAGTTCTATTACTAGGCTACACTAATCATGGTTATACAGTTTACAAGTACAAATTAATTAAATGCCATAAAATCCAGGAGAGAGGACAAGAGCCGTCGATGAGCAAGGGATACTTGCCTAGAGGGCTCGGCTAGGTAAGCAAGTTTTCGGCAGTCGCGATCCAAGCTAGCACGCCAATCGAGATCCTCAGAACACACAATAAACAATCATTAGAATTAAATAATAAAATAATAAAATAATCACAAGAGATGGCAGAAGGCTATACCGTGTGGGTCCCGCAAGCAGTGCAGGGATCTCGCACGGAAACCGAGGCACGCGGACCGACACGGACACGCAAACCGAGACGTACACGTATATCGAGACGCACACAAGAATCGAGATGAATATGAGACAACGTGCACGTAAATCAAGACGTACACGTAGATCGAGGAAATCACGAATATCGGAATGGCACACGAATCAACACGACATGCAAATTGAGGCGTGCACGCAAATCGAGACGGAGCGAGATTCAATGAAGCACGCAAATCAATGCGGTGCGGAGTCCAAAGTGATACACAAACCAAGACGGCATGTAAATCCGTACGTACACGCAAACCGAGATGGCACAAAGTCTAAGGTAGCACACATGCCAATGCGGCACGCAAATCGATGCATGCACGCAAACCAGTGCAACACGGAGATCAAAGTGGTACGTAACCGAGGCGGCACGCAAATCGGAGCAGCACAAAAATCGAGATGGACACAAAGGCCGAGACACATAAACGAGGCAACACGTAAACCAATGGGGCACGGTGCCCGAGGCAGTGCGGGGCTCGAGGCGTCCCGCTGCCTAAGGCAGCGCTTGAATCGAGGGTGAACGAAAACCTATAAGGCGCACGCAAACTGAAGCATACGCAGAACGAGGCGCACGCGGATCGAGAAGTGCACTGCTCGAGGCAGCACGTGCACCGAGGCACGTGGCCCGAAGAGCACGCAGCCCAAGGCTGGCTCGCTGCTCGAGCAGTGCAGGGCCCAAGGGCGTCCCGTCGCTCGAGGCGGTGCTGGCCCGGGCGCGACAATGACACGGCGGTGGTGCTGGCCACCGGGAAGAAGAGGAAAGGAAGGGCGGGGGAGATCGGGGCTCACCGGGGTCGGTCGGGCTCCGGCGGAGGGGCAGCAGCAGCAGTGGTGGTGGTGCTGGAGGGTGATGGCGGCGGTGGTGAGGGCTGGAGACGGGGGCAACCACGGCGAGGGTGGCGGATGGAGGTGGCAGTGGTGGGAGATGGTGACGCAGGCGGTGGTCGCGGCTGCAGTGGTGGGTTGGTGACGGGAGCTGGCCGGGGAGGAGAATAACGAGGGAGAGATGGTGGAGCCGGCAGTGGCGGTGGAGGTGACTGATGGTAGTGGCGGTGGTGGAGACGAGGGCGGCCGCGGTGGCGGTCGTGGCCAGGAACAGCGAGAGAGGGAGAGATGGAAGTGGTGGCGGTAGAGACGAGGGCGGCCGCGGTGGCGGTGGTGGCCGGAGCTGGCCGGGGAGGGAGGAGGAGAAGAGCTGAGGAAGGAGAGAGAGGGCTGGAGGTGAGGAGAGATGGTCGGGAGAGAGAGAGAGGAGAAGCTTCTCCTGGAAAGAGAGTGGGGAAGAGAGAGAATGAGAGGGATTAGGTAGATATTTTAGAGGGGGTAGATTTAGGATCAAAAAAATAATAGTAGCAATAATAAAAATGAGAAAAATTCACCTCCAATAATTAATAATAAAATTTTAAAAAAAATACCCAATTTCAAAAATCCTCTAAATACGAGATACAGTCGAAATACAGTCATATACCTATTTCTAAAATAGGGATATGACATCCTACCCACCTTACAAAAATTTTGTCCTCGAAATTTCGAAATCATGTATATAAGATTTTCAAAACTAGTACATATAGGTACCATGAAAACTCTACCCACCTTACAGAAATCAAGTAATACAATAAGAAACGAACAAAATCTCAATATGAAAACATCAAAGAGAACAAGTCTCGCTAAATAAATCAACTCGCAAGGTAAATCGAAAACATCGAAAGAATCTCGAAAATCAAAGTCTCGCATACACGAAATAACCCCATAAATCAAAACAAGTATAGAATGTCGAAAACAATGTCAGAAAACGTAAAATCCCAACTGCATAAAAATCCTCACAAATCATAAAATACAGGATATATGTCTCGAACCGATGACCGTAGTTACTAATATCTGAAAAATATGTGTCATGATCATTCCTTGCCACGCCATCCGGAATGGCTGCAAAAGATGTATCAGGGCACTATAATCGAGCGGCTACAACTTTCGTTACCACGCCGTCAAGGTATACTAGGGTCACCCGGTACTCTTGACAAATACCCAAAACGAATCAAATCCATAACCTAAATATCCGAATCACTAAAAATCACAAAATCTATAACGATATAACGAGTCCTAGAAAACCATCAAAATCCATAATCCAAAATCTAGGTGAATCGTAACACACATCCAAAAATATCTTCAATAATAACCACAAGATATCTTTTCTAGGAAAATACTCAAAACCAAGGATCCATATCAAAATATAATGTATGGAAAGTATATCAAAAAAATAATATCTGAAATAGATAATCATGAGTGCGGAACTGTCCGGAATCAAGGAAGCCGAATCGATACGAGAATATCCCTCGGATACTCAACAAATGTTAAAATATCCAACCTCAGAGTCCAGATAGAATCTTCATTCCGCAGCAATCCAGCCAACGCTCGAAGAGGGCGATAATGATACTAAGTCAACACGAAGTCAACGCACGAAAGGGATAACAAGAAATCAACCAAGGTGAAACACCGGTAGAGAGTACAGAACCCAAGACAGATAATCAAGTAACCCAATGATGGAGATAAGATGACATCTCATCGGATAAAACGATCGACATGACCAACTATAGGATCATATCTATCAAATAAGGATCAGGGGTAGATAACAACAAATGAGACAGGGAAAGCAAAATAGGTCCAGGTAGAGATGAGGACCAATTCACAAGTTCAAGGGAGCGAAGGGCAAGTGTAGCAAGTTAGAATCCCAAGGAATAGTGGACTGAGATCAACAATCATGTGATACCCAACAATATCTCAAAACGAGACCTGCATGGGCCACCACTAAAACTTTGTCACGCCCAGTACCAAAATACTGGGACGGACTAGGCCAGCTACTCCGTATGAGGTATAAAATGTCATACGGCGATCGTGGCTGTCAATCTTGCTGGGTATCCTAGCATACAAGCAGTCTATGGCCTAAATCCGATCTCATATCCACAGGCAATAATCAATGAAATAACGACAAGAGAGATAATCATATAAAAAACAGGAAATACTCATATAATAATCAGAGAGTCTACAATAAGAAATAATGTAGACAAGAATACCTTCCCACACAGTTCCCTCATGGTCAGAAACTGAAGCACGTCCTCCAAGTCAAGTCTGGAAGATCCACATGGCCGGTCACAGGCAATTTGGGAACAATCCAGGGTTGGTCAGGCCAACCGTAGCAAGTACCAGAAAGGAAGGCTCAAGGACGGGCGAAGAAAACCAACATAATATAATATGACAGGAATAGCATCTAAAAACAGTAAATAAGGTAAGGGATCGTGCGGTACCAACGCACGATTACAGAATATAAGGCAGCAATCCAACTACTAATACGTAAGTAACCAACGATCATCACAATCATCCTAACATCCACTAATACTTGTATCGCCAACTGGAACTCGTAGTCCGTCATCGGAACGGTAACCTATCTCTATATCAAACAAGAACAAGGGAGTGAATCACCGCGCCGGGACAGCGTTACGTGCCAGCCAGCTTAGCAAGCAACAAGCCATACAATTTAGGTGAATAAGCGGCCACTCAAAAGTCTACGGCTATCTATGTGGAGGTTGGGTTACCCCAACAATGCAATATAGGAATCTTCAGATCGTGCCATATCCTGCAAGGGCTAGCGAGGCCAAATCACGCATAGTAGGTAGGTATGCACGGTCCCTCGGAAGGCCACCGTGCTAAGCAGGAGTACATATAGTAGTCGGATACTGCCATATCCGTGGCGGCCAACCTCGACGCGCCAGGACGAGCCTGTGGCGGCCGGTAATGCACGATCTCGGGATTCCGTTCCCTCCCAATGCTTCTACCATTTTTAGTTGCCTAGATTAACCCTACATTTATCCGGAATCATATGCCGTGGTCACATGCTCATCCTCCTAGATGTCGTACCTCAGTACGAGAACGCTAAGTAAGAATCAACCTCGGCACCTATAGTCCCAGTTGTGATCCATCCTTAGTGTTATGCAACAAGCAAGCAAGCAATCCTAACCTCGCTAAGACTATAGGCCCACTACCAGATACCCGTGCAGGTAATCATATAATATAGCCAGAATATCAAGATGGCATCGCAATGCAATATAATCATGGAAGTAGCACCTCAAAGTGCCAATAGACAAAGGGCACCGCAGTATAATGTCAGGGCCAGCACCTCACAGGGTAAGCTGGACTTGTAGCACGGATACAGGTAGTCAGGTCTGGGATAAGGACAACTCTGTCAGTCACAAGAAGTCATCTGCCCACATCGTGGCATGGATATCAGGTCAAGTACAAGACCAGAACCTCTACTATAATAACATCTCAAGCATATATGGGAGCCTACAGCTCCAATCATCAAGTCGGTCTACCCACCGGATCAATCTATCAATAGTCTACCAATCCTCGATGGGATAAATATTATATCAGAAAAATACGATCACTTGGTACTAGGCTAATCACTATAGACAATGCTAGGCCCTCTAGCTCACAAGAATCCTCCGAGTCAATGATCACAGGCTATCAGCAACTAAGTCTCCCAACTACCGGGATACAGCAAAGGTACTAGGTTTGGGCGTTTGGGAAGTCGAGTAAAAATCATATATTGATATCCTTGATATTCTATTCGTTCCGCGAGACACTCGCACCAATATCAAAATCCAAGAGTCCTCAAGACATATCTGATCAAATTAGAACATCACCAAAGAACTAGTAACACTATCTAAGAATCCACTTAGTCTACCATAACCACTATCTCAATATCATATCTCCTCATAGTCAATCCTCGAATAAGATCATAATCCCAACCCATGGGTCAACACTAATCAACGCCGTCGAAAAATGGCAAGGATTGCGTGAACCACTCTGGATCAGATCCACAACCCTTAAACCAAACAAGGACCAGGGTTGCAGACCTTCACCCGAGTAGAACCGCTCTCCTTACACAATCCGACGGACATGACAGATAATGGGATAACAACTAAACTAGAACACCATCTAAAAAGAAGGGTCACAGGTCAAGAGTCCAATGGGTGATACCGTCGAAAAGGTAAGGATTGCGTGAACCACTCTGGATCAGATCCACAACCCTTAAACAAAACAAGGACCAGGGTTACAGACCTTCACCCGAGTAGAACCGCTCTCCTTACACAATCCGGCAGAAAAGACAGACAAGGCGCTAGGCGACTAATCTAGTCGGGAGTCTACCTAGCAGGCAATAGGGTCAGGGATGCCATACCAAGAAGAACATGCATGAGTTCAGTCCAGCAAACCAAAGGGATGGTTCTACCTAATCCTTCGAACCAAATTCCCAACTGGAAATTCTGGAAAAATCCGACAGAGTCTCCTTTGTAATCTGGATGGAAGCACCCTACGAATAGGAGCTAAAACCACTCTGCGCAACCCGCCGCAGAATCGTAGAATCGCGGACTCGCGGGCTGAGAACACTAAGTCTCAGCTACCAGTAGCACTACGATACGTACTGGGCACCAACCCAAGCCGAGAACACTAAGTCTCGGCCTCCAGCAGTACTACAATGCGTACTGGGCGCCAAACCAACACATGCAGCAAGAATTGCCATACAGGGCGCACCAAGACCTACAGTCATATCCAAGCCACAAACAAAGTCATAGAAACAGTTAGCCAAAGCCGTTACCCGACCGCGAGTCGGACACGGGGCATATGGGGACAATCCATACATGTGAGTCATGCTCGTATCCTCGGAGGTGTGGATGACCCATCCGAGTTGTCCGATACGGTCTATCCCGGTATCGGACCAAGCTATCCTAAGTTATCATCATGGCAGTTCTATTACTAGGCTATACTAATCATGGTTATACAGTTTACAAGTAAAAATTAATTAAATGCCGTAAAATCCAGGAGAGAGGACAAGAGCCGTCGATGAGCAAGGAATACTTGCCTAGAGGGCTCGGCTAGGTAAGCAAGTCTTCGGCAGTCGCGATCCAAGCTAGCACGCCAATTGAGATCCTCAGAACACACAATAAACAATCATTAGAATTAAATAATAAAATAATAGAATAATCATAAGAGATGGCAGAAGGCTATACCGTGTGGGTCCCGCAAGCAGTGCAGGGATCTCGTACGGAAACTGAGACACGCGGACCGACACGGACACGCAAATCGAGATGTGCACGTATATCGAGATGCGCACAAGAATCGAGATAAACAGGAGACAACGTGCACGTAAATCGAGATGTGCACGTAGATCGAAGAAATCACGATATCGGAATGGCACACGAATCAATACGACACGCAAATCGAGGCATGCACGCGAATCGAGACGGAGCGAGATTCAAGGAAGCACGCAAATCAATGCGGTACGGAGTCCAAAGTGATACACAAACCAAGGCGGCACGTAAATCCGTACGTGCACGCAAACCGAGATAGCACGAAGTCCAAGGTGGCATACATGCCAATGCGGCACGTAAATCTATGCATACACGTAAACCAGTACGACACGGAGATCAAAGTGGTACGTAACCGAGACGGCACGCAAATTGGAGCAGCATGAAAATTGAGATAGGCACAAAGGCCGAGACACATAAACGAGGCAACACGCAAACCAATGGGGCACGGTGCTCGAGGTAGCGCGGGGCTCGAGGCGTCCTGCTGCCCACGGTAGCACGTGAATCGAGGGTGTACGAAAACCTATAAGGCACACGTAAACCGAAGCATACGCAGAACGAGGCGCACGCGGATCGAGCAGCGCACTGCTCGGGGCAGCACGTGCACCGAGGCACGTGGCCCAAAGAGCACACAGCCCAAGGCTGGCTCGCTGCTCGAGCAGCGCGGGGCCCAAGGGCGTCCTGCCGCTCGAGGCGGTGCTGGCCCGGGCGCGGCAACGACACGGCGGTGGTGCTGGCCACCGGGAAGAAGAGAAAAGGAAGGACGGGGGAGATCGGGGCTCATCGGGGTCGGTCGGGCTCCGGCGGAGGAGCAACAGCAGCAGCGGTGGTGGTGCTGGAGGGTGATGGCGGCGGTGGTGAGGGCTGGAGACGGGGGCGACCACGGCGAGGGTGGCGGATGGAGGTGGCAGTGGTGGGAGATGGTGGCGCAGGCGGTGGTCGCGGCTGCAGTGGGGGGTTGGTGGCAGGAGCTGGCCGAGGAGGAGAATAACGAGGGAGAGATGGTGGAGCCGGCAGTGGCGGTGGAGGTGACTGATGGTAGTGGCGGTGGTGGAGACGAGGGCGGCCGCGGTGGCGGTGGTGGCCGGGAACAGCGAGAGATGGAGAGATGGAAGTGGTGGCGGTAGAGACGAGGGCGGCCGCGGTGGCGGTGGTGGCCAAAGCTGGTCGGGGAGGGAGAAAGAGAAGAGCTGAGGGAGGAGAGAGAGGGCTGGGGGTGAGGAGAGATGGTCGGAAGAGAGAGAGAGGAGAAGCTTCTCCTGGAAGGAGAGTGGGGAAGAGAGAGAATGAGAGGGGTTAGATAGATATTTTAGAGGGGGTAGATTTAGGATCAAGAAAATAATAGTAGCAATAATAAAAATGAGAAAAATTCACCTCCAATAATTAATAATAAAATTTTAAAAAAATACCCAATTTCAAAATCCTCCAAATACGAGATACAGTCTAAATACAGTCATATACCTATTTCTAAAATAGGGATATGACAATTTATCTCATGTAAAGTTCCCTCAATTCGACACTCCTGAAGCTAGATTGTCTTTATTGACGAATCAAGACCACACAACTCTGCTCTGCCTGATAAATGGTGAACCACTCCAAAGTCTTGATTTGGTACTTCATAAGAAACCAGCCTTTCTGTTTGGGGACGTCATAGCACATAAGTCACAACCAAAAGGCATCAGGGAGAAGGTCTGCTTCTATTTTGAAGGTGATGCAAGGAAGCCCATGTACTGGCCGAAGGTATCTAGGGATTTGTCTATTATGCGATTCATGCACGCCAGTTACCCCAGAAAGATGACATGGCACTTAACAGAAAATCAGCAAGCTAAGGCGAGCAGAATCATTTACAAAAAAGACGGATTCTACAGTGCTCCGAAGAATCACGTATCCTTGTTTCGAGGTTTGAAGTCGGGATGTGTGCCACCCGAAGACTCGTCTATATTGAAGCTATTCAGGATGCCTATTTTCATAAATAAATTCATGGCAAATGAGAAGGCATTCTATCCTACTGATTCGACGTCGAGGATGATAGGCTTAATGAATCAGGAGAATATGAGGTGGAGGACTTTGGTCTATTGGGTTCTGGAGAAGTTTGAGAATGAGCTGAAGCAGATAAATCTCTATGACGCGATCGTCAATTCCTCCTACGGCTTCAAACCCAACCCATTTCTATTCCTGGCCTTGGTTGAAAGATATAACCACCGGACGGGAACATTTATGACTCCCAAAGAGAAGATGGGTTTTGCCCTTCATGAGATGGAATACATCTCGCATCTGCCTTCAGGCACACTGCCATATGAAGAATATGTGCCTACAACCGAGGAGCTAAATTTTTTGTCGGAGAAGAAATCGGAGATGGTGCATCTGTTTGAAGAGATGATGTGCCATTTCGGCACATGCACTCTGTATTATAAAAGTGCTAAAGAGGAAACCGGCTGCCACATCCAGAAGTGGATGTCTTATCTTTTCATGAATCGTGAGAAAGATGAGAAGAAGATAAATGAGAAGAGTAGGTATCAAATTAACTCCTTCAAGCCCCTCTCTGAGAGTGAAATCACCAATCTACTAGAGAAATATGACTGTAAAGATTTTACAATCAATGAAGACTGGTATGAGTTTAAAGCCGGAACCACCTTCAGATCATATGTGAGACAGAGTGAAAAACCTTTGTCAAAGAACGGTCATTTAGCCGGATTCCTCTCTCTCTGGCTAAGAAGATTTGTAGTTCCTGGCTCCAGCTCTCTGGATAGAATACATAGAGGCGTTATTTTTGCAGCAGAGTGCCTTATGTACGGCTATAAGACAGACTTATTATCAGCGATGACTTGCAGGCTGAACGCAGGTCTTCGAAATTTTGTAACCAATATGCTGTCTAATCAAAGGAAGATGACCGATGAATTCCCAAGAATAGAGATGCCTTATACTTATTTGTATGGTTGGCTTCTTCTCCATCACGACGGTCTGATACCTCCGGGAGCAGGAGGGAGCGGCAGCCTCTTTTTAGAGAAGTACGCCGGAGAAATTTTCTGGAAGGTTCACACTCTTCTAGAATGCAGAAATGTTTTGAACCGATCATCACATTGGTCGATTCAATGTGCTCCTCCGCCACTGGGTTATGAGAGCATGCCTCTGAACATGATAGACGGAGAAAAAGGGCACAGGCTAGATGACGTAGCTTTTCAATGGCTGCAGCGGATTCGGCCATCTCACCTGGTATATCGTCATGAAGAAATGACGTACTTAGAACCATATCTACCGAGCCGATTTGCTCGGCAATTCGGATATGACCAACTTCATGTTGGGAATGCCACCACCTGTCTTTCTGCTCGTGGAGGACTAATTGATGGAGCTCGGGCATGGAGATACTTCATGGCTAGAGATACGAAAGTTGAATTCTCTATGCCGAATCCTCTATCCAGGGAGGGGACGAAAATGCTCTATACATACGCCCGCTTCTATGTTTCATCGATCACTTTCATGCCGAGTTTTCATTTGAAGACTTTTGTTGCAGAAGACGACCCAGCTCCATCAAAGAAGTCAAAGAAGAAGATTGTTATGCAACGATTTACTCCGGAACCTGAAGACGAGACTGCGAAAGTTGAACCCTTATATGAATTATCTCTGGAGCAAAACTTTCCTGATGAAGTTCTTCCTCCAATATTCGTGTCCATCTCTAAGAGGAAACGAAGTGATGAATTTGAGACAGTCTCTAAAAAGAGTACTAAGTCTCAGACTTCCAAGAAGAAAGGAGTTTCAATAACTGCCACCTCATCTCTAGGTGGCATCCCAGTTGATGAAGACGATGCTGTCGACAAAGATGAAGATACAGATAAAGACGATGCTCCTTTGATAAAAATGAGATCGAAAGGCAGATACGTCAAGAAGACTGTCGAAAAGATGAAGGGCAATGAACTCCTGGAAACTATTATGAGTGGAGGGATCTTGCCAGAGATCGATGAAGCGGTTTCCACGAAGAGAATAGAATCTGATCATGTTCATCTTCCAGCAACTTCAGCTGAACCGACTGAGGTAGAGTCGACTGTCCCAACGACAAGTGGAGTAGCTGCTGAACCTTCAGAGATGAGGATTATCCTTTTTGAGCACGGGAAAGAGGGTGTCATCCAGGCATTAGATGATCAAATTGAATATTCATAAGAAAAACCAGCTCCCGGGGTAGAAGTTAGGGAACAACCGGAAGTTTCATCTTTTCAACCTAATCAAATTGAAGAAACTCAGGTTGAAGAAAACATTTCTTCGGCCAAAGGCGATGAAGACGTGCCAACGTCTGAACTATCAGCTGCTGATGAATTATTGAAGAATATTTGTAAAGAAATCATTCTTCAAACTAACATTCCAGAAGAGACTGAACCTGCAGTCAATACCGAGTCCATGGAAATTGAAACTCAAGAACCTGAGCTCGCTATTGTTACTGTTCCTGAGATTCATCCATCTCAAGGAATAGATGTTGATGTGAATATCATGGATTCTGGATCAGAGACCCATCCTAAAGCTGGGGATCCAAGAGAGTCTGAAGAAGAACACTCTGAGAAAGAGGAAGAGGCTGAAGAGGAAGAGGATTGGTATCCTGAGACTTCCACTCATTATGATGAAGATAAAATCAGGGGAAATAGAATGGAGCTCAGTTCTGAACTTGCTCAATCTCCTGATAATGCTCCAGCACTCAGTAATTCTGGAGCTGGTAGTAGTCACATAAAGCAGGTGTCAGACACCATTATGGATCGATTACGAGAGGATGCGAGACTTCCTCAACATATAGAATATGAACCTCAGCCTGGTAGAATTTTATTTCAAAATTCTGTTTCTACTGTTTCTTTTTCTTTATATGCTGATTATTTTTCGTTTGACTAGTAGGAACTGCTGCAGCAATGAGCTCGACTCATGCTCCACTTATCCAGATTGATGCTGATGAAGGAAGCTCGACTTCTCTAGCGGTACATACTTCAATTCCCAGGACAGAGAACGTACAAGCTTCTTTTTCAATAATGACAGCAACTCCTGGGTTTGAGACGGGATTGGCAAGGACTCTAGGGATGTATTCAGATATCATCTATTCATATCTGGATACGTACTCTAGGCGTTTCTTGAAAGACGAAACTATGCCCTTCTCTGAGCTCCGAACGGTAGTTAATTTCCCGCTTCTGGCACTGCGACATGCTGGCTGTGAAACTCAATGTATCTTCTTTGAACATCTCCTAGATGAATTGGAGACAATTATTCAAAGATACTGGGAGATCAAGAAGGAAGATGTTAAATCTTTGACTGTGGCTGAGATCGCTCAAATGGAACATGAAGCCCAAGCTCAGCAAGCTGCTTTAGAAGAATTTCTTGCTTCTTCATCTGAGAAGTTAGTAGAAAAGGGTGAAGAAATATTAGCTACTCGTCAGAGAGTAGAACTTCTGGAGAAGGATGAAATATCAAAAGCTGAAGAGCTCAAGAAGTTGAAAGAGGAGCTGGCTCGTCTTCAGGAGCGAATTATATTCATGGAAAAGGAGCAGGCTGAGGTCGTTACTGCTCGTATATCTGAAGCTGAACGCTATCAAACTCTTCAACAAGAGCGAGAACAGATGCAAGCAGAGCAAATTGAAGAAGTTAATCGTCGCCAATCTGCTATTATCACTTTTGATGAACAAATTATCGCAGTCGAAGCAGCAGAAAGAGTTCGCAAAGCTCATGATGAGAAAATGAGTACTGTACTTGATTGTATTAAGGAGCTAATAACTCCTAATAAATAGATCTTTTATATTTTCACTTGTAATCAATATTTTGATTTTGAATGAAGACAAATGAGAACTTTTGATCTGATTTTTGACTTCGTTGTTTTGATAATGATGTATTCATAGAAAATATATTCAGAGGTAAATAATACATGACACATTTCAATAGAATAGAATATACAAATAAACTTTGTAATTCTATCAGATGATATTAAACCAGAGATGATCTTAGTTTAATACTTATTTAGAAAAAATAGAATTCAGATATAAAAATATCTTTGAACTCAATTTTTCATGATCTTTGGACTCGAGAATCAAAAGACTAGATATCATTTTCATAAATATGATACTGAGATAGAAAATTCAGAGGTAATATGGACGTGATTTTCTAGATATCAAATTTGCTAAGAAAATGATACAAAATAGAATATCTATTTCCACTGGAGATAAAAGATATCGAAACGATTCTTGTAAAGAACAATGACTTTGGTATTTTTACTAGCTGGGGAATGATAGGAGAACAATCTTGACAGATGAAAATATTACACATAATATTTCTTCAAAAATTTGCCATTAATGGGCATCATAGTGACTTTACCATCCATAGTGGTAAGCTGATATGCCCCATTAGAAAAGACTTTATTCACAATGAATGGACCTTCCCATTTTGCATCGAACTTGCCTTTACTCATGTGCGTCATAGTCATCGGACGTCTGACTGTAAGAACAAGTTCTCCTTTTTGATATGCTCGAACTCTGACTTTCTTGTTAAAAGCTCTTGAGATTCTAGCTTGATATAGTTCGATATTCTGTTGAGCATATAACCGCTTTTCATCCAGAGCTTCTAATTCCTGAAGTCGAAGACGATCATTATTCTCGGTGGTAAGTTCATTAGCGATTGCTATCCTTAAAGAAGGAATTTGAATCTCTAATGGGAGAACAGCTTCGCATCTATATACCAAAGAGAAAGGTGTACATTTGGTGGCATTACGAACTGTAGTGCGGTAAGCCCATAAACATTCACCAAGTTTCTTACTCCAATTACGTTTGTTGGCAGAAACAAACTTCTTTAAGATTTTGATGATGGTCTTGTTGAAAGCTTCTGCTAATCCGTTAGCTGCCGGATTATATGCGGTAGAAGCCACATGGTTGATCCGATGATCGTCACAGAATCGAGTAAACTTCTGACTGACAAATTGTGGTCCATTATCATAAATAATGCGTCGGGGAACACCAAATCTGTAGATGACATGATGCTTGATTAAGCTGATGACGTTAGAAGTCTTGACTTCAGATAAAGGAATAGCTTCAGCCCATTTGGAGAAATAATCGGTTATTGCGAGAATAAACCGATGACCTTTTGATGACGGCGGATTGATTGGGCCGATAATATTCATACCCCAAGCTTTGAAAGGCCATTATGCTGCTGTTGGATATAGAAATTCTGAAGGTTGATGGATAAAATCCGTATGGATTTGACAAGCTTTACACTTACGGGCATATTGAATAGCATCATTTACCATAGTGGGCCAATAATAACCCATATGTCGAATACGGTCTTGAAGTTTTGGTCCAGGCTGATGTGCTCCACAAATTCCATCATGTGCTTCACGGATAATTTGTTGGGTCTCATCACCAGCAATACATCGAAGAAGCAAACCATCATAAGCTCGACGATATAAGGTTTTTGTAGTATGATTGTAATAAAATCTGAGTGATCGTCGTCTAATAGATGCTGCCTCACTCGGATTATCTGGAAGGATATCATACAATACGAAATCTAAAAAAGGAAGTCTCCAATCTTTATCAGTATTCTGAGTCTCAGCTGAATTACTGAAGATGAATTCCATACTAGAATCAGATGAAGTTGATTTACGATTTAATCTGTCGAACTCTAAATCAATACCGAATCCTCTTGTTGTATTGACATCATGAGATATTGACTCTTCAATATCAACTGGAAGTCCTAGAGTTAGATTGTTCTCAAGATAAAATAATTCTCGATTGTAAACAACAATTATTTGTTGACGTTTAACAGGAATAGCTAATACTACCGCAAGATTAGCAAGAGCATCAGCTTCTGTGTTACATGCTCGCCTAACATGCTCGATGAAGAATCCTTCAAATGAAGAAGCCATAGATATAGCCGATCTATGATAAGGAACCAGATCTTGATGGCGAACTTCATAAGTACCTCTTATCTGATTGACGATGAGTTTAGAATCTCCATAAGCTTCTAAATGTTGAATATTCAAATGCTTAGCGAGTTGAAGACCAATAAGCAATGCATTGTACTCAGCTACATTGTTTGAACATGGTTGATCGAGAGGATAAGCTCTTTGGATAGCAAGACCATCTGACGATACAAAAACGATTCCAACCCCAGCGACAATGTCACCATTAGGACCTATTCTTGAAGCTCAGTCAAAGAATAGACGCCAAGTAGGATCTTCTTCAGCAATTTGGTTTGAGTCTAGGACTTCATCTGGGATTTCATCGTAGAGTTTTGAATTTTCTGGAATTGAATGAGCAGCCAGAAAATCAGCTAAAGCTTGTCCTTTGACCAATTTCTGAAGGATATAGTGCATATCATACTGAGCAAGTAAAATTCCCCAATTAGTCAATCGAGAATTTAAAACACTTGGTTTCTTTATCATGACTCGTATAGGATTGATCCTGGAAATGACATGAATGGTCTGGCCAATGATATAATGTCGTGTCTTTTGGACAGCGAACATAAGGGCTAGACTGTTTGCCATTAAAATCGTTTGATTGCAAATCTTAATACAAACAGAACAGTGTTACAATATAGGACTTAGATGTAGTCCTAGGAGTACACTTTTGTTTAATCTGGGTCCTAAGTGCCAATGGAGCGAGTGGTAATGCGTTGACTCCGTTGACGGGCTGACGACGGTTATCGGTTCTCTGAAGGTGTAGATTGCTCTGGGTGCTAGAGCTGGCTGAGAAGAGGAAGACGTTGAGTGTCTGTATCTGCCTCTCTGGTGATATCTGTCTGGATTGTTCGTATATGTCTCTCCGTGTGTGTAGGAAGGAAATGGTCCCTCTATTTATAGCAGGGTAGGTTGACTGCTCATGCGCGCATATGTAGGATGCACCGGTGCGTGGGGACGCCACGTGGAGATTGCTGATGGAGGCGCATGGATGATGCGCCCTACTCGCGGGGTTGAATTTTTCATACTGCTGTTGTGAGCCGGCACGTAGCAGAGGAGAAGATCTTTCTGTTGCTGAAATCTTGGATGAGTTGAGTCAAAGGACACGTGTCGTCGACTCATGGCTCGAAGATCTCGGATTTGGTGGGATGCACCTTGGATTGGGCGCATGATAAGATTTTGGCTCGTGACCTTTAGGAGTCACGAGCCGTTCTGGGCGCATGGCTTTTGAGGCACATGCGAGCGACTTTCCTTCTGTCTTTCGGGATCAGAGATCAGTCTGGGGCGCATGGCTTTTGAGGCGCATGCAAAGCTTCAACTGGAGACTCTTCTTCTGTCTTTAGGGATCAGTGAAGGGTCTGAGGCGCATGGCTTTTGAGGCGCATGCAGGTTTGGGCGCATGGCCGCGGAGGCGCATGCGGGTGGTCGAGTGACCACGTGGCAGTAGCCGTCGAGATAGAGTCATGATGATGCTGACGTTGTGGACGCTTCATTTTCTACAAAAGTTGTCTGCCGTTCAGACTTGGGAAGGCGTGCTGCCAACTCTGTCAGTTCAGCATTTAATGTTGGTGACATTCGATGGACAGCTGAGTGGGCGCGTCGGTTGACGTTCCACTAGGCGTATGGGGACGTATGGGGGCGCATCCCCTGTGATGCACTCGGTACAGGGCACATCTGTTTGATGTTTGAAGAGGTGTGATGCGCTGTCCAGCCGGCGCATCTGACACGTCTTTGATGATGCGGCTGTTTCGCTTCTCGAGTGCTTTTAATAGCCGTTTAGCTGAAGTCGAGACGTCTGGTTCATCCATTTAATGTGAGTTTATTGCACAGAATTTGAAGAGCCATCTACTTGGCGCAAGGGTTTGATCTGCCCGGCCTATAAATAGTGGCATAGAGAGAAGGTTGGCCTCTCATTCTCTCACGTCTTTCCAATATAAACTCGAGTTCTCGGGTGCATTCTGTTGACGAAGTGCTCCCGAGGGTGAAGATGAGACGCCATGTCGTCATTGATGCTCTTGAAGGTGACTGTTACATCCAAAAGACAGAGTCGAGGGCTTCTGAGGCAGGCGGAAGGTGCCTGTTGCATCCAAAGATAGGGATGCTCGGGCCTCGTCTCCGTTGTTCCGGAAGAGCCGTAGATCGGAATGGCGGTGCTAGGCTCTCTCTTCCTTCAAAGTGGGTGTCGCCCACTCTGAAAGCTGCTCCTTTAGCCGTATTTCGATCACGGTCTTCCTTGGCCTTTGGAGGCTCTTTCGAAGCCTCCCCTGGCCACAGATTTGCGGTGCTCTTCTCTTCCTTGGTTCCAGCCAGAGGGTTAAATGCTTTGTGTAATCGAAGCACTTATCAGGTGAGCCTGGCTGGAAGAGCGGCACATAATTGGGCTCCTGCTCGGGCAGGTGAGCCTGGTTGGAAGAGTGGCACATAACTGGGCTGCTGAAGGGATGCACATAACTGAGCTGGATGCACATAACTGAGCTGCTGAAGAGATGGTGGGATGCGCCTGGTTGGAGGCGCATGGTATCTGCTGTGCTTAACTGGCAGTGCATGGTGACTGCTGCGCCTATCTGGAGGTGCATGAGGACTGCTGCGTATCTGAAGGCACATGGTGGCCGCTGGCTGTAGACTTAGGATCTTTTCTTTGTAGAAATTCTCCTTTGTACAACCTTTTCTAGACATGTAATAGACTTTTATATATAAATGATAAGTCCTTCTTCAAATGTCTATTGGCTATTGACTTTGCTGTTTGAGTTCTGGCGCATGTAATGTCTGGCACATGGTCTTGAAATTCCATGCTTCTACAAGACCCCCTTTAAAGTTTTCCAAACTTTTGAATAAGTTTTGGAATACTTTGAATAAGAAGCATGGCGATCAGGGCACATGACTGTTGGGGCGCATGCCTATTCAGCCGCATGCTCTTCTCATTTAATGGATATGATAATACCTCGGTAACCGAAAAGATTAATGATGATCTTTTGGTTTTATCTGCTGTTATCTTCACAAGGCCCGAGGCGACAGCTGAGATCACTCGTCATCGGTTCACGCGTGCGACCACGGCCTATAAATAGGTGAGAGGTGGAGAGAGAGAGTTTTTCTACTCTGTGCCTTTGCCTCCTTTAGAGTTCTTCTGAAAACCCTAATTTCTTTCTTTCTGTTAGAATGGCTCCCAAGACTCCTCGCGGCGGTGCCGGCAAAGGAAAGGGGAAGGAGAAGGAGCCGGTAGAGGCTGTCGTGAGTGACATTCCTCGCCCGCCTGTCAAAGTTCGGCCGGCGGTAGTCGGTGAGCTTTATTGTCTCCTATCGATATGGAAAACTTTTCCGCCGACGTGCATAGGCTCAGGCCTTTATCATGCACTGTGGCTTTAATTGCTGACGCACATGGGTTTTACACCCTGATGATGCGCCGAAGCTTTCGCTGACGCGCATGGGCTCACGCCTTGACGATGCACCGAGGCTCTACCGCTAACACGCATGGGTTTATACCCTGATGATGCGCTGAGGCTCCTTTGCCGACGCACATGGGTGATGGAACCCCACGTTCGGATGAGAGCGGCAAGGATGCATATAGTCTGGCACTGTGGGCACCGGATGTCATCTAAGGTAGTATTGACAGCCTATTTGATGATATGGCTCCGGGATTGCGTGTTTGCAGGTGGATCCGGTGCCGTAGAACGGGTACATCGGAATCTCATTTTGCCTGCTGTGAAGTTGGCTTTTGGACGACCCTTAACTCTTCTCCCCGCGATGGTGTGCAACCTGTTGCGCGGTTTGAGGTCTTTTGCTGATGACGTGATCCATGAAAAAGGTAATAATGATAACTTTCCTCGGGCCGAGTTGCCTTTCCATTATCTTATGGGATGGCTGATTTTGCATCATCCGAACGTGATGAGTCCCGGTCCGGAGGAGGATCATGTTGAAGGGGATGCCTTCATCCGCCGCTTCTACAAGAGGAAGTGGTCATACACCGGCGTCCCCGTTTGCAGGAGAGTCTTGTCCTACCTTCAGGGGTGGGAAATTGTCAAGGTTGGCCCAATTTTCAAAGATTTCGAGGCCGACCAAGATTTAGTTGACTCTGGCGAAGATGCAGTCACTTTGCCGAAATGGAGTTTTCGTTGGTTGCAAAGTATCCGACCTTCTCACCTGGTCTACCGCAACCAGAATAAATGTTATCTGGAGCCATATCTGCCAAGCCGATTTGCTCGTCAATTTGGCTATACTCAGCTGATGTTGCGGAATCCCAGTAGCAGTCTAGGCTTCGTCGAAAGTTTGCTGGACGGAGCCCGGGGCTGGCAGTATTATAACGCTGGATGTACTAGCGTTAGTTTTACCACGCCAGTCCGCAACCCTTGTCATAGTTGCTTTTCAAAATTACTGTATTAATATTTTATTATATTTCCATCTAATTAAATATTTTGCTAAAATTTTTTTGATATAAATAATAATTGATGTAATAATAATAATAATAATATTTTTCATTCTTATCTTTTGATATTTCCTTTTTTTGAAAAAAAAAGAGAGAAAAAAAAAAGGGAGAAAGAAGAAAAGAAAAAAAAAATTATATATATGTAGAGAAAGAGAGGGGGGGGGACAGCCCCTCACCCGCACCCCTCTCTCCCTCTCCCGAAGCTTCTCTCTCTCACTCCCTCTCGGTTCTCTCTCTCTCTCTCCCGAACTCTCTCCCTCTCTCTATAAATCTCTCCCTCTCACTCTCATCTCCCTATCTCTCCATCTCTCTCTCTCCTTCACTCTTCCCTTCTCTTCCCTCCTCTCGCTGCTGCTGTTACCGCTGCCGCTGCCCGCTGCCGCTGCCGCCGCCCGCTGCCGCCGCCCGCCGCCCGCTGCCGCCGCCCGCCGCCCGCTGCCGCCGCCGGCCGCCCCCCGGTCACCACCTCCTCCTCCACTCCCTCTTCACCTCCTTCCCCTCTACTCCAACTTCCCAAGAAGGGAACCCTAGGTAAATTTTCCCCTCTTCTTCCTCAATTCCTATGTTTTAGTTCAATTCCAAACTAAGTTAGGTCACTAACAAAGTAATTTGTGCTTTTGGGTTCCAATTAGGGTTTGTGAAGAAATTTGGATCATTCCCAACCCAAGGCAAGTCCTCATCCTCTTCTTCTTCTCAAGTTCTTCCATTTAGGCTAATGGAAATTTTATTTATCCCTTTATTTTCATACAAAAAAATTCTGAAATTGTAGTTCATAAATAAATTGGTAATACCAGAAAGTTGAAGTATATGGTTAATCTTCCAAAAGAATCTGAAAGTTTATATCATAAGATTTGAAAATGTAATTTAGGAATAATATGTCTGAATTTTTGGTTAGTTACAATTCTGAATTTAATAATATTTAAATTAAGTCATGATATATTAAAACTGTTGCGAACACTAATTTCTAGTAAATATTTAATTTGACATGAACAAAAGTATTAAATGGTATGATATTTCGGACAAGTGAATAATCGAATAGACACAAAGTAGAGAAATTAATTTTGAACACGGACTTTGGACATGCGATTTATGGACATGAACTATTGGACTCTCCATGAACAAAACAAACACAAATGAACATACGGGACTCTCCCATGGTAAGTGGTCATAAGAATTTTGGAACTGAAAAACTGGAACATACGCCGGAAAGGTAAAAAGGACCCTGTTTCTCTCTACTCACTATGTAGTTATTCAACTTTGTGTATATCTATAGTTAGAATTAATTCCCGTCTATTTCTTTTTCTTGCTCCATGCAATTATTATAAAAGGATATCATTTGATTTAAATTCCGTCTTACTATACATATATATACATACATATATATATATATATATATATATATATATATATCTACATCCATATATATGTACATACATATACATATATATATATACATATATATATAAAGATATATGTCTACATACAAATATATGTACATACATATACATATATATATATATACACATATATATATATATATATATACATACATATATGTATACATACATACATATATATATATCTCTTTATACATATATATCTACATATATATATAAATATACATACATATAATACATATACATACCTGTACACATATAGTTATATATAAAGTCTTGCATAGATGGAAGAATTTTGCTCTATGCGACAAATTGCAAAGCTAATAGCAAACCGCAAATTGAATTATTGCTAAAGGAAAGGAAATCAATGCTTGCTCAGGTATAAATCTCCAATTCCTTTTGTACTTTATTTCCTGCGTGATTCCGGTGTTGAGAGTTGCTCCACCGAAGGGGTCGGCGAGCCCAATTATTATTTGCGTGGTTCCGGTGTTGAGAGTTGCTCCACCGAAGGGGTCGGCGAGCCCATATTTTTCTTATCATTTATATATGTTTTCTGTAAATTTTCGGGGCTCCTACATACAAAGGAGACTCTGCCGAAATTTTTGAGAAATTTAGGAGATAGACAAATTTCAGACCTTCGGAAATTTTTTGAAATTTCTGAATTTAGGATGCATCTGGGAGGGGAGAACAACTGAATATCCCTAGATATCCCGTAACATAAATAACAACAAAAAGCTGATCAGCAATTCGTGAATCTCGTGAATCAGTACATCTAGTTGCGACTAGGGTGTACTAGCCCAAGGGAGGCTCGTGAATCAATTTCATCTATTTGACAGTAACATCAATAGATGTCCTTTTAGCCCAAGGGAGGCTCGAAAATTACAACCTGATCCCAGGTTAACGGGATTGTTCACGGGAAATATTTAGAGGATTATTCGGAGTATTGTTCTCAAAACTGCATTTCTTTTTCAAATCTTACTCCAGAAAATAACGCTGTCTATTATAAGTAGGCAGTGTCATTAATTGCTCAAGGGAAGCAATTCCTATTAAAAGCTCAAGGGAAGCTCGGAAATCTTATTATTCATGGAGTAGGACATTGATCTTTATTTAGGTTTTACTAAAGTATATATATATAGTAGTGCAATTTAGTATACCATGTCTCTTCTTTTAAAACTACATCTTCATTATTTTGTTTAACCTTTTACCGTTCTTGGCCGAGGACTTGCTTGTCGTTTCTAAACGATCTAGTTTTGTTCACTAGGTGAAGAAGAAGACGCCTCCGCCGAAGTATCGCCGCACTACAACAAGAAGTAAACTGTCCGGACTACCTACAGTTATAACCAGCGCTATCGTAGTAATCTTGTAAATTACTTTTGTAATCGTCTGTAATAGTATTGTTGGAAAAGTTTCCTGTAATATAGCTACACTATATTTTTTTATACCATGCAAATTTCCTGTATTTTCCATTCTTGCTGAGGATTACAGGCGACAATCGCGGTTTCGGCGCGTAGCCTGGAGATGTGTTATGGCGTCACCGTTTCAAATATGGGAAGCGGGACGTGACACGTCTTTTAGTGGTGGCCCATGCAGGTCAGCAAGAATGGAAAATCTTGGATGAACCGTAGGTTCAGATAAGACGTAGGTTCTAGACTTAGACGGAGAACTTTGATTTCCGTATTGGATCCCAAGGTTAAAGGACCTAAAATAGGTTGCAGGTTTTACAAAACTGACAGCTTAAGGATGAGGAACCTACCAATCTTCTAGGGAAACCTATGCAGGATAAGACATGACGGTAGGTCAAGATTTTTGGAATCCTATGGGCTAAGGCACAGACTTTAAGGAATGTCTTAAGGAATCTTAGAACAGAGAATACCAATTTGATTGATGTATGTTAACTATATTCTTGGTATGCTTAGCTAGATAAAACTCCTATAGCAAGTATGAACCATTAAGTATCCTTACTTGGTTATGGGTAGCACAAGGGCAGACATGACCTTCTAGGCCAGATTAGTATGTATTTAAGGATTTGACTAGCACTCTTATTTGAGCTATTAAGGACCTAGAAATTCCTTGAGGATCTTGGGCTGAGTATGGGTATCACTAGTAAACCAGGAATTCAAATATTTTGAATAGTGAGGGATAAGAATATATATATATGTATCTCCTTAATGAATATTGGATAAGTTAGTACTAGCAATAGCTTATCTAAGTAATTGTATAATGATTGTTGTACGTAGTGCTATGTAAATAATTGGTTAAGAATTTAGTTTCTTATTCCTTAACCTCTTAAACTTATCACTGTTTGAGTCTCTAACCGTTCTCCTTCATCTGTTGAATTCTCTATTATTCACCTATCTCTCCCATTCGACTATTTTCTGCGTTATCCCCAATATTATTTGAAAATTTAGATCATATCCTCAACCTTTTCATTCAATCCTATCTTTCCATAGCATTCCTAATTTCAGTAATTGTCCCTTCTCTAATATACATGCTCATTTACTCATTTGATTCTATTCTATGAGGTAATGCTTTGACCAGGATATTGTGGATGGATTTATACGAATGAATACTTGTCGTGCCTTGAGTCGAATGTTCTTTTGTTATCATGGAAAGAGAAGTTGTGCAGCCACCTATGTTGGCGAGGTACAACATTATCGAATACATAAATTCACAAGATTTTGAGCCCGAGATAATGATTCTGTGTTTGATTTCAAGGAGTTTGACATTTAGATTCTGATTTCATATTTCTTATTTTGAATTTTGAAACCATTAATTTGAAAATTTGAGATGAGACTTCTATTTCCCTAATAACAAAATCTTTGAGATCATTTCTGAGTTTTAATATTTTGTATAAGTGATATTGATGATATTGCAACTTGAATTGAATTTCTATTTGAATTTGATTTCGAATTAATTGGATTTTTTCCTGACATGTATGGTTACTTCACAGTCATATTCCCTAATCATTTTATGGATATCATTGGCGTAGTAGCAAAAGCTGCAGCCATGAATCCTGATAGTGAAACGGTATCTTGATTGCAGCCATACGCGCGATGGCGAGGCACTAGATTACTATATCACGTCAGAAAATGAGAATAAGAAATATGATTTTGAATTCAAGGATCATACATGGTTATGGTTTGAAACAACATGGTATCTGACCAATTCTATTTGGTTTTATGAAATTTCAAAAATCTTGGTGATTTCTATTATTTTAGGATTGTTCTTATTTCCGTGAAGTTTTGATAACTATATTTCAAAATATTTTGTTTACCTAATTACTACTCTAATTCTGTAAGGTGGGTAGAACATTTTGCTTCTCTTTATAATTGTTTTGAAAAACTTATCCTTAAATTTAAATTTCGAGGACGAAATTTTTGTAAGGTGGGTAGAGTGTCATAGTTGCTTTTCAAAATTACTGTATTAATATTTTATTATATTTCCATCTAATTAAATATTTTGCTAAATTTTTTTTGATATAAATAATAATTGATGTAATAATAATAATAATAATATTTTTCATTCTTATCTTTTGATATTTCCTTTTTTTTGAAAAAAAAAAGAGAGAAAAAAAAAGGGAGAAAGAAGAAAAGAAAAAAAAAAAAAAAAATTTATATATATGTAGAGAAAGAGAGGGGGGGGGGGACAGCCCCTCACCCGCACCCCTCTCTCCCTCTCCCGAAGCTTCTCTCTCTCACTCCCTCTCGGTTCTCTCTCTCTCTCCCGAACTCTCTCCCTCTCTCTATAAATCTCTCCCTCTCACTCTCATCTCCCTATCTCTCCATCTCTCTCTCTCCTTCACTCTTCCCTTCTCTTCCCTCCTCTCGCTGCTGCTGTTACCGCTGCCGCTGCCCGCTGCCGCTGCCGCCGCCCGCTGCCGCCGCCCGCCGCCCGCTGCCGCCGCCGGCCGCCCCCCGGTCACCACCTCCTCCTCCACTCCCTCTTCACCTCCTTCCCCTCTACTCCAACTTCCCAAGAAGGGAACCCTAGGTAAATTTTCCCCTCTTCTTCCTCAATTCCTATGTTTTAGTTCAATTCCAAACTAAGTTAGGTCACTAACAAAGTAATTTGTGCTTTTGGGTTCCAATTAGGGTTTGTGAAGAAATTTGGATCATTCCCAACCCAAGGCAAGTCCTCATCCTCTTCTTCTTCTCAAGTTCTTCCATTTAGGCTAATGGAAATTTTATTTATCCCTTTATTTTCATACTAAAAAATTCTGAAATTGTAGTTCATAAATAAATTGGTAATACCAGAAAGTTGAAGTATATGGTTAATCTTCCAAAAGAATCTGAAAGTTTATATCATAAGATTTGAAAATGTAATTTAGGAATAATATGTCTGAATTTTTGGTTAGTTACAATTCTGAATTTAATAATATTTAAATTAAGTCATGATATATTAAAACTGTTGCGAACACTAATTTCTAGTAAATATTTAATTTGACATGAACAAAAGTATTAAATGGTATGATATTTCGGACAAGTGAATAATCGAATAGACACAAAGTAGAGAAATTAATTTTGAACACGGACTTTGGACATGCGATTTATGGACATGAACTATTGGACTCTCCATGAACAAAACAAACACAAATGAACATACGGGACTCTCCCATGGTAAGTGGTCATAAGAATTTTGGAACTGAAAAACTGGAACATACGCCGGAAAGGTAAAAAGGACCTTGTTTCTCTCTACTCACTATGTAGTTATTCAACTTTGTGTATATCTATAGTTAGAATTAATTCCCGTCTATTTCTTTTTCTTGCTCCATGCAATTATTATAAAAGGATATCATTTGATTTAAATTCCGTCTTACTATACATATATATACATACATATATATATATATATCTACATCCATATATATGTACATACATATACATATATATATACATATATATATATAAAAAAAAAAAAAAAAAAAAAATATATGTCTACATACAAATATATGTACATACATATACATATATATATATATACACATATATATATATATATATATATATATATATACATAAAAAAAAAAAAAAAAAAATATATATATATATATATATATATATACATACATATATGTATACATACATACATATATATATATATATATCTCTTTATACATATATATATCTACATATATATATAAATATACATACATATAATACATATACATACCTGTACACATATAGTTATATATAAAGTCTTGCATAGATGGAAGAATTTTGCTCTATGTGACAAATTGCAAAGCTAATAGCAAACCGCAAATTGAATTATTGCTAAAGGAAAGGAAATCAATGCTTGCTCAGGTATAAATCTCCAATTCCTTTTGTACTTTATTTCCTGCGTGATTCCGGTGTTGAGAGTTGCTCCACCGAAGGGGTCGGCGAGCCCAATTATTATTTGCGTGGTTCCGGTGTTGAGAGTTGCTCCACCGAAGGGGTCGGCGAGCCCATATTTTTCTTATCATTTATATATGTTTTCTGTAAATTTTCGGGGCTCCTACATACAAAGGAGACTCTGCCGAAATTTTTGAGAAATTTAGGAGATAGACAAATTTCAGACCTTCGGAAATTTTTTGAAATTTCTGAATTTAGGATGCATCTGGGAGGGGAGAACAACTGAATATCCCTAGATATCCCGTAACATAAATAACAACAAAAAGCTGATCAGCAATTCGTGAATCTCGTGAATCAGTACATCTAGTTGCGACTAGGGTGTACTAGCCCAAGGGAGGCTCGTGAATCAATTTCATCTATTTGACAGTAACATCAATAGATGTCCTTTTAGCCCAAGGGAGGCTCGGAAATTACAACCTGATCCCAGGTTAACGGGATTGTTCACGGGAAATATTTAGAGGATTATTCGGAGTATTGTTCTCAAAACTGCATTTCTTTTTCAAATCTTACTCCAGAAAATAACGCTGTCTATTATAAGTAGGCAGTGTCATTAATTGCTCAAGGGAAGCAATTCCTATTAAAAGCTCAAGGGAAGCTCGGAAATCTTATTATTCATGGAGTAGGACATTGATCTTTATTTAGGTTTTACTAAAGTATATATATATAGTAGTGTAATTTAGTATACCATGTCTCTTCTTTTAAAACTACATCTTCATTATTTTGTTTAACCTTTTACCGTTCTTGGCCGAGGACTTGCTTGTCGTTTCTAAACGACCTAGTTTTGTTCACTAGGTGAAGAAGAAGACGCCTCCGCCGAAGTATCGCCGCACTACAACAAGAAGTAAACTGTCCGGACTACCTACAGTTATAACCAGCGCTATCGTAGTAATCTTGTAAATTACTTTTGTAATCGTCTGTAATAGTATTGTTGGAAAAGTTTCCTGTAATATAGCTACACTATATTTTTTTATACCATGCAAATTTCCTGTATTTTCCATTCTTGCTGAGGATTACAGGCGACAATCGCGGTTTCGGCGCGTAGCCTGGAGATGTGTTATGGCGTCACCGTTTCAAATATGGGAAGCGGGACGTGACAACCCTCGACCGCAGATCCTATATCCGGCCGCCAAGCTGTATTGCATTATGAACGCTGCGTCTCCTGGTTATGACAGAGAGACTAGTTTCATCATTGGAACTCAGCTGGAGGCCACGGCGAATATGTTAAGGGTAGCCCGATCATATCGTTCACCAGATTTGGCAGAATATTGGGTTGCTGCTGCAATGCCAGTGAGAGATCCATCTGTTGGGAAGAGGCGGGCTGACACAGAAGCTGGTTCTTCTGTACTGAAGAGGTCGAGAAAGACGTCGACTGCAAAGGTTACGGAAGTGCCACTCGTAGCGCCAACGGGATCAGCTCCTGCTGAGGTAAGGAGTGCTTCATAATTCTAATTTATTTTGTCATTGAGGTGACTTATGCTTTTTCTTCTTGCAGTCGAAGAAGAAGTCCCGTGTTTCAAAACCGGGTGCCAATAAGCCGAAAGAGGTGGCAGGCTCTTCTGATGAGCGTATCCCACCGTTGATAATGTCTCCCGTGGATGAGGATCCCGAAGACGTGCCTGCGGAGGTTTTAGTATCTCCTGTCTTTGAGGTTGCAACAACTTCCGGGAAGGTAGAGTCTACCGTAGAGTCCTTGGACGTTGAGGGTCCTACGGACTCGAGGCATCCTGATGATTAGGTGGATTGGAGTTCGTCGCCTTCGGATGACGTTGATCCAGGGCTGCAAGAGTCTGTTGCGGGGGCAACAGATATAGTTGAGACAGAGGAGAGGGTTGATTCCCCTCCTTATTATGATGAGGGGAGGTTGGCTGAATCATTGCCGAGTCCTACCCCGGCTTCAACCGTGGAAGTTGAGGCGGCTACCGATCAGGAGGTAGCGACAGATTCTGTCCCTGTGGAGGGACTCGATGACGAGACCCGTCTGCCGGTCACAACCGCTGAGGCGGGTCAAGAGACAAGTGATAATCTTCCTATTCTGTCGAAGGAGGTACCAGCTGTTGATATGACGTTGGGGGTAGAAGAGGTGGCCGTTGACGTCGGTGGTTCCTCCGGGCTTGAAAAGGGCGAGGGTGTGGAACCCTCCGTTGCCCCTCCTACTTGGGGTACTATCTCGACGCTGTACGGGCTTCCTCTGTTCCTTCGGCTCCTCGGGCTAGCAGTCCAGCCCCCGTTGATGAAGAGCCCATTGATACCGAGGTTCAAGCCTCGCAGGTTGAGGTTGGCGGATCTTCTTCCGGTCCGCAAACTGTAGTAGCTCCTCCAACTCCTGCCATGACGCCGCAGGTCTTGGCGGATGCAGACGAATATATAAAATTCCTCGTCGAGGGGGTGTACAAAATGCTGCAGAAGGGTATATCTGCTGTGATGGATGCCAACGGGAGCTTTGCGACGGCAAGAGCTCTGGCAACACCCTGTATCGAGCTGATCCGCATTCACCAAGGCTACGACCATATGGCCGAAATTCTGGAGGCTTCGGTGATCGAGCTGGACGAGCGGCTCGCGGAACTTCAGTGCATCCAGCGAAACAACCTCTCCGTCCTGATAGATACGGAGAAGGGGAAGCTGATTGTCGAGATCGAGTCTTCATACCAGGCCACTGTGGGCCTTTGGGAGCGCGAGGTGGCTGAGACTGAGGCTGCGGTAGAGCAGTTGTCTCAGTCTATGAAGACGACGGCAGAAACTCGAGCTGCATTGGATGCTGATATCGTGGAGATCGACACCCAGATGCGTCGCCTTGAGGACCAACGGGCCCGACTCCAGTTAGATGCCGAGCGTGTCCGGACTGAACACGCAGCATTCAAGAAGGAAGAAGCGACTTTTACTCAGCGGACTCTTGCCTTGGCGCAGCAGCGACAACAGCTTGATGAGAAGCATGAGAGCGACACTTCCACTGGGGCTGTTGAATTGATGCATCAAGATGCTGAGCGACGAGTCCTGGCGACTGTGGAGGCCCGTACAGCCGACCTAAGACTTCGAGTCAGGGAGCTCTCAGCCCACCCTGGAGAGGTTCAGGAACTGTAGCTTTTCCTTTTTTTTATGTTCTTTTGCAACCCTTTGCCGAGGGATAGTGTAGTTTTTGTACTCTCTTTCAGAAAAATAAAGAAGTACGCAACTTTCTGTGATGTGTTCATTTTTGTTATTATGAACTTGATGATTTGGGTGGACCTATTATCTTTTGCGCACCTTGGTTTTTAGGCACAGATAATAAGTTTGAAGGAACCAACATGTTTGCTCAGAGGTGATGTGGACATGGCAATCATTGGGTTCAAATGATAGAATCATCCTACTCAGAGGTGTGATGGACGTGGTAGGAATGATCCTGGGGGATACGCTGAACAACTCAGAGGTGATGTGGACGTGGAAGTTCTGCGATCAATGTACGACAACGCAGGGGTTGTTTGTACGAGATGTTTACTCAGAGGTAATGTGGACGTGGTAAACATGAAGGGTAGCGTCGGCTTACGTAGTGTAAGATTCCGCTTTGTAGGGTGTAGAGGAACAACTCAGAGGTAATGTGGACGTGGTTGTCTTTCTACTGAAGGAAGCCACGAAACAGCTGGGTTCCAGAAGCGGATGAGTTTGTGGAAGGAGATTGTTTGTGAATCCCGATGATTGGGCCCACAGATCCCCTTGGGGAAGTACATGTCTGAAGGATGTCAAGAATAGTACTTCTTTAGGAATTTGCCGTTGATGGGCATCATAAACAAGTCTCCATTGGGTTTGGCGAGGCGGTAAGCACCGTTTGAGTATACCGTCTCTATGATGAAAGGTCCTTCCCACTGGGGCTCGAACTTTCCTGGTGTCTTGTGAGTTAACACCATCGGCCTCCTGACTGCCAGAACCAGGTCGCCAACTTGGAAAGTCCTCTGTTTGACCTTCTTGTTGAAAGCCTGTGATATACGGGCTTGGTAGAGTTCCATGCGTTGTTGAGCTAGGAGATGCTTCTCATCGAGTGCCTCCAGTTCCCGCAGACGACGACGTTGATTGTCCTTTTCTGTGAGTTTGTTTGTTATTGCTACGCGGAGTGAGGGTATCTGGATCTCGAGAGGCAGTACCTCTTCGCTCCCGTAGACCAGAGAGAATAGTGTGTTGCCTGTCGGGGTCCGTACCATTGTGCGGTAGGCCCAAAGGCATTCGCCAAGCTTTTTATCCCAGTCGTATTTATTGGATGATACGACCTTTTTGAGTAGCCTGACGATGGTTTTGTTGAACGCCTCTGCTAACCCGTTTGCTGCCGGATTATAGGCGGTGGATGCCACATTTTGAATGCGATTCTTGTCACAGAACCTGCTAAAAATGTGGCTGATAAACTGAGGACCGTTGTCATGAATGATCCGTCGGGGTACTCCGAAATGGTAAATGACATAGTGTTTGATAAAGCTGACCACCCTGGAGATTTTTACTTCCGCCAGTGGGACTGCTTCTGCCCATTTGGAGAAGTAATCGGTGATGGACAGGATGAAGCGGTGTCCTCTTGATGAAGGAGGGGTGATAGGTCCCACAATATCCATGCCCCAGGCTTCGAAGGGCCAGGAGGCGACTGTAGGATGTAGTGGTTCGGACGGTGTATGTATGAAGTCTGCATGGAGTTGGCATGCGTGACACTTCTTAGCATATTCAATAGCATCGGCGGCCATGGTTGGCCAGTAGTCGCCCATACGTCGCAGTCGATCCTGCAACTTAGGGCCGGGTTGATGAGCTCCACAAGTTCCGTCATGAGCTTCTTGAAGAGCTTCGGCTGCTTCTTCGTTGGACAGGCATCGAAGGAGGAGTCCATCGAAGGAGCGTCGGTACAGCATTTTAGTAGCTGTATCGTAGTAGAATCGAAGAGAGCGTCTCCTGACTGAGACGGCTTCCTTCGGGTCCTCTGGAAGGATTCCATAGACAGCAAAGTCGATGAACGGGAACCTCCAGTCTCGAACATTAACACCAGTGTTCGTTGGCATGGCGTGAGCCACTCGTAAGCACAGGTTGTTTCTAGGACAAATCAAGTCTCGGCCTGTTACCGTGACATAGTGTTGAGTCCCAAAGGGCGCTGCCAATGAGGCTGCGAGGCCAGCCAGAGCGTCAGCCTCCAAGTTTTGTAGACGAGGTACGTGTTCGATGAAGAACCCGATGAAGATTGAAATAATGTTCAATGCAGCTTCATGGTAAGGGATCAGATCTTCATGGCGAACCTCGTACTGCCCTCGAATCTGGTTCACGACGAGTTTTGAGTCACCGTAGGCTTCCAGATGGTCCACCCCCAGCTGTTGTGCGAGTTGGAGTCCCATGACGAGTGCGTTGTACTCGACAACATTATTGGAGCACGGCTTCGAAAGGGAGTAAGCACGCTGGATGACCAGCTGATCAGGGGAGACTAAGACTACCCCCACTCCTGCGATGATTTGGCCTTTGGGGCCTGTTCTCGAAGCGCCATCGAAAAACATCCGCCAAATGGAGCTTCCTTCGGTGACGTTGGATTCTTGGACCTCATCCGGGATATCTTCATAGAGCTTTGAGGATTCTGGGATGGGGTGTGCAGCTAAAAAGTCAGCCAGAGCTTGACCTTTAACAGCTTTTTGCAGGACAAACACCATATTATATGGTGTTAGCAAAATCGCCCATGTAGCTAGCCGGGAGTTCAACGATTCTGGCTTCGTCATGAGGACTCTGAGTGGATTGACTCGGGAAATAACATGAATTGTCTGGCCTGAGATATAATGACGGGTCTTCTGGATGGCAAACACCAAAGCCAAGCACTCCGTTTCGACGGGGTTGTACCGGTGTTCGGCCCCGATGAGCGTTCGACTGAGGTAGTAGATTGCTTGCTCATAGCCTGTATCGCTGTTTTGAGCCAGCAAAGCGCCAAATGAATGATCCATAGCACGGACGTAGAGGAGAAATGGTTTGCCGGCGACAGGTGCCACCAGGACTGGTAGGCTCGTCAAGTAGGCTTTGATGTCGTCGAAAGCCTTTTGGCACTCCTCTGTCCAGACATAAGAAACTCCCTTTTTCATAAGCTGAGTAAAGGGTTGACATTTACCGGAGAGGTTTGCTATGAACCTCCGGATGTATGCCAGACGTCCCTGTAAGCCCCGAAGTTCTTGAAGATTATTCGGAGGGTCCATGTTGAGGATGGCTTTGGTCTTCTCGGGATCAACATGAATGCCTTTCGCCGTGATGACAAAGCCCAAGAATTTACCGCTAGAAACCCCCAGAAAGGATTTAGCGGGGTTCATTTTGAGTTGATGTGCCCGCATGAGATCGAAGACTGTCTTCAGATCCTGTAGATGATCTCCTTTGAGGCGGCTCTTGACTGCGATGTCGTCAATATAGCATTCGACTGTCTTGCAAAGATATTGACGAAAGATGGTGCTCATAGCTCGTTGGTCAGCATCCACCACATAACAAGTCACCTCAGTTTTGAGGTTGCCGATGTGACACTTCAGTCGGATTTTGCCCAGTGGCTCGCTTTTGCTAGCGTTGAAGCCACTGATGGTTGTGTTGGAGGGCGCCAGCCGGTACATTGGGATCCCCAGTTTTGATAGCAGCGCCTTCGGGATAATGCTGAGGAAAGACCCCGAATCGATCTGAATTCGGCTCACCTTGACTGAACCGATGTACCCTGTGTAATACAGCGGTCGGTTATGTCGGTGGTGCTTGAGCAGCATGTCTTGTTGGGTGAAAGTTATGTTTGGGATAACTTCATCCGCACAATGACAGTGCACACAAGTAGTTGGAAGGTCTTCAGGCTGCTTGACCTGACTGAGAAAGGATTCAGCGTCCTTCAGAGCTTCGCAGAGAGCTTCTCGGGAGTCTTTGGAAAGACGCAGGAGCTCAAACAAAGACAAGCGCGCAGGAGTACTGGCCAGTTGTGCCAGAACGTCAAAGTTGTGGGGCTTGGCTAGCCCCGAAGCATTCTCCTTCCGTAGAGGTCTGTCGAAACGAGCCTCCACCTGCTTCTGCTTATTGGCTGCTGAGGGTTTAGACGGGCCCTCCTCAGGGATTGTGCCAGGAGGTACCACCTCGGCGGCAGCTTCGCCGGGCTGAGCGTTCTGTTGTGCACGCATCTGCACTGGAAGTGCCTCTTCTGTTGAAGAAGAGACCGTACGGCAAGACTTGATCTTCCTGCCTTTTGATTTGGAGGTAGAGCGTACCTCCGGTTGAGTCACCTCGGAGACGAGGTCGGGGTGAACCCAGAGGACCTCTCCTCGAGATGTGGTGAGTGGGATGAGTCCACTCATATTGTCACGGGTAGGTGGCAAGTTCACCACCTCCATTGTCGCCTTAGGGATGGGGACGACGCCATCTTGTGTGGTGGTCGACGGTAAGGTACCGAACTGAAGTGACACCACATTGGCTGACACCGTCTTCTCTTCATAGTCGACGGAGATTACATCGGCATAGATCATGCACTGGATGTAATTCTTGAGGACGTAGCAGTCCTTGGTCGGATGTCCGACAAACCGATGGTAGTGACAGTACCTCGGGTTGTCCACTTTCCCAACTTCATCGGGCCGCTTCGGGTCCGGGAGCTTGATCTTGTCACCCTGCTTCAGTATTTCGAAGAGTTGCAGGGTGTCTTCGTCATTGAATGAATACACCTCCTTAGGTCTCGGTGCCAGTGGAGGCTTCTGAGTAGGCACAGATACGTCCTTCGAGGCATTAACAGTCAATGCCTGTTTCCCCTTTGCTTCTCGCCCGGAGTTGTTGGCTGCTGACCTTTTTCCCTTATCATCAAAGGCGGGGAAGCTGATACCCAGAAGACGTGCATTGGCCGCCATCTTTTCTGCGGCTTCAGCTTCGATGATCAGGGAGCTCCAGTCGGGAGGGGGAGTAGAGTTGAGCCAGAGCTTCACTGCGGGCAGCATATTCATGCTGCAAGAGGAGAGGAGCGCATGTTCTGGCATGCCTGGAGGTAGCCTGAAGCAGGCTTGTCGGAAGCGTTCGATGAACACCCGAACCGTTTCTTTTTCCTTCTGGCGTATCTCTATGAGAGATGCCATCGTCATGTCCTTTCCGCCGTCGTAGAAGTGATCGAGGAAGAGGCGCATCAAGTCGTCGAAGGACGATATAGAATTGTCGGGGAGGCTGCAGTACCAGTCATACGCCACCCTTTTTAGGGCCCCAACAAAGATGCTGGTGAGGAGCGCGTCCTCCTTTGGAAGATGCCCCGTTTATGACTGGAAGTATGTCAGGTATTGACGCGGAGAGTCCTTCCCATCGTATGGTGTGAGTGTTTGTGGTTTATATTTTGGAGGATAAACCACTTTGTTCCACTCGAGGGGATAAGGCTGGGGAATGCCCATCTTCTGGCGCTCCTTTTGCCTGTTTTTGGACTCGAAGCGCTCCCGCAGGTCCTTGATCATTTCGACCACATCCTCCGTGGAGCTAGGAGTCGGAGAAAGTGGCACTATCTGGAGTGGAGCATTTGAGGGTTCCGACGTCCGAGGTGCTTCTGTGTCGGAAGGTGCCCGTTGAAGAGGTACACTCGACTCCCCATTAACTCCTGGGTCGGGACCGGTTGAAGGTGTTCTGGTCAAGGCCGACCGAATATCAAACACTGCTTGAGTCAGTGCTTGCATAGAGGCGGAGAGGGTTTTGAGTCCTCCCTCTAATGAGTCTATGCGCTGAACAATGTCCTGCGGTGGCGCATCAGACTCGGCATCATCCCCAGCCATGTATACTGTCCTGACACGGCCAGGAGTGGATGGATTGGTTGAGGCTTCGCTCTCGGCCTCACTTTCATGTGGGGGAGTCACCTCTCCTTGGCCACCCCCAGCCACATTCTGGAGGTCATTCTCGACGGGCGCATCTGTCAGGGCCTGATTGTCCTCAGCTCCGTCTTGAAGGGCCTCTTCGTCTCTATCCCCAGCTGTGTCCTGGGGGACATCCTCGTTTCGAGGTGCTTCTGGGAGGCTGACTTCGCCTCGAGGATGAAGATCCGCCGCAGCCGTGCTTTGGACATCTTCGTCTTCGGAAGGAAGCTCAACAAGGGTCTGACTACCCCCAGCTTCCTCCAAGAACTTTTTCTTCGACCGAGTGCCTTCGAACACCCCAGAGGTCGAGCCTGCTGCTTTGGTTCTCCTTGATTGGCTTTTGGACGAGGAATTGCCGGTCGCCTTCCGGAGAGATAAGGAGTTGGAGACCACATTGCATGAAGCAACTCTTGGCTCCTCTTCTATTGACACCTTCTTCCCAAGGCGATGTCGGAGGGGTGTCGATGACTGCAGTCGCTGGAAGACTGACTGCCTTGGTGGTACTGTCGTCTTGCCACAGCAGTTGATAGTGACCACCGCACAAGTATGCCCCGTGGGAGGCTCATCGTGCTTGTTGGTCGACTCTCCTGACCGGCGCTTGTGAGTGATCACATTACGCAGGTCGTTGGAGGAGAGTGCTACCTTCACACCCCCTTCAAGCGCATGGCAAGGCCAAACGCCGGAGCGGACAGGTAAGTGCTGCGCCCCGTGATCTAATACCAAGCAGGCATCATGATCAGTAGTGGGGGAACAACAACATTTGAAGTGACTTGAACGGACCTCAAACGCACAACTAGAGGAGGAGCGGGAGTTCAAGACCACTGAATTTGCCGCACTCGACTTGGTTATGCACGCAGTAGATGCGCCCAAGTGAGATGAGGACTTTGAAGATCAACTCGTCTTTGGTACCGAAGCACCTGAGTCGACCTTGTACAGCTTGCCATCGGCAGCGCGCGTGACTGTGAGCACGTGTCTCTGGCCTGCTGCTGGCATAGCACGCTTGTGGCGCATGGCCCGTGCCGTCTTGGATTTCTTTGTACTAGCCCGCTGGGGCGCATAGTACTCAGCATCCAAATTCTCCTCGCCATTACAGCGAGTGAGTCTGTCAAAGACAGAGACTTTTTGTGGCGCATCAGAGGTGATGCGCGGGGCTTTGGCTGCGCCCCTGCTCTGTCGACGCATCTTCCTCGCCTGAGAGAGAGATGGCTGGGGAACGTGGTCAGCCGCACGTTTCCCCGAGAGATGCGCTGCATCAGCGGGCGTACCTTGGTTGCTGAGAACGTCAGCAGGAAGGGAGGGCTGGATTGGCGCATCCCCTTCAGTGGTGGTGCCCGAGGCGTCGACCTTGCGCACCCAGACACGGCGGGTCTTCTTCGGCTTCGGCAGCCGCTTCGAAGGACTCGTGCTTCCTTCAGAAATGAACTCCTCGTACGCCTGTTGATTGAGGCGCACAACCAGCGTCTTGTGGGAGGAGCCCACCTTCACGTCGTCAGCCTGTGACATGACTTTCTCGGAAGAGGAAAAAGAAGTCCCCAGCAGAGTCGCCAGCTTGTTTGCCATTAAAATCGTTTGATTGCAAATCTTAATACAAACAGAACAGTGTTACAATATAGGACTTAGATGTAGTCCTAGGAGTACACTTTTGTTTAATCTGGGTCCTAAGTGCCAATGGAGCGAGTAGTAATGCGTTGACTCCGTTGACGGGCTGACGACGGTTATCGGTTCTCTGAAGGTGTAGATTGCTCTGGGTACTGGAGCTGGCTGAGAGGAGGAAGACATTGAGTGTCTGTATCTGCCTCTCTGGTGATATCTGTCTGGATTGTTCGTATATGTCTCTCCGTGTGTGTAGGAAGGAAATGGTCCCTCCATTTATAGCAGGACAGGTTGACTGCTCATGCACGCATATGTAGGATGCGCCGGTGCGTGGAGACGCCACGTGGAGATTGCTGATGGAGGCGCATGGATGATGCGCCCTACTCGCGGGGTTGAATTCTTCATACTGCTGTTGTGAGCCGGCACGTAGCAGAGGAGAAGATCTTTCTGTTGCTGAAATCTTGGATGAGTTGAGTCAAAGGACACGTGTCGTCGACTCATGGCTCGGAGATCTCGAATTTGGTGGGGGGATGATTTGGTGGGATGCGCCTTGGATTGGGCGCATGATGAGATTTTGGCTCATAACCTTTAGGAGTCACGAGCCGTTCTGGGCGCATGGCTTTTGAGGCGCATGCCAGCGACTTTCCTTCTGTCTTTCGGGATCAGAGATCAGTCTGGGGCGCATGGCTTTTGAGGCACATGCAAATCTTCAACTGGAGACTCTTCTTCTGTCTTTAGGGATCAGTGAAGGGTCTGAGATGCATGGCTTTTGAGGCACATGCAGGTTTGGGCGCATGGCCGCGGAGGCGCATGCAGGTGGTCGAGTGGCCACGTGGCAGTAGCAGTCGGGATAGAGTCATGATGATGCTGACGTTGTAGACGCTTCGTTTTCTGCAAAAGCTGTCAGCCGTTCAGACTTGGGAAGGCGTGCTGCCAACTCTGTCAGTTCAGCATTTAATATTGGTGACATTCGATGGACAGCTGAGTGGGCGCGTCGATTGACGTTCCACTAGGCGTATGGGGACGTATGGGAGCACATCCCCTGTGATGCGCTCGGTACAGGGCGCATCTGTTTGATGTTTGAAGAGGTGTGATGCGCTCCAGCCGGCGCATCCGACACGTCTTTGATGATGCGGCTGTTTCGTTTCTCGAGTGCTTTTAATAGCCGTTTGGCTGAAGTCGAGGCGTCTGGTTCATCCATTTAGTGTAAGTTCATTGCACGGAATTCAGAGAGCCATCCACTTGGCGCATAGGTTTGATCCGCCCGGCCTATAAATAGTGGCATGGAGAGAAGGTTGGCCTCTCATTCCCTCACGTCTTTCCAATATGAACTCGGGTTCTCGGGTGCATTCTGTTGACGAAGTGCTCCCGAGGGTGAAGATGTGACGCCATGTCGTCATTGATGCTCTTGAAGGTGACTGTTACATCCAAAAGACGGAGTCGAGGGCTTCTGAGGCAGGCAGAAGGTGCCTGTTGCATCCAAAGATAGGGATGCTCGGGCCTCGTCTCCGTTGTTCCGGAAGAGCCGTAGATCGGAATGGCGGTGCTAGGCTCTCTCTTCCTTCAAAGTGGGTGTCGCCCACTCTGAAAGCTGCTCCTTTAGCCGTATTTCGATCACGGTCTTCCTTGGCCTTTGGAGGCTCTTTCGAAGCCTCCCCTGGCCACAGATTTGCGGTGCTCTTCTCTTCCTTGGTTCCAGCCAGAGGATTAAATGCTTTGTGTAATCGAAGCACTTATCAGGTGAGCCTGGCTGGAAGAGCGGCACATAACTGGGCTCCTGCTCGGCCAGGTGAGCCTGGTTGGAAGAGTGGCACATAACTGGGCTGCTGAAGGGATGCACATAACTGAGCTGGATGCACATAACTGAGCTGCTGAAGAGATGGTAGGATGTGCCTGGTTGGAGGCGCATGGTATCTGCTGCGCTTAACTGGCAGCGCATGGTGACTGCTGCGCCTATCTGGAGGCGCATGGGGACTGCTGCGCCTATCTGAAGGCGCATGGTGGCCGCTGGCTGTAGACTTAGGATCTTTTCTTTATAGAAATTCTCCTTTGTACAACCTTTTCTAGACATGTAATAGACTTTTATATATAAATGACAAGTCCTTCTTCAAATGTCTATTGGCTATTGACTTTGCTGTTTGAGTTCTGGCGCATGTAATGTCTGGCGCATGGTCTTGAAATTCCATGCTTCTACATAGACATTCTTTTTCGACTGGTGAATATCGAGGTTCAGCTCCGGTCATGGTACGACTGAGATAGTAAATGGCTTGTTCATGACCATTTTTATTCTTTTGAGCGAGCAGTGCACCCAATGAATGACTCGTTGCTCGGGTATATAGGAGGAACGGTATTCCTGAGATAGGAGGTACCAATACTGGAGGGCTCATCAGATATTGTTTTATATCATCGAATGCTTTCTGACATTCATCATTCCAGACAAAAGAAACACCTTTCTTCATAAGTTTATTGAATGGTCTGCAGCGTCCTGAAAGATTAGAGATGAATCTCCTGATATAAGCAATCCTTCCTTGAAATCCTCGTAGCTCTTTTAAGGTGCGTGGATGACGCATCTCTTGGATGGCTTTGATCTTCTCGGGATCTACGTGTATACCTTTCGAGGTAACGACGAAGCCGAGAAATTTGCCACTAGAGACGCCTAAGAAGGACTTAGTAGGGTTCATCCTTAATTGATGCCGACGCATTAGATCAAATATAGTTTTCAAATCTTGGATGTGATCCTCTTTTTGTCGACTTTTGACTGCAATATCATCAACGTAGCATTCGACTGTTTTCTGCAAATGTTCACAGAATATAATGCTCATAGCTCGTTGATAGGTTGCTCATGCATTCTTGAGACCGAATGGCATCACTGTATAACAGTATGTACCGATTGGCATTCTGAAGAAAGTGTGTTTCTCGTCATCTGGAAACATTTTAATTTGATTGTATCCAGAATACCCGTCCATGAACGACATCCGTTCAAAACCACAGGTGTTATCGATCATAACATCAGTAATTGGTAGGGGGAACTCGTCTTTAGGACATGCCATATTGAGATCACGATAGTCTATGCATACTCTGATCTTGCCAGTCTTTTTAAGGACAGGAACTATATTAGCCACCCAATCAGGGTGTTGTTCCTCTCTAATAAACCCAGAAGCCATGAGTTTGTTAACTTCGGCTTCAATTGCATCCATAATGTCTGGACGAAATCGTCGCTGTTGTTGCTTGACCGGTTTAGCATTTGGCATGATATTGAGTTTATGAGTTGCTATCTGTGGATCAAGTCCTGGCATATCTTCATAGCTCCAAGCGAAGACATCGATATATTCGCGAATAAGTTTAATCATGTCTTGCTTATCATTTTCTGAAAGACTTTCACTAATGAATATTGGTTTGGGGGATCCCTCTTCACCAACATCTATTTGAATAAGTTTATCTTCAGTTGGAGGTTCTCTTTGCTCGAATCTAAACTCCCATTGATTATCTAGCCTTTGGACCCATTGTTCTGATTCAGGTGAGATTTCAAATTCGTCTTCGTTTTCATCATTTTCTTCAGAACCGTCAACGGAAACCATGTTGGAAGACAAAATGTTACGGTGGAAATCACCAATACTTGTATCAGAATCCCAAGAAGAGGTACTAGAAGAATCGGATCTTTTATCTTCGTCAGATTTAGGATCTTCAGGGATGATATTGATAAAGGAAGTAGGAGCAATATAACCCAATCCACATTTTATCCTTCCATATTTTAGAGAAGGAATCCGAACATGCATTTTTCTTCCTTTTCCATTACTGAGGCCAGTTCTGAAGTCATAGCCCATATTTTTGATAATATCTTTAGATTGCTGGCTGTAACGACGCAACTGTAATCTTCCAGAATCATCATTTCTATCATAATCTTCAAGGTTGATAGGGTTTTTTGGTCCTTTGCAGAAGAATATTAGAATGTCTCCTGGTTTTCTGCTAGGTACTAGAAAGCATGAACCTTGTACTGATTCTAAGGATACTTCTGTATGAAAAGTCTGTACGACTCCTATGGTTATTGTTTTCAAGTCATCTAACAAATACAAATAATTATGAACATGATTACAAACATCAATATACTGCAAAGACGGAGACATTTCATTAACTTCAAAAGTAGTAGTATTTACATCAGAAGGAGGTTGAACCTTAGAAATCTTAGCCAAATCAATGACTAAAGGCGGAGAAGAAGAACAAGAAGGAATTTTGTTTCGATTAAGATCGATCATAAATGGCTCAGAAGAGGTGAGCTCCCTTGAAGCTTGGGATGGAAAAGTAGTTCGCCCACCAACAGGGATTACCAGAGTGTCCTGTTTTGTAAGCGAAGATGCAGGAAATGTAGTACGCCCACTGACAGAGATTACCAGAGTGTCCTATTTTGTAAGTGAAGATGCAGGAAATGTAGTACGCCCACTGACAGGAATGATCAGTGTGTCTTGGGTAGATGATGGAGGTAATGGAGAGATACGTCCACTCACTGGAATAATAAAGGGGGCTTCTCCAGAGGGTTTAGAAGACTGTGGCTGAGTAGTTCGACCTTTAACAGGGATTATCACAGTCTCACTTTGTGGATCTTCTTTTTCCATGGCTTGTACTATTTTTGTATACTCCTCTTTGTACATCCGGGAATCACTGAAATAAGCTTCAATCCCACGGAAAGGATTTAAATCAGCAACTTCCTTTCGTACTCTTCCATCGCTGTCAATGTATTTAAAGCACTGATGAAGAGTAGAAGGCACCACATTATTTTCATGAAAGAAGGGTCTTCCCAGGAGAAGATTATAAGATCCCACGATCTCGATCACATAGAAAGTGACTTTAGATCTGAAATCGCCTATTTGAAGTTTCAGATGAATCTTTCCCAACGGCTCGCTTCGGCTTTGATTGAATCCCAATATAGTAGTAACCGTCTTGGAAAGTTTGTGAAGAGGGATTTTTAATTCATCTAGCAGACTCCTTGGCATTATGCTTAAAGCAGACCCTGGATCAATAATAATACGATCTACCTTCATCGTATCGATATAACCGGTGTAGTAGAGAGGCCGATCATGTCGATTATCCTCCAATAGCATATCATCTTGTGTAAAGGTGATGTTCGGGATGATCTCCAATACACTATTGCAATGTAAGCAAGTAACAGGTTCTTCATCTGGCTTCTTTAATTGTGTGAGACAAGAGTCAGCCTGAAGAAGTGCCTCACTTAATGTCTCCCGAGTCTCTTTAGAAAGACGTAGAAGTTCGAAGAGGGACATTCTAGCTGGAGTATTAGCGAGTTGAGCTAAAATGTCAAAGTTATAAGGCTTCTGAAGTCCAAGGGGAGGAGACTTCTTGATTGGTTTGTCGAAGCGAACTTGTTGTTTGCCTTTCTCAAGTGCTGTGGGCTTGGAAGGAATAGGTACAACCGGTGTAGTTGAAGAAACAGGTACAGTGGATGATTCTTCCTTCCGGGGAACATCAGGAATATCTTTGTCAGCTGGAGGGATATCAGGAGTATCTTCAGGACTCTTGGAATAATCTTTTAGATAATGTTTCCCTGTTCTAGTAGCACCAGCAAGTGCTTCTTCCTTATCTTTCGGTTCTGTGTCGGAAGTAGATCCGAAAGAAGTCATATGACATGACTTAGTTTTTTCGGTCTTCTTAGATTTTAGGGAAGTAGTCTTTTGAAGGGGATGAGATTCAAAATCTGCCACTAGATCAGGATGAATCCAGATGATTTCTCCTGTTTCAATAGTGATTGGTACTAATCCTTCAGACTGTGGAGGAAGAATATTCACGATTTCAAGAGTTGCCTTGGGAATAGGAACAATCCCGCTTTCGAGGAGTTGAGGAGGAAAATCTCCGAATTGTATAGAGACAACGTTGGAGGTGACGGTCTTTTCTTTCGGAGTGAGAGTGACAGCTCCAGATTTGATCATTTCCTGGATTTTTCCTTTCAATACAAAATATGTACGAGCTGTGTGACCCAACATTCTATGGTACGGACAGTATTTAGGATGATCTGTCTTGACAGCTTCATCGGGTTTCTTGATTTCAGGTAATTGTATTTTATTACCTTTAAGTAGACATTCAAAGATACCAAGGACGTCGTCGTCGTCAAAAGAGTATTCTTCTTTGGGGCGAGGTGCTCTTGGTTGTTGATTTGTTGGAGCTGGGGTAGCTTGGGCAGATAATACTTCTTGATTTTTGCTTTGGAGATTGACTTCGAGAGTCTCTTTTCCTTTACGATTGTTAGGTCGCGTACTATTGCTAGTATTTTGATCTGATTCATTGGGATTCATGTGTACCCCCAGACCTTTGAAAGTTTCGGCACTGATTTCGGCAGCTTTGGCACTGACGATGAAGGAAGGCCAATCTTGGAATTGAGTGGATCCTGTCCACATGCTGATGATTGGTAAGAGATTTGACTTGCAAGTGTCGATAGTTACGGCATCGGGAGTTCTAAGAGGCATTTTTAAAGCTTCTCTTCTAAATCTTTCAATGAAACTTTCAGTGCTCTCATTATTTCTCTGTTTGATTCTTATAAGAGCTGACATAGTCATGTCATTAAGCTCTTCATAGAACCGTTCAAGAAATATTTGTTTGAAGCCGGCAAATGAGGTAATACACCCATCAGGGAGACTTCTATACCACTCATAAGCCGTTCCTTTGAGACATCCGACAAACACCCGAGTAAGGAGGACGTCACTTGGTTGTAGCTGGTCAGTCATCACTTCAAAATGATTGATAAACTGACTAGGAGAAGTGGTTCCATCAAAGAATGAGATAGTAGGAGGCTTGTATTTAGGAGGATATGATACTTGCTTCCATTCTATTGGATAAGGTTGCTTGATACCTAACCTTTGTAAGCCATCTTTCTGTTTAAATGCCTCAAATTGGGTTCGGAGATTCCTCAATTCTTCAGTAACAACTCCGAAAGATTGTGGAGTTGTAGCTTGTAGAGAATAGTTAGGAGGAGGGACAGCATTATAAGCACTACCCCCAGCTCCCGAATGGCTAGGAATGGGTTGAGCTTGCCGAGGGATATTGGATTGTACTGCTGGAGGAACTTGCACTGGACCTACACCAGTGTCAATCGGTATGGCGTCAGGTACAGTCTGTCGATTTTGCAGCTGGGTTGCCATAAGTTCATACATTGATTTCATAGTATCAGCCATAGATTTCATTTGTTGTTCCAAAGAAGTAATTCTTTGTTCTTGAGGAGTCATCGAAGAAGAAGGTTCATTGTTTAAATCAGTATTCCCATCCACCATATAAGTTGTGACCATACGAGGGATTGTTGATGATACTGTTTGCTCTGAATCATTGCTTTGTGTATCAAAATCAGTCGTAGGAGAACTACCTCCAGTAGGAAGAGGTGGAAAGTTGGATTCTCCAAGAAATTCAGAATAATCTTCAGAAACCGAAGTTCTTTGATTAGAAGCCAGGACTCTTGCTCTGGTGCCTCTGTATACCCCATCTGGACTATCAGTTCTACCCCCAAAATCCCGAGAGGTCATGTTGATAGAAGCGAAAAGAGGTTCATCTTCATCAGACATAGGTTCACTGGATCCGATTGAAGACAGATTGTCATTTAGTTTGACATCTGCATTGAATTATGACCCTAGGTTGGAAGTCACAATCATGATGGTCATGATCACTTGACAGGGAATTATTCCTCCTCTTTTGTTGAAGATGTTCTCGTAAATCCGTATGTGAAGATTGAGGTATATTTGAAAACAATCTTTGTGCATTTTTAGGAATGTATTTTCTGTTCTTGGGTCTTGACGGCTCTTGATTATACAAGGAGTGATTAATCTGAGCCACATAATTTCTGGCATATTCTGCATCCGGATCTCTTACTTTCATTTTCGATTGGTGTGGTTTCTTAACACCAGAAGTGCTTCCCAAACGGGATTGATTAAGTTTCATTCTTAGATCTGTTGGAGGTAAAATATTGGTTTTTGACACTTGAAGTTTTCCTTCCATTGATCTGGATATTTGCAGAGAAGGAAGAGTTGAATCATCCCTTTGAGTAGGAGTTGGTAACAAACCTTTTTGTAAAGACAAATTCTGTGCCCAATTTGAAGAAGTCGTTGAAGAAGACATTAAGAAATGTTTCTTTTTAGACTTATTCAAATTTTGAGACATAGAATGTCCAGAAGGAAGAGTAGTCAAAAGACTATTTCCTTTTCTTTGACTAACAAAATTGTCAGCCAAAGCTGTTCCTGAAGTAAATACTACAGGAGTAGAAGAAACAACTAAAGAGTGGTTCCTATTCGAAGGGACTTTGTGAGCCATTTGTGGAGGAGCCATAGCAAGACTACCCCCAGTTCTAGCAGAACTTGGCAAGGAGGAAGAAATAGCTAAAGAGCTATTCTTCTTAGAATATGCTGATGACGATTTGGCTAAGGAACCAGTGTTGTCAGCATATGAAGTCTTGGCTAAAAAGTCAGATTTCGGTACGCATGCTGAGTCAGGGAGAGCTGACTTGGTAGATGATGCGTCCGGAATACACGCTGAGACAGGCTTGGTTAAAGAACCAGTGCTGTTAGCGTGATTTTTAGGTTTGGAAATGCACGCTGGAACAGGCTTGGCTAAAGAGCCAGTGCTATCAGCGTGACTTTTGGATTGATTGACTACGGAAACAGATTTGGCTAAAGAGCCATCACTATCAGCGTGTCTTTTGGATACTGTCGTCTTCGAGTACACAGAAGTATGCGTGCCTGTAGTGGAATTCTTGCCAGTGTTAGTAATGGACACTGTGGCAGAAACTTCACCATCTTTGGTTGCCAACAGATTCTTAGGGACGTAGACAGATCATCCCTTTGATTTGGCGGTGGTGATAGAGGCTGAAGTGTGCTTGCCACCCTTAGCCCGCTGTATTTCTTCATAGGCGAGTTGATTGAACTGAATCGATATCACCTTCTTCGTCGATCCGACCGACGAAGCGTCGCATTGAGTTGTTGCCATCTCAGAAGAGGAGATGGGTTTCCCCAGCAGAGTCGCCAATTTGTTTTCCATAAATAAATTCACTTTATTTATTTTGATTCTGGGAAAATACAACTTTAGGAATCCGATCTAGAATCCGATCGCTTTATCCCTTGGACGATGCGAAGAAGAAAAGCTCTCAAGAATTCGACAGCAATTTAGATATTCTGTATATCTGTACAATAAATGAGAAGAGAACTCTATTTATAGAGTCAAAAATAACTAAAAAGATAACTGTTTTCATAACCTATGCATAGTTGATAATCACGCAGGACTCAAACGTACGCAAGGTTAACGAGCAGTTACTAGACGTGGCCTGTAACTGTTGGACACATGGCAATCGTGCATGAGTCGTGTGCAAGTTACTGAGCACGCATACGAGAGATTTGTGGCCTGTCTGCCACGTACTCCAATCTGATAATTTGAGATAAAATTCACGCCAACTGGTTGAGGATGAAATCCACGCAGACTTGGGACAGAAGGCTTCAGAATACACGCCAACTTGAGGCAGAAAGCTTCAGAATACACGCCAACTTGAGACAGAAAGCTCAAAATTCACGCAAACTTGAGGAAGGAACATAGAAGTTCAAAATACACGCAGACTTGAGTCAGAACGGCCAGCTGTCTTGATTCGACGTGCCTCGACTGACACAAAATCTCTGACATTGATTGCTTTGTCAGTCACATTAAATGACAATAAGGTCTTTTTGGTACGCCAACTTGGTGAAGACTGGATCTTGTTGAGGAAGATTTCGAAAGTCACGCAATAATCGGCTGAGATCTCTCGAGTCCCGTGCATACGTGGCATACGAGGAGATATTCTTTGAATGTCGTACTGTCAGTCATAATGACACTCTGAAAAATGATGAGCTGTCTCTGTGTACCATTTAAACTCTGCGTATATTTGAGGAAATGGTCTGATAGAACTCAGCGTGTATTTTAGACATTGTTCTGATAGGCTGTATTAACTCAGCGTGACTTCATTTTTGATGCCTACACCCGGGAGGAACGAGTGTAAAGCAAGCGTAAGCCCTTCATCGGCACGAGTTATGCGGGAACTTTCGCACAGGGCTCGCTACTCGACGCGAAAGGGTCACCGTCTAACTCAGCTATAGTCCGAGATGGCTTGACATTGCCAGTGGCCTTCACACCCTTTTCACTGCTTAACCAATGCACATGGCACGGGATGATATTGATAGTTGCTCATTGTTATACAAATTCATATGCTTGCCTCAAACATGTTAACATGCAAATCGAACAGGATGGTTAGAAAGATTATTGAAATAGCTAGCTAACATGTTTACGAAACTTTTTGAATCAAATGCAGAGCTTGGATTTAATTAGCCATTCGCCAGTACATGTGTTTCGTGCTGATCCTCTCTCTTTGCAGGTCCCGCGAACCAGGAAGGACGCGCCAGCTAGCTCGGCGGCGTTCGTGACTTTTGAAGCTTCGGCCGAGCGTCGAAGACTTACTCTGCGACTATACTTTTGAAGGCTCTTGACAGTCCAAGGAAAATGACTCAGCGTCCCTCCCATCCAGGTCAATAGAGTACTTGTGTATATCGAGGGATGTGTGCAATGTATGGAACGGCTATCTCATCGGCACTCTTTTGTAATCGAGTCATGTTGTAGCCCATGCGGTAATGAGTCTTGTATTGGAGTCTGTAAAAGATGTTCATTATAAATAAAGATCAAGTTTCCTTTACTTATTGTGTGTATCAATTAGTTTGCGTACTCTCTTAGATCTCGTGTCTCGAATTACCTTATGACAAGGCCTTGTGCGATCGCAAATTAGGTTCGCACGGCATCACGCCCGGGGGACGACTATCGATTCGACGGAATCGGGGCGTGACAGGGACCTTTTCATATTCTATCTCAATCCGACCCGTCGGGATTATTCCCTTAACTATGTAGATTTGTCTCTTTTATTATCAAGTCTACTTGTGCATTTGAAAACTTTCATTTTATTAGTGTGAAGGCCAAGCTGAGGCAAGTTCACCGAAGCCACCCACCTGAGCGAGGAGTCACCTCGGCCGAGCGGGACTTCGAGCAGGCCGTTGCATGGCTAAGTCCGAACCGTCGGCATTTCGATTCCTTCGATTGAGCTGAGCGGGATGGGGCATTACAGCGCGCGACACGCTGCTATGTCGGCTGATATACCCAAATTTTGTAGGATTTTGTTGGCCAACGCGTATGCGCGCATAAGCACTCTTATGCGTGCATAGGTGCAAGTCTGCTCTATAAATAGACTACCACTCTTCAGAGTTGATGAGATAGAAGATAGAGAAATTGAAGGCCACAAAACTCACTCCAGGAAGTCTATGCGCCTACAGCAGCAGCAGCAGCAATAGCATATGCGCGTATAGGATTTTTTTTCTTCCCTTTTCGAGTTTCGAAGTCAATTCGATGGTGACGAAGAGCGTTCCATGAATTTTTACTTGAGCTTGCTGGTTCCTGGGGACAGATCGGGTGTAGGCCAAATCTTGCTTTGAGCACTGGTTACTCAGTACCGAGGAGTTTCTTTTTGTATTTTCTTTTGTTGTTTTTGTTTTATCTCATTGTAGCGTCTGCAAACGTAAAGAGAAGAACACTTTTCACTTTGTCGTTGTATTTTGCATCTTCTTGAAATCAGTTTAACAGTTCTTAGTGTTTCATTTGAGTTGGTTAGAGTGGAGACTTTGTGTCTCGCGAAAACTCTACGCCTCTCTTGGTGGTGTTGGCAAGAGTGCAGACTTTGTCTTGCGAAGACTCTTCGTCTTCCTTGAATCTCTTCTATCCTTAGATCAGTTCGGGACTAACATACATTGTCTCCAACATGAGATGAATAAACATCAAACAATTCATTCTCTCAAATACATCTCCAAGCTTTATATTTAAGTTATCAAATATGCTAGTCAACATCAGTGCTTTCCTTAAGTCGTTGGATGGTTGGTGTGGATGGGCTGAAAGGGGAGGACAGATGTTCTGTCGTGTGATATTGAAGGTTGAATGGTCAGCTTGTGACATAGAGATAGTGTAGATTAAAATTCTCCATTGAAAGTTGGGCATTATCAGTCTGTCATCGATCTTCCCTCCAGAACCTTTCCCGTACAATCTAACCTACGCATATCTCTAAGGCTTTGTACACAAAGATGCACTGCACAAACAAGTTAGAAACTATGGATATAGTTATTAAGATTATTGCATATTCTTTAATTACTTCCTTTACAGTAAGATTAGTGCATATTTTGTAATTACTTAGTTTCTTTTTCTTAGTTTTCATTTCAGTATAGGAAAATGTTCTATTGATATGAGATTTCGATATTTTAGGCATGCAATCAATTAATCTTTATTCATTCTCTTGTATAAGTATGCTTGTAATTCCTCATAATTAGATATAGAAAATCATTCAACAATTTCTCTCTTTTCTCCATTATTTTCAAGCTTGATATCAGAGCAATAAGATCAACCTACAACACCCTCTTCAACATCATATCCAACAACTTCACTCTTTCAAATACTTCCTACACGATCTAACATCAACAGAAACGATTATGGTATGGATTCTTCCACTCCATATTTGTTCAGATCATCCTTACACATGCTTGTTTCGACAAAATTAAATGGTGTCAATTACGTGTCGTGGAGCAGATCCATGATTCATTCCCTTCCTGCCAAAAAACAAGACATCAATGGTTCCATCAAACCTCCCTCAGAGGTAGAGCAGCCCACCAGATTTTCTTTATGGAACCAATGCAATAGTATGATTCTATCCTGCTCCCTCATTCCACAAAACCCGAATTAGCAAAATGGTTGTTCATGTCAAGACGTACAGCCTGTCGAGTTTGGAGGGTTTCAAAGACCAATATTCTCAAAAGAATGCACCGATAATGTATCAGCTTCCGAAATCCTTGGCATCTCTTTCACAAGGAACCATCAGTTTCTCGATATATAACAAAACTCAAAGACTTATGGGATGAGTTGAAGACAAAGACCTTTTTGTCACCAATTCAAGGCACATGTTGAACAAAGATAAGAGGATCAAACGATACAATTTCGTATGGATGGCATTTTTAGCATTGTTCGAAGTAATATTCTCATGATGTCACCGCTGTCTAATGTTCGCCAAGCTTATTTCTTGTTTCTCAAGATGATACTGAAAGACAAATGACATTCGAGGCCACAAAAATTTCCTTCTTTTCAAAGTCGCCAAAGCAATTCCAACAACTAACCCAAGGACAAGCATTATGATCATTGCAATCGGGATTGTCACATGATTGAAACTTATCACACTTTGAAGTTTCATTGTAAATGTTTACTAAAGAGGGCATGCAAGTTCAAGAATGGTACTTGGATTTCTAACAATCTAGGAGGGCAAGGAAGTCATAATGAGTCTCGTGGAAATATATAGTTCTTCCTCCGCCAATGCAACGGAGTCCTCGCAAAGAGCACATGATGACAACTGCCAAAGCAAGAATCCTTTACATGGGCTCTCGGCGGACACTACTAAAATCTGTTCTATTAGTGACGTAATTTAGCGACGGAATAAAATAACGTCGCTAAATATTGAATATAGCGACTCCTTTTGATAGACATCGCAAAACGTCGCTGAATAGCGACGTTCCGCGATATGAGATAAAGTACGTCGCTGAATAGCGACGTTCAGCTAATTTGGTCGCTGTACGTCGCTACACTGCTGACGCGACAGACATGCCATGTCATCACATAAAAAGAAATGACGTCGTTAAGTGGTCGCACTACGTCGCTGCTTTGGCGACGTACTGTTACGGCGCTATATGTCGCTAATTTTGCGACGTCCTAGCGACATTGGCTGTGACGTCGCAAACAGCGACGAACGGCGACGAAATTGTCATCTGCGACTAGCATTTCCGCGACCTTCATGTTTCATCGCTAAAGTCGTCACTAATTTCTATTAGCAACGTATTTTCATTATTTTGCGACGTATTCTGATGTCGCTAATTTGCCTTATTTTAGTAGGACGTTCAACTTCAACAACTAGCTCGTTGACTATATATGATGACATCAAACAACACTAAAGGTAATAGAAATGCTTTGGCAGGTTTGTCTTTGTTTTTTAAAGTTTCAATTAATTTGGTTTTCACTAAGCCTTGGATTTTGGATAGTGGAGCAACATACCACATCACTTCTGATTCCATACTTTATACAAAAATAGAGTCATCCTCCACACCAATTGTTAACTCACCTAATGGTTTTATGGCTTCCACTACTTCCACTAGAAATATACCTTATAATTCTAATATCACTCTGAATAATATTTTGTTTGCTACTTCTTTTCGCCAAAACAATGATGTCCGTTAGTAAAATTGCCAATGCCATAAATTGTTGTACCATTTTCTTTTCTTACTTTTGTGGTTTGTAGGACTTGGCTTCGGGAAAGATGATTGATTTGGGTAAACAGCGAGGTGGTCTCTATTACATGTCTCTTATACAAAACACCAATCTCCCACAAGGTCTCTCAACTTTCAAACATCTAGCACATGTGTCTTGGATATCCTCTCCACATAGTCTTAGCTTCTTCCTTAGTTTCTACAAAAAGAATTTCGTTTGATAATAAATATACTGTTTACCCCTATGACCATGCAAACTCGATTATATTTTCCTTCAAGTTCTATAACAACCAAGTCTCCTTTTGATTTATTACATTGTGGTCCTCATAAAACCCAAATACATTCTGGTCACATTTTTTTTTATAATTCTTGATGATTTAGCAGATATACTTGGGTTTATCTTATGCAATATAAATCAGAAACGCAAAAACTCCAATCCTTCGTTACTTTTGCAAAATCTCAATTCCATGTATTTGTTAAAGCTATTCGAGTTGAAATGGTTCAGAATTTATTTCAATAAAAAAATATTTTCAAGCCATGGCATAGAATACCAACGAACTTGCATTTACACTCCATAACAAAATGGGGTTGTTGAATGTAAGCATCGTAGAATCATCATATATAGTTGTTCATGCTCTTCTTTTTCAATCTTATCTACCTCTAATCTTTTAGGGAGAATGTATTTTAACTGTTGTTTATCTTATCAATTGCTTTCCCTAACCAATGTTATCCTACAAATTATCCTTTGAAATATTTCACCATTACCCTCCATCACTTGATCACTTGAGAATCTTTGGTTGCTTGTGTCTTGCCACAATTGTCCATCCTACTCATAATTTTGAACCCTGAGCTAAACAATATATTTTTGTGGGATAGCCAACTGGCCAAAAAGGGTACAAGTTATATGACCCGAAACAGAAAAATTCTTAGTTAGTCGTGCTGTCCAATTTGGTTCCTCGAACGGTATCAGGAACACCGGGACTGATTCGGCCTAGGGGCAACAGTGATAGCTATGCTAACATACTAGCACGACTAATTCAGGACTTTCAGTGGGACTCACTACCTCTACTGAAAGGATCATCGTTTTACCAATAGTCCAAAATGGTGTCACCAGTGACAGTCATATACTTAGACTGCATGCTAATGATAATCTATTTATAGGCCTAACATGTTGTTGGCAAGGACGAACTCATGACACATATTTTACGAATACTAACAATTGATATGCAGGGACACACTTATGATACATTTATATATTATTAATTATAACATTGTTTGCAGGGAATAATAGTAGCCTTGGGTAAGATTCATCGTGTCAAATGACACATTTATGTTCTTTTATATGTATTCATAAATTGTTAATTGATTCTACAGAAAGTAGAAAGATCACATAATAGTTTCTCTCTCTCTCCACATGATTATCATGTTGGTTTAGAAGAGTTGGTTTAAGGCTGCTCACGAGTGCAATCCCCAATATGCTCGACTCTCTCATCCACAGGTGCGGGAAAAGCTGTCGAATTGGCTAGATGTATTAACTAATGGCAGTGAGTACACACATATTAGGCTCCTTGTCCATTATACAAACAAATATGCATTAGACTTGAATTCCAATATCCAGTATTCAGTTACAGCACTTAAACCTACAGGGCTAACTAGCTAGCTGATGTACAACTAACCTGTCGATCCATGAAATCTCTACTTCTCAGAGATACTGACATCTAACTCTCCTTATTATCAAGGAGGATCGATTCTTGGCACTTTAGTGGCAGCAACCGAGTTCATTTATGTACAAGCCAGATACTGAGTAGTGAGTTCGACTACAAACATTCAGAAGATGCTGATTTTAAAGAACATTCTGAAGATGGACTAGAAGAGATGTCCATTGTTGCATTTGGAAACTTGAACTCGATCTGATGCTCCATTTCCCCCGTCCCCTCTAGGATCTTGACAACTATCGACATGGAAGGCCTTTTCGATTGATCTTCATTCAGGCACCAAACTCCTATCCTCATCATCTGCATTATGTCCTGCATATGGGAGTCCAAGTCTGCAATCTTCTTGTCAACAATGTCGATCAGCCGATCCTCACTCGCCTTCCTCTGCAAAACCCCAAGCAAGTGCACATCCGAATCCTTCTGCGAGTAGTCCAAGTTCAGCCTCCCGCTCACTGCTTCCAGTATGACTATCCCGAAGCTATAAATATCAGCCTTCACACTGATTCTTGAGTGCTGCCATTCAGGTGCCAGATATCCGAAGGTTCCCCTCATGCCCGTAATCACCTGGCTGTGATTTCGGTCGATGAACCTTGCTAACCCGAAATCAGAGATCTTGGCATTGAAATTCTCATCTAGGAGTATGTTATGTGGTTTCATGTCCAGATGAGCAATCCTCTGGCTGCAACCTTCGTGCAGATAAGTTAATCCTCTCGCTACGTCAAGTATGATCCGCCTCCTCGTCTCCCAGTTCAGCAATGGCCTAAGGCCATCGCAGAATATCCATTTGTCCAAAGAACCATTACTCATGTACTCATACACCAGGAGCCTATTTGACTCATCGGCGCAGAATCCGATCAGCTTCACTAGATTGTAGTGATGGAGGCTACCCACGGTCTTCATCTCCGCCAAGAACTCGCCCATGCCTTGCTCAATGCTGTTCAGTCTTTTTACTGCAATTGCAGTCCCGTCCTTCAGTTCTCCTTTGAACACAGAACCGAACCCTCCACTTCCGAGCTTCGTACAGAATCTTCCGGTCGCCAAGCACAGCTCCTTGTAGTTGAATCTCATCGGCCCTCCCAGCACTTGCCCATAATTTTCCCTTGCCCGGCACTGTTTCAGTCTAATTCGACAGAAGACCGAGAACACGATCAGCATACATACACCAACTGAGCCGACAATGGCCGATCCCTTGACGATTTTCGAAGGCGAAAATGAACTTGAAGAGCCCTCTCGAGTCTGTTGAGTGGCCTTAGGAGGAGGTAAGAAAGGATTGAGTGGATCCGATTCCACCTTAAGATAAGCAACCGAGTTTTTGAGATCCCCTTCAATTCTTACTGCTCTAATTGTTAAAACTTCTGAAGGCAGATAGCAATAACCATCAGTGGTGTTGTCCTCGTATGTAAAGAAAACAGCCCTGCAAGAAGGACGGTTTAGGCATGCATTTTTGCAAGCTTCCAAGTCATTTGTACCAGCAACTGCTGTTGTCTGATCAGAATAACTGGAATATGAAAGGTTGCCAAAAAACACAAGATCATTGACCACCATCTTCTTGTGTGATGTGAGGTTAAAACGACAGCCAAGACTTGGTTTAGTAGGAACTACCGGAGTTAAGTAGTCGACCCCAGCGTCGGATTTCGGGCAGACGCAATATCCTCCTCGCGTGCAAACTCCATATTTCCCACAGGCCATTGGTATTTGGCATCGTTCGTACAGATTAGTCCCTGTCCATCCGGATTGAGCCTTCCAGACATAGATTCTGAGTCCTCCATCCTCGCCGAGCCTCAGTAGCTGGATTTGTGAAAGCATGCGGCCGGTAGGCTTATATAGATCGTAGGTCCGATACCCTAGCTTATAGGTGAATGTAATGTTTGTAGGAGTAAAGATCACTTGAATCAAAGTTGAAGAGTTGGAGATTGCGCCGTCGGGCTTCAGGCTGAGATAAGCCACAGGTTTCTCATTGTTGACAAATGCAGTCAACGACGTCCATGTTATGGAGAGAGAGAACACAATATTGCTGCTTCTTCTTGTGAGCTTCGATCCTTCTCCGAGTCCTTGGCCAACTAGGAGGGTACTGGTCGGAAAATCTGAGGAGCGCCAAATTGTTGAATTGGTGGCGTTGAAGAGCACAAGTTCTCCATCCCCCTTTAGAGTCATGCCTGCGGCAGGGTTGCCAGATAATTTGGTGGAGAAGACATCAAAGCCCATGGTATCGGTCAGGACCAAGCCACGGCCTCGATCCGCATGGAGGACTGCATTCTCCTCGACATTATTGTTGTTGTTTGCTGTCCACACCACTTGAGGATATCGCTCCGTGAGGACGACTCCATCGGTTGAGCACTCGAGGAGGAGGACGGACAAGTTGCATATTGCAGTTAGCCTCCTATTGCAGTAGAAGCCGAGGCCGAAAATGAGAGAAGTTCCATACGCTTCCGGGTTCCCTCTAGTGTGAAGTATCACGCGGATTACCACATTGTTGGGAAACATGTAGGTTCGGATGGACGTAGAGGAATCAGCATTTGTCCATGAGAGGGAGTGGGCGGAATTGAAGAGGACGGTGGAGTTGTGGGCAAAGGCTAGTTGAGAGAGGAGGATTGCCAAGAGGGAAGGGAGAAGGATGCGGAACGCCATAGATGGGTAACATGGAAATGATCCAAGTTTTTCCATGGCTGAAGCCTATTCATTTTGTTGGAACTCTTTGTCAAAGTGGAGGGAGAAGAAGGCTGCTAGCTTGCCCGCCACGTGGCACCATTCCATTGGCATGTCAACCGGCACGGGACTCATGCATATAGAGGGGGCCAATCGGGTTCGGCCACGCAGGCGGGCGGGCTGCGGCCAAAATACCTTTTCCCGAGGGAGAATAGTGTGCCCACTACAGCAATCGAGATGCTGCATGATCAACTAAATGTTCAATTGTCGGAGATCCTAAGCAGGCAGCCGAATTCTACACTTGCTAGAAGACAGTAGCTCCAAACACGCACCACAGCAGAAAATAATGTGTAGCTGGCAATATATATTGATCAAACATGGTTTGTACAAGGCTATGTCAGGTGGCAGAGAAGACAGCAGAGATGTTAGATTATGTTACTATATACATTTCTGTTGGCCTAAATCAAAAGCCCCTGCATGCAGAGCCGGCCCAGGAATAAGCCAGACATGACTTCGGACTTGGACAACCCCTCTTAGGGCAACCATGACGCTAATTGTTTTTCTTAGGACCGGTCCAGTCCAAATCCAACTTAAACCTATATTATATCAACAATGGTCAAGATGCAACCAAAATTACCTCCGGATAGGACAACCCAACATCCTGGGCCGGCCCTGCCTGCCTACATGACGAAGTACGAATCGATTTCGAGCAACTACTATAAAGATATTGTCCACAGAAGGAAGGTAATGCCGATGCATCACCACTAATTTGTTCAGTCTTTACGGGCAGTTAGTGATATCCTAAGGAGGCCCAGAATCTGTTCTCTTCTATGTTCAAAGACGGCAGCATCCTACATAATTACATACACCAACAGAGGCAAACACAGCTGCCGGGGGCGGCATACGATACCGTGGAGCTGCAAAAGAGCAATAGGGGCAGCACAAGAAGACATCAGCTTAGGGATAGAATTCTGACGGACAGATGTTTCATATAAGCCATTGTTCCAAATATCTTGGTTAGCCCAGTGATTTTCTATCCCCCACGCTTGAGAGTTTTTATGAGTGGATTGGAAGTTGGGATTCTCAGGTTACTATCTGTATTACTTCTTTTTTGTTCTTTTTTTTTACTGATACTTTCTCTCTCTCTCTCTTTGTTGTGATATATGCGTTATTCAATCTGTATTCTAGAAATCGAAAATTATAAAATCTGATCGAGACCGAGGCTAGGACTAGGTTCAATGTCTTTAAGACAATATTCGTCCCACACAGGGCCGTACGGTTGAACGACAATTTAGTCTCCCAAGATACAATGAAACTCCTCTTCCGCAACACTTCAAACCGCAGGAACTGGATGAAGCAATCCAGGTAGCCCCTCTCTCGAATTGAGTACTTGAATGTGTGAATGAGTGACTCAAACACTAACAGTACTGTGCTTTTATAAATGATAAAGAGACACAAAAAGTGAACATACACGCTGTTTGGAAGAGACACACCTTTGGAAGAGACGCATCCTTTCAAAAAGGCACAATCTTTGGGAATTATTCATCAACATAGAATATTTCCAACAATAGGGAAATGCAATACACTTGAGGAAGAAAAGTTTGTCAATGTAGCTGTAGGAATTAGGATGTTAGGGTTTAGAAGAGGAAGAAGAGGAGAAGAGGAGAAAGTTCTCGTTGATTGATAATAAACCAAAAAAAATACAAGTCATGTTTATATAGAAGCTAACTAGAATCAGAATGTGCTGGATTTCTGATTTTGTCGTTCCGGGCTCCTAACCGGATATCCAGCTGTCCAGATCCGCCGGAACTCCAATTCTGAAGTTCTTGAAAATTTTCCTCGCCTTGTTGGATATCCTATGGTGAGTATTCAACTGTTGTTGTTGCACCTTCAACACTCCCTCAGGCGAAGTGTGGAGTAGATATTGACTTACCGAGCTTGTCTACGAGACTTTGAAATGTAGGCTCGACAATTCCTTTTGTGAACACATCTGCAAGCTGTTGAGCCGACAGAATAGAGACAAGACATACGTCCTTAGAATCAAGCTTCTTCCAAATGAAATGACGACCAATCTCTATGTGCTTGATCCGAGCATTCTGAACCAAATCACTAGCAGTACTTATAGCTGTTCGGTTATCAAAGGCAATCAGTAAGTTCAAACTTTGTCTATAGTTCTTCCATGAGCCTTTGAATCCAAATTCTTGAGCTAAAGCTCTCCTCCTAGCTCGGCACTGACTCTTGAAACTACTGATTGCTTCTTATTTTTCCATGTTACTAAATTCTCTCCAAAATAGGAACAACAACATGTGCTTGATCTTCGACCATCAATAGAGGATGCCCAATCAGTATTTGTAAATACCTTAATGATAATTTCACTTGAACAAGATCCCTTTGCAAGGATATATCTTCAAGTATCGTAGGATCTGATCAACAACTAGCAAATGTCATGTCCGAGGAGCATACATAAAATGACTCACCACACTCACCGCATATGCGACATCAAGACGTGTAAGTTACAAGTTAAAAGCACTCAAACCAATCTCTGATATTGGATGGTATCTTCTAAATGGATCTCGCCTTGTGGTGCTAAGGTGATGAATTGGATCAATAGGAGACTCCACCAGCCCTTAACCCAGTTTTCGGTTTCCTTCAACAAGTCAAGTGCATACTTCTGCTAACATATAAAGATGCCCATACTGACCTGGATACCTTTGTTCCAAAAAAAATATATCGTAAAATACCAAGGTCTTCGATCTCAAACTCGAACCAAAAAAAAAAATCAACCTCACCACTTTTGCAATATTATTTTGTGTGATAACCATATCATCAACATAATTTGATACCATAAGGAACTATTTTACAATTTAGATGATGATAAATGAGAATCAGCTAAGAAGTTAGTGGATTTGATACCATAAGAAATTATTGTAGGAATTTTTGACATTGAGTCAGGGGTGGGCATACGATTCCAAGACCCGCATTTTCGACCCGGTCCGAACCGTAAAATGTCCAAACAAGCCGGTTTCTAAAATTTAGAATTTAAACGGGACGGGTTGTGTGACACTAACAGGATGGGACGGGTCCTATTTTCAAAATAAACGGGACCACAGACCGACCCATTTCTAGGAGTATGTATTTTTTTTATCAATTTTTGAATTTTTTTGCTATTATAGTCTATAGATAATAGAACATGCTATTGTTTAGTAAACAAATACTAGAAATTTGGAAAGACATAAGACTTATTTTGTTCTTATACATAATAGAACATATGTAAATGTTTACTATTCTAGAATTTTTTTAAATATTTTTTGGGACACATTTGGACCCGCGGGACGGCCCGGTTCGGACTCGTTTCGAACGGGTCGAGCCCGTTCTGGTTCCAATATTTTTTGGACCCGTCCCGTCCCACCCTGCCAATTAACGGGTCCGGTCCGGGTCCATCAAATTTGGACCCGGCCCGACCCGTGTCCACCCCTGCAATGAGTACTTGAGGACAATAAACTGGCAGTAGTAGCTATAACTAACTCGTATTACAGTTTGACCCACTTAGATGATTTTAACTTTTGAGGATAAAATACTTCTAAGTTGGGTAGAATATAAAATTCTAAATTTTCCCTAATAAATTAAAATAATTAATAAAATATATTGGTTAATAAACCTAATTCACTACCCCAAAAAAAATCTCAAATCGGTAAATTAGAACATTGAGAGTGCAATAATGGGTAGCATGAATTAATGAGAGGTTAGAAGTCATAAAAATATGTTATGATTGCATTGGAAGTGGTTCGGTAATATTTAAATTTTTTGGAATTTTTTAGAATTTTGTCGAATATTTAAAGGCCAAAAACTATTTATTAATATTTAATTATAGACTTTAGAATTTTTATAAAAATAGTTGGTGGAAATTTAATCCCCAAAATTTTATAGTAGGATAGAACATCATTTTAGAAAAAAAAATTCTATTTTTTTTTTATAATTTTTAGGATTTATTTGATATTTATTTATATTTAATTAAGCTAGAAGTAGTTATTAAATAGGCTTTTCAATTAAAGAAAAAAAGAAAAAGAAAATACAACAAAACCAAAAATGTCACCAAGTCCACACCCACATGGGAGGCCTGCGGATCAAACCCAAGTTTGACCCAAATTTTATCTTCTTCTTTCTTTATATTAAGACATTTAGTTTTAGGTTGGTTGTTCGTTTTTAGAAAATAATTTTAGCAGCAATCATAGTAGAAAATTCGTATTTCGAAGAAAATTTTGAGGGAACAAATGATGTCCCTAGTAATTTTATAATAACTCCTTGACCGTTCATTATTTTCAATAAAACAAATTCTGTAGTAAACTTAACATATATAGGGCTACTGGAACTAAACGTATATTTTTGAATTTTTTTTAGAATTACTCATGGTTCTCACAATATAGCCTTTCATGTTTTGATCTATTCTTCTTCTTTTTTTGAAACCAAGGGCGTTTTATTGAATTAAGGAACTGAAATGTTTACAAAAGGAAGTCAATCAGCTTCTAAAACTGGATAACACACTCTGGCGGGTGGGTGAACACCTCGTCAAGTTTGCTGAGAATAGCCATATGGGCGAGTGAATGAGCTACTTTGTTCCCGATTCTTCGAACAAACAGAAAGGATGGTGGGTTTATAAAAGAGATATCTCCTCTGATAGTTTGAACGAGATCATGCATCCTCCAAGGAACTAAAGAATTCTCCCCCTTGAAGATTTATTCGACTTTGTAAAATTATAACTCCCAATTGGCTAAGTATCAAAAATTTTTATTATCACTCTAATGTTAGCCACGTCTAGTACACCACGGGACTACGATCATACGATTTATTTGTTAGCCACGTCTAGTACAACGCTTCTCTATAGCATGCCACCAGCTTAGTTGTATTTATTTCTTGTATTTATTTTCTTGTCTATCTTGCATGTTTATTTATTGTAGATTCGGCATGTATGTTAAGCCTCACTACATAGGATATTTGAATAGCTGTGACCAATTCAGCAGGATTTAGGTATCATTAGTGGTACCTTATTTGTTCTTCTATGTTTATATTTATTACCATGACTTTTACAGTCGTTATAGTCTAGTTTTGATAGACTCATATTTTCTTTTGTGTATATTCAAACATCTATGCTAATGGGCCAGACCTTGAAATATATAGTTTATTCTTGATACTTACTTGTTATGTGGATTGAGATATACTATTGATGATATAGAGACTTGTAGCTAGTTAGAATCCATGTTTGGGACAACATATACCTAGTCGATTTGGGCTATATATAGTCTGCTTAATACATAGTTGGCCATTGCCACGTATCCTAATCCTGCGTATTTTGGGATTGGACATGACAGATCGTCAAAACGAGATCGTTATTTTGTGATTGACCATATTAGACCGGTTTAAGTGTCGTTGATCTTGATGTACAAATTATGCGAATCAAACTTGATATCTTAGACATAGATCATCAATATTCAAGTAAAATTGAATAGATCTAGTTTAGATTGTCTAGTAAGTAACATATACATAGATAACTTGTTAGATAAGAAACCAAGTTAACTTAGTCAACAAGTCTTCATAGTAACTTAGCCGACAAGTAACTTACCTGCATAATAGTAGTCCTAATTTTGACTCTATCTGAGTGATTCTTGATCATGTCGTGTAATTGTGCTTGGATGTTGATTATGGGTATATATGTTAGCTCGAGAAAAGACTTGAATAGCTCATAGTGCTGATGTCGGTTTCCTTCGTTCAGAATAACAGGCAAGTACAAGTATTACATATTGTTTTACCTTTATCATATATATATTGTTATATAGATCTTGTTCTTATCACATGTTAGTGCATGGTTCTCGGTCTCATATTGTCTATTACTTGTGTAGGAATGAAAATGTTTATGCTGTTTTTGTTCCATACATGATCACTCAGTGATTCTCGTCTAAATCATTCACGTTTCTTATGTTATAATGATCATATTTTCTTGTGCGTGATGGGTAGTGGTACCATTAGTATGCATGTGGTTATTCCTAATTTTCAACCTCCAATGTTTAACCAATGCATAATATTGGTCATGCAGCACAAGCATTGACCGATGGATATCTTGTTTTATCCACATGTGGAAGGTCAGTATTCTAGAACACAATGTACATGAATTCTTACTTCGTGATATAGTCATTCTTGATAGTGTGTTGCATGTTAGCCCGTCATAGAATCACTATATGCATATCGTTATTTTAGCATAGTTCACGTTTCTTATTGCCTTATGTCACGTCCCAGAACCAGAATACTGGAGAGCGGGGGGATGACTCAGCCAGCTACGTATTACGGGTAGAAGAATACCGTATAATACGATCAATGCTGTCTAACCAAACGAGGGGGTGCATACTACATGAAAGTCTTACTATGGTCACTTTACATCTATTGTCTCAATTATTCAAACAAGAAGCAAAAATAGAGAACATGTAAGATAAAGCAGTAAGGCGTCCCAAACGCTTAGTCAAAATGTTCTTGAGATCTGGCTTTACAAAACATAGCCAGATGATATAGTAACATATACACAATTGTCATCAGCTGCAGTCTGACTTAATTACATTTATGTAAAAGCAAGTGCAAGACTATCCGACTAACATGTCGGTGCCAAGCGGCAAAATATAAAGTAAATAACAAAACGAGCGGTGAAGTAAGGAACCCACTCGAGTCCTCCTGCGATCATTCCCCTAGTATTGACCATCTTGGAGGTGGAAGTAAGCTGAGTCCTCGGGAACCGGCTCTAAATCTGGCCATGCAAAACCAGAGAGGTTAGACCTCTAATAGCAAGTACCACAAGGAAGCACGATATGAAGGATTAAACCAGTAAGTAAGTGAATATAATAATAGATCTCTGCTTTCCACTAGGATTCACATAACATCACGACACTTCGAACCAACCTCCCAACCAAACAAGGACAGAAGTTGGCCCGTCATGTCCTGACATTCTGATCATCTCAGTTAAGCAACAGAGTAGGTACAGTACACAAACAAATCATCTTGAACGGCCAATCAACTCCTACGGCTTGCTATTGTGAGCCCCAAGTTATCCTGGAATTATGCAATTAGGGATTCCTCAGTTCTTACTATGTGCGAGCAAGGCTAGTCTATCCAGTCAATCAATTGCGCCAATCATGAATTAGACGAGTCCCAGCGGGACGCCCGTCATCAATATACAATATACAATAATAATATAAGTAGATACCGCTCCCTGTCCGTGTGGCAGGTTTACAGTATCTGTGGGAACCAGCCGGCCTGTCGGGCATTAATAGTCCCAAGAGGGCTGCCATGTAAGAACTCGGGGATCCATTCTCTCCATGCAATCATTATTTTATTTAACTTAATAGTCTCTACGTTGAGTGAAATCCCATGCCGTGGATCATGGTCATTCAAATGAGTACTTTCGTACGGGGTACGATATGCGCAACTCTACAACAATACCCGTGCGGCTAGGTTGTAGGTCTTACATAGCGTAATGCAACAATCAAATCTAACCACGGAGTAATCATGCCTTGACCATAAAGTACACATGCTGCTTTGTAGAAAAAATAAATAAATTGAAGCCTGCACATGTCTTTATGCCAATATTCGGGATCGGCTAATCGATTACAATAGTTCATAACATGAACGTGTCTCATTCATTTAATTCAATAAGACGACTAGCCAGTCCCTTAGTTCCAACTAGGAACGCATGATCAATTTTAGTCAAGATAACCATTATTATCAATGGTGACAAGGCATGAAAGTCAATTAGTATTAAATGGGGTCGAGTCTATAACTCTCAGGGTTAAGTTCCAGTCTTACTGGGTATCCATAAACCAATCAAGACACAGGGCACGTTCTACACAACCATATATATTAAAAATATTAACATGCTAAGATTATCGAGTTCATAAAAAGGTATAAGGATATAATAGGAGAATTATCATGCCACCATTAAATGAATAAATTATAGAACAAATAGAAACACCCAGGTCAGGAAGTCACGCCAACAAGTCTATGCTAAGGCCAACAAGTCACGCCAACAAGTCTATGCTAAGGCCAACAAGTCACGCAAGAATCGTACGCGTAAAAAGGGTACGCCAAGTCAAGTAGGAAGGAGTGAGCGTATAAACAGCGTGAGCGTGAAAAGTGGTTCACGTTGGCACGCACAGCGTGAGTGTGAAGGGTAATTCACGCACGCACAGCGTGAGCGTGAAAAGTAACTCACGCACGCACAGCGTGAGCGTATGAGCATGAAAAGCGTGATAAGAAATTCACGCACGCACAGCGTGAGTGTAACTCAAATGTCACGCTAACACGTAAAGACGTGAGCGTGACTCAAAATTCACGCTAACACGTAAAGACGTGTGCGTGACTAAAAATTCACGCTGGCCCGTAAGAACGTGAGCGTGACTAAAAATTCACGCTGGCACGTAAGAACGTAAGCGTGACTCAAAATTCACGCTAACACGTAAAGACGTGAGCGTGACTCAAAATTTACGCTGGCACGTAAAGACGTGAGCGTGACTCAAAATTCACGCTGGCACGTAAGAACGTGAGCGTGACTCAATCTCCCGAACTCCAATCTTATGGAACCTTCGTTCCAAGCCAGAATGAGGTTCCCATGGTTTAGAATGGTGTAGAAGGAGAAGCTCTACAACATGAACTATCTATTCCGAAGGCACGCCAGTTGGTGGATCAAAATCCATGAACAACCGAGAATACAACCACTTAGATCTAGAAGAAACAAGCCAAAGAAATAAAAAATGCTAAGTACTAAACTCTCTTAGGATCATGAAGGGAAGACAAATGATCCATAAAAATGGGTAAAGGAGAAGCAAGATGTACTTGCCTACTGCTGGTAGGTGGAGAGAGTGGTGAGGAAGAAGAAGAAGTAATGGTGAAGGAGAGTTATGAGGAGAGAGAAGGGGATGGGGGCTTTAAATAGAAAAGGGGGTGGTAGGTGGGTTCGGTTCATGTGAACCATCATGAACCCGAGAAGAACCAACCTAGGCCGAACCAAAAATAAGACTTAAGCAGAGAATAACAGCAGGAAATAAAATACAGATAATTAATTAACATGAAATTAAAGGAATTTAAATACAGGATGATACATGATAAATATTAAATAAATGTATATGAGTTGTACATGTATAAAAAATATGCATTCTGGGAACGGGGAGTGACATCTCTACCCACCTTAGAAAAATTTCGTCCTCGGAATTTCAAATCCAAACAGGTAGAAATATCGGAGCTAAACTAATACAAGCAATTCTAGTGAGCAAGCAATCATTTTTACCATATCAAAAGTAAGTACTATATATGTAAATTCATCATTCTACGATATCAAGTAGCTCTACCCATAAGGTGATAAGCATGAAGAATCAGGACAATCAAGGTATACAGAAAGAGATATACCTTGTGAGTCAAACAGGTGTGGATACCGTGATCGGATATCATCCTCACATTTCCACGTTGACTCTCCCAAGGAGTGATGACCCCAAGCAACATGGACAAGACTAATTGTTCGGTTCTTGAGTATCTTCTCTCTTCGGTCCAAAATGGACACAGGCTGTTCCTCGTAAGACAGGTTGGTACCAACAACCAACTCAGAATGATCGAGGATATGGCTTGGGTCCGATACATACCTACGTAACTGAGATACATGAAACACGTCATGTACCTCTCGTAACGAAGGTGGGAGGGATAAACGATAAGCAACATCGTCTATCCGATCAAGGATAACAAATGGGCCCACGTACCGCGGACTCAATTTTCCGCGAACGTCAAATCTAATGACCCTACGAGTAGGTGAGATCCGCAAGAATACGTGGTCCCCAACAGAGAACTCTAACGGCCTACGATGCTGGTCCGCCCAATGACGATGCCGGTCCTGTGCAACTCGAAGTCGCTCTCTAATTCCCTTAACCATTTCAACCGTCTGAATAATCATTTCTGGGCCTAACATCTTCCTCTCCCCGATATCATCCCATGCAAGCGGTGACCTGCACTTCTTACCATATAGTGCTTCAAATGGCGCCATCTAGATACTAGCTTGATAACTATTGTTGTATGAGAACTCGACTAAGTGCAGGTGACTCTCCCAAGACCCTCCAAAATCTAGAGTGCAAGCTCGCAACATGTCTTCTAAAGTCTGAATCGTTCTTTCTGATTGCCCATCCGTCTGCGGATGGTAAGCTGTGCTAAATCTTAACTTGGTACCCAGGCTATGATGTAAGCTCTTCCAGAAATGTGATGTAAAGCGGGTATCTCGATCCGACACAATACTGACAGGGACTCCATACTGCCTGACTATCTGTTGCATATATAACTCTGCCAACTTTTCTGTAGATTGCCCTACTCTGAAAGGAAAAAAGTGTGCTACCTTTGTAAGTCGGTCCACTATCACCCAAATAGCGTCCTTACCACTTGGTGATCTCGGTAAACCGGTCACAAAGTCCATAGTAATATGCTCCCATTTCTATTCCGGAATAGGAAGCGGTTGCAATAACCCAGCTGGCCTCTACTGTTCTGCCTTCACTTGCTGACATACCAAGCAACGGGAAACAAATCTAGCTATCTCCCTCTTCATCCCGTTCCACCAGAAATGCTGCTTGATATCTTGGTACATCTTGGTCCCTCCAGGATGAATAGAATACTGAGAACTGTGAGCTTCTGCAATAACCTCCTGTCTGATATCTCCACTAGGCACACATAGACGTGATCCAAACCTAAGTGTACCATCTTCATGAATTCTCATCTTCTTCCTGAGTCCTGACTCACATTCTGCCCTAAGCTTCTGAATCATTGGGTCTTGTGCCCGAGCTGCCTTCATCCTGCCTACCAAGTCGGATTGAACTTGCAGACTTGTTAGAACTCCTACATCACTAGGAAGTATAACTTCGATGCCCATCTTCTGAAGGTCTTCTAAGATATGCCTCTGTGTTGTCAACATAAATGCGCCGCCTCTCCTGCTAAGAGCGTCTGCTACTACATTAGCCTTGCCTGGGTGATACTGAAGCTCCACGTCATAATCCTTGATCAACTCCAGCCATCTTCTCTACCTCATGTTTAGTTTCATCTGAGTAAAAATGTACTTCAGACTTTTATGGTCTATGTACATGTCCACTCGGTCACCATATAAGTAATGCCTCCATAGCTTCAGAGCAAACACTACTGCCGCTAACTCCAAATCATGAGTAATTCTTCTCGTGGTCCCAAAGCTGCCTAGATGCATATGCTATCACCTTCCCATGTTGCATAAGGACACATCCAAGTCCTTTACCTGATGCATCACAATATACTGTAAAACCTCTGGGTCCAACTGGCAATGTAAGAATAGGTGCTGAAATCAATTTCTGCTTCAAAGTCTCAAATGATGCCTGATATTCTGCCGACCAAACGAATGGTACATCCTTCCGGGTCAAGCGGGTCATGGGTGCTGAAAGCCTTGCAAAGTCTGACACAAACCTTCTGTAATATCCTGCCAATCCCAAGAAACTCTGCACATCTGCTACGGTCTTGGGTACTGGCCAACTTTCTACTGCTTCTATCTTCTTGGGATCTACTGCTACTCCAGCTTCTGATATGATGTGACCCAAAAATGAAATATGATCCGACCAAAACTCACACTTGCTGAGCTTGGCATACAACTGGTTCTCTCTCAGAACCTGTAACACTTTCCTGAGGTGGTCTTCATGCTCCTCTTCACTAGCAGAGTATACGAGAATGTCGTCAAGAAACACAACGACAAACTGGTCTAAGTATGGCATAAAGATGCGATTCATCAAATCCATGAATATTGCTGGAGCATTGGTCAAACCAAACGGCATTACTAAGAATTCATAATGTCCATACTTCGATCTGAATGCTGTCTTGGGAATATCTTCCTTCCGAACCCTCACCTGATGGTACCCTGAACGAAGATCTATCTTGGAGAAAACTCTAGCTTTGCTTAACTGATCAAATAAGTCGTCGATCCTGGGTAATGGGTACTTGTTCTTCACTGTTGCCGCGTTAAGCTTCCTGTAGTCAATGCACAATCTGGATGACCCATCCTTCTTTCCCACAAGTACCACCGGTGCTGCCCATGGTGACACGCTAGCTTGGATGAACTTCTTCTCCTTTAGTTCCTCTATGTGCTGATATACCTTGGCCTGCTCTGAATCCGCCATTCTGTAAACTCGATCTGATATCGGTTTAGTTCCAGGTGCCAATTCTATACTGAACTCAATATCCCTATCCGGTGGTAGACCTGGAAGTTCTTCAGGAAATACGTCTAGAAACTCTTCAACTACCTTCGGAATCTGAACTTCTTCCATTGCCGTTACTACTCCCTGCTCTTGTTGAGTTGCCCCTGATCTGACTAAGGTGAATCTCTTCATGCCTGGAATATCAAAAGATACACTCCCTCTACGACAATCTATTGTCGCATGACTGTCTTTCAGCCAGTCCATGCCTAAGATAACGTCGAAATTTCTAACAGGAAATTCTATCAACCGGGCGGGTAAAGAATGCCCACAAACTACAACGCTACATGCTAAAATAACTCTACTAACTCCTACGAGCCCATTACCAGTGAGTATATTCAACCTCCCTGGCAATGCCTCGAACTCCATTTCTAGTCGTATCGCAAATTGTACAGATATAAATGAATAGGATGCTCCCGAATCAAACAATGCTACTGCGGGATATGAGGCAACGAGAATGTTACCTGCCACAACATCTCCCGATGCCAATGCCTCCTCCAAGGACAGAGTGAATGCTTGCCCTCGACCTCCTTGCTGGTTTCCATGCTGCGGCCTAGCCTGATGTTGTTGCTGGCCCCTTCCTTGATGATGCTGGGGTGGTCTATGCTGTGTTGCTGCATCGGCGGCCCCTGCTGTCGAAACATTTGAGCCTGCGGCATTAACGGACGCTGTGCCAACAGCCTTACTGCCATCGCTGGTCCTCGATACTGGCCTGCCCCTGGTGCTGGCAGAGCAGGAAACTGTTGCCCTGGTCCTCCTGACCTCGAATTCATGGGACATGTGGTAACCCGATGGTCTGGATTTCCACATATCAGACACAGTCCATTGAATGTCAGACACACATCTCTAGTGTGCCCTATCTTTTCGCAATAAGTACAGCCCGCCGGGGGTTGTTGGTTCTTCCTCTGTTGCTGTTGCTGCTGCCTGGGTGGTGGTGCTGGCCCTCGTATCGCCACATCGTGGATACGAATGCCAGTGGATGGTGCTGTTGTTCGAGGCGCTGCTCTCCTTCCTTCTTCAATCTGACTGTAGGATCTCTTCTGACCCCCAGTCCTTTTCGCAAGCCTCTGAATGGTGATCTCATGCCTTCGAGTTGCCGTCAATACTTCATCAAAAGTTTGGTAATTGTGCCCCTCTATCAATTGCAAGAGTTCAAGATGAAACCCTTGCTGAAACCTCATGGCCCTCTGGCTCTCTGTTGCTACCATCTCTGGGGCGAATCTACTCAATCTGCAGAACTCCGCTGCATAAGCATCTACAGTCTTGCCGGCCTGCCTGAGGTTGATAAACTTCTGTTGTAGCTCAAACCGTGCCACAACTCCATAGTACTTGGTCTTGAATCTTGTAGTAAAATTGTCCCAAGCCACAGGACGTCTGATGCCTACTTTCTCTGATTCCCACCAATCACGTGCGAGATCCTGAAGTAACAACTTCACTAGATCCACACGTTCTTCTGCCGGTACCTTAGCTGCTGTCAGAATAGCCTCAATATCCTTAAGCCATGCATCTGCTGAGATGGCATCCTCCGTGCCCTCGAAACGGCGGGGGTTGTACTTGTAAAACCTGGCTGATGCTCCTGAATCAGTCCTCATTCCTCTTTCCAAAGCCGTCTGCAATCCTTGGTTGAGCAACACATTCTGCTCTTGTAGCTGAGTGTGCATGTACGCTGGGCCAACATCTGATGTTGCTGAGTAGCCATCATTCCTCTCATGATCTCCAGAAGGGCTGGTGTGTCCACTTCCACAGGGGTAGGTGGAACTATGGGTGGTGTTAGAACTTCCGGATACTGCGGTTCAGCTGCTGGTTCTACTATCACTTCTTCTTGGATAGTCTCCTGAGGTGAGACTGGCCCTTGTTGCTGACCAACCTGGTTATGTTGCCCATGTTGCCCTTGTTGTTGCTGTCCAGCTCTGACCGATGCGGACGAAGTGCCCCTAAGAAAAGGGACAAGAGAACAATCAAACAACCGGACATGAAGGATCAATGAAGTCAAAGGATACCGGAATGTCAAGCAAGGGTTGAGAACAACGAATCATGAGATCAAGGGGGGACACGTGTGATTGAGACATCCTATAAATCAAAACACCCCACAAGTCTGAAATCAGACCTGCATGGGCCACCACTAAAACCTTGTCACGCCCCAGAACCAGAATACTGGAGAGCGGGGGGATGACTCAGCCAGCTAAGTATTACGGGTAGAAGAATACCGTATAATACGATCAATGCTGTCTAACCAGACGAGGGGGTGCATACTACATGAAAGTCTTACTATGGTCACTTCACATCTATTGTCTCAATCATTCAAACAAGAAGCAAAAATAGAGAACATGTAAGATAAAGCAGTAAGGCATCCCAAACGCTTAGTCAAAATATTCTTGAGATCTGACTTTATAAAACATAGCCAGATGATATAGTAACATATACACAATTGTCATCAGCTGCAGTCTGACTTAATTACATTTATGTAAAAGCAAGTGTAAGACTATCCGACTAATATGTCGGTGCCAAGCGGCAAAATGTAAAGTAAATAACAAAACGAGCGGTAAAGTAAGGAACCCACTCGAGTCCTCCTGCGATCATTCCCCTAGTATTGACCATCTTGGAGGTGAAAGTAAGCTGAGTCCTCGGGAACCGGCTCTAAATCTGGCCATGCAAAACCAGAGAGGTTAGACCTCTAATAGCAAGTACCACAAGGAAGCACGATATGAAGGATTAAACCAGTAAGTAAGTGAATATAATAATAGATCTCTGCTTTCCACTAGGATTCACATAACATCACGACACTTCGAACCAACCTCCCAACCAAACAAGGACAGAAGTTGGCCCGTCATGTCCTGACATTCTGATCATCTCAGTTAGGCAACAGAGTAGGTACAGTACACAAACAAATCATCTTGAACGGCCAATTAACTCCTACGGCTTGCTATTGTGAGCTCCAAGTTATCTTAGAATTATGCAATTAGGGATTCCTCCAAGTATTGTTTAATCTTTACTGATGTACTTGTATTTACTCCAATCCTAACTAGATAAAATTGACAGCTTAGACGACTCACTCTAGTTTGGCGGAGCTTTGTGATTGAGATAGAAATTATTTTTTTATTATTTTATTCCTTTTAATAGTCTGAAATGCATAGCTTTTCATTCATATCACTACTAGAATGAGTCATATTAGCGACGTCCAAAAACGTCGCTAATAAGTAAAAATACGTCGCTAAATTAATTTAGCGACGGAATAAGCAGGTCGCCGAAAAGCTAGTCGCAGATCAAAAGTTCGTCGCCAATCGTCGCTGTTGCGACGAATAGTCTACGACGCTAAAACGTCGCAAACTTAGCAACGTCCGGCGACATTTATAGTACGTCGCCAATTTAGCGACGTATATAGCGACGTCTATTTGTCGCATGTGGTAACATGGCAAGGTTTGCCATGTCAACATGCTGGGCGACGTTTAGCGATGGCCCGTCGCAGTTAGCGACGTCCAGATACATATTTGCGACGTACTTTCGCGTCGTAAATCCGTCGCCAAACATCGCAATCCGTCGCTAACATGCTGGAAAATTAAAAATAAAATAAAATACAGTTTTCAAATCCTGCACACTGCACTTTATATACAGTTTAAACAAAAATCCTGCACTTTATATACAGTTTAAACACTAATCCTGCACACTGCACTTTATATTCAAATCATGCACACTGCACACTACACTTTATATTCAAATCCTGCACACTGCACTTTACACTTTACACTACACTTTATATCATCACAAATATCATCATAGACACATCATAGGGCCAATACATACAACTCATAACAAACATCATCACAAACACACATCCCGCGTCACAAACATAAATATATTCAAATCCTGTTATCTGTACTTCACAGACACACATCATCACAAACATCCAATAGAGTCAAATAAAAATAGGAGATGATAAAAAGTCTCCCACCAAGTGTATAAACAAAAGTGTACCAATAAACAATTTGCCCATAGGGCCAATACATACAACTCATAAAAAAAATCAATAAAATCACTGAGGACCCCTGCTGCGCATCTGAGATAGCATGTACTCATACTGCTCCTGTATGAGTGCACCGTAGGGGCATTAGGAGGCAGTGCAATGTCTACAGTCAGCGCCGTCGATGGACCGGAAGGACGTATCTGCTCCAGCTCTCGTAGTCGCTCAGCATGCGCAACAAGGGTACTCACCATCCTCCGAGTACTCTCCTCAATCGAAGTATGTACCTGAGTGAGTGAGGCAGACATGGTCCTCTGCGATCCCTCCAGCTCGACCTGTCTACGCTTTGTGCGCTGCGTAGACTCGGTGAGCGTGTGCAAGCTGGTAGCTGTAGCCTGCTGCAGACTCATCAGCTCCTGTATACTGCGCTCGACCGCATCAAATCGTCCGGTGATCATCGGATCGTCGGATCGTCGATCTGCGGTATGGTGATCAGAAATCTGCTGCTGCAACTCGCGATGCAGCTCGTCGATCTGACGACCAATATCCTGAGCTCGTGATGACGCCTGTGAAGCTGGAGACTGCGCACTAACAGAGGGAGCCCGGGATGACTCTGAAGCCAAATAGGCACAGTTGGATCCCATACCGTAGTACGTACTCTTCTGAAGACCACCAACGGCGGTCATCCAGAGGTCGTCCGGCGATGGAGCTGTAGGCGGCTGGGAGGAAGTACCATCCCCTTCCTCTGCTGGCGCACTAGCAGCAGCAGCCGCCTCCTCTTGTAGCCGAAGAAACTCGGCCTAGAATAATGTTTGCTAACGTCTAAGTGTTTGCTAAAGTCTATATTGATATCTATTTTCATGTTTTCTAAATTATAGTAAATTAATATAAAGAATAGAACGTACATATGCCTGTGTCGTCCTCTCGTCAATGAACTCCCCAGCCCTCCGATGGGTGACCAGGAAGACGGTCACCATGTTGGGTTTCTCACCCTTTTTTACCTGTTAAAATATATTATATATTATTAGTATTAAACATTCTATCCAACTATATATAAAATGATGTTCGTCATAGAAAATGTACTAGACGACGAAAATGCTCCGTCATAGGAATGGAGCCACCGTACCATTTACTGGCGCTCGACCGCGCCACCTTGGCCTTGTCAGACCGCTCCTGGTACCTGGCCTCGCCGAATCTAGCCTTCATCGCAGTCCACTGCTCTGGCGTGATCCAACCATGGATCGACTTTTCAGAGCGATCACGAGACTTCTGGTCGTGGATCGCATCACGGATGAGCTTGCCTGCGACGGCAAAAAATTGGGCCTCGATCTTCGCCGCCCGGTGTGGTAGATAGAAATAGGTCCTCTACAAGAAGTAAAATAGAAAAGTTGTATAATATACACAAATGATTATTAAAATTTAAAAATAAACAAATTTTTTACCTTAAAGTGGGCCAACCAAAAGGCCTTCCTATCTGCGGGAGCATCTGAGTAGTTAATCCAAGGCCCACCATAGTTCTGCCTCAGAAATAACCCCAGCTGTCTCTGTACTACAGGAGGCCGACATCTATACAATAATAAATTTCATGAATATATATACATATAATCATTTGAGAAATATATATTAACTAATTAACTTACTTCGTAGGCCCGTCCGTCCAAATCTTCATACGCGTCTCGTTTGGAGGAGCGCATGGAGGGTCGCTCTCACCTCCTGTCTGGGCAAGATCAGTCTGATTGTCGTCCTCCATATGCTCGACGTCGGCTCTCCCCATGGAGCCGTCAGTAGGAGGAATGCTAGACGCGGGAGGAATGCTGGACGCGAGATCAGGAATGCTAGACGACGAGGAAGGAGTCGCCAACCTGCTGGAATTGCCCTGTCCCGGTAATGGATCGGGAACAGAATGGTACACTGGTGTACTCGGAGATGAGGATGAGGGTATAGAATCTGCATCCCCAGCCAGAGGCACACGGGACTACCTAATATAATATCATTCGCGTCATCCTCCTGGTCTAGTCATACCTGATAATAACATATGACAATAAAACAAATATACATATTTATATGATAGACATCACAGATTTTTGAAAAATATCATAGTCACAGATAAAAGTGTCACTAAAGTGTCACAGGTTTATATGATAAAAGTGTCACTAAAGTGTCAAATATAATGATAAAACAAACGTACAGATTTAATCCTCTTCTGAAAATTCATCTAGTTCGTTTAGCTCATCTTCTTCTTCTTCTTCTTCTTCTTCTTTTTCTTCTTCTTCTTCTTCCTCCTCTACATCTTCACTTTCATCTGCATCTTCCTCTTCAGATAATTCTACTTCTTCTACACAATTAGATGTGTAATAAGAAACTTTCGTCGTGTCAACTTCTATAATATTTGTTACAAGAGGTAGTTCATCCTCTTGATAAGCTATATCGTCAACCTCAAAGGTATTTCTAGCTTTGGTCTTGCATGCTGCCCACTGTCACGCCCCGATCCAGGAAATCGCTCGTCATCGCTAGATTTCACCCGAATCATCGTCCTCGCTGGAGCGTGATGCCGCACGAGCCTGGAGTTGTGCTCGTGCAAGGCAAGATAACAGGTTCACATAGAACTATCTTAATTTGATAACATAAGCAGCGGAAGGAAACCAAAGTATAACATAAGAATCTCTTTTATTTATAATGAACTGAAGGTTACAAGGCTCTGAATAGCCCAACTTAAATGCTAATTGGCTACAACGCTCATGATCTCTCTAGCTCACAAATGATTACATTGTTCCATACATTATGCCTCTTTATAGCCACCAAGTAGTCTTCGGCCGAACATCTCCATGTCGCAAGTCCAAACGCCTATGCGGTAGCTCCTCTTGAACGCCAAGGACTCCATGCCTCGGCACGTCCAAGCCAAGCCCCGCCCGAGCTGATCATAACCTGAGCCTGTACATAAACTAGTGGAGGATTAGTGCTTTCGTCCTCGCTTCGCACTGATCAAAATCCGCTCGCACCCAAACCAAACACTAAATCATTTAGTGAAACATGCATCTTAATTGGTGATCTTTCTATTTAGCCTTAGGATCAGTTTCATAGTAATACTTCAACATAGCACATTATCATAAATGTGTCCCATACCGTGTCCCTGCGGCAGATACAGTTAGACATAACATGAACATAAACATAATGTTTGTGCGCACCTCCATCCCATTTTCCTTAGCCTGCACTGGTTAGAACTTACGTAAGAACCCATATAATTCACGCAACATTCCAATCATAAACTTAGACAATGCATAAGGGTCGCAGGCCCTGCACCTGCACCCAACTCTCATCTCAGCCCACCGGCCCTATCTATATGAAGGTCACGGTGTCTTGCATCGTAATGGACTTGGCATCTCTTATGTGTAAGCCTACAATCGCTTCGATACGGGTTGCTAGCCCAGTATCCGAAGGATCCCAAACTTACGGATATCATAGCTTATCACAGCACTGGACGGTCGCAATCCGTCCGAATGTTGTGCACCATAAATACCACACATAATTCCCTCCTAGGCCGAACAGTCCCGGTGCCCCGTTCGTAACTGTCCGAAGGAAGCCGCACCCGTGCACGGGCCATCCGAGTCCATTGACCATGCAATACGCGCCATAGCAAACACACATAACATTCCAACCAAATCCTCCGTTGCATAAACATAGTCTCGTTCCATAAATAGTTTCCCGTGCCATAAACATATTCGCTTCTCATAAACATAATCCGCCATCCATATGGGGAGCTCCATCGGCGTTATGCCCCAACACATTCATATTGATGCACGACGCCCAACGGCTTAGACATCTCGTACTCATATTCAGCGCGTACCATTCGTAAGTTGTTCTCATAGCCTAATTCCGTAGTTACTTAGTCTTTTCATACATAAGTGTGCGAGGGCACGCTCAGCACCATAATCAATGTTCTACGCCTAGTGTTTAATGTTCTCGGAGGCGTGCACGTGATGCACATCTCAATATTTTCTTTCAATGTTCTACCATCGCCGCCCTACCGCGACCCGTGTACTTGATGCACGTCGCTTCAATTGTTCGATTGTTCAATGTTCTATCTTAGTGTTCGACACATACTTGGACCTTTCGTCGCCGAGCCACGCTCACTAACTCGATAACATCTTACGTATACCATAACACATTTTATTAGACATGAAGGAATAGGGAGAGAGAGTCAAGAACCCGCCCACCTTAAGCCGATACGCCTTGTCGTTTTGCCGATTGAAGCGGCTCGATTCCATAACTCGGTTGCATAGCTAACTCTCAGACTTAGCCATTCCTTTGAACTACTCGGTTGACTTGGCCTATCGCGCCCATACCACGATCCGTAACCTAGCATAAAGGCATAGCCTGCACACCAGATCAACTAACATTAGCACTTGCTCAAACGAAACTTATCCTTTGTATCGATTCGATTCATAGATTCCAACCGACTCAAAGCTTACCTTTGGCCAATGTAACACTTGCATCGATTCGCATCGATACCTCATCGGTCAATGCAATTCTTCGAGTCAACGACTCATCATAATGTACCGAGCGGAGCGGGGCATTACATAATATACCACTCAAAATCAGGTTCGTCCTCGAACCGAAACCAACACTTAATCCAAGTGCCTCGCATAGATCGCTTCACGATCTCGTACTGCTATCGTTGAATCATACAACTTAGTTTGGATCATACACATATTTTAGGCGTCCCACCAATATATACATTTCAGCCAAGCTCAATTGTAGGATATCGGGACAACTAACAAGCTCAACTTAAATTCCTCAAGCACCGATCATTCCGTATTCGACTTGGTCAGATCTTAGCACATATCCTTAGAATCTTGCATGTAAACATCCTCGCATATAACTTGATTCAAAACCATAACTTCGATCTCATAAGTTTCTCGTCGGCCACCTAACACATGTATTGCATTAAGTCATTGCGCATCCGATCACAACAATTCTCTGCAACGCCTATTCGCCCAACCGTTTTCTATCTTTCACATAACTCAAGTCTTTCATCCAATCATTCATAACATTTGGCCTTAATGACATGGACTAAGTCCAACATGTCCAACTTTCCTTGCCAACAATCCGTACTATGCATCACACTCAACTATACCAACACGATCCACGTTCTCGAACCATATACGTATCGCGTCTGGGATACCCCCGCTAGGTAACTTATCCAGATATCATGCTCGCACTCTCCCGACACAAGAGGTCAACTTGAGTCTACGATGCTCAAAGGCAACAATCTTTCCGACCCAAGGTCTCTTACGATATGCCCATCTCCTATTCTCGATCGAGTACAATCCTTTACTCAATTCCCGAATCGATTCTGACTGGTTCATTTCGTAACATAGCTAGTGCGCTCAACACACATAGCCTAACTGTTACTCAAACTGATCTACGATACAGCTCTTAGGGTCGTTCTACTATCCGTTGCTCTCGCGCATTGCAGAATCCTTGCAATCGCCTTACCGTATCACTACGCTAAGCACGTTCCTCAATATCTATTCAATCGTCGACCAACCAAGTCTACTTACGCACTCATTCGATCGATCATAACTTTTCTATCCGTCTCGATCTAGTCGAAGGCTACTCGCTAACTTTCGAAACACGATACTCGCTCGCTTCGACTTATCTTCAACATGCACTACATTATTCCTTATCTTCGACAAAATTTCTTATGCGGCTTCCTTAGGGTCGTCCTATGGGACTTCTTACATTTTCTTGATTTGGCGGTCAAGTCTTCTAGGGTCAGCTGCCCCGAAACTACGCTCGATAATTGAAGATCATCAACGAGGGACAGTTACAACGAACCATGCTATATCCTATCGCGAAGCCAAATCAATTTTCGACAATTCCTATGAGACTTTACCCAATCCGACATAATTTACTCATCCACAATTTATCTACCCCCGCACAACTGATGCGCCGTTGCTACTCAAATCACTCCTGCATTACCGTCAATACTTTTTGAAACCAAGCAACATTTGCTTGCCATAGTACGAGTCCCTCTACTCACGTCAATATCTGGCACACTCTAGGCCATCATACAATCCTCAATTCCACCTTCGCATCAAACCACAAGTCTATATCAAATTTGCCACTCCTCACAAGTTCGATCATCCCCGCTGGATGAATCACCATACCAGCGCTCACGCGGAATGATCGCCCAAATTTGGCGTGACGCATATGCGATGCTGGAGTTGCACTCGCATAAGACAAGAATGTCAACATTGTGGTTATCCTCGAAACAATCAAGCACTTTCGTTTTCTTTCGAGTAACATCCATCGACTCTCAAATTCTCTGAAGCATTCCTACCGTTATCATCCAAACTACCATCAACTTAACTTGCATCTTATTCATCCAACAACAATGCTCAACATAATTTTCGTTCATTCGATAAGCGTATCCCCGAGTTATTGCATATCGTCTTTGATACGCCTCAATACCATCGTCGACATGCATAACTTGAACATCTTCCTTTTTCATAAGCTCGAATTCATTGAAATCACTGCCGTTGTCCAAACTCGAATACGAATCAAGTCTCACGTACCAAGATCCATTCCGTTGTAACTAAACCACCATAATTGTAATGCCCCGCTCCGCATCGGTGCATTACGATGAGTCGTTGACTCGAAGAGTTGCGTTGACCCGATAAGGTATCGATATGAATCGATGCAAGTGTTGCGTTGGCCAAAGGTAAGCTTTGAGTCGGTTGGAATCTATGAATCGAATCGATGCAAAGAGTAAGTCCCGCTTGAGCAAGTGCTGATTTTAGTTGATCTGGTGTGCAGGCTATGCTTCTACGCTGGACGATAAGAGGTCGGCATTTTGCCTTATGCAATAAAGTGTCCGCGAAAACCAAATCGAGGCCTTGCAACGGATTGTGGCATGGGCGCGATAGGCCAAATCAACCGAGTAGAGCAAAGGAATGGCTAAGTCCGGGAGTTAGCTATGCGATCGAGTTATGGAAGCGAGACGCTTCAATCGGCGAGGCGGCAAGGCGTATCGGCTTAAGGTGGGCGGGTTCTTGACTCTCTCTCCCTATTCCTTCACGTCTAATAAAATGTATTATGATATGCGTAATATGTTATCGGAATAGCGAGCGTGGCTCGACGAGTAAGTGTCTAAGTATGCGTTGAACACTAAGATAGAACATTGAACAATCGAACAATTAAAGCGACGTGCATCGAGTGCACGAGTCGCAGTAGGGCTATGATGGTAGAACATTGAAAGATGAAAATGAGATGTGCATCATGTGCACGGCTCCGAGAACATTGAACTCTAGGCGTAGAACATTGATTACGGTGCTGAGCGTGCCCTCGGGCACTTATGCTATGAATTGACTAAGTAAATACGGAAGTAGGCTATGCGAATAACATTATGAACGGGACGCGTTGATTATGAGTACGAGACGACAAAGCCGTTGGGCGTCGTGCATCAATATGGATGTGTTGGGGCATAACGCCGACGGAGCTCCCCATATGAATGGTGGATTATGTTATGGACGCGAGATGGATTGGAATGTATGACTTGTATGCTATGGAACGTATTGCATGGTCAATGGACTCGGATTGCCCGTGCACGGGTGTGGCTTCCCTCGAACGGTTACGCCGGGGCGCCGGGACCGTTCGGCCTAGGAGGGAATTATGTGTGGTATTTATGGTGCACAACATTCGGACGGATTGCGACCGTCCAGTGCTGTGATAAGCTATGATATCCGTAAGTTTGGGATCCTTCGGATACTGGGCTAGCAACCCGTATCGAAGCGATTGTAGGCTTACACATATGAGATGCCAAGTCCATTACGGTGCGACACACCGTGACCTTCATATAGATAGGGCCGGTGGGCTGAGATGAGAGCTGGGTGCAGGCGCAGGGCCTGCTACCCATTATGCATATGTTTACGTTATGATCGGTTGGTTGTGCGAATTGTATGTTTGCTTATATTAAGTTCTAACCACTGCAGGCTAAGGAAAATGGGACGGCATGAGCACGAACACTATGTTTATGTTTCAGATTATGTCTAACTGTATCTGCTGCAGGAACACGGGATGTGGTGACACATTATAACAATGTGCTATGTTAAGTTTTGCCATGAAACTGATCCTAAGGCTAAATAGAAAGACCACAAAGTAATATGCATGCTCACTAAATGAATAAGTGTTTGGTTTGGGTGCGAGCGGGCCTTGATCAGTGCGAAGCGAGGACGAAAGCACTAAACCCCCACTAGTTTATGTGCAGGTTCAGGTTATGATCAGCTCGGGGCGGAGCTTGGCTTGGACGTGCCGAGGCATGGAGTCCTTGGCGTTCAAGAGGAGCTTCCGTATATGCGTTCGGACTTGCGACATGGAGATGTTCGGCCGAAGACTACTTGGTGGCTATAAAGGGGCATAATGTATGGAACAATGTAATCCTTTGTGAGCTAGAGAGATCATGAGCGTTGTAGCCAATTGGCATTTTATGTTGGGCTATTCAGAGCCTTTGTAACCTTCAGTTCAATATGAATAAAAGAGATTCTTATGTTTTACCTTGTCTTCTTCCGCTGCTTATGTTATCGATTTGGGATAGTTCTATGTGAACCTGTTATCTTGCCTTGCACGAGCGAAATTCCAGGCTCGTGCGGCATCACGCCCCAGCGAGGACGATGATTCGGGTTAAATCTAGCGAGGACGAGCGATTTCCCGGATCGGGGCGTGACAAGTTGGTATCAGAGCGGTTCCATCCTTTGGACCGTGCGTGAATCTCTTTGACCCTCAGTTGCTTCGTTATCGAATTCAGTTGACTCTAAGTTGTTTCCGCAACCGCATGGCTCATGGATCTGCTCGACGCTACATTGGATGTTCCATACAATAAGTCTATATTAAGTTGCGTACGTCTGCCACAAGTATGTCGTGACTATCACGTTATCTCCGGGTGCCGTCGGAGAGTGTTGGTTGCACGAAGTGCAACGAGTTATGGAATGCTGGTCGCACGAAGTACAACGAATATGGTGATATTGGTTGCATGAAAGTGCAATGATATTTGTTGTTGGTCGCGCGCAGTGCGAGGAGTTATGTGTTGTTGGTCGCACGCAGTGCGAGAGATATGTGTTGCTGGTTGCACGAAGTGCAACGGGTCGATACGTGAGGCGATACGTGTTATGTGACTATGGAAATAGTTATGTGTTATCGGTTGCACGGAGTGCAGCAAGTCGTGGATCGTTCGTTGCATCGGTGCGACGAGTCGATACGGTATGATGTGCGTAGTATGGCTATGCGGATGGATAGCGAAATGTTGTTCGAGATTGAGTAAAGACCTTAAGTATCGAGACTAAGTTGTTGCACGAGCTGCAACGTGCGGGATTCGAAGATCGTGGATGCGATAGTAACGAATCGAGTTGGTCGCTAAGTCGAGTTGTGTGGGCGAACATGCATGTTGGCCGAATGTCGCGTTGAGCTTTGAATAAGCAAATGTTGCGGGTGGGATCGAGATGATCGCCATGGTCCGGTTAGATCGATTATGTGTCAAACTTGAGCTAACGTTAGAGCTGGGATCGGAAGGATCGCCATACGGGACGGTTAAGTTGAGATAGAAGTCGGACCTATGCGAAGTGTGATGTCGAATAATGACTCGATTCTGAGTGGTATATGCAATACCAATTATGTGAGCAAGCGTGGTGAGGTATTGTGTCGATAACGATAGGCTCGATCCTGAGTGGTATATGGGATACCACTTAGCGATGGTTATGTTAAGCCGGTTGGTGACTTGCGATAGGTTTCGTCGAGAAAATTATGTTGTTATGATATGTTGTCCGTAACGAACGGAGTAGTATCGAGACTCGAGTGGGAATGACTTGATAGAAGTCGACGCTAGTATGCTTTGATGAATTGAGTTGAACAATTATGTGCGAAGTCATACTTATGGATGATACGTCGGTCGAGGATTCGCTAAGTATAAGTCGAACGATAGCCCGAGCATATGCGAATGAATGTTACGTTGAGGAAATGGTCGACCCGGACGAACTTATGTTGAGTTAGTACAGAGACGTCTTCGGAACGAATTGAGTAGGTACGGAGAAATTGTACGAACGAATTTGGGTTAACGTGAGGAATCGGTAGCACGACTTTGGAAGTGCGAGCTAGGGATTCGAGAATGAATATGTGAATTGGAAATGGTGTCGCGATTATGAAAGTTAGCTATAACGGAATGAATCTTGGTGTGTGTAAGACTTGATTCGTATTCGAGTTCGGATAATGGCAATGATTGCAACGGGTTTGAGCTTATGAGAAAGGAGGATGTTCAAGTTATGCATATCGACGATGGTATTGAGGCGTATCAAAGACGATATGCAATAACTCGGGAATACTCTGATCGAATGAACGAAAATTATGTTGAGCATTGTTGTTGGATGAATAAGATGCAAGTTAAGTTGATGTCGACTTGGATGACGACGGTAGGAACGCTTCGGAGAATTTGAGAGTCGATGGATGTTGCTCGGATGAAATCAAAAGTGTCTGGATTGCTTCGCGGATCACCACTATGTTGACATTCTTGTCTTGAGCGAGCGCAACACCAGCCTCGCACATGCGTCACGTCAAATTTGGACGATCATTCCGCGTGAGCACTGGTATGGTGATTCATCCAGTGGGGATGATCGAACTTGCAAGGCGTGGCAATTTGGATATGGACTTGTGGTTTGATGCGAAGGTAAAATTTAAGATTGTGCGATATTATTGACGGTAGTATATGAGTGACTCGAGTAGTAACGGCGCATCAGTTGTGCGGGGATGGATAAATCCCGGATTTGTAATGTACGTCAGGTTGGATAAAGTCTCGTAGAAATCGTCGGGAATTGATTTGGCTCCGCGATAGGATATAGCATGGTTCGTTGTAACTGTCCCTCGTTGATGATCTTCAATTATCGAGCGTAGTTTCGGGGCAGATGACCCTAGAAGACTTGACCGCCAAATCAAGTGAATGTTGGAGTCCCATAGGATGACCCTAAAGAAGTCGCGTATGAAGGATAAGGAATGAGGTAGTGCATGTCGAGGATAAGTCTAAGCGAGTGAGTATCGCGTATCGAAAGTTAGCGAGTACTAGAATCGATATGGTCAGAAAAGTTATGTTGGAACGAGTAGATGTTGAGGAACGTGCTTAAGCGTAGTGACGCGGTAAGGCGATTGCAAGGATTCTGCAATGCGCGAGAGCGATGGATCGTAGAACGACCCTAAGAGTTGTGTCGTAGGTCGGCTTAAGTAACGGTTAGGCTATGTGTGTTGAGCGCGCGAGTTACGTTACGAAACGAACTAGTCAGGATTGAATCGATGATTGAGTGAGGGATTCGTACTCGGTCGAGAGTAGGAGATGGACGTATCGTAAGAGACCTTGGGTCGGAAAGATTGTTGCCTTTGAGCATCGTAGACTCAAGTCGACCTCTTGTGTCGAGAGAGCGCGAGCATGATGTCTGGATAAGTTGCCTAGCGGGGGTAGCCCCAGACGCAACGTATGGATAGAGCGAGAGAATGTGGATCACGTATGGATAGTTGCGTCGAGACTTAGTACGGATTGTAGACAAAAGAATTTGTGACATGTGGACGTAGTCCATGTCGTTATGGCCAAGTGTTATGAATGATTGGATAAAAGACTTAAGTTATGCGAGAGATAGGAAACGGTTGGGCGAATAGGCGTTGCGGGAGCCTGTTGCGATCGGATGCGCAATGACTTGTGTAATGCGAGTGTTAGGTGGCCGGCGAGAAACTTACGAGATCGAAGTTATGGTTGAATTAAATTATGTACAAGATGTTGGAGGATGATCGCATGTTATGGGAAGATGCATACGAAGAGTATTTTGGGAATAAGCGCTAAGATATGACTAAGTCGAGTACGGACCGATGGATGCTTGAGGATTTAAGTTGAATTTGTTAGTTGTCCCGATATCCTACAACTGAGCTTGGCTGAAATGCATATATTGGTGGGACGCCTAAAATATGTGTATGATCCAGACTGAGTTGTATGATTCAACGATGGTAACACGAGATCGTGAAGCGATCTATGCGAGGCACTTGGATTAAGTGTTGGTTTCGGTTCGAGGACGAACCTGATTTTGAGTGGTATATTATGTAATGCCCCGCTCCGCATCGGTGCATTACGATGAGTCGTTGACTCGAAGAGTTGCGTTGACCCGATAAGGTATCGATATGAATCGATGCAAGTGTTGCGTTGGCCAAAGGTAAGCTTTGAGTCGGTTGGAATCTATGAATCGAATCGATGCAAAGAGTAAGTCCCGCTTGAGCAAGTGCTGATTTTAGTTGATCTGGTGTGCAGGCTATGCTTCTACGCTGGACGATAAGAGGTCGGCATTTTGCCTTATGCAATAAAGTGTCCGCGAAAACCAAATCGAGGCCTTGCAACGGATTGTGGCATGGGCGCGATAGGCCAAATCAACCGAGTAGAGCAAAGGAATGGCTAAGTCCGGGAGTTAGCTATGCGATCGAGTTATGGAAGCGAGACGCTTCAATCGGCGAGGCGGCAAGGCGTATCGGCTTAAGGTGGGCGGGTTCTTGACTCTCTCTCCCTATTCCTTCACGTCTAATAAAATGTATTATGATATGCGTAATATGTTATCGGAATAGCGAGCGTGGCTCGACGAGTAAGTGTCTAAGTATGCGTTGAACACTAAGATAGAACATTGAACAATCGAACAATTAAAGCGACGTGCATCGAGTGCACGAGTCGCAGTAGGGCTATGATGGTAGAACATTGAAAGATGAAAATGAGATGTGCATCATGTGCACGGCTCCGAGAACATTGAACTCTAGGCGTAGAACATTGATTACGGTGCTGAGCGTGCCCTCGGGCACTTATGCTATGAATTGACTAAGTAAATACGGAAGTAGGCTATGCGAATAACATTATGAACGGGACGCGTTGATTATGAGTACGAGACGACAAAGCCGTTGGGCGTCGTGCATCAATATGGATGTGTTGGGGCATAACGCCGACGGAGCTCCCCATATGAATGGTGGATTATGTTATGGACGCGAGATGGATTGGAATGTATGACTTGTATGCTATGGAACGTATTGCATGGTCAATGGACTCGGATTGCCCGTGCACGGGTGTGGCTTCCCTCGAACGGTTACGCCGGGGCGCCGGGACCGTTCGGCCTAGGAGGGAATTATGTGTGGTATTTATGGTGCACAACATTCGGACGGATTGCGACCGTCCAGTGCTGTGATAAGCTATGATATCCGTAAGTTTGGGATCCTTCGGATACTGGGCTAGCAACCCGTATCGAAGCGATTGTAGGCTTACACATATGAGATGCCAAGTCCATTACGGTGCGACACACCGTGACCTTCATATAGATAGGGCCGGTGGGCTGAGATGAGAGCTGGGTGCAGGCGCAGGGCCTGCTACCCATTATGCATATGTTTACGTTATGATCGGTTGGTTGTGCGAATTGTATGTTTGCTTATATTAAGTTCTAACCACTGCAGGCTAAGGAAAATGGGACGGCATGAGCACGAACACTATGTTTATGTTTCAGATTATGTCTAACTGTATCTGCTGCAGGAACACGGGATGTGGTGACACATTATAACAATGTGCTATGTTAAGTTTTGCCATGAAACTGATCCTAAGGCTAAATAGAAAGACCACAAAGTAATATGCATGCTCACTAAATGAATAAGTGTTTGGTTTGGGTGCGAGCGGGCCTTGATCAGTGCGAAGCGAGGACGAAAGCACTAAACCCCCACTAGTTTATGTGCAGGTTCAGGTTATGATCAGCTCGGGGCGGAGCTTGGCTTGGACGTGCCGAGGCATGGAGTCCTTGGCGTTCAAGAGGAGCTTCCGTATATGCGTTCGGACTTGCGACATGGAGATGTTCGGCCGAAGACTACTTGGTGGCTATAAAGGGGCATAATGTATGGAACAATGTAATCCTTTGTGAGCTAGAGAGATCATGAGCGTTGTAGCCAATTGGCATTTTATGTTGGGCTATTCAGAGCCTTTGTAACCTTCAGTTCAATATGAATAAAAGAGATTCTTATGTTTTACCTTGTCTTCTTCCGCTGCTTATGTTATCGATTTGGGATAGTTCTATGTGAACCTGTTATCTTGCCTTGCACGAGCGAAATTCCAGGCTCGTGCGGCATCACGCCCCAGCGAGGACGATGATTCGGGTTAAATCTAGCGAGGACGAGCGATTTCCCGGATCGGGGCGTGACAATAATCGTGACACAATTTCCCATTCACATATCCATTCTCATATCCCTACTCGTACTTCCAATCGTGCCACCGATTCATCGCACTAACTCAAGTTCGTTCGCACAATTTCTTCGTACCTACTCGACGTATTTCGAATAATTCTTTGTACTAACTCAACATAAATTTGACCGGGTCGACCACTTCCTCAACGTAACATTCCTTTGCTATGCTTAGCCTATCATTCGACTTACACTTAACGAATCCTCGTCTGACGTATCATCCATAGGTACGACTTCGCACATAATTGTTCAACTCAATCCATTGAAGCATACTTGCATCGAATTCTCTCAATTCATTCCCACTCAAGTCTCGGTATTACTTCGTCCGTTGCGGACAAACCTATCATAACAATATAATCGTCTCGACGAAGTCTATCGCAAGTCACCAACTGGCTTAACATAGATATCGCTAAGTGGTATCCCATATAACACTCAGGATCGAGCCTATCTTTATCGATACAATACTTCGCTATACTGATCGCATAATTGGTATTGCATATACCACTCGAAATCGAGTCATTACTCGACATCACATTCCGCATAGGTCCGACATCTCTTTCTCAATCAACTATCCCGTATGGCGATCTTTCCGATCCCAGCTCTAGCATTCGCTCAAGTTTGACACGCATTCACTCTAACCGTATCTTGGCGATCATATCGATCACACCCGTAACATTCGCTTATTCACATCTCAACGCGACATACGGCCAACATAAACGTGCGCCTACTTAACTCGACTTAGCGACCAACTCGACTCGTTACTATCGCATCCGCGATCTTCCAATCTCACTCGTTACAACTCGTGCAACAACTCATTCTCGATACTTCAGGTCTTTACTCAATCTCGACAATATATCGCTATCCATTTGCATAGCCATACAACGCACATCATACCATATCGACTCGTTGCACCGATGCAACGAACGATTCACGACTTGCTGTACTGCGTGCAACCAACGACACATAACCATTCGCATAGCCACGTAATACGCATCGTCTCACATATCGATCCGTTGTACTTCGTGCAACCAACAATACATAACTCCTCGCACTTCGTACGACCGACCACACATATCGTTGCACTTCATGCAACCAACATCACTATATTCGTTGCACTTCATGCAACCAGCATTCCATAACTTGTTGCACTTCGTGCAACCAATATCCCATAACTCGTTGCACTTCGTGCAACCAACACTCTCCGATGGCACCCGGAGATAGCGTGATAGTCACGACATACTTGGGGCAGACGTACGCACTTAATATAGACTTATTGTATGGAACATCCAATGTAGCGTCGAGTAGATCCATGAGCCATGCGGTTACGAAAACAACTTAGAGTCAACTGAATTCGATAGCGAAGCAACTGAGGGTCAAAGAGATTCATGCACGGTCCAAAGGATGGAACCGCTCTGATACCAACTTGTTACGCCTCGATCCGGGAAATCGCTCATCCTCGCTAGATTTCACCCGAATCATCGTCCTCGCTGGGGCGTGATGCCGCACGAGCCTGGAGTTGCGCTCGTGCAAGGCAAGATAACAGGTTCACATAGAACTATCTCAATTTGATAACATAAGCAGCGGAAGGAAACCAAAGTATAACATAAGAATATCTTTTATTCATAATGAACTGAAAGTTACAAGGCTCTGAATAGCCCAACTTAAATGCCAATTGGCTACAACGCTCATGATCTCTCTAGCTCACAAAGGATTATATTGTTCCATACATTATGCCTCTTTATAGCCACCAAGTAGTCTTCGGCCGAACATCTCCATGTCGCAAGTTCGAACGCCTATGCGGTAGCTCCTCTTGAACGCCAAGGACTCCATGCCTCGGCACGTCCAAGCCAAGCCTCGCCCCGAGCTGATCATAACCTGAGCCTGCACATAAACTAGTGGAAGATTAGTGCTTTCGTCCTCGCTTCGCACTGATCAAAACCCGCTCGCACCCAAACCAAACACTAAATCATTTAGTGAAACATGCATCTTAATTGGTGATCTTTCTATTTAGCCTTAGGATCAGTTTCATAGCAATACTTCAACATAGCACATTATCATAAATGTGTTCCATACCGTGTCCCTACGGCAGATACAGTTAGACATAACATGAACATAAACATAGTATTTGTGCGCATATCCGTCCTATTTTCCTTAGCCTGCACTGGTTAGAACTTACGTAAGAACCCATATAATTCACGCAACATTCCAATCATAAACTTAGACAATGCATAAGGGTCGCAGGCCCTGCGCCTGCACCCAACTCTTATCTCAGCCCACCGGCCCTATCTATATGAAGGTCACGGTGTCTCGTACCATAATAGACTTGGCATCTCTTATGTGTAAGCCTAAAATTGCTTCGATACGGGTTGCTAGCCCAGTATCCGAAGGATCCCAAACTTACGGATATCATAGCTTATCACAGCACTGGACGGTCGCAATCCGTCCGAATGTTGTGCACCATAAATACCGCACATAATTTCCTCCTAGGCCGAATGGTCCCGGTTCTCCGGTCGTAACCGTCCGAGGGAAGCCGCACCCGTGCACGGGCCATCCGAGTCCATTGACCATGCAATATGCGCCATAGCAAACACACATAATATTCCAACCAAATCCTCCGTTGCATAAACATAGTCTCGTTCCATAAACGGTTTCCCGTGCCATAAACATATTCGCTTCTCATAAACATAATCCGCCATCCATATGGGGAGCTCCGTCGGCGTTATGCCCCAACACATTCATATTGATGCACGACGTCCAACGGCTTAGACATTTCGTACTCATATTTAGCGCGTACCATTCGTAAGTTGTTCTCATAGCCTAATTCCGTAGTTACTTAGTCTTTTCGTACATATGTGCACGAGGGCACGCTCAGCACCATAATCAATGTTCTACGCCTAGTGTTCAATGTTCTCGGAGGCGTGCATGTGATGCACATCTTAATATTTTCTTTCAATGTTCTACCATCGCTGCCCTACCGCGACCCGTGCACTTGATGCACGTCGCTTCAATTGTTCGATTATTCAATGTTCTATCTTAGTATTCGACACATACTTGGACCTTTCGTCGCCGAGCCACGCTCGCTAACTCGATAACATCTTACGTATACCATAACACATTTTATTAGACGTGAAGGAATAGGGAGAGAGAGTCAAGAACCCGTCCACCTTAAGCCGATACGCCTTGTCGTTTTGCCGATTGAAGCGGCTCGATTCCATAACTCGGTTGCATAGCTAACTCTCAGACTTAGCCATTCCTTTGAACTACTCGGTTGACTTGGCCTATCGCGCCCATACCACGATCTGTAACCCAGCATAAAAGCATAGCCTGCACACCAGATCAACTAACATTAGCACTTGCTCAAACGGAACTTATCCTTTGTATCGATTCGATTCATAGATTCCAACCGACTCAAAGCTTACCTTTGGCCAACGTAACACTTGCATCGATTCGCATCGATACCTCATCGGGTCAACGCAATTCTTCGAGTCAACGACTCATCATAATGCACCGAGCAGAGCGGGGCATTACACCCACCAGTCCGACCTTGTTGTTTCCCGTTTAGGATAACTTGTGAAGTACACGAGCTGAGCCTGACTTGATTGGACAAATGGTTCATAGGCTTGATATCGACGTCGATAGTTTATATCCACAAGACCGTTCTTGTCTACTTTCCAACTTTGACCTTCAATCGAATCGAACCAATCACACCTGAATAATACAATCTTAGCAGGCTCTATTCTATAACTATATGTCAGCTCCACAATCTCCCGTAGGATGCCATAGAAATCGTTGCCCGTATCAACATCTTTGTAGTTCGAAGATCTGATACACAAATAGCTATTTTTAGTGGAATCGAGATCTACAAAGTTGTCTCTGATCGGGCAAGTTATTGACTTGAACCTAAACCCATTAACACAGTAGCTTGGCCATATTTTTATAGCATAAATTGGTCCCTTGGCTAGCGTTCTAATAGACTCATTCTCAAGTTTTGCGTATGGACGATCGACCTAAATACCACGAAAAAATTAATTAAGCTCATTCTCAAGTGCATATACAGAAAGGTAATTACAGAGTTCTCAAGTCTTACATATGCACTCAACCATGATGGAAAATAATGCCTCATTTCTTGTTCTAGTTCTTCTTCTGTTATGTGTGGCCTACCTGACCTCACATTATCATTAAATATGCTGAAAACAACATCGTTCAATTAATGTAATAGTATAATAATCAACACTATTAAAATAATGTAGACGTATTAATTACTTACCCCTCCAGTTTCTCTACTTCATCATCATCGCAATTGAGTAATACATACACCTGAGCAGCCCTTAGCTCATCATCGTTCAGATATCTCTTCTTCATTTTACCCGATGGCTTTCCTGGATCATTGAATACCTTCAGTATTGTATCATTACATTCATGATATCCGTTCTATTAGTTGCAACATGAGGCTTGAAATACATCGAACAAAAGTTTGAAATCTCCTCGAGAACATAGGCTTCACAAATAGAACCCTCGACCCGTGCCTTATTTTTCACCTTTCTTTTTAGGTGATTCAAATGTCGCTCGAACGGGTACATCCATCGATATTCGACGGGTCCACCAACACGTGCCTCATAGGATAGAGAATCGGCAAATGCTCCATAGAGTCAAAAAATCCATGAGGAAATACCCTCTCTAGCTTGCACAGTGTTACCGCAATGTCCTTCTCTTGCTTTTCTAGACGATCAACGAGCAATTTCTTAGAAGAAAGATCCCTGAAGAATATGCTAAGCTCCGTCAATGGATCCCAAACTGCCTGCGGTAAGAATTCCCGAAATGCAATCGGAATTAACCTCTCCATGAATACGTGACAATCATGGCTCTTCATACCCGTCAATTTGTTTTCCTTCGGATCGACACATCTTCTCAGATTTGAAACATATTCGTCTGGAAATTTTAGGTCCTGGATCCACCGACAAAGTCTCACTTTATCCTCCTTGTCCAGTAAGAAAATTGACTTCGGCAGGAACTGTTTTCCATTCTCCTCTATCAAATGTAGCGCAGGGCGTTTGTATATTTCTTCTAAGTCCAACCTGGCCTTGGGATTGTCTTTCGTTTTTCCTTTTACATCCATCACAGTATTAATTATGTTATCAAATACATTCCTCTCAATATGCATGACATCAAGATTATGTCTGATCAGATTGGTACTCCAATATGGCAGATCCCAGAATATGCTCCTCTTTGTCCAGTTATGATCTCTACCAAATCTATCGCACTTGTACCCAGTTATAGGATCTTCGATAGCACTTGGAAAATTTCTAACCTCCTTCCATATCGTGGCTCCGTACCACCTTGGCGGTGGATCACCCTTCTCTACAACGTCGGCACGGAATACATTTATGTTTCTTCTGAACGGATGATCTTTTGGCAGAAATTGTCGATGACAATCAAAGAAGAACGATTTTCCTCCGTGTTTCAAGCGAAAAGCCTTAATACGGTCCATACAATACGGACATGAGAGACGGCCATGTGTGCTCCATCCAGATAACATTTCATAGGCCGAAAAGTCGTTGATGGTCCACATAAGGGTTGCCTTCATATGAAAATTTTGCTTCCTGGAAACATCGTACGTGTTAGCGCCTACTTTCCATAATTGATTCAACTCATCTATCAAAGGCTGTAAGTACACATCAATGTTCCTCTTGGGATTGTTCGGACCAGGAATTATAACGGTTAGAAATATGTACCGAGTCTTCATGCACATCCAAGGCGGTAGGTTATACGGAGTGACAATCACATGCCAGCACGAATACTGGGATCCCGAAAGATCAAAAGGAGTAAAACCGTCAGAAGATAGCCCCAACCTGACATTACGCGGATCTGAAGCAAAATCAGGATACACTCGATCAAAGTGCTTCCACGCTTCTCCATCAGATGGGTGATCCAACACTCCTTCAATCTGTTCTCGCATGTGCTAACTCATATTTTCGGCCGTCTCTTTCACCATAAATAATCTTTGCAACCGCGGCGTTAAAGGCAAGTAGTGCATTGAATCGGTCGGTCTTCTTGCACCGGTAGACCTTCCTGTACTAGTTGTCTTATAGTGATCAGCACCACAAAATCTGCACACATCTGCGTCCTTGTCGTCTTTGTAGTACAGCATGCACCCATTGCGACAAGAATCGATTTTCTCGTATCCCATCCAGAGCGATCTCACCATCCTCTTAGACCGATAGAAGTCTTTAGGTAACTTAGCACCCGCCGACAAGATCTCTATAATCAACTCCTGTCACGCCCTGAGTCGACAAACCGTTCGTCTCAGGTGTTACTTTGCCGATTCGATCGTCCTCGCTAAGGCGTGGTGTCGTACGAGTCTGGAATTGCACTCGTACAAGGCAAGAATTTTACGTTGCTTTTCATATTAGTACGCCAAGTTGAAACTTCACAAATCACATCAGAATTTAAGACGCAGTATAGGAAGATAGAAATGCTTTTTATTCATAGCTTGCAACGAAGTGCAAGTCGTAATTATATTGGATGCCGTTGCGGCTACATTGATTGAAAACAGAAAGAAAATACATTCGACAAGTTGCCTGAACTAACACTTGTCATCCCATACATTCGTCCCTTTATACATAAGCCATCGACTTGAATTGGCTTCAAAATACTTCAGCATAGGAAGAGCTTCAAAACGCATCTCCGTACTTCAGCTCCAGTTAAGTTGGGAGCGCCCGTCGCACCTGGGAAAATTGGAGGAATGGGATTAACACATTTGCTAAGTGGACGAGACGAACCCACTCGTCTAAACCGACTCTGATTGTTAGGGTAGGCATGCTTTAGAGTTGTCTTTCTATTAGAACTAAATGAATTCAGTTCATATTCGATAGCCATTTTTGCGTAATAAAGCATACAGTGAACCATAGCAGTTTATCATATTTCTTACCACGACCGTGCTCGTCCCTGCATGAAAACAGAGATAATATTTACACCTGCATAAGACAATAGGTGAGCATGATACTATCTTATATACGGTCATTGATGTTACACATCACATGGGACTATCTCAACGGCATTTCGGCCCGCTCAGTCTAGGTTGCAAGCCTGACTGACGGTCCCACAATGCATTAGTGCCGAAGCACGATTATTCATTCCCCCTAGGTCGATTCGATTCCGATGCCCCGGATATCGATTCGAGGAAAAATATCAACTTGTGCACAAGCTGTCCATGACCATGCCAATGCGTGAACAGTTTAACATATGCAACAGTTTTGTATAGCACGGATAGTATTGAATGACATTATCATTTCCCCCAACTTATACAAGGATTCATTTTTCCCCAAGTCGTACTCCCGATTTAGCGTCCCGTAGGCACCAAATTATCCGAGGCATCATAACCCACGATCTACGTTTCATAATATTTTGTAGCACGTAAAATAGTCTATCTTTTTACTAGAATCTTAAACTTTCTGGTTTATGTGATAGACTTGTATTTTCAGAGTGAATTACTCTAAATCGATACGTTTTCCCGAGTTCTTGAACTTAGTGGATTGGCATGCAATTAACTTGGCATCGTTCGATTTGAATGAATTCGAGACAAGGAATTAGTTTGCGGGACAAAGTAGAAAAGAAGGGGCCAAATCATCAACCGATTACTTTGCTTCGTGCAGGTCGTCGAAGCGCTACGTGTAATGCCCCGCTCCGCACGGTGCATTATGCTGAGTCGTTGAATCGAAGAGTTGCGTTGACCCGATTACGTATCGATACAAAATCGATACAAGAGTTACGTTGTCCCGAGAAACATATCGACCCAAGGAACGCATCGAGTAATAACGATGCAAGTGTTAAGTTGTCCCGAGCAACGCATCGAACTATGTCGATGCAAAGAGTTGCCTTGTCCCGAAAGAATGTATCGAGTGAATCGATGCGAAGTGCCGCGTTGCCTCGAAGGATAAGTGCATTGAGACGGCTCGAAGATTCTAAAAAATCGAATCGACCAAGGCGCAAGTCCGAATCGATGCAAGTATTGATTTTAGTTGGTTTCATGTGCAGGCTTTACGTTTACGCTGAAATGTTAGAGGTCGATCTTTTGCCTTATTCAGTAAGGGGTCCGCGAAAGAAAATTGTCGCCTTGCGACGGACTGAGGCATTGGCACGGTAAGCCAAAACGGACGTATAACTCAATGAAGCACGAAGTGCTCGAATGGCTAAGTCAGGAGAGTTGCCCATGCAACGAAGTTACGAAATCGAGCCACATCGGCTCGGCAAAACGACAAAGGCATATCGACTCAAGGTGGAGGGACATTAACTCTCTTTCCTACTCTGTCATGCTTAAGTAAAATACATATCATTAAATGCTGAGTTAACCTATCAACGCCACGAGCGTGGCTCGATAGAGAGATAAACGTAGTGCGTGTCGAACACTAGATAGAACAATTGAAATGAATAGTACGGCAAACGTACGAGTCGCTATGGAACATTGGATATCACAAAGGCGAGCGCCTCGGTGCGCAAGCTGCAAGAACATGGGATAACTGTACTCGACGAGTGCTTTAGTACACGAACCATACCGTGCCTTCGCGCACGAGTTAGAATGGCTAGAACATTGAAAGACAATAGGCGAGCGCCCTAGCGCGCAAGCTACGGACATTGAATACTAAAGCATAGAAATACGGCTTCGACGCGTGCAGCAAGTGCACGACGTGAAGGATGGATGATAAATGTGTCAAACCGTGCCTACGTGCACGAGATAATAAAAGATGGCTTCGTTGCGAAAGAATACAGTTGTGGCATGAATGTGGCGGAACTGTCGGATATGACATAATACCTCGAAAGGTGTTCGGGACCTTCGGGTCGTTCGGTTGACGAGCATTGAGTTGAGGCATGATGCCATTGAAACATTGAAACGAAGTATGAGACGTAAGAACATAGAAAGTTAACGGAAGAAATACGAGATGATAAGGCAACATGGTGCCTTCAAAATGTTCGCGGCCTTCGGGCGTTCGTTGAGGACATTCGGACGTTGTGCCAATTGAAATAGAGATAAGCGAACTTGCTTGGTTGTATGAAAGATAAGATTCGTTGCATGGTCAAATGGACTTAAAGATATAAAAGCCCGTGCATGGGTATTCCCTCGAATGCGGCGCGCCAGGGCGCTGGGACCGTTCGGCCTAGGAGGGATTCATTTTCAGTATTGTTGGTGCACTTCATTTAGATGGGTAGCGACCGTCTGGTGAATGTGATAACCCACTTGCTGCAATTATTTCGGTGGCCTCTGATGTTGGTTAGCAACCGCACGGAGTTAACATCGTCTTATGTTTCAATTCGATGAATATAAGTACATTCTAGCCCGGAAAGCTAGTGACCTTCAAATAGTTAAGGGCAACGGGTTTGGAAGTACAAGGTATGCGTATATCCTGCATGGATGGATCCTAAATAGAGGGCACTTATAACATGACAGGGAAAACGGATAGGCGTATTCACCTTGCGTCGGTGCAAGGGCGAGTGCGTCGATATTGCTAAGTTGTGCCACGAATCAAACACGAGATTGCTTGCTTGCTTACTTATGCAAATTGAATAACATGCTTGCCATGCTTTACAGTCTTCGAATATGCCATGAACTCATCCTAAGGAGAACATAGAAAGAGAACTAAATTGTATGTTTGCATGAATCAATACAATACTAAATGTCGGTTTGTTAAGTGGGTTTTTGATCAGTACAGCGAGGACGAAAGTACTAATCCCCTACTTGTTTGCTAGCAGGTTCAGGAATTGGTCTGCTCGCGGCGGAGCTTCGCTTGAACGCGTTGAGGCTTGGAATGCCGAAGCGTATTGATGCGTGCGATCGTATTGACGCTCGGATATGCAACAGGATTGATGTGGCCGAGATATAGAAGGCATGACGTATGGAACGGTAAAATCCTTTTTGGGCAAGAGAGAACTTGAGTGTTGTAGCCAATCTGGCAAATTCCGTTGGGCTATCGAAAGCCTTTGTAATCTGATTTCGAATATCAATAAAAGAGAATCGTTTCGTATACTGTTTTTCTTTCGTTGTTAATGTTTAACTCAAAGATAACCATTTGAGAACTTGTCATCTTGTCTTGCACGAGCGCAACTCCATGCTCGTGCGGCATCACTCCCCATGCGAGGACGAAGATTCGGGTGATTCCGGGTCGGGGCGTGACAAATTGGTATCAGAGCTCTAGGCTCAATTTTCTCTGGACGCTTGTTTCATTATAATTCCAAAACATTGCCCACCACCAATTGAAATCACTCTTGACTCTACTCGATGCCGCACTGGATGTTTCATACAATAAGTTTAATACAAATCATGTAATTTTGTCACGTGTTGTTTTGGAAATTACATGGTGTTGCTGGAAAAGTCGGGAAAGGTTTGTTGCTGCAAGTGTAACAAGTTGCGAGATGTGAATTCAAGGATATGTTGCTGCGGATACAACACGTTGTGAATTATAATTTGAGATATTCGTTGTTTGCAACGAACGATATGAGAAATATTGGTTGCATCGATACAATAAAAGTCGTGGAATGTTGTTGCAGCAATTGCCACGCGTTGATTGTATAAATGATGCGTTGAAAAGAAAATGAAAGTTGATATTGAATGTGTCGAACGGATTCACATATCGATTTCGAATGTGCGTTGCGATGAAAAACGATAAGTCAATATCGAATGTGTTGAACGAATTTGAGCATTGACTTTGAATGTCGGAAATAAAATGTTGCACAAGGTGCAACAGATGTCGAAGATAAATCGATGCACGAGGTGCGATAAATATCGAAAATAAATCGTTGCACGATGTGCAACGCGTGTCGAAAGTAAAATTATTGCACGTGGTGCAACACGTATCAAAGTAATCATTGCACGAAGTGCAATGGATATCGAGAATGAATTTTTGCACAAGATGTAACGGAAGAAAACAAAAGTTATAAATCGAGAAACAAAATCGGTTCGATTGCGCACCGAGCATGTGTTGGCAAATGAAAACATTCGCCGAGTTGTTTCGAATTTGATTTAAACAGAGTTAAGGTTGTGATCAAGCACGATCACTGCAGGAATCGTGAGTCAGAAGAGATCGTTGGTTCGTAAAGAGTACGTTGCGACGGAAGTAACTTGATTTCCGGGTGTTATATAGCATACCACCGATGCAATGAATGGCTCGATTCTGAGTGGTATATGTAATACCACTTGTGCGATGGGTTGCATCGACGTATTATGAGAATTGCGGAAGGTTTGTCCGCAACGGACGGGATAGCACCGAGACTCGATTGAGAATTTGTACGACGGCATGTTGATGCAAGTGTTCTTCGATGATCGGTTAAAACGGTAAGGCAGGACTTGTAACATTGAATGATACGTCGATTGAAAATTATGTGTCGATCGAATGACGGGAACTAGCGAAACGGTTATGCCTTGAGGCAACAATCGGATCGACGAGATAGGAAACTCGAAACGTTGAAATCGAACCGTACGACTTGCGATCCCGATTGAATGTTGGGCGAGGCGAATCGAATCGCATGACTTGCGATTTTGATAGAAATATTGGACGAGACGAATCGAATCGCACGACTTGCGATCTCGATAGAAATGTTCGGCTAGGCGAATCGAATCGCATGACTTACGATTTTGATAGAAATATTGGACGATGCGAATTGTAATCGAATCGCACGATGTGCGACTTCGGTGAAGAGTTGGTTGACGTGAGTAATCGTGCCTAAGAAATAGTTGGTTACGTTACGGCGAAACTCATTTGAGTACGACTGAAAACACGCAAAACTTAGAGGGCGAGATCGTATGACTTGAGGGTTCGATGTTGGATAATCGGTAACTCAGTTACGCGATCGAAGTATAGCGGGATACGGCAAATCGGAGAACGAGTCGATGCATATGGAAAAGTTCGTTGCCAACTTGGATGTATGCGATACGAGTTAAGTTGACGTTTGAAACGGATTCAAGTTGACCCTTACGTTATCGAAATGGATACGGCGTATCGAGATCGATACGTAAGGAAATGTAAACGACGTGAGAATACAAAATAGAGTGTGCCTCGCGCTATGAAATTTTGTAAGTAATGATACGAGAATGAAACGAACTGGTTGATCATGAACTTGGTGATTGATCAAAGACGAGACTATAAGTCATCGACGATTTCTCGATGCGTATAGTATCTCGTGTGTCGACCGCGAAATAAGATAGACTCGAACTCGGTACGAGTAGATGTTTCGTAAATTGCGAAATCATCGACGGCAGTGCATGACTTTACTCGGAGGATAGTTGCGCATCAGTTGCGCCGATAGAAATGGTTATGTACGGATTTGGGTAGTCGCTTAGAAATCGTCAGAATGTGATTTGGCTCCAAAATAAGATATAGCATGGTTCGTAGTAAACTGTCCTTCGGTGATGATCCACAATTATCGAGCGTAGCTTTGGAGCAGCTGACCCTAGAAGACTTGACCGCCAAATCAAATTGAATGCTGCAGACCGTAAGATGACCCATGCGATATCGCATATAAGATTGCACCGATAACAAATATAACACGGTGCATATTGACGATAAGTCTAGGCGATCGAGAATTGTTGGAACAACTTTCGATTGAGAATGGTATAGTTAGATTTGAGTATTCGTCGGATGAATACTTGAATGGTTATGTTGGTCGACGATCGAACTTAAAATTCACCAACGAACTTAGTAATTCGGATAGACGAGTGCGAGAATCATGCGATGCACGAGAAGAAACGATAAGGGAATGACTTACGAGTCATGTCGTTAGATTCGGATTCACCTTGCAATTGAGCGTGTGTGAATTGAACTTATGTTCGATGCTGCGAGACGGATAAGTTAGGAATTTGGCTAGTGAATTCCTATTCATTAGGAATCGAATGTAAGACGCGTCGTGAAGACCTTCGTAATCAAGGCGATCGTTGTCTTTAGCACCGTCGCCTTGAATTAAACCTTGTGTCGGATAGATTGTGGCCTTTGTGCAATATCAATTTAAACTTACGTCGGAAGGATTTGAGCACGGTGTCTAGGTAACTCACCTAGCGGACGTAGTCTTGAATGTTGATGCTTTTGCAAGTCAACAAAAAAGAATCATGTCGTGATAAGATACGAAGTGAAACATTAGAAATCGTTGGATAGTGATGCCGAACGCAAGGCGTTGCGGAGACTCGTTGTGATCGGATGCACGATGGCTTGACGCGACGCATAGAATTGATAGTCCCGATGAAACTTACAAAATGAAAAATGCAATTTTTGAATCGCATCGTGTACCTTGACTTATGTTGGACGATCGCGTATGTATGAATATGCATGTGCGCTAAGAATTACGAGAACTTATGCTAGAGCCCAAGTCCGATCGAGAATACGAGATAGCAAGTAATTGAGAATAAGAAGTTACATGTTTGCGTTGTTCCGATATCTTACAAGTGAGCTTGGCTGAAATACATATATTGGTGGGACACCTAAAATATGTGTATGATTCCAAACTAAGTTGTACGATCTAAACGATAGTGAGACGAAATCGTAGAATGATCTAGTGAAACCCTTGGAAATTTAGTATTGGTTTCGGTTCGGGACGAACCTTGTTTTAAGTGGTATATTATGTAATGCCCCGCTCCGTACGGTGCATTATGTTGAGTCGTTGACTCGAAGAGTTGCGTTGACCCAATTACGTATCGATGCAAAATCGATACAAGAGTTACGTTGTCCCGAGAAACATATCGACCCGAGGAACGCATCGAGTAATAACGATGCAAGTGTTAAGTTGTCCCGAGCACGCATCGAACTAAGTCGATGCGAAGAGTTGCCTTGTCCCGAAAGAATGTATCGAGTGAATCGATGCGAAGCGCCGCGTTGCCTCGAAGGATAAGTGCGTTGAGACGGCTCAAAGATTCTAAGAAATCGAATCGACCAAGGCGCAAGTCCGAATCGATGCAAGTATTGATTTTAGTTGGTTTCATGTGCAGGCTTTACGTTTATGCTGAAATATTAGAGGTCGATCTTTTGTCTTATTCAGTAAGGGGTCCGCGAAAGCAAATCGTCGCCTTACGACGGACTGAGGCATTGGCACGGTAAGCCAAAACGAACGTATAACTCAATGAAGCATGAAGTGCTCGAATGGCTAAGTCAGGAGAGTTGCCCGTGCAATGAAGTTACGAAATTGAGCCACATCGGCTCGGCGAAACGATAAAGGCATTTCGACTCAAGGTGGGGGAACATTAACTCTCTTTCCTACTCCGTCATGCTTAAGTAAAATATATATCATTGAATGATGAGTTAACCTATCAACGCCACGAGCGTAGCTTGGTAGAGAGATAAACGTAGTGCGTATTGAACACTAGATAGAACAATTGAAATGAATCGTACGGTAAACGTACGAGTCGCTATGGAACATTGGATATCGCAAAGGCGAGCGCCTCGGTGCGCAAGCCGCAAGAACATGGGATAGCTGTACTCGGCGAGTGCCTTAGTGCACGAACCATACCGTGCCTTCGCACACGAGTTAGAACGGCTAGAACATTAAAAGACAATAGGCGAGCGCCCTAGCGCGCAAGCCACGGACATTGAATACTAAAGCATAGAAATACGGCTTCGACGCGTGCAGCAAGTGCACGACTCGAATGATGGATGATAAATGTGTCAAACCGTGCCTACGTGCACGAGATAATAAAAGATGGCTTCGTTACAAAAGAATACAGTTGTGGCATGAATGTGGCAGAACTGTCGGATATGACATAATGCCTCGAAAGGTGTTCGGGACCTTCGGGTCGTTCGGTTGATGAGCATTGAGTTGAGGCATGATGCCATTGAAACATTGAAACGAAGTATGAGACGTAAGAACATAGAAAGTTAACGGAAGAAATACGAGATGATAAGGCGGCATGTTTCTTCGAAATGTTCGCGGCCTTCGGGCGTTCGTTGAGGACATTCGGGCGTTGTGCCAATTGAAATAGAGATAAGCGAACTTGCTTGGTTGTATAAAAGATAAGATTCGTTGCATGGTCAAATGGACTTAAAGATATAAAAGCCCGCACATGGGTATTCCCTCGAACGTGGCGCGCCAGGGCGCTGGGACTGTTCGGCCTAGGAGGGATTCATTTTCAGTATTGTTGGTGCACTTCATTTAGATGGGTAGCGACCGTCTGGTGAATGTGATAAGCCACTTGTTGCGATTATTTTGGTGGCCTTCGATGTTGGTTAGCAATCGCACGGAGTTAACATCGTCTTATGTTTCGATTCGATGAATATAAGTCCATTCTAGCCCGGAAAGCTAGTGACCTTCATATAGTTAAGGGCGACGGGTTTAGAAGTGCAAGGTATGCGTATATCCTGCATGGATGGATCCTAAATAGAGGACACTTATAACATGACAGGGAAAACGGATAGGCGTATTCACCTTGCATCGGTGCAAGGGCGAGTGCGTCGATATTGCTAAGTTGTGCCACGAATCAAACACGAGATTGCTTGCTTGCTTACTTATGCGAATTGAATAACATGCTTGCCATGCTTTACAGTCTTCGAATATGCCATGAACTCATCCTAAGGAGAACATAGAAAGAGAACTAAATTGTATGTTTGCATGAATCAATACAATACTAAATGTCAGTTTGTTAAGTGAGTTTTTTATCAGTACAGCGAGAACGAAAGTACTAATCCCCTACTAGTTTTCTAGCAGGTTCAGGGATTGGTCTGCTTGCGGCAGAGCTTCGCTTGAACGCGTTGAGGCTTGGAATGCCGAAGCGTATTGAAGCGTGCGATCGCATTGACGCTCGGATATGCAACAAGATTGATGCGACCGAGATATAGAAGGCATGATGTATGGAACGGTAAAATCCGTTGTGGACAAGAGAGAACTTGAGTGTTGTAGCCAATCTGGCAAATTCCGTTGGGCTATCGAAAGCCTTTGTAATCTGATTTCGAATATCAATAAAAAAGAATCGTTTCGTATACTGTTTTTCTTTCGTTGTTAATGTTCAACTCAAAGATAACCATTTGAGAACTTGTCATCTTGCCTTGCACGAGCGCAACTCCAGGCTCGTGCGGCATCATGCCACATACGAGGACAAAGATTCGGGTGATTTCGGGTCGGGACGTGACACTACGTAACGTCAATCCTTAGTTACGCGAGCTCCTGCAATGGCACCAACGTTTTGTTAGAATTTCGGGTCGACTCCTCGACTGAATGGTTTTGCCAAAGCACGCGGACCAAGGACATCGACCGATTTCGTAGCACCTTCTCCTTGCGGTCCAAAATTTGGATATGCTCCTCCGAGTAAGACAAGTCAGAACGTAGCTCCAACTGATCGAAGCTAACCACATGACTTGGATTGTGTACGTATTTTCGAAGTTGTAAAATGTGGAAAATATTATGCACATCAGCTAAGGCAGGAGGTAGTGCGATCCGATAAGCAACCGTCGTAACTCGCTCAATGATCTCGAAGGGAATCTCGGGCTCAACTTGCCTTTAACGATGAACCGCATCACACTGCGCATGGGCGTTACTTTCAGAAACACATGGTCCCCGACCAAGAACTCTAGCGGACGTCGACGAAGATCTGCATAGCTCTTTTGTCGACTTTTCACGATACGGAGTCTCTCTCGAATCAAGCGGACCTTTTCGACGGCCTGCTCCACCAGTTTCGGTCCAAGCACTTGTCGCTCTTCGACTTCATCCTAGCATATCGGTGAACGACACTTCCTCCCGTAGAGTGCTTCGTATGGAGCCATCAGAATGCTCGACTGATAACTGTTGTTATACACAAACTTCGCAAGCGGCAAATGCGTATCGCAACTAGTCTTTAGGTCGATCACACACAGACGCAGCACGTCTTCTAGGATTTGATTTACCCTCTCTATCTGACTGTCTGTTTGGGGATGGTACGCCAAACTAAAGTTCAGTTTGGTCCCCATCGCCGCTTTCAGGCTCGTCCAGAAATGCGATAGGAATCGCCCGTCTCTGTCCGAAATTATTGAGGCCGGTACCCCGTACAGTCGAACAATCTCATCGACGTAGATTTGTGCTAACCGATCGACGCTCTATCCTACTTTAATTGCGATGAAGTGAGCCGACTTGGTCAATCTATCAACAATGACCCAAATCGCATCATTCCCCCGCGGCGTCTTCGGAAATCCTACAATGAAATCCATCGAGATGTTGTCCCACTTCCACTCGGGAATGGCGATGTTCTGCAGCTCTCTGCCTGGCCTTTGGTGTTCCGCCTTTACCTGCTGACATACCATGCATTGCGATACGAACGTAGCCACGTCTTTTTTCATGTCGTGCCACCAAAAGTTTGTGCGCAAGTCCTTGTACATCTTGGTGCTTCCAGGATGTAACGAATACTTCGTATAATGCACCTCCGTCAGAATTTCTTTTATGAGTTTGGCAGTTTCAGGAATGCAGAGCCTTTCCTTTAGTCGTATCGTTCCGTCTTCGTCTTCCGCAAAGTTAGTCGCCCTTTCCGTTGAAATCAGCTCGCATATTTTCTTCAGGAATGAGTCGTCCTCCTGTGCGGTCTTTATCTTGCTAAGCAGGCTCGATCCTAACTTCAGCTGAGCTAGGTGCAGGTGTCGATACTCAATTCCGAGTTCGATACCCATCGCTTCAAGGTCTCGCCGTATCTCCTTATTTATGGCCAGTGTTTCCATAAACATTCTGCTAAGTGCGTCGGCCACCACATTTTCCTTGCCCGGCGTAGACTCGATCGTCAGCTCATAATCTTTTATGAGTTCGAGCCATCGTCGCTGTCGTAGATTGAGTTCTCGTTGCGTAAACAAGTATTTCAGGCTTTTATGATCTGTGTAGATTCTGTACGCCATACCATAGAGGTAGTGCCGCCATAACTTCAATGCAAACACGATCGCCGCCAATTCTAGATCGTGTGTCGGGTAGTTTTTCTCGTGCTGCTTCAACTACCGTGAAGCGTAGGAGATGACTTTGTCTCTCTGCATGAGTACGCACCCGAGGCCAGTTCCCAATGCGTCGCTGAATATCTGAAAGCCTTCTGGACCGTCTGAAAGTGTAAGGATTGGAGCTGAGACGAGCCGTTGCTTCAACTCTTGAAAGCTGGATTCATAGTCGTCACTCCATTCAAATACTACTCCCTTCTGGGTGAGGCGAGTCAGAGGCGACGCTAGTTTTAAAAAGTTTCGCACGAATCTTCGGTAGTAGCCTGCTAAGCCCAGGAAACTCCGAATATCGCTAGCCGAGGCAGGTCATTTCCAATCTACCACCGCTTCAATCTTCTTTGGGTCTACCGCGACACCTTCGGCAGAGATTACATGTCCGAGGAATGTCATGCTACTCATCCAGAACTCGCACTTACTCTACTTGGCATACAATTTGTTTTCACGCAGAATCTGCAGTACCGTCTTTAAGTGTTCTGTGTGCTCTTCTCGGTCCCTTGAGTATATAAGGATATCGTCGATGAACACGACTATAAATTTATCGATTTGAGGTCGGAAGACTCGGTTCATCAGATCCATGAAAGTGGCTGGGGCATTCGTCAAACCGAACGGCATGACGAGAAATTCGTAATGACCATATCGAGTGCGGAAGGCAGACTTCGATACTTCGTCGGACTTGATCTTCAATTGATGATAGCCTGAACGAAGATCAATTTCAAAAATACTGACGTACCTTGCAGTTGTTCAAACCAGTCGTCGATTCGTGACAAAGAATACTTGTTCCGCACGGTCGCTTTGTTGAGTTCCCGATAGTTGATGCATAGCCGTATCGACCCATCCTTCTTCTTCACGAACAATACGGGAGCTCCCCACGGAGAGACGCTAGTGCGAATAAATCTGCGGTCTAGCAACTCTTGTAATTGCACCTTCAGCTCCTTCAGTTCTGCTGGAGCCATTCGGTAAGGTGCCTTTGATATCGGCCGTGTATCCGGAAAGGTGTCGATGCTGAATTCTATCTCTCGATCCGGCGGCATCCCGGGCATCTCGTCAGGAAAAATGTCGGGAAAATCTGTCATAACATCAGTCTGCATTGTGTTTGTATTATCCTTCCGCGTGTCTCGGACTGATGCCAAGTATCCCGTGCAGCCGGAACGCAGCATACGCCTCGCCGAGATTTCCGACACCATCATTGCCGTCTTTGAGACCGTACTGCACGAATATGAGAACTCTGCCTCGCCAGGAAGACAAAACACTACTCTTTTTTCTGCGCACTCGATCGTTGCACGACAAGCGCCCAACCAATCCATGCCCAGGATTATATCGTAATCTTTGATGTCTAGTACGACGGCATCCAAGGATAGATATCTTCCTCCGATGCAAATGTGGCCATCCCTACAAATAAAGTTCGCAGGCATATCGACTCCCGACGGAGTGCTAACGCTAATATTTATATCTAGTGATTGCATGGTTATTTTATTTTCTTTCGCATAATCAGCAGATATAAAGCTATGCGTCACACCCGAATCGAATAGTACTCGAGCAGGTATATTTTTGTAGAGTAATATACCTGTTACAACAGTATCGGACACAAATGCCTCATCCCAAGTTAAGGCATAAACTCGGCCTTGAGCTCCGTGGCGTTGGTTCTGCTGGTTGACGGGCACCGTATTTGTGCCTTGCAGTATCGACGCTTTATGCGGATTCAAAACGTTCCTCGATGGGTTGTGTTGATTCGAACCTTTGTGCGGGCAATATATAACTATATGGCCTTCCTCGCCATACTTGTAGCAAGATCTCGTGACGCAGTCGACAGTTCGGTGCCCACGCCTACCGCACCTGGTGCAGTGTTGACTGCCATGGCCTCGGTCATCGAACCTGTTCGGACGTTTTGCTATTCCCGATCCTCCGACGCCGACGTCGTTAGGACGCTTGTTGAAGTGGTTACGGATGCCTCTTCTCGACATACGACCAAAGATATGCTCACTATCAAGCGACATTGTAAGATTCATGGTATGTTCGGCACCTTTGATTCATGACGTCCCTTCGCAGTTCGTCATTTAGGCCTTGTTGGAAGCGTTCACACCAGGCTTCTTTGTTGGGCAGGAAGGCGCCGACAAACTTCGTCAGCTTTGAGAAGCTCGAATCATAATCGTCGACAGACATATTTCCCTGTCGCAGCGTCATGAACTCGTCTTCTTTTTGTTGATGGACGGCGCGAGGAACGTACTGTTCGAGGAAAGCTTCCTTGAATATTTTCCAGGAAATCGTGGCGTCTGTATCGGCTTCGTAGATTTCCTGCTTCTTAGCGGCCCACCAGTCGTACGCCCTCAGTTGTAGCTGTAACGCCGCACAAGTTATCCTCTGGGACCCTTCAATGCTAAGCAGATTAAACAGGTCCTCCATCTCCGCGAGCCATCCCATGATCACATCAGGCTCTGCTCGGCCGTTGAACTTTGGTGGATTCATCTTACGGAACTCCTTTGCCTTGAACAAGTAAAAAGAATTTATCATTTGCGGTTGAGCTTCTTCTTCCTCATTTTCTTCTTGATCGCCTTGCTTCTCCTCGGGTCCTTCGTCCGTTGTCTTGGTATTGCCCGCCATTCTGCTCACTATCTGAGTCAGGGTGTTTATTTGTTTCTGCTGCGCATCAAATTGCGCTTTGAATTGTATCTGAAGCTGCTGTTGCTGCAGTTCCATCAACTATAGCATCTTCTCCATAGTCGTCTCGCTAGGGCCAGTGCTTTTCGTGCTCGACGTACTATCTACGGTTTGGGTTGTTGTGCCGGGATTGTTTCTTTTCTTAGTCATTCCTACAAAACAGAGTAAACCCGTTAGTATTTTTCAAAAATATCTACGAGCTTACCTGTATGGAACTTTTATTTCACGCAGCATGTCGACAAGCAATTCAATCGAGCCATCGCAACGGACATTCCAACAATGAAACATCTTTCGAAAATTCGAGGAAACATAACTGAGCTCTGATACCAATTTGCCATGCCCCGAGTCAACAAACCGTTCGTCCCCGGTGTTACTTTGCCGATTCGATCGTCCTCGCTAAGACGTAATGCCGTACGAGTCTGGAATTGTACTCGTACAAGACAAGAACGTTACGTTGCTTTTCATTTTAGTACGCCAAGTTGAAACTTCACAAATCACATCAGAATTTAAGATGCAGTATAGGAAGATAGAAATGCTTTTCATTCATAGCTTGCAACGAAGTGCAAGTCATAATTATATTGGATGCCGTTGCGGCTACATTGATTGAAAATAGAAAGAAAATACATTCGACAAGTTGCCTGAACTAACACTTGCCGTCCCATACATTCGCCCCTTTATACATAAGCCGTCGACTTGAATTGGCTTCAAAATACTTCAACATAGGAAGAGCTTCAAAATGCCTCTCCGTACTTCAGCTCCAGTTTAGTTGGGAGCGCTCGTCGCACCTGGGGAAATTGGGGGAATGGAATTAGCACACTTGCTAAGTGGACGAGACAAACCCACTCGTCTAAACCGACTCTGATTGTTAGGGTAGGCATGCTTTAGAGTTGTCTTTCTATTAGAACTAAATGAATTCAGTTCATATTCGATAGCCATCTTTGCATAATAAAGTATACAGTAAACCATAGCAGTTTATCATATTTTTTACCACGGCCGTGCTCGTCCCTGCATGAAAACAGAGATAATATTTACACCTGCATAAGACAATAGGTGAGCATACTACTATCTTATATGCGGTCGTTGATGTTACACATCACGTGGGACTATCTCAACGGTATTTCAGCCCGCTCAGTCTAGGTTGCAAGCCTGACTGACGGTCCCGCAATGCATCAGTGCCGAAGCACGATTATTCATTCCCCCTAGGTCGATTCGATTCCGATGCTCCGGATATCGATTCGAGGAAAAATATCAACTTGTGCACAAGCTGTCCATGACCATGCCAATGCGTGAACAGTTTAACATATGCAACAGTTTTGTATAGCGCGAACAGTATTGAATGACATTATCATTTCCCCCAACTTATGCAACGATTCATTTTTCCCCAAGTCGTACTCCTGATTTAGCGTCCCATAGGCACCAAATTGTCCGAGGCATCATAACCCACGATCGACGTTTCATAATATTTTGCAACACGTAAAATAGTCTATCTTTTTACTAGAACCTTAAACTTTCTGGTTTATGTGATAGACTTGTATTTTCAGAGTGAATTACTCTAAATTGATACATTTTCCCGAGTTTTTGAACTTAGTGGATTGGCATCCAATTAACTTGGCATCGTTCGATTTGAATGAATTTGAGGCAAGGAATTAGTTTGCGGGACATAGTAGAAAAGAAGGGGCCGAATCACCCACCGATTACTTTGCTTCGTGCAGGTCGTCGAAGCGCTATACAACGTCAATCCTTAGTTACGCGAGCTCCTGCAATGGCACCAACGCTTTGTTAGAATTCTTTTTTTTCCCTTGCATCGAAATTTGTAATTACATCCATGAAAATGACGCGAAAGCACTTCATCAAGCCCAACGACAAAGCTCCAAGAAAACCATACAGCGGTCTGGTCCCATCGAAGGGACTCTTATAGAGAGCTCACTCGCCGAGACGCAGCCCGCTACATCTAGGACTTATTCCAACAGAAGTCGTTCCATTAGTTGGATCGATTCTCATAACTTCCGTCCAAATTGATTTGAATCGATGCCGTAAGGCGTTATCGTTTATCAAGCTTAACGATCGAGTCAGATGGCCATCTAAGTTCCCGGCCGATCTGACTCGGCGCTAGCATATTATGAAGTTCCGTCACCTATCAAAAGCGGAGCGCTACAACTCCAACACTCGGTTGTAGCATTCTTACGACATGTTAAAATCTAACTTAATGCTCAACAGTCTTGTAACCACCTCCAACGGTGAATGATCCTCACAACCAGGATACAATGGAGTCCTTGCATTCTCTAGCAACTCCATGAACTTTGCAGCATCGATATTGTAGTGCCCCGTCCCGCCCAGTCAATCAGAGGAATCGAAATGTCGACGGCGTTCGGCTTGGCCTTACAACGGTGACTCGAAGACATCGCTCAGGTGGGATAGTTTCGGTGAACTTGCCTCATCATTGCCTTCACATAATAATACGCATGTTTTCAACTTGCATATTAGGCTTAATAATAAAAGAGATGAATCCACATTGCTAAAGGGAATAATCCTGACGGGTCGAAATGAGTTAGAACATGGAAAAAGGTCCAACGATCGGCTTAGAGTTGGTGCACGGCGTGCTTTGAAAATGACACTCGGTCCTTCGTCCCGTGGCTTGGGAGAAGGAATGTTGGTCTTTGGTGCAAAAGGTAAGAGTTAGCCTAAGTCATAGGCGTCGCCCACATGAACGCTTGATAAAGCGTGCACGGCCCCATTGTGCAAGGCTTGGCATAGCCTTTGCTCGTCCCTCGGGTTAAGTCGTAGGCTTGAGTAAGTTAGGCAAAGTTGTGCCGGTCGACCTAAGTCTTTCCAAGTGCTGTCCCGCTCATTCTGCAGTTGTCAAGTTAAGTAGTCCCTCGATCTCAAGGCCCATCGACTTGGGCAGGAGTATCACGTAGAGCACGATTGGCTTAAGGCACGATGCACGGGCTTAGTGTCTAAGACAAGGACTATAATTCAAGGTGAGTTTTAAGAAAGGGATATCAAATAGGCATTTATGAGTTGAACCAAATGATAGGGTAACAAGTAAGGAAATGCTCGCGACCGTAGGTCATCGAGGGGTCTCAAGGAAAGAATGCTCGCGATCGTAGGTCGTCGAGGGGTCTCAAGGATAGAAGTCTTAGTTTTGGTAAAGGAATGACTGTGTGAGACGTCAGTTTGTGTCGAGTCTTGCATGGTCATTTGACAACTTGTCGATAAGGGCGATGAACCCTCGAGCGGTAACCCCTGGGCATGGGGGCCGACTCGGCCTAGGAGGGAACAAGGTATAGTCGTACGTAAGGTTTTGGCACAGGTTAAGCGGGGACTTGCGACGGGGCTAGCTACTTGCGTCGAAAGGATCCCGATTAACAAAACTATATGTCAAGGTATGGCTTGTGATGCCAGTAGCCAAGTTCATATAGATGTCGGCAAATAGCGGCTAACCGCGTGTATGCCTTTGGATTGAGTTGAGTTGAAGGTGTGTGTACAGTTAGAACACAAAGTTCGGGCCTAAGATTGGATTTCAACATAGGCGTCGTGCTTCGACACGAGATGTGGCGTCAAGTCTTGAGTTGTCGGCATATAAGTTGCTTAAGTTATTTGAGCTTAAGTCAGGAAACCGCCGCAAGGCAAAGTTGGTTGAGTGACACTAACATTCACAAGTCTTGATTGGGTCAGTTGGTGGTCAAAGTTGCAAGGGCCGCGAGGCGGCGATATGGTTAAGTCTTATTGAATTGCGAGGCACGGCCTCAGCAAGGGTTTGTAGCACGGTCACACGGAAGTGCAGCCTCATCGCGTAGTTGCGTCTCTGATTTTAAGCCATAAGGCAAACACGACTCGATAGGTTAACGTTGTTGGCACGAGAAAGATCTTGAGGCAAGGTATGAGTCGACATTGTTGTTGCGAGCACGGGATGGTCTAAAGACACAAATAGGCAAGGCGTCGGTCATAAAACTGATCCTAAGGCAAGATTAGAAAGACAATCGAAAGGGTTTTAAGTTGCACAAAGTAAATAAAACGTGCGGGTTTTGTATGGGTGGGCAAGGAGCTCATTCCACCAGTACAGTTGAGTACTGACACCCACATAGTTTACATGTGCAGGCACAGGTAGAAGCTCGTGGCGCGGGGCTCGCTTGGATGCGTCGAGGCATGGAGTTCCTTGGCGACTCGAAGCGTGCAGCCGCATGGAGTAAAGACTTATACAGGACATAATGTATGGACATCGCCTTCCGAAGCTTCCGTCGGCTCAAGACTTGTAATTGAGAGATGAGAGAGAGAGCTGAGTGAACTTGTAATTGTGAGCTTGAGTGAGCATGAGAGACTTGTAATCTTGGCCTTGTGCCCCCAATGTAACCATTGTTTCAATATCAATAAAAGAGCTTCTTTGAATAACTTGTGTTTGTTCTAATTCTGCTGCTATAAATCAATGTCTCTGCGCGGGACTTCTGTGCGACGACCCCGTCGCAGCCGCTGAAATCGGCCGTTATGGAACCCACCTTACACGAGCGCAATCTAGGCTCGTGCGGCATCACGCCTTAGCGAGGACGATCGCTCCTACGGGAGCGGGGCGTGACATAATGGTATCAGAGCACGGCTTTACGTCCTTGGACTATCGATTGAATTCTTTAACTCGTTGTTTTCGTAAACTCTGAATTGTGCTTCCGCAAGTTGATATCGTTGGTGCGCTCTCTCTCAATTGTCCCACGGGATGTCCATACAATAAGTCTATCTATTTTGCAAAACGTAGAAGAACAGTTTTTGATAAGAAACAAAAAGACGGTTCGCGTATGCGCGATTGGCTAAGTCGGGCTGGGCATATACACCAAAGTTGCGTCGACCTTAGAAAAGTCGAGTACGGGAATTGAATAGTGTCGAGCAAGAATGAGTTGAACTCAATTGAGTAAATGAGATGACTGTCGATAGGGGTGCTATCGAGCGACGATATCGTCGGTGCGATATAGATGGTCGTGCTTGGAAATTCGAGGAATGGTTCGAACAGGATTTGAAGAAGTCGATTTTGATTCAAAGGATAGTTTTGAGAATTTGTTGAATGACTTCATTCCTGAGTGGTGTATGCGATAGTCTCGGAAATATTGATCGATAAATTGAGAATGCGGGGTATCGGTGAGTCTATCAGCAAGTCGTCGCACATATGTAAAGCCATAGATTGAGTATCAGTGAATAAGTCATAGTCTTAAAGTTTGACGAGTGGATTCGAACAACCTAGAATTGACGCGTACAGAATGTGCACGGGATTGAGGATTATGCGAGTACGAAATGCGAAAATGATTTAGTAAGTGAAATCGAATCGAGGAAAGTTAAGGTATAGCGAATGGATAACTTGATCGAGGAAATTGATACGGACCGTATACGAAAAGTTAGCACGATAGGTAGATAGCGTGCATGAGAAAGTTTGAGTTTTGAAGTTACGAAATGACTCTAAGGATTGGATTGAATGTTGCTCGATGATTGAGTTAACAAAGGAATGATGCGAATTAAGGGAATACGTTGGTCGATGACTTAAGATAGATGGATGAACGATACGTGAAATTGGGTTTGAGGAAATTGATGTTGTGAATGATTTGGGGGATAATGATCAAACTTGAATTTGAATGTCGAGGAGAGTATCCAGTCGGATGATAACATCATTCGCACGACTCAAAATTTGGTTGCAAAGGAAGATCGTCAGGTTACGCATATCGTCGATGGTATTGAGGCGTATCAAAGATCGATATGCGATAACTCGGGGGTACTCTGACTCAGCGAGTGACGATCGTGCAAGTGTTATTGTTCTGTTGGATGCCATACTTAGGATTTTGATTGAGATGAATGTTGGATGAAAATGATCGTGTCTTGATGGTTACGTTGATAGCCACAATGTCGACGATCTTGTCTTGCGCGAGCACAACTCCAGCCTCGCACATGCGTTGCATCGGATTTGAGGCGATTGTTCCGCGTGAGCGCTGACATGGTGATTTATGTCACGGGAATGATCGAACTCGGAAAAATCAGGACGCGACAACGTTGATTGTCTCGACTTGTTGGTTTGACGCGAAGGTGAATTCGAGGATGTTTAGACTTGCGACTGATGAATGAAAGAGACTTGAGGATTGAGTAGGTCCAATCCGCGCATCGAGAATGAACTAGTCTAGACGCAAAACAAAAGTTACGTCCCGATGAGGATGATTATCCCGCGGGAGCATGCATGGTGATTCATGCCCACCGTGGAAAATCTGACGCGCGTGAGATAAGGACACAATATATTGTTAAGTCAGACGACCTAGTGATCGATTACACGAATTGGAATAGATGACTTCGGAAGTATGGAATGTGAATCATGGTTTAGCGATGGATTGTGTCGTAGCGTGCTTGACTTGGGGATTGATAGGCAGATTATATCGAACGTGTTCGAAGAGATGGACTATTCGAAGATGGTTTGTTGAACGAGTGAGATTGATACGTTAAGGAATTGGTTGAAACGTAAGTTGTCATAGGATGGCTTTGCTGAATAACTCGGACCCCATGCGACGAAATATTGGGATGTGCGTAGGAAATCGATGCTCGATGTTTAGAAATCGGAGTAATACGAGCTTGGGTAGGAAACCCCGTACTATCAACTTGGTTTGACCTTAGGATGGGGTCAGTGTTGATATCGTTGTTTGGGAACTATGATTCCAATGCTGACGGAAAGACATAGCCTAGCGGTTAGACAGGCGTTTCGGTGCGGAGTGGTAGCAAGGGTGAAGGCACCACTCATGAGGCTCGGTTAACATGCATGTATATCAAGGACGCTTGAATGCGTGCACGATCTGACTCGAGTGGTGATGGCGGGATTCGCTATCCCGAGGCTTGGTTGAAATGCATGTATTTTAGGGACGCCTAAGATATGTGCACGACCCATACTAAGTGATACGTTGAATCGAGTGAGACTTGAGGAATGGGAAAGTGTCGAGGATTTTGAGATCGTGAGTTTAGAAGAAAAGATTGAGGGTAGTGCGAGCGTGACTCGGATTTGAGAAAGGCATAGGAGAATTGTGTGCGAGAGTTCTTGAATGTTGAGTAAAGTGATAAGTCGATAAGTGTACTCAGTTAGTTTCGAGGATGAAACTTTTTCTGAGTGGTGTATGATGTAGTGTCCCGTCCCGCTCAGTCAATCGGAGGAATCGAAACATCGACGGCGTTCGGCTTGGCCTTACAACGGCGACTCGAAGACATCGCTCAGGTGGGGTAGTTTCGGTGAACTTGCCTCATCTTTGCCTTCACATAATAATACGCATGTTTTCAACTTGCACAGTAGGCTTAATAATAAAAGAGATGAATCCACATAGCTAAAGGGAATAATCCTGACGGGTCAAAATGAGTTAGAATATGGAAAAAGGTCCAACGGTCGGCTTAGAGTTGGTGCACGGCGTGCTTTGAAAATGACACTCGGTCCTTCGTCCCGTGGCTTGGGAGAAGGAATGTTGGTCTTCGGTGCAAAAGCTAAGAGTTAGCCTAAGTCATAGGCATCGCCCACATGAACGCTTGATAAAGCGTGCACGGCCCCATTGCGCAAGGCTTGGCATAGCCTTTGCTCGTCCCTCGGGTTAAGTCGTAGGCTTGAGTAAGTTAGGCAAAGTTATGCCGGTCGACCTAAGTCTTTCCAAGTGCTGTCCCGCTCATTCTGCGGTTGTCAAGTTAAGTAGTCCCTCGATCTCAAGGCCCGTCGACTTGGGCAGGAGTATCACGTAGAGCACGATTGGCTTAAGGCACGATGCACGGGCTTAGTGTCTAAGGCAAGGACTATGATTCAAGGTGAGTTTTAAGAAAGGGATATCAAATAAGCATTTATGAGTTGAACCAAATGATAGGGTAACAAGGAAGGAAATGCTCGCGACCGTGGGTCATCGAGGGGTCTCAAGGAAAGAATGCTTGCGACCGTGGGTCGTCGAGGGGTCTCAAGGATAGAAGTCTTGGTTTTGGTAAAGGAATGACTGTGTGAGACGTCAGTTTGTGTCGAGTCTTACATGGTCATTTGACAACTTGTCGACAAGGGCGATGAACCCTCGAGCGGTAACCCCTGGGCCATGGAGGCCGACTCGGCCTAGGAGGGAACAGGGTATAGTCGTGCGTAAGGTTTTGGCACAGTTAAGCGGGGACTTGCGACGGGGCTAGCTACTTGCGTCGAAAGGATCCCGATTAACAAAACTATACGTCAAGGTATAGCTTGTGATGCCAGTGGCCAAGTTCATATAGATGTCGGCAAATAGCGACTAACCGCGTGTATGCCTTTGGATTGAGTTGAGTTGATGGTGTGTGTACAGTTAGAACACAAAGTTCGGGCCTAAGATTGGATTTCAACATAGGCGTCGTGCTTCGGCACGAGATGTGGCGTCAAGTCTTGAGTTGTCGGCATATAAGTTGCTTAAGTTGTTTGAGTTTAAGTCGGGAAACCGCCGCAAGGCAAAGTTGGTTGAGTGACACTAACATTCACAAGTCTTGATTGGGTCAGTTGGTGGTCAAAGTAGCAAGGGCCGCTAGGCGGCAAGGGCCGCGAGGCGGCGATATGGTTAAGTCTTATTGAATTGCGAGGCACGACCTCAGCAAGGGTTTGTAGCACGGTCACACGGAAGTGGAGCCTCATCGCGTAGTTGCGTCTCTGATTTTAAGCCATAAGGCAAACACGACTCGATAGGTTAACGTTGTTGGCACGAGAAAGATCTTGAGGCAAGGTATGAGTCGACATTGTTGTTGCGAGCACGGGATGGTCTAAAGACACAAATAGGCAAGGCGTCGGTCATAAAACTGATCCTAAGGCAAGATTAGAAAGACAATCGAAAGGGTTTTAAGTTGCACAAAGTAAATAAAACGTACGAGTTTTGTATGGGTGGGCGAGGAGCTCATTCTACCAGTACAGTTGAGTACTGACACCCACATAGTTTACATGTGCAGGCACAGGTAGAAGCTCGTGGCGCGGGGCTCGCTTGGATGCGTCGAGGCATGGAGTTCCTTGGTGACTCGAAGCGTGCAGCCGTATGGAGTAAAGACTTATACAGGACATAATGTATGGACATCGCCTTCCGAAGCTTCCGTCGGCTCAAGACTTGTAATTGAGAGATGAGAGAGAGAGCTGAGTGAACTTGTACTTGTGAGCTTGAGTGAGCATGAGAGACTTGTAATCTTGGTCTTGCGCCCCCAATGTAACCATTGTTTCAATATTAATAAAAGAGCTTCTTTGAATAACTTGTGTTTGTTCTAATTTCGCTGCTATAAATCAATGTCTCTGCACGGGACTTCTGTGCGACGACCCCGTCGCAGCCGCTAAAATCGGCCGTTATGGAACCCGCCTTGCACGAGCGCAATCTAGGCTCGTACGGCATCACGCCTTAGCGAGGACGATCGCTTCTACGGGAGCAGGGCGTGATAGACATTCGGTGCCTCCTCAGCTGCATCATAAACGATAATAGGCCCCGCAGCGTCGAAAACTATGTTCACGTACCCGTCATCGTATGCATGATTATCTGAAACAAAATTAGGTTCCGCATTTATATACGACTCAACATAAGGCTCCGGCTCTGATGCTAGAGACACAAGTTCTCCGTGTGCGGTCCACTGATAGTAATTAGGCGTGAAACCCCTCGAGTACAAATGATATGTCACTTCCACGTCTGGATAATATTTCACGTTATGACATTTCACACACGGACACTTAATTTTGGTGCCGTCCATGTACTGAGGGAACGCCTTAACAAACTGCAGGAACTGCTCTACTCCCGCTATGTATTCATCCCGCACACCACACATATCATCAGGACGACGATTGTACATCCATGAACGATTCCGCAAGTAGTAATTCATATCCATTTGGAAATAATTCTACAAAGATGGATACACATGTTCAATGCAGTAACTAGTCAAACTGGGTGAAGTTGAGTTGACTAAGTCAATATCTTGGACAAACTAGTCAAACTGGATGAAGTTGACTAAGTCTAGGCAATTATCCTTCACTAGACATAGAGATGGAAGAAACATCGATATTTGTAGTGTCCGAACTTCCTAGTGTATATTATAGTAGAGAGACATGGTAACCGTGTGTAGGGGTGCAACTCGGGCAGGTTGGGTCAGGCTTGAGGTCAACCCGAGCCCAACCAGATGAATCATAAGCCTAATCCGAGCCCAAGCCCGGCCCGACCTTGGGTTCAACATATGAAGCCCAAGACCAAGCCCGGAGGATCAGATTGAACTCGGGTTGGGTAAATCCTATTACCTTACCCTTTCATAGCTAGGGTAAATCCTAATTATCTTGTGATACCATCTTGGTATCACAAGATACCTCAACCTGCCACGCTCACTCTAGCCCACATCTAACTCTAATACAAAACTTCTAATATAAAATCTTACTAACATATCTTCCACAATTTTCTCACTCTCTAACACAAACCACATCCTATTACCAAACCTTTCCTTAACATATTATCTAACCACTAACATACTCTTCTAACTAAACGCTCAACTCACTAACTCACTAACAACACACACACACAACATGAAGGGGGTTAAGTGACTATTTTTGATAAAAAGGATGAATGGAAGAATGAATGGTGAATGGGTTGTCACGACCCGCACCCTGAGGAAGGGCACGAGAACGTGGGTACGTCCAGCCTACGCCGCAGTATCGACGGTAGAACGCTGTATAGTTCGTCTATAACATCTAATATCTAACATGATATAAACATATCATCTCCGCACGGAGGTATAATATAACATCTCAACTCTACATCTCAATCACAAGTCTAGGATAGATAGAGCACGATATGGAATCAGATAAAAGGAAGAAACTGAAATATAAATAGAGTTATCACACCACACAAAGTAGATGTCCAACACAAATAAATACAAGTCCTGAAATATAACTAAGTCTCAAATAAACAATCGGAACAATCCGATACAAACTGAAAACTATAAACACTAGACTAGACTCACTACCAAAATACACTCATTTAGCGACGGCTTTTTAGCGACGAAATTTTTCCGTCGGTATTAGCGACGATTTCATGGCCGCTCAGCGACTGATTTCCGACTACAAGCCTTTGCCATTTTTATTTTAATTTTAGGGGAAGGAAAGGTCGCACATCCGTCGCTAGACTGTCGGTGTTATAGCGACGGATTTACCTTCTTCGCTACACAGTCGATTATTTGGCAGGAATTGTGTAGGAAATTGGCGGGACATTTTTGCGACGACTTAGCGACGGAACTTCAGTCGGCACTTATCAAAAAAGGCGACTGATGGGCGACGGCTTATTACCAGTCGCTCGTCCGTCGCTATATGAACATTCCAGACTTTAAATGGAACGGCGGGGGGAACTTTTCGCATTCCCCCCAAATTTACTCTCTCTCCTCTCTCTCTTTCTCTCTCTCTCTCTCTCTCTCTCTCTCTCTCTCGCCGGTGTCGGCTTTGATGATCGGCGTCGGTGTCGTCGTCGGCGTCGGCGTCCTCTCCTCTCTCTCTCCTGAAGGTAACCCCCTCTCTTTCTCTCTCTCGATCTCTCTCTCTCTCTCTCGATCTCTCTCTCTCTCGCGGTGTCGTATAGGAGCTGGGCGGCGCGCTTGGGGCTGGGCCGTCCGGGGCTTGGCGGCTGGCTTGGGTCGGGGGCTGGGCGGTGGGCTTGGGGCGGAGGCGTCGGGGGCTGGGCGGCGGGCTTGGGGCTGGGGCGTCAGGGGCTGGGCGGCGGGCTTGGGGCTGGGGCGTCGGGGGCTGGGCGGCTGGCTTGGGTCGGGGTCTGGGCGGTGGGCTTGGGGCGGGGGCGTCGGGGTCTGGGAGGCGGGCTTGGGGTTGGGGCGTCGGGGGCTGGGCGGGGGCATCGGGGTCTGGGAGGCGGGCTTGGGGTTGGGGCATCGGGGGCTGGGCGGCTGACTTGGGTCGGGGTCTGGGCGGTGGGCTTGGGGCAGGGGCGTCGGGGTCTGGGAGGCGGGCTTGGGGTTGGGGCGTCGGGGGCTGGACGGCTTGCTTGGGTCGGGGTCTGGGCGGTGGGCTTGGGGCGGGGGCGTCGGGGTCTGGGCGGTGGGCTTGGGGCGACGGCGTCGGGGGCTGGGCGGCTGGCTTGGGTCAGGGGCTGGGCGGTGGGCTTGGGGCGGCGGTGTCGAAGGCTGGGCGGCTGGCTTGGGGCGGGGACGTCGGGGGCTGGGCGGCTGGCTTGGGTCAGGGGCTGGGCGGTGGGCTTGGGGCGGCGGCGTCAGTGTTTGCCATTGATTGTAAAAGTACAGAACAATTATCGGAGGACTGAACTTAGACTCACAATACAAACTCGCTTGTACAAAGAAAGCCTAGGGACGAAAACCTAGGTACAGCAGTCTAAGTACAATTGTTTATTTTAGATTCTGGGGGGTGACGATAGAGGCTCGGGAAGGCGACGACAGCCCTGCCTTACTCCTTGGACGATCGGTATGCAGCCTTGGCTCCTTGTGAAAAGATGGTTGGCGTTGACAAAGAAGCGCTCTTTTTGCTCCTCTGTTGCTCTCCTGGCTTCTCTCTCTCTCTCTGTGTGTATTCTCTCTCTGACTCTGTATATTTTTTATTCTTTTTTGTTGCCGGCCCCTGTGCAAAGAATGATACTGGCTATTTATAAGAGTGGGATATGATCATTAGGGTTTGCTAATGATTATTTGTTTGGGATATCGGCGCTCCTTCAATCTATCTGAACCCTTGCTCCTGATTACAATGAATCTCGGCCATTAATGAGGATAGCACCGAATCTTGTGAGCAATTAATGCTGATTGCTTTAAATCTTCATGATTGATTATACCAATGCCTGATTGCTCGCCACGTGTCCCATTGGCTTGATGATAAATGATATGCCCTGATCTTAGTAATTATGACGATGATGTCAAATATACTTGTTGGGATTCGGTTAGATCCTTGATTGATTCGATGCCACGTATTTTAATTGTGGGTCCTGCCAAAGCTGCATGAGATAAGCAAGACTTGAACCGCAGGGAGATAATCTTTATGAGCCGCATGGGACAGTGCTTCGTCGAACTGCAGGGAACGAACTCTCAATGAGCCGCATATACATAGTCTTTGCGAGCCGCATGAGCTAGCGTTGTATTGAGCCGCAGGGACTGAGCTCTCAGTGGGCCGTATATGGTTAATTTCTGCTAGTCATATAGGGTGACTTCTCAGTGAGCCGCATGAAGCTGTTCTCTCTTTAAGCCGCATGAGATTTGCCACGTGGCAACCTAGGATTTCTGACGGATTGGGTCAGAGATCTTCTTCTTTTTCCGAAGCGTCTGTCATTATGGCAGAGCCATTATGACACTTTATGCCAGAGCCGCCACAGTCGTCAAATCGTGTCAGAGCATTAAATGAGGCCACTATTCAAAGGGCCAGCTGTAGGGAAGGATCTCAGGGGGACACGTGGCATAGATCGAGCCGTATATTCCTGCTGAACCGCATACACTCTCGAGCCGCATGAGTCAGAGAGTCTTCCTTTGAACTGTATAAGACAGCTCCCATATGAGCCGCATGGGCTTCGTATCCGGAGCCGCATGGACCATTATTCTGATATTTTCCATGCTTCTACAGGACCCCCTTCAAAGTTTTCAATTTGCAAAATTGAAACACTTTGAATAAGAAGCATGGTCCCGTTCATGCCGCATAAGTGTCCCAGCCGCATAGATTCATCTGTCCGCATAGGCTCTTTGCCACGTGTCCTGACTACGTGTGCAAATCTTTATTAAATGCTCTTGATTTGTTTTCGAATTAACGCCGTCTTTTGGGGAAGGATCCCAAAGTCTTTATTCTTTTGATTGTCCAGTTTGCCTCGACAGCCGAAGGGTCGATCACGTCGTATGAGGCGTCGGTTCATAGTCCTTCTGTCTATAAATATGCGTATGTTCGGTTGGATTTTTTTTAGACTTTTTCTTGACCAAAAGCTTCTGTCTTTGTCTCCTTCCTTCATCTGACCAACCGAAATGGCGCCTAGGATTTCCAAAGTTGTGAAGAAGGCCGCGGCGAAGAAAAAGAAATCAGCTTCGTCTTCGACTGTCGTTTCCCCTGTCCGCCTTGACGTTCACGTCGCCATCGAAGATAACAACTGTGTAGAAGATAGGGTCTGCTCTACTGCCTACTTTGTGTACAAAACCGCATGGTTCGCATACATGTCCTCTGATCATGCCGTATGGGATGTACCCCATGTCTGAGCCGCATACAAGTTCAACTTACATAGTCTGCATATATCCTGTGGCCGAGCCGCAGGGAGTATGCTCCATGCGAGTTACGGGGTCCGCCTACACATCTCATGATCAAGTCGCATGGGGTGTGCTTTATGTAGGAGTCGCATATGAGTTCAACTTACGTGGTCCGTATATACGTCCCATGACTTGAATCCGCATGAGGTTTTCCCCATGTTCGACCCGTATGCGAGTAGCCTTCAACGAGCCGCATGACTCTTTAGAATATCTTTTACTTCATTTTGTTGTTTTGTTCTTGCAGTCTCTCCGCTGGACGCTGAGGTTGCAGTGACAGAAGAGCCGCCGCCTCCTGCCATCGACCAGGGGTCTCCCTTTGTGACAGATACGAAGAAGGAGGAACCGTCGTCTGCGCAGGATGGTCTCTCTCCAAATGTCAAGGCTGTTGGGGGTGGTAGCTCTGGGAATTCTGATGCTCCTATTCTGGACGAGGATCTCCTCCAACTGCATCTCTCGTATGTGAAGTGGTTGAGGGAGTGGTATATGCGTTTCTGTAACTAGGTTTTAGGGATTCCTTGTATGTTTCTGTCTGTTTAGCTGTGGTTTGTGTTTTCCCTTTTTGTCTGAAGAAGTAATGAAGAATTTCCTTTGGTTTCTGTTTGTTAATTGTGTGAATGTAGCTGGACATTCCAATGAATGGAATGCACTTGCTTCCCTCTTTTCTTGTAATGGTTACCTTTGGTTCTGTGTGAACTTTGTATCCCTAGTGTAGATTATGACTGGGTATTTATTCTGAAAGAGTGGGGTTATATCAAATCTGGGGACTTTATTCCTCCAGTGGAATCTTTGTTCATCTGGGCGACGTAGTTGACTTCAGAGTCAATGTGTAGAACTAGTCAGTGGTTTGAGCGGTCGACTGCCTCGCTGACGGACTATTTCTTGACGTTGTGTGCCTCTGAACCATAGTTGTTCCTCTGTCTTGTCTTGCTTGTTTTCTCTTTATTTCTATCTTGTAGCAGCGATATAATCCCGGAGGATGTGAAACTTTGGAAACAGATATGTTTCGTCTCATCTTTTCTTTCTTTGTACTTGGGTGTTTTGTGGAACTGGACTTGCTGGGGGATTATTTGTGGACCTGTTATCCTAGGCGTACCTTGGTTTTAAGTACGGATAACAAGTTTGGACAGGATGTCCGGAACAGCCGTGGCAAAGTGGTCATGGATGTTCTCGGTGCTAAAAAAAAAAGGAATGCCGTAGAGCAGTTGGGCTCCCGGGGCATGGTGGGGTAGTGGATTTATGCTAAGAAGCTTTAGCAAAGGAATATTTGTGGACCTATTATCCTTGGCGTACCCTGGTTCGGGATACAGATAATAGGGTGAAAGTAAAACCAACATATTTGCTCAGAGGTCATGAGGACATGGCAGGCATGAGGGTTTTCCCGTGGAACCTTCCTGCTCAGAGGTAGTGAGGACATGGCAGGGAAGGTTTCACGGGGATATTCGTGGTCAACAGCGGACATTTGTGGACCTATTATCCTTGTCGTACTCCGGTTGTGGGTACAGATAATAGGTCGAAAGGAGACCGACATACTTGCTCAGAGGTAATGTGGACATGGCAAACATGAAGGGTTCTTCGACGGAGCCTTCCCACTCAGAGGTAATGATGATATGGCAGGAGTGGGCTCAATGAAGAGGGAGTACATAGAATGAATCAGAGGTAGGAGAACGTGGAGGTTCTATGTGAGGGGCGGTTTGTTTTTGGTGGAAGTGAAAACGATTCAGAGGTAATGAGGACATGTCCGTTTTCGGAAATTTGTGGATCGATTACCCTTTTTGTGCACTGGGAGTGCGGGTATTGGATCATGAGGGAGGATCTCTTCCAGGGAAGCAAGTTCAGAGGTATAATCATACGTGACTTACTATCTAAAAGAGTGACCGAAATGTGAGTTCAGAGGCACCAGCGGGTACATAACTCGGTAAATTAACATATTGAGAAAGTGGGAGTCCAGCGGCACCAGCGGGTACATGACTCGATAATCTAAAGAGGATGTAGGGGTGAGTTCAGGGGCACCAGCAGGTACATGACTCGATAATCTTGAAATGTTGTGGGTGTGAGTTCAGTGGTACCAGCTGGTACATGACTCGATAATCTAAAATGCTGAGGGTGTGAGTTTAGTGGTACCAGCTGGTACATGACTCAATAATCTGAAATACTGAGGGTGTGAGTTCAGTGGTACCATCGGGTACATGACTCGATGAACTTGTAGGGAATGTCGTTTAGACATAATATTTCTTCAGGAATTTGCCGTTGACGGGTAGCATGAGCAAGTCTCCATTTTGCTTTGCAAGGCGGTAGGCACCGTTGGAGAATACCGTCTCAATGATAAATGGGCCCTCCCACTTTGGCTGGAATTTGCCGGTGGTCTTGTGAGTCATGACCATTGGCCTCCGGACTGCCAAGACGACATCGCCTACCTAGAATGTTCTGATTTTGACCTTTTTGTTGAAGGCTCCTGAGATGCGTGCTTGGTATAGCTCGATCCTTTGCTGAGCTAGGAGGTGCTTTTCATCTAAGGCCTCTAACTCTTGCAGTCGACGTCGATAGTTATCATCGGTTGTCAATTGGTGTGTGAGGGCGACACGTAGTGAGGGGATCTGTGTCTGCAAGGGGAGGACTGCCTCACTTTCGTATACCAGGGAGAACGGTGTATTTCCGGTGGCTGTTCGAACCGTGGTACGGTAAGCCCATAAGCACTCGCCGAGCTTGTCGTTCCAGTCACGTTTGTTGGAGGAGACAAACTTCTTGAGAAGTTTGATGATTGTTTTGTTGAACGCCTCTGCTAACCCATTTGCTGCCGGGTTGTACGGCGTCGAGGCGATATTCTGAATACGGTGCTTATCGCAAAACCGATAGAATGCGTGGCTTGTAAACTGCGGACAATTATCATGGATGATCCTTCGGGGCAGTCCAAAGCGGTAGATGACGTGGTGTTTAAGGAAGCTGATCACGTTTGAAGTCTTGACTTCTGCAAGTGGGACAGCTTCCTCCCATTTAGAGAAGTAATCAGTGATCGCAAGTATGAAGCGATGTCCTCGGGAGGAAGGTGGGGTGATTGGACCAATGATATCCATTCTCCATGCTTCGAATGGCCAGGACGCCACTGTCGGATGTAAAAATTCAGAGGGTTGGTGGATGAAGTCCGCGTGGACTTGGCAAGCTTTGCACTTTCTAGCATAATCTATTGTGTCTGCCACCATTGTGGGCCAATAGTAGCCCATTCGGCGAAGGCGGTCTTGCAGTTTCGGGCCGGGCTGGTGGGCCCCGTAAACACCGTCATGGGCTTCTCGTACGGCTTCCTTGGCTTCTGCGTTTGACAGACACCGAAGCAGTAATCCGTCGTAAGAGCGGCGATACAGCATTTTCGTCTCTGTATCGTAGAAGAATCTGAGGGAACGCCTTCTGATGGAAGTAGCTTCCTTTGGGTCCTCAGGCAGGATGTCGTAGACGACGAAGTCGATGAATGGTTGTCTCCAATCTGGGGCGTCATCGATCGTCTGTGCGGAATAACTTGCGACGAATTGTACATTGTTTTTGGGACAGACCAGTTCATGGCCTATCACTTCCACTGATTGCCGATCATAATTTGGAACTGCTAGGGAAGCGGCGAGACCAGCTAAGGCATCGGCTTCAATATTTCGGAGTCTGGGGACGTGCTCGATGAAGAACCCTTCAAATGCCGAGATGATGTTGATCGCTATTTGATGATAAGGGATCATGTCTTCATGGCGTACCTCATACGAACCTCGGATCTGATTGACGATTAGTTGGGAATCGCCGTACGCTTCAAGGTATTCTACCCCAGCTCTTTTGCAAGTTGGAGGCCAATGACCAGAGCGTTGTACTCGGCCACATTGTTAGAACAGGGTTCAGTGAGGGAATAAGTGCGGTTAATCACCAATCCGGAAGGAGAGATTAGTACTACTCCGACTCCGACGACTATATTGCCTTTAGGTCCGGTTCTCGAAGCGCCGTCGAAGAACATTCGCCATATATTTTTGTGGGAGGTTGTATGCGAGTCGGCGACCTCATCTGGGATCTCTTCGTATATCCTGGAGGACTCCGAGCCTGGGTAGGCTGCCAAGAAATCTGCCAGGGCTTGACCTTTGACTGTCTTTTGGGGGACGAAGATCATATGATAAGGGGACAGCAGTATTGCCCATGTAGCGAGGCGAGAGCTGAGTGCCCCTGGTTTAGTCATGAGGACCCTGAGAGGGTTAACTCGTGAGATCACATGTATCGTTTGTCCGATGACATAGTGCCGCATTTTCTGAATAGCGAACACCAGAGCGAGGCATTCCTTCTCCACAGCGGTGTATCGGTGCTCTGGTCCAATCATCATTCGGCTGAGGTAATATATGGCCTGTTCATGGCCTACATCGTTATTCTGTGCCAGCAGAGCACCGAGGGAGTGTTCTATTGCTCGTACATAGAGCAGAAATGGTTTTCCAGGGACTGGGGCTACCAAGACCGGAGGATTTGACAGATATTCTTTGATGCTATCGAAAGTACGCTGGCATTCTTCGTCCCATACGAATGAGACTCCTTTCTTCATGAGGTGCGTAAATGGCCGGCATCGCCCGGAGAGGTTGGAAATGAACCTTCTGATGTAAGCTAGCCTTCCCTGAAGGCCTCTGAGTTCGCGAAGATTTCTCGGGGGACCCATCTCCATGATTGCTTTTGTCTTCTCGGGGTCTACATGGATACCCTTTGCAGTGATGATGAAGCCTAAGAACTTCCCGCTAGATACGCCCAGGAAGGACTTCGTAGGGTTCATCTTCAAATTGTGCGTCCGCATTAGGTCGAATACCGTCCTTAGATCCTGCAGATGGTCTCCTTTGCTACGGCTCTTGACGGCTATATCATCAACATAGCACTCCACCGTCTTGCGTAAGTGGTCTCAATCGGTGTTCGGAATGATGTATGCTTTTCGTTGTCGGGAGACATCTTGATTTGGTTGTATCCCGAGAAGCCATCCATGAATGACATGCGCTCAAATCCGCAGGTATTGTCGATCATGATGTCTGTGATAGGAAGGGGGAATTCATCTTTGGGACATGCCTCGTTCAGATTACGGAAGTCGATGCAGATTCGAATTTTCCCATTCTTCTTGAGGACAGGTACTATATTGGCGACCCAATCGGGATGTTGCTCCTCACGAATGAAGCCGCTGGCTATTAGTTTGTTGACTTCAGCTTCGATCGCGTCTATGATGCTTGGGCGGAAGCGTCGCTGTTGTTGTTTGACTGGCTTCGCATCTGGCCGAATATTGAGTTTATGAAGAGCGATGTCAGGATTTAGCCCTGGCATGTCTTCATAGCTCCAAGCGAACACATCAATGTACTCCTTGACAAGTTCTAACAGCGACTCCCGTTCTTCGTTGGTTAGGCTTTCACTGATGAAGATCGGTTTTGGAGAAGATTTACTGCCGAGATCCACTTGTATGACCTTATCTTCAGTAGGAGGTTCTCTCAGTTCGAATCGCTTTTTCCATTGTGCGTCTAATTGCTGGGCCCAAGGCTCTAGCTCGAGGATTTTGGGGATGTCTTCATCTTCCTCGTAAGCGTCGGCGAACGTCATGTTGACTGACATGACTTGCCTGAACACATCTCCGATGCTGGTATCTGAGTCGGAAGTTGGCGATCCGGTTGAATGCGACTGCCAGTCGCATTCTTCATCTGAACTTTCCGGGGTCGTAGTAGGCGTTACATACCCTAACCCGCATCGAGTTTTGTTATAGTAGTTCCATGGTTTGCCCGCCGGGGCTGGCGGCTTCAAAGGTAATCGTCGCCCAGTGTCATAGTTCAATCCTGGCGTAGTCTCTAGATCATACCCCTGTTTCTACATGAGATACTTGGATTGAGGGCTATAGAGATACAGAGGCAGTCTTCCGGCATCTGACCCGAGGTCGTCTTCTTCTATGGTGCAGGGATGAGGGTTGTTCGTCCGGCCGAAGATGACTGGATGATCCCCTCCCTTGTGTATTCGGTAGGCGTCTTCTACTGGAGTAAGCTGGATTGTGGTGTACACATTTGTCACCTGTGTGTGTAGGTGAGCGCCTATGCCGTGTTCCATAGCATACATCGTACATAGCTTATTGAGCTCGATGTAGTTCAAAGATAACCCTTTATTGATGAAGTAAGGTATCTTTTCTAGGGGGATTACATCATCAGCGGAGGGGACATTAGTGTGGGCGGCCACATACTTGGCTAGTTCCGGTTCCTCTTCGACTACCCCCTGTGTGAACGAAGACTGAGAGGACGACCTAGGAAGCTTGATTATCAGTGGTCCAGTTGATGGAGCAGAGCGTGGGGTAGTTGGCAGACTGGCGACCCCCAGTTTGGCATTCGATATGGAGCGAGGAGTGGCTGGTTCGCTGGAAGTGTCAGACCTTGCATCGAGGCGACAACCTTTCTTGGGAAGGTGTATTGTCAATGGCATGTCCGAGGGGTTGAGCTTCCCTGTTTGTGGTTGACTGACTCTTGGTAATCTGATTGTTAGTGGCTCCGTTGTGGGTCTCGACACTTGGCCGGATCTCGGCAGCCGGATTGTCATCTGCTCCTCTTGCGCCGAGAGGCTGATTGCGTCCTTCCGCAGAGTGGCGGTTGTTTTCCATAAAGAAATTCTCTTTATTTGTTGTGTTTCTGGGAAAATTACAACTGTAGGAATCCGATCTAGAAGACGATCGCTTTATCCCTTGGACTATGCGAAGAAGAAAAGCTCTCAAAATTTTGACAGTAGATATCAATGTATCTGTACAATGAATAAGAAAAAGAACTCTATTTATAGAGTCAAAACAGTAACTGAAAAGATAACTACCTCACCACTGGTGCATTTGAAAAGTCATGCAGACTCTAAATACACGCAGGGTTAGTGAGTAGTTACTGGACGTGGCCCGTAACTGTTGGACACATGGCATTAGTGCATGGGTCGTGTGCAAGTTACTGGGCATGCGAGAGAGAGATCGGTGGCATGGCTGCCACGTACTCCAGTTGAAATGAAATCCACGCTGTCTTGCTGAAGGCAAAAATCTACGCAGTTTTGTTGACGCAGACTCGTTGAAGGCGAAATCCACGCAAGCTTTGAAGAAGAATTCTTCAGAATTCACGCAGGCTTTGAGAAGAATAACTCAAAAATCCACGCAAACTTGAGGAAGGAGAAGGTTCAGAATCCACGCAAACCGCCAGCTGTCTTGATTTGGCACGCTTCATCTGACACAAAATCTCTGACATTGATTATATTGTCAGCCGCATTAAATGAAGATAAGATCCAAAGTCATGCCAACTTGGTGAAGAGTGAGTCTTGCTAAGGAAGATTTCGAAAATCACGCAAAAGACGGCGATGATCTCTCGAGTTCTGTGCATACGTGGCATACGAGGAGACGTTTCTCGACTGCTGTGTTGTCAGTTATTATGATTCTGACATATGGCTGAGCTGTCTCTGCGTGATTTCTAAAGGAGATGGACAGGCAGAACTTAGCGTATCTTTTGTGCTGCTTCTCGGATCACTCTGCGTGACTTGTTCTGATCAACTCAGCGTGACTTCATTTTTGAGGCCTACAGCGGTGAGGGGTGCAGACTTGCCCGGTTTGTGAGCTTGGAGGTGGATCGTCAGGGGTCCTTCTGATCCCGTGGCTGTCTCAGTATGAGCTTGTGCGTCTCCTTCATCCAGGTGCCTCTTCGACTTTTCGTATAAACAGGAGTCCGAGTAGTAAGATTCGAACCCTTTGAAGGGATCGATGTCAGCAAACTCTGTCTTCACGAAGCCGTATTTGTCGACATATTTGAAGCACTGGTGTAGCGTGGAAGGCACGATCATATAATCGTGTATCCATGGGCACCCCAAGAGGATGTTGTAAGAAGTGTCTGCATCTATGACGTAGCAGGTGACCTCGGATTGGAGATCGCCAATCTGACACTTCAGACGAATCTTTCCGATAGGGTAGCTCCTGCCCGAATTGAAACCGCTGATGGCGGTGCTTGTAGGTGTTAGGCGATGCATTGGAATGCGGAGATGATGTAGCAGACCTTTCGGGATGATGCTTATGGAAGAGCCAGGATCAATGTGCATCCAATCCACTTTCACGTCGCCGATGTATCCCGTGTAGTATAGCTGGCGATCATGTAGGTTGGTTTTGATGAGCATGTCCTGCGGAGTGAAGACGATGTTGGGCATTGCTCCCGTGCAGGCACTATCTTGGAGATCCATGGTTGAGTCCTCCCCAGTGAGGTTAGATTGAGCGAGATAGGCATCGACATTTTGGAGTGCTTCGCTCAATGCAATACGAACGTCTTTGGAGAGCCTCAGGAGTTCATATAATGACAATTTGGCCGGAGTGTTAGCCAATTGTGCTAAGATGTCAAAGTTGTAGGGCCTCTCTAGCCCTTGGGCTGCGTCCTTTCGGAGAGATTTGTCGAAGCGAGTCTCCTTCGGCCTAGGCTTGTCGGTCGTCGAAGGCTGAGCCGGTCCCAGAGCATCATTTGCAGTGGGTTGATGATTTTCAGTTGGACTATCAACCACAGGTTGGGATTGCGCTCCGGACCGCGTGACGACGGCTGTAGCTTCCTCGTCGTCTGCTGAAATTATGCGGCAGGTCTTGATTTTTCCACTCTTTTTGTTGGTGGAAGATGGTGTGGGCCGAGTTACTTCTGATACCAAGTCTGGATGGACCCACATGACCTCTCCTCTTAAGGTGGTGAGAGGTACTAGACCAGCAGCTTGTTCTCAGGACGGGGGAAGATTGGTAATCTCCATTGTCGCGAGAGGGACGGGAATTACCTCGTCTTGGGTCTCCATTGGACGGAAGTTGCCGAATTGTACGGACACCATATTGGCTACTACGGTTACCTCTTCGAAGTCGATGGCCAGAGCGTTCGAATCGATGAGGCTTTGGATGTACCATTTCAGTTGGTAGCAGTCATGTGTAGCATGGTGTACATAACGGTGGTAATGGCAGAACTTCGGGTTCTCCAAATCAGCCGACCGAGGCTCCCATCTTGGGGGAGGAAGCTGAATTCTACCTCCTTGTATAAGCATGTCTAAGATAAGCTTGACGTGGCCGTCTTCGAAAGAGTAAGTGATCTGAGGCCATTGCTTGTCTGCTGGCTGTGGCTCGGGCTTTTGGGCCGTGTCGGCCACCATAGCCTGTTTTCCCTTGCTGTCCCGATTGTTGGAGGGGTTACCCCCATTATCGTTGTTGAGACGCTTGCCCTTGTTTTCTCCTTCTGAGATGTGCAACCCCAGTTGGCGGGCCTTCTTGAGTCGTTCTTCAGCGCTTGTGGCGCTGATGATGAACGCCTTCCAATCTTTGAATTGACTCTCGCCCATCCAGAGACTGATCGTTGGAAGCAGTCTCTTTTGGCAGATTTCGATCAAAGAAGAATCCGGATTTCCGGAAGGCAGCTTCATGGCGGTCTGGCGGAACCGCTCGATGTAGTTCCTTGTTAGCTCCTTCTCCCCTTGGACGACGTCCATGAGAGTGGACATAGTGATGTCTTGTCCTACTTCATAGAATCGTTCCAAGAACATGCGCTTGAAGCCGGCGAAGGAATGGATGCAGTTGTCCGGTAGATTGCGGTACCAATCAAAGGCGACTCCTTCCAATGCTCCAATGAATAATCGTGTGAGGATCGCATCTTCATGGGGCAGATGGTCGGTGGTGACCTCAAAGTAAGTGATGTATCGACTTGCTGAGGTTTTGCCATCATACGGGTTAATGTTGAACGGCTTATATCTTGGTGGAAATGGAATATCCCTCCACTCAGCAGGATATGGTTGCCGTATTCTGAGATCTTGAGCGTTTTCTCGGGCATGAAACATGGCACGGAGCTCTTGGACCTCTCTTCTTACTTCTCGGGTCTCATCTGTCGCGGCGGGGGCTGTTATTTCGGGAGGATTATTGCCCAGGTTTGGTGCCGCTGAGTTCGAATCTATATTGACCGCGGGGCCTGTGTTTGTTTGACCAGGCGCTCCTCCTTGTAAAGTGGGCAGGGCCGCTTTAATCTCGTCTACAGACTTGACCAAAGCAAGTAATATGGCTTCGAGACTGTCGATGCGCTGGCGATCACTGGAACCACCTTGATCGCTGTCCGTCATAAACACCGTTCTTACGTGAGGAGTGATGGAAGGAACGGTGGAGGATGTGCCCTCTGAGTCGTACCCATGCACCGAGAAGTCATCGGGATAGGTGGGAATGTTCTCTTCGGGCTCGGACTCGGAGGGAACGGTATCCCCAGCTTCAGAGCTTGCCTTGTCTTGAGAGTTACGGATGTCCTCGGGGGCATCAGCGTCCGTTGCTCCTGATGGAAGAGTTGTTTGTGCGGACTCGGTTCCTTGGAACATCAGATTATTGCGGATGTTCGGAGGAGTGTTACCCCCAGCTCCTTCAACCCCCAGCGATGTGGATGATGAATTTCCCATCGAAGTAAATTTCGTCTTTGAACGGGTGTGTTGGAATACACCAGTGGAGGGCAGCCGTTTGGACGACAGTTTCTTAGTTGTAATGGTTGATATCTTCGGACTGGAGACGCTCATTTTCTTCCTCCTCTCTTCGACGGGAACTTTTTGAGCAGAATTGCAGGAGACAACAGGAGGTGCCTCTTCTTCTGAGTTCGGGTGCTGTAGCCTTTGGAAGGCGGATGGCCGAGCTTCCGTCATTGCCGCGTTGTTGCAGCAGCAATTGACGATGATTTGGGTGCAGCAATGCCCAAGCGAGGACTCTTTGCACACCAACACTCCTTCTCTTTCCTTGCATTTGTGGAGGATCGTCTCCCGCAAGTCAGAGGAACCACTCTGTCTGTTTGCCGCGGGGGGCTGGACTTGAGTGGTTGTATACAACTTTCCATCCGAGGTCCGTGTGATAGTCAACGGAACGCTCCGATAGTCAGAGGTTGGGACAGCTGACTGGGCTCGATGAGCCCGCGCTGCCCTAGACTTCCTCCTTCTAGCACTTGTGGGTGCGTAATAGGAGGAGTCCAAGTTGAATGCCACAGAATCTGGCTTATCATACAGAGAATCATCAGGGTCGGGACCGTATGAGAGACGGTCGAAGACCGATCGAGAGAAGCGTGGAACGGACGCTATGCCGCCAGAGTTGGGTACCGTGCAGGCTGTCTGCATGCGGTCATCTTTTGCTGTCGGATGAGTTATCTTTGGGCGGTTAGGAGTCACGATCGTGCAGGTTGGCCGCATGCGGTTGGCAATAGTGGCCGCATGGGTTCTCTGTAAGCGGCTGCCTCCTGTATCTTCATGTGTTTCATCTATATGATTGGCGACTATAGCTGCATAAACTATGCGGCTACCAGATGTGACCGCATGATTCTTCTTCATGCGGCCAGCGACTGTGGTCGTATGAGCCTTTTTCACTCGGCTAGCACCCCTATGTGGCTCAGTTTGCGTAGAGTTCCTCTTTGCCTCTGCAAGTCCAGCATCATAGTGTTTTCTTCTGCCGGACTTGGAGACAGCAGAGTTGTCTACCGTCTGAAGTGGGGCTGCAGAAGAGTCCTTCTCACCGTCTTGAGCAACAGAGGGTACACCGTCGGGGGCTTGGGGAGGAGCAAATGATTTTGGCCTCCACTCTTTGCGAGCCTTCGTCGTGCGGGTGCGCTTCTGGACCGGGCCAGCGCTTCCTTCGGAGAGCATCTCTTCAAACGCTTGTTGGTCGAAGCGGACGACCATCTTCTGTTGCGTGGAGCCAAGTTTGGCTGCATCCGATTGCGTCACCAACTCCTCAGTCGTGGAGAAGTTTGTCCCCAGCAGAGTCGCCATCGTGTTTGCCATTGATTGTAAAAGTACAGAACAATTATCGGAGGACTGAACTTAGACTCACAATACAAACTCGCTTGTACAAAGAAAGCCTAGGGACGAAAACCTAGGTACAGCAGCCTAAGTACAATTGTTTATTTTAGATTCTGAGGGGTGACGATAGAGGCTCGGGAAGGCGACGGCAGTCCTGCCTTACTCCTTGGACGATCGGTATGCAGCCTTGGCTCCTTGTGAAAAGATGGTTGGCGTTGACGAAGAAGCGCTCTTTTTGCACCTCTGTTGCTCTCCTGGCTTCTCTCTCTCTCTCTGTGTATTCTCTCTCTGACTCTGTATATTTTTTATTCTTTTTTGTTGTCGGCCCCTGTGCAAAGAATGATGCTGGCTATTTATAAGAGTGGGGTATGATCATTAGGGTTTGCTAATGATCATTTGTTTGGGATGTCGGCGCTCCTTCAATCTATCTGAACCCTTGCTCCTTATTATAATGAATCTCGGCCATTAATGAGGATAGCACCGAATCTTGTGAGCAATTAATGCTGATTGCTTTAAATCTTCATGATTGATTATACCAATGCCCGATTGCTCGCCACGTGTCCCATTGGCTTGATGATAAATGATATGCCCTGATCTTAGTAATTATGACGATGATGTCAAATATACTTGTTGGGATTCGGTTAGATCCTTGATTGATTCGATGCCACGTGTTTTAATTGTGGGTCCTGCCAAAGCCGTATGGGATAGGCAAGACTTGAACCGCAGGGAGATAATCTTCATGAGCCGCATGGGACAGTGCTTCGTCGAACCACAGGGAACGAACTCTCAATGAGCCGCATATGCATAGTCTTTGCGAGCCGCATGAGCTAGCGTTGTATTGAGCCGCAGGGGCTGATCTCTCAGTGGGCCGCATATGGTTGATTTCTGCTAGTCATATAGGGTGACTTCTCAGTGAGCCGCATGAAGCTGTTCTCTCTTTAAGCCGCATGAGATTTGCCACGTGGCAACCTAGGATTTCTGACGGATTGGGTCAGAGATCTTCTTCTTTTTCCGAAGCGTCTGTCATTATGGCAGAGCCATTATGACACTTTATGCCAGAGCCGCCACAGTCGTCAAATCGTGTCAGAGCATTAAATGAGGCCACTATTCAAAGGGCCAGCTGTAGGGAAGGATCTCAGGGGGACATGTGGCATGGATCGAGCCGTATATTCCTGCTGAATCGTATACACTCTCGAGCCGCATGAGTCAGAGAGTCTTCCTTTGAACTGTATAAGACAGCTCCCATATGAGCCGCATGGGCTTCGTATCCGGAGCCGTATGGACCATTATTCTGATATTTTCCATGCTTCTACAGTCAGGCGCTGGGCGGCTGGCTTGGGGCGGGTGCGTCGGGGCTATTTGCAACCGACGCACACCCATAAACACTCTTCATATATATATGCAACCGAACTACTGGGCGACGAGCTTGGGGCGGCGAGCTTTGGTCGGGGGCGACGGGTGGCTTTGCTTCTCAAATTCATCTGAGTTTATATATTGGCTAAATAATGTGTTATCTATATTGGGTGTTCCATTAGTATGGTGGTGTTTGGATTAGTAAATGTGAATATATATGGGGTTTGGATTCATGGTGTATATGTTCACTGTCTCAAGGACAGTACGAGTTCTATCAGTTGTGTGCTTCTGTATAGATGTATATATCTATACATCTAGCTGTGATATACATATGTGTATGTGATAATCTCAGTTAGCGACGGACTAGTTACCGGTTAGCGACGGATATTTCCAGCTCCATTAATTGCATTAATCTACGGTACGACATGGTGACGGATATTCCCTGCAGCCATTCGACTGGCGAGGCAGAAACTATGTTGCCGTAGATAAAGTTGCCTGTCCTCCGACCCTCATCCCTCGGCAATGATGATACGACAACCTATCACTATATCTTATATAGTAGTAGATGATGTCTTAGTATTACATTAGTGAGTTCATCTTGATTCTGTTACGTACGTCCTTCATATACTAGAAACGATAAGGTTAACATATACTACACGATATGTATACAGAATATAGATGATTTACACTAATGTATGCTAGAATGAATCTTGGGTTGTGTTCTGAGCCATCCGTTCTCACACTTAAAACACATAGGAATTAGTAGTGTGAGAGCGCCGGAGAGAGTGAGAGCGCCGAAGGGGGGAGGAGAGAGAGAGTAAAATGGTACGACATGGTGAAGTAGTACTGTATTTTGGCTCCAGTTCCAGCTCCATTTGAACTACGGTACGACATGGTGATCCGGACATAGTACCTGCAGCCATTCGACTGGCGAGGCAGAAACTATGTAGCCGTAGATAAAGTTGACTGTCTTCCGACCCTCATCCCTCGGCAATGATAATACGACAACCTATCACTATATCTTATATAGTAGTAGATGATGTCTTAGTATTACATTATGTGAGTTCATCTTGATTCTGTTACGTTCTTCAGATACTAGATACGATAAGAACATATACTACACCATATGTACAGAACATAGATGATTCACACTAATGTATGCTTGAATGAATCTTGGGTTGTCTTCTGAGCCATCCGTTCTCATACTTGACAAAAAATCGAATTTTTTATACTTTATCGGCTTTCAAAAATGTAGTCAAATTACATGATGGTTCCTTTAGTTAGCTTGCTTATGTTACAATTATATTATTTGTGACTATCGATCTTACCAGATGGCACCCATGACCCGAGGAGCGGCACGTCATTTGAGGAAAACAGTGAATGCTGAGGTGGCTCCTCCTACAGTTAAGGAGGAAGTGGCACCGGTTGCTAGTGAGACCGGGAGTTCTATTCATCCAGCACCGGTAGCTAGTGAGACCGAGAGGACTCTTCATGCAATCCTTGCAATGGACGACAGCTCTCCTTGCGCCAAAATCTCGCTTTTTCGAGGTGGTTGCGTGAACGTATCACTGAGCGTTTGCGTGAGCAGCGTGGTTCTCATTAGCTATTAGTACTTATTTGTATTGGACTATTTGTATTGGGTTGTTTTTGTATTAGACTATTTGTATTGGACTATATATTGAGTTGTTTTTGTATTAGACTATTTGTACTGTCCTCCGACCCTCATCCCTCGGCAATGATGATACGACAACCAACAAGAGAGAATACTAGATCCATCTCAGTATAACGTATACTCTGAGAGATCACAATTACAAGAATGATATCAGTAGTGGGATTGAGTGCTGGAGGAGATATTATCAGAGTATACGTCCTACTCAGATGGGTCTCCCACCGTTACTAATTTTTTCTGACAGCATGGTGGATGTGCTCCGTCAACAGAATCTTGCTCCGAGCCAAAATTTTGCCCCAGAGCTCAAGTAGACATCCTTTGTGTAGAGCTCGAGTGAGAGGTTTCTGACAGCATGGTGATCTCATTTGTCAAAGTATTCGTGCTCATCCCACATTGGTTGTGGGACGAGCACGGATACTTTGACAAAGGATACCACCATGCTGTCAGGAACCTCTCACTCGAGCTCTATACGAAGGATGTCCACTTGAGCTCCGGGGCAAAGTTTTGGCTCGGAGCCAGATTCTGTTGACGGAGCACATCCACCATGCTGTCAGAAAAAAATAGTAACGGTGAGAGACCCATCTGAGTAGGACATATACTCTAATAATATCCCCTCTAGCACTCAATCCCACTACTGATATCATTCTTGTAAAGGTGATCTCTCAGAGTATACGTCCTACTCAGATGGATCTCTCAGAGTATCCTCTCCGATTGGTTGTATTCTGAGCCATCCGTCTCAGGGATTTGATTCTGTATTTTGGTTTCTGTATTTGGCTCCAGCTCCATTTGCATTTGATCTACGGTACGACATGGTGATCAGGACATAGTCCCTGCAGCCATTCGACTGGCGAGACAGAAACTATGTAGCCGTAGATAAAGTTGACTGTCTTCCGACCCTCATCCCTCGGCAATGATGATATGACAACCTATCACTATATCTTATATAGTAGTAGATGATGTCTTAGTATTACATTAGTGAGTTCATCTTGATTCTGTTACGTTCTTCAGATACTAGATACGATAAGAACATATACTACACCATATGTACAGAACATAGATGATTCACACTAATGTATGCTTGAATGAATCTTAGGTTGTCTTCTGAGCCATCCGTTCTCACACTTGAAGATAAATCGAATTATAACAACGGATATTAGGTTACTCTTCAGGATAATTGATGTCTATTTTATATTAATTTGGTTTGGTCTATATGATTCTTGGATAATTGGCGTGCATTAAATTCGTATGTACATATTTGGTCTATGTGATTCTTGGATAATTGGTGTGCATTATATATTGGTTTGGTTTATGCATATTTTTGTGAACAGGGAAAGTGCTCCATTTGTGTTAGTCTACGGTACGACATGGTGATCAGGACATAGTCCCTGCAGCCATTCGACTGGCGAGGCAGAAACTATGTAGCCGTAGATAAAGTTGCCTGTCCTCCGACCCTCATCCCTCGGCAATGATGATACGACAACCTATCACTATATCTTATATAGTAGTAGATGATGTCTTAGTATTACATTAGTGAGTTCATCTTGATTCTGTTACGTCCTTCAGATACTATATACGATAAGAACATAGATGATTCACACTAATGTATGCTAGAATGAATCTTGGCTTGTGTTCTGAGCCATCCGTTCTGATCAAGCATCTTCCTTCTCCTCTCCTCCACCATGGCTCTGAACCAATCTGCTCCTCCCTACTTCCCTTCTTTTTATTTGACTCTCTCAGCCACATATGATATCCAGCTCAAGTGTAGAGTCGGGGGAGAAGAAGTGGGCAGGAAGAGGAGGGGGAAGCAGCACAGCCGGCGGCATGACCCGGAGGAAGTACAGAGGTTTTCTTCAACAACCGTAGGAGAACTATAAGGATATATCTTTTCACAACATGTCATCTTGTCAAAGACCCTTCATGTGAATATCATGTTACCGCGGTGTCGGAAGACTAACATGTCATAAGTTTTCTAAGCCGTGTGTTTTGACATAATCTTCCCAACTCTTTCCTCCTATGTAGTAATCTTGCATTATTACATAGCAGGAAAGAGTTTGGAGGATTATGTCAAAGCACACGGCTTAGAAAATTATGACATGTTAGTCTTCCGACACCGCGGTAACATGGTTGTCACATTAAGGGTCTTTGACAAGGTGATATGTTGTGAAAAGATATATCCGTATAGTTCTCCTACGGCTGTTGAAGAAAACCTCTGTACTTCCTTCGGGTCATGCTGCCGGCTGTGCTGCTTCCCCCTCCTCTTCCTGCCCACTTCTTCTCCCCCGACTCTACACTTGAGCTGGATGTCATATGTGGCTGAGAGAGTCAAATAAAAAGAAGGGAAGTAGGGAGGAGCAGATTGGTTCAGAGCCAAGGTGGAGGAGAGGAGAAGGAAGATGCTTGATCAGAACGGATGGCTCAGAACACAAGCCAAGATTCATTCTAGCATACTTTAGTGTGAATCATCTATGTTCTTATCGTATATAGTATCTGAAGGACGTAAGAGAATCAAGATGAACTCACTAATGTATGCTAAATGAATCTTGGGTTGTGTTCTGAGCCATTCGTTCCGATACTTGGCAATTAAGTCATTCGACTGGTGAGGCAGCAACTATAAGGATACTTGCATGTTCTTCCAACTTTAAATTACAAGATTACTACATTTGGTTACATAAATCACTAACCTCATCGCGGCCAATGTTTACAGTCTTGGTCTCAACTGTCTTCGATTCTATGATCCCATGCTTTCGGAAAATAGACAACGCAGACTCCATGGAATAGAATGACCTTACATGCAAATCGTCTGTGATTATGTATCTTTTCCCTCCTTTCACAAACATGCCATCCTTGTTGCCTCCATGCAACCCCCTCCCATGCAATATCCTCATCCATTGCCTTACCACAGGGACATCGAGCGCCAATAACCGAACTATACAGACGGTGAGTCTTGGTATAGCACTCAAATGTGGGGTATCCGTAAATTCGTCGAGGTTTTAAATCATCGACATTGAGTTTTAAACCCTCACGTAGCCTTTCTGCTTCACTTCTAGGGTCGAGCAGCATCTTCTTGCAAGCTTCGGTCTCCAGATACTTAGTGTCAAGATTCTGGACGCTTTCGTAGAGCATGTCAACGCATCCTAGCGTCAATTTCCTGTCGAGTAAATTGACGCTAGGATGCGTTGACATGCTCTACGAAAGCGTCCAGAATCTTGACACTAAGTATCTGGAGACCGAAGCTTGCAAGAAGATGCGGCTCGACCCTAGAAGTGAAGCAGAAAGGCTACGTGAGGGTTTAAAACTCAATGTCGATGATTTAAAACCTCGACAAATTTACGGGTGCCCCACATTTGAGTGCTACACCAAGACTCACCGTGATGAGATTAGTGATTTATTTAACCTAAGACATGGGATCATAGAATCGAAGACAGTTGAGACCAAGACTGTAAACATTATGTGAGTTCATCTTGATTCTGTTACATCCTTCAAATACTTGATACGATAAGAACATATACTACACTATATGTACAGAACGTAGATGATTCACACTAATGTATGCTAGAATGAATTTTGGGTTGTGTTCTGAGCTATTCGTTCCCATACTTGGCAATTAAGCATGTAAAATAGAACTGATTATGTTTAGTTTGTCTTACGATACAGATTTTCACATCCAAATTGAAATGGATCGTTACTTCGTTATTCGTACATGGATGTACTAGTGGATCAACCTCCTGGACCGTAGGTACTTATAAGTATTGACCGTGTTGGATTAGTATCGATCTATCGTTTTGGTATGGACCGTATCGGTTGGTATTGGTCTTAGCGAATTGGTATTGTCATATCCGATATGTATCGGCCGTATAGCCATTAAGTCATATTGGCCTTATCGATTTGGTATCGGTCATATCCAATAGGTATCGGCCGTGTTGGATTAGTATAGACTATTTCGGATTAGTATCGTGGAAGGTTTAGTAACAACTGTACTTGGATTTCTCTCTTCTAGAGCTAGATTACCATTGCAAGAGAGTCACGAGAGCGTAGATGGCCAGTTACAGAACATACATACTTCCTTTTTAATCTTGCTTTTCCTGATGGAAAAGGAAGTATGTATGTTACTGTAATTGGCCAATCACGATCTGGTGATTCTCTTGCAATGGTATTTTAGCTCGAGAAGAGAGAAATCCAAGTACAGTTGTTACTAAACCTTCCACGATACTAATCCGAAATAGTCTATACTAATCCAACACGGCCGATACCTATCGGATATGACCGATACCAAATCGATAAGACCAATATGAATCCTAGCTATTCGACCGATACATGTACATATCGGATATAGGACGATACCAATTTGTTAAGGCCAATACCAATATGATACGTCATATACCAAACCGATAGACCGATACTAATCTGATACACTAGATACTAAGTACATCTGGCCTATACCAGCGGATCCACAAATTACTGCACGATAGGCCCAACGACTCCAGTTACATCCGGTTATTGGTGAGTACATGATTATATAGTAATTCTGTTAGTCTTGTGATACAGATTTTTACTCTCTCATGCTACCAACGTCACAACTTTTCCAGTGCTGCTCCCTCTAATGATGATGAACGCAAAAAACCAACGTCACAACTTTTATAACTTGAGTAAATTTCTTTACCCTATATGAAAATTTCTGTTGTCAGAAAGATGGCTCCTAGGATTCGTCAAGGTGGTGCTGCTAGTCGAAGAAGGGGCCGAGGCAAGAAACCCTTGGAGGTCGACACGGAGGAAGTCTCCGTCGTCAAACAAGAGCCGGTGACTGTTAAGGAGAAGGTGTTACCAAAGGTCGAGGTCAAGGAAGAACTGATGACCATCAGGGAAGAGATTGCTCCCAAGCTTGAAGCTAAGGAGGAGCCACCGTCAGAGAGTAGTAGCATCGGGACCGACCCTCCTATCCCTACAGAAGACCTCAACCAGATTGAGCCTTCGTATGCAAAGTGGCTGATAGAATGGTACATGTCTCAACGCAACTATCATCCCTGGCTGTGAGGATTCATCGTCTGATTTGTGGTCTTTGTTGAGGCCAAAGTCGATTTTCCTATGTGTTTTGGAATATTTGTGAAAATTTTGGAATATTTGTGCTATGATCAGTCGTCAGGATTGGATATTAGGTTACTGTAACTGGCCAACTCTTTCCTATGTGCTTTGGAATATTTGTAAAAAATTTGGAATATTTGTGCTATGATCGGTCGTCAGGATTAGATATTAGGTTACTGTAACTGGCCAACTCTTTCCTATGTGCTTTGGAATATTTGTGAAAAATTTGGAATATTTGTGCAATGATCGGATTATAACGATAGATATTAGGTTACTCTTCCGGATAATTGATGTCTATTTTATATTAATTTGGTTTGGTCTATATGATTCTTGGATAATTGGTGTGCATTAAATTCGTATGTGCATATTTGGTCTATGTGATTCTTGGATAATTGGTGTGCATAATATATTTGGTCTATGTGATTGTTGGATAATTGGTGTGCATTATATATTGGTTTGGTTTATGCAAATTTTTGCGAACAGCTAAAAAGCTGTAAATTTTTTTTCAAAATATTCTCAGTTAGCGATGGACTTGTGACCGTTTTGCGACGGATATCACCAGTTTCCGACTACTTTTCGACGGTTATGCCGTCGCTAACTGGATATTTGAAAAAATTTCCCAGTTGGCGACGGATGGTCGACGGACTATCCGTCGGCATGATATATTGTTCGACGGAATAGCGACGACCTATCCGTCGCTCGTGTTCTGGAAATAACAAGAATTTCCAGAACAAGGTCGACGGTTATTCCGTCGCTATTCGGTCGATATATTTCGACGGCAAAGCGACGACTTATCCGTCGCCAAGTTGCTGGAAATGACATGAATTTCCAGGAGCTGGTCGACGGCATTTCCGTCAGAAAACCGTCGCTAATCCGTCACTTGATATCGACGGTATCGACGGATTAGCGACGGAATGATACGATCTGATACGCTTTTGCGACGGTTTACCGACAGAAATTTACGTCGGTATTGTCTACACAGTTCAGTACTTAAAAGCTGAAGTGGACGACAGTCCGTCCGAAATGCGTCGCTAATGCTTCGTATTGTGACGTCGATTATCCGTCGCTATTCCGTCATGTGACGACAACTTAGCGACGGAAGGTTATTAGCGACGAGCTGATTGCCGACGGATTTTTTTGGCCAATATCCGTCGACAATCGGTCGCTAATAGTAATTACCGTCGTCTTAGCGACGGATGTGGCCGTCGCTAAATCAATAAATTTTGGTAGTGACTAGGCACCCTCTACTGAGCTAGATGCTCCTCGGGCTCCTGAATGCCACCCTCAGGTGCCCCATAGAAGGTAGGGCAGTCACCATCATCATCTGTAATATTTTTAACAGGTCCAGTCAGGACAGGAGCGAGCACAAATACATCTCACGCAGTTCATATCATGTTGGAAAATATAAAGCATGCAAAGAGTAAGAGACATGGACTGTAAAGAAATATATAGAAAAACGAGAGAGATTTGATAACTGGAAATACCTATATATATATATATATGATAAGTAAGAACTGTAAGTAACCTGTGATTTAGAGCATGAGATGGTTATATAAACGGGTTAGGACAATGCAAGGGTAACTCCATCATACATGAGTGTACCATGGACATATACATGAATTCACAAGATTTCACAAGATGGGATTTTGATCACATAACCATTTCCTACTCACTCTTCCCAATTAATACACAACGATCCAGTCAAGTTACGTTACCTTGTACAACAGGTTTTTATCATGTTTGCTCACGTGATCATGAGAATACAAGATTGCACAAGAGTATACATGAAAGCGGTATACATGAAATACAAGATGTTCGTAAAAAGTACATGACAACTGTATCTGATGCACCCCGAGGGAGATAACGTCGCATGACAAGATCCATATAGTACCAATCCGTGATAATGACATGACAGTATCATGTAAAGTAATCTAGAGCAAGAATATAAATCCTAACAAGTATGAAATGATCAGAGAATGTACTCGCCTGTCACCCTGAATGACTGAGATGAATAAAGTTCGAACTGGTGTCACAAAGTCCTATTTAGAGCAACACAATTCATGATGTATACAAGGGGGTTATAATTGAAGTGTACAATGCATCTATATGATTTCTAGGTCAAACTAGACTATAGTCAACACTTGGTCAACTCTAGTCAACCACACTAGTCAAACTAGGTCAATTAGGCCACTCCTAGCCAATCAAGTCTCACTAAGCCTAACCAATCTAGACTAGAATCAATACAAGCACAAGCCAAACCAATCTAAGCTAATCAATACAAACATATATATGGAGAGATAAGGGGTGAGTGAACATGTAGGAAGAGGGCCAAGTACAACATGCATCAATGTGAACTAGAGTCATAGCAATGTGTAGAGACATAGTGTAACGGGTACACATGAAGTAAGTATAGGATTTGTTAACATTGAGCATTGCATCACCTTACATACAACTTACATTTTACCTTCATTCATTCATGCAAATATACATTGTATCCTACATTGCATATCATATATATCTTCACGCATTGCATTCATGTACTCATTACATACATGCTTACCTACATACTTGCATATACATGCATAAATACATATAGATTCATGATACATATATTATTATACATTATATCATATATGTATATTCATATATATATATAGAGAGAGGGAATGGCCACAAGTGTGTGTGTGTTCATGTGAACCAATGTGGTTCTCAGTTTCCAGTTTTGATTGTGTGTGGGTGGGGACTTGTTCTCAGGTTAGCAGTGTCAATCTCAGATTATGACAGTGTAGATAGTTGTAGGAAATGTGTGTGACATGTAGAGTGTATAAAACGGATGTAGAGCGTCAGTTTTGTGCATGTGTGTGTGTGTAGCTTCTCAGATTTCAGAATTCACATAGTGGCATGTGTGTATATGACATGGTATTAGGAAACAGTGCATCCAATTATCCATTTCCAGGTTTTAGTGTAAACAATCAATGTGTGCTCAGGAAGAAAACTATGTAGCAGTATGTGTGTAATGTAATTCAGGAAATAATCTAGCCTTGACAGTTTGGTATTGACAGTGGTGTATATATCAGTGTTGCACAAAACAGTGTTGAATCCCAGGTTTTTAACATAAAGGAAAACTTAGTTTTCACAAAGCCAACCCATGTTTTATTTCATGTTTCGAATTGGAAACATCAATCCATGTTTTCCCAGGTTTTGAAAACAGTCCAACCCACATTCAAAATCCCATTTCTCGATCACAAAAACCTAATCTATCATGCCAATCCTATCTAGCAGTAGTTAATACATTTGCACATGAATTAAACATATTAATTTAACATTAAATCAGTTTAAAACAGGAAAGTAGAGTTCAGGAATTTTAGGACTGCACAAGGCATCAGTTGACAGTGAATTTGTAGCAGTTCAACACTTCAAAATCACATTCGAAAACTAAAAACCCAACACTAACCAATAATCAACTTTACAATGGTCTAATACACATGTATAGATGAATAAATCATGAAACTTAACATTCAAAATCAGTTAAAAAGGGAAATTAAAATCGGGATTTCAAAGAATAGGAATGTATCAGTTAAAATAATTTCGAACCACAAATTCAATACCAAACTTTAATTCAAATGGGAAAACTTGTGTTCAAACATGGATACATATCTCACGTGTCCAGGGAAGTCAAATCGTGTCCAAGAAACTGGACACGAAGTGTCCAAACAGTCACACGAACACAGACACTAAACTGCATTCAGACAGTATCGTGCACGCGTGCACATCGTTCGTGGACACGACACGACACAAATTAGGACACGTGCTTGTGCACATAGGTTCGTCCATAGTAGGGCTAGGGGTCTAGCACCCTGAATCAGGTCGGGGACGTGTCGTGTCCGAACCACAGGTGCGTATCAGACGCGATTTTTCGCGCGCACAGTACAGTGTAAAGTCGGTACGATCGTGTTTTCGTGTCCGACACAACACGACGTGTCGTAAAACTCGAGGGGGGGTCTGTCAGTGATGGCCCCCACCTCTGTGTCAAATTTCACGTGTCCACATGTCCTACACAGAGAGATTTTAGGGTCGGGTAGCAGGGCATGTGTACGGGGTATCGTGTAGTGAGTTCGTGTCCGTTTTGGATACGGATACGACACGAAAGTCGGCTCAGTCTTCACTAAAATTAATTAGCACCTAAAGACCTACAAATTTGTTCAAACACAATTTGAAATTAACAATATTTATTTCTAACAAGCATTTCATCGAACACCTATTCCTACACACCGATACGTGTCCGATACGGACACGTAATGGACACAAATTCCTACCAAACTTGGGCTACACCTAGGGGAACCCAAAATGGATGCATCTATGGAAAGAAATTGGGAATTTAAAGGTGTTTGATAGGTTTTACCTATTGAGGGTGAAACCTCAATAAATAGGCTTTGAAATGACAGCTCCTCTCCCACTTGCAACGATCCCAAGCCCTAGAAACCTTGCTAGCTGCCCACTATTGGTATCCTCTACTGTAGGGGAGTCCAACGCAACTTGTTTGGTCCAATTTGGTGGAGAAATGAAGAATTTGTGAAGGTTTGGGAAAGAACACAAGTAGGAATTTATGTAGGTATTTAAAAAGAGGTAAGAACTTGATGATGTGATTGAATGGGGAGAAATGAGCTTGATGGCTGGTCATAGGTGTAAGAATTTGGGTTTTGCTAGGGTTCACAATGTGTGGCCATGATTCTAACTTAGCTATTAAGTCTAGATCAAGGGTCATGAAAAAAACTAGGTTTCATTCAATAATATCTACTCTAGAATATCTTACAAGGCTAAAACTAGATATTTAAATTATTGGCATCTAGTGAATAGCTACTAACCATGATTCTAACCTCAAGACTAAACTGGATTAGGCTAGACTTCTAGGTTAAGTCTCAAAATAATTAGCTAGCACATATTTTATTAATATAAATTACAATCTCACATAATGTCAAAATGACCAAAATATCCCTAGGCTAAAAAGTCACAATTAGTCATCCCAATCACATGGTTAGGTCCCCATGGTCATGGTTATTCTCTAGGTCATGTAGTCTCTAGGGTTGCACTAGCAAAACATCAAAATCACAAGTCGTAGTTTTAAATAGTTTTAAATTAACTAAAAATCACCAAAAATCATAATATGGTTTAAATATCATTATTAAATAAATAAAAGGGATTTTTTGACTTTTATCCCACTTATTAATATGAATTTGTACTTGCATCCCACTTTTTAATTTTATTTGACTTACATCCCACTTTTGTCACGAAAAATATTTTTCGTGACAAAACAAATACTTTTCGTGACAAAATAAATACTTTTAGTGACAAAAAGTGGGATGTAAGTCTAAAAAAATTTAAAAGTAGGATGTAAGTACAAATGCATATTAATAAGTGGGATGAAAGTCAAAAAATTCCTAAATAAAAATACAAAAGTTCAAAATTACCCTTATTTTAGAAACTGTGTGCTACATGGGTGAATGGATGAATGAATGGTAAATGGGTGAATGGATGAATTAATGGTGAATGGGTGAATGAATGAATGAATGGTGAATGGGTGAATGAATAAATGAATGGTGAATGGTGAATGGGTGAATGAATAAATGAATGGACTGCTATATGTGAAGGATAGATGAATGAATGGATATGGATGAAAGGTGAATGGGCGAATGAATGAATGAATGGTTAATGGGTGAATGAATAAATGAATGGTGAATGGGTGAATGAATAAATGAATGGACTGCTATATGTTTAGTCATCGTTTAAGTATTTGAGTTAATTAAATAATTAAGTCTCTCACATAGCTCATTTCTTTTATGTTTAGTCATCAAACAAATGGAAGGAGATAAGAACTAGGATAAAAGAAAAATGCATATGTAAAATATATATATGTACGTACTACATGCATATGCAGTTTTTCAATTTCCTCTCTTTTACTATCCAAACATACCCCTATTTAAAGAGAGCACCAGCTCTTATGGAGGGTGAGTAGAAACATTTTCTATCAGCCAGTCCATTCTTTCAACACTCCAGTGGTTATTCCGAAAAGGAGCTGATACAAATAGAATTCCATAAGTTCTATTGACTGTACAACGAGCGTTCACTGAGAACAAATCGACCAGGAGAATGTCGAATCTTACTTTGAGTAATGATGGTTCTGACCAACCCAACATAATATTGGACTAATCTTTTTTAGCAAGCTTTATAGCAGTTTTCACTGCTTACAATTATTTAGCTTTTTTTTTCCGCTTCAACCTATACAGTTGGAGTAAGCCGGACAAGCCATCGGACTTGGACATGAACCCGACACATGAACCCGAGCCCAACCCGATTGTTGATCGGGTTCAAATATTTTAACCCAAATCCGAGCCCAAACCCGAGTATCTTCAACCCTAACCCAACCCATTAACGGGTTTATCCGATTGGGTTCGGCCCGTGTGTGTGTGTGTGTCTGTGTGTGTGTCCGTGTGTGTGTGTGTGTGTGTGTGTGTGTCCGTGGGAGAGGAGGAGGGAGAGGAGTTAGGTTAGGGTTTACCTGAAGAAGAGGAGGAGGAGCTCGGATTGGGAGAGGAGGAGCTCGACGGGGGGGGGGGGGTAGGGGTCGCCGGGGGGGAGGGAGTCACCGGGGGGGAAGGGGTCGCCGGGGGGAAAGAGCTCGAGGAAAAATTCTAAAATTTTCGAGTGAGGGGAAAAAAGGAAACAGTGTGCCCTAAGTAAAAAAGTGACGTCGCTAAACGTCGCAAACATTTTAATATATGGCGACATATTTTAATAATATGTCGCTGAACGTCGCTATTCAGCGACATAATTTATCTCATATCGCTGAACGTCGCTATTCCGCGACGTTTTGCGATGTCTATAGACAGGAGTCGCTATATTCGATATTTAGCGATATTTTATTCCGTCGCTAAATTACGTCGCTAATAGAGCATACTTTAGTAGTGTATGCTTTCAATCTTTATATTTCATAATTCTGATTAAATTCTAGATTATAGATTGTTATGTGGATGTAAGTGATATTATTGATATCCATATTGACTTATAGAAATAAACAACGTACTATCGTCGATACCGAGACATAGGCTGCACAAACTCGTTTTTCAAAAGTGGATGCGAATCATGACAATTAATCATCGGGCTAACAATTATGATCGACATCATTAAAGGCACGATAGTCGAACATTGAGAAACGACGAGGCCTGGAAGATCTAGCTTTATAGGGGGATGATTCGAGGAGGGACGGTTGGCAAGCAGATGATGACCGTGCAAGGAGGCACGAGGCTGGTCAACAAGGAACGATCATGGATTGACGAAGCATGATGACCGAGGTTCTATTGAGGATGAACTTGTGGTGGTGATGATAGTGGTTGATTTGATTTTTTTTTTTTTTATATATATGGGGAGAGTGGTGGCCGTGTTGAGCTAGCGGAGAAGAATGGTTAGAAGGATGAAGAGGATGATTGTGATCAAGGTGGTGGCAGGCTCTGATCAGGCCCGACTCCAGGGGGAGGCAGGCTAGGCCTGCGCCTAGGGCCTCCTCCCCCAAGGGGCCTCCAATTTTTTTTTCTTTTTTATATACAGCAGAATTTTTTGGGCCAGTCACATTAAAAAAATGACAAAGCCTATTGGCTGCCGCCTGGAAGTCCAATAACTAATAGGCAATAGTCCATGGTGATGGATGGCTAATGCTTTCTCAGTAGAAAGAAGTTGCCGGCTTCCAAAATTAGCGGGCCACACTTAAAACCTTGGAAAAAGGAACCAGCAAACATTTAAATAGCAAACATTTAACCTAGAAGTTGCTGGCTTCCAAGAAGTTGCTGCCTTGCTAGATTCCAAAATGGCGGGCCACACTTAAAATAGCGGGCCACATTTAAATAATTTTGGAGCTTGAAATTGCTTAATTTATTGAATCTTAGTAAAAATCTATGTTTATTCAAGGACGAATTATATTGTATTTTGGATTTATTGGATTTATAAAATTAAATATGTAAAAGACCGAGAGCCTTATTTATAGGACTTGTCTAGGGCCTCCAAAATGCTGGAGTCGGCCCTGGCTCTGATGTGAAGGATCGTTGATAGGCTCTGATACCACTTATTATAGCACAAGGACCCTACACCCGAAGAGATGCAGATTTGTCAAAGTTGATGCATCGAAGAGTTGTCGATAAAGATAAGTAGTATCGCCGAAAGAACACCGTAAGGCATCCGAGTCCGCGACTGACATCACCAACAATTCTGAATCCACAGGGTTTAACCCACTCTTTTAAAGAGAAAAACCTTCTAATATTCAATATCTAACTTCAAATGACTAATTGGTGGCTATATATAGCGTTATCAAGAAAAAATAATCTTGTTTGAGAGAAAATTCTAGTAAGCATAATCACCTTGTAAAATAAAATCTTGATAAAAGAAATCCTAATAAAAACATAAAAGCAATCCTAACAAATCGGGAAGCCGTGCATCAATCACCCAACCTAATGCTTCCCTAAGATGGTATATCTTTGCACAGGTTTCACCTTACTCTGACTGCACACAAATGAGTACTCTACATAACTGTGTTTCCAACATTCCCTCTGAAAAATCCGTGTTATTGTTATAGAATATTTTAACAAATGTCTCGGTTTTAAATGTTAAAGCTAGCATATACCTCCATTTTTTTTATTAAATTAGCGAATGTCCTTGTAAAACAATAATGAATTTAGTTAAAATAGTGGACGCATATCTTAAAACTTTTTTGTTCCATATAAAGAAATATGAGCATTTGCTAGTTTTTAAAGAAAGTAGAGGTATATGCTAATTTTTATATTTAAAACGAGGACATTTGCTAAAATATCTCTATTATCATCACCAAAAAGAAATTTTCTGTACAAAGTGGTAATATATTCCTCAGTTACAAGAGCTATAAACAGAGTAGGCTCATCATGCGTAAGATTTATACCTATATGAAATACTTCACTCGAGACATGAATTTCAAGTTGGAGAGATCCAAATCCAATGGGCGATGTGCAACAAAACGTCTGATCAAAATCTTTACAGTTCAGTTTTAGAGAGTTCGATGGGACGGATCTCTCTACCAGCGGCGACATCAATAGCCTGCTGCCGCCGAGCTTCGCGGAACTGACCTGAACAACAATGTTCAGCCATCACTCTCAGATGAGGATGAACCTAAAGAACCCTCGGTGAAGGGACTATAAGAGAGGATCAGTGCATTTGCAAACTTGAATTCGATGGCGTGCTCCATTTCCACAGTCCCCTCGAGGATCTTGACGACTGTGGACATGCAGGGCCTTTTAGATTGCTCCTCGTTCAGACACCACGCCCCTATCTTCACCATCCGCACAATGTCCTGCATATGGGACTCCCAGCTCCCGATGTTCCTGTCGACGATGTCGGCCAACCGACCCTCTTCGGCCTTCCGCTGCAGAACGCCGAGCAAGTGCACTTCTGAATCCTCCCGCGAGTAGTCCAAGCTCAGCCTCCCGCTCACTGCCTCCAGTACAACTATCCCGAAGCTGTAAATGTCCGCCTTCACGGTTATCCTCGAGTGCTGCCATTCCGGCGCCAGGTATCCGAACGTGCCCCTCATACCCGTGGTCACATGGCTCTGATCCCTGCCGATGAACCTCGACAGTCCGAAATCGGAGATCTTGGCATTGAAATTCTCGTCCAGAAGTATGTTGTGCGGTTTCATGTCCAGATGGGCGATCCTCTGGCTGCATTCTTCGTGGAGATAAGCCAACCCTCTCGCTACATCGAGTATGATCCTCCTCCTCGTCTCCCAATCGAGCCTCGTCTTGCGGTGGTCGTCGAAGATCCATTTGTCCAGAGAGCCATAACTTAAGTACTCGTATACTAGGAGCCTGTTCGATTCATCGGCGCAGAAGCCGATCAGCTTCACCAGATTGTAGTGGTGGAGGCTGCCCAGAGTCTTCACCTCTGCCAAGAACTCGCTCATGCCTTGCTCGACGCTGTTCAGCCTCTTGACTGCAATCAGAGTCCCGTCCTTTCGTTCCCCTTTGAACACGGAACCAAACCCTCCGCCTCCGAGCCTCGTGGAGAACTTCCCCGTGGCCGAGGACAATTCCTTGTAGGAAAATCTCGTTAGTCCTCCCAGTAGTTGCTCGTAACAATCCGCCTCTCGCTTCGGTCGTTTGATCCGGTACAAGACCAGAAACCCGACGAGCATAGATGCGCCAATTGAGCCGACGATGGCGGATGCCATAGCGATTTTCTTCGACCGCGACGAAGGATTTGCGAGAACCGGGACCTTAATGTACGCGGCGGAGTTGATCAGATCCTCTTTGATTCTTACTGCCCTGAGGGTCAAGACTTCTGAAGGCAGATGGCAACGGCCATCCGAGGTGTTGTGATTGTACGAAAAGAAGGCAGCACTGCAAGAGGAGTTTCCCTCGCAGGCCTTTACGCAAGCTCCCAGCTCGGTTAAGCCAGCAACCGCCGCGGTCGGATCGAAATAGCTGAAATACGAGAGGTTGCCGAAATACACAAGCCGACGCTGTTGCGTCGACGCCACGCCTGCGAAACGACACCCACGGTTCGGACTATTAGGATCGAACAGAGTGAAGTAGTCCAACCCATCTGCAGCCTTCGGGCAGCTGCACCCCCCGTAAGTGCAGAGCCCGTACTTCCCGCAGGCCATCGGCAGTTGGCACTGCTCGTATCCTCCCAAGCGATACAGCACCGTTCTCCATCCAGTTCCAGCACTCCAGACATTGATCTTCGGTCCGCCGTCGGGGTCCATCGTCAGCAGCTGGACCGGCGAAAGCTGGGTGGTAGGCATGTACAGACGCGTGTAGCGGTTCGCTCTCTTGTAGACGAACGTGATGTTCGTGCCAGCAAAGCTCACGCGGTGAAGAGTAGAAGAAGGCGGGGGACGTACGCCCTGGGGCTCCAGACTGAGATAAGCCACAGGCTTCTTGTAGCGGACGGACGCGGTCAGCGACGAAGATGTCACGGAAAGAGAGAACTTACTCGCCCTCATGTTGGTGTTGGTTAAGCTCGACGTGAGCTTCCATTTTCTTCTGAGTTCCTGTCCCAGGAGGAGAGTTTTAGCCGGGAAGTTCGCGGAGCGCCAAATGGTCGAACCGTTGCGGTCGACGAGCACCAGATCTCCGTAGGACCTGAGAATCACACCCTTGGCAGAGTTGCCGGATATGTTGGTGGAGAAAACCTCGACGCCGTCGACATCCGTCAGGACGAGGCCACGGCCCGGGTCGGCATGGAGGACGGCGTTCTCGCCGACAGGGCGGTTGCGGTTCGCCATCCATACCAGCTCAGGGTAGCGGTCGGTGAGCACGACGCCTCCGGCGGAAGTCTCGAAGATGGCGACGGAAAGGACCCATTTGCTGGTCATGCGACGGTTGCAGTAGAAGCCGAGGCCGAAGGCGAGGGTGCCGCCGTAGAATTTACGCGTCGCTCTGTTGAGGAGCAGCACGCGCATTGTGCGATTGTCAGGGTACGCGTAGGTTTGTACGCCCACGGAGGAATTGGCGTTCCTCCAGGAGAGGGACGAGTCGGGAGGGAAGAAGACGGTAGAGTGGTTGCCAGCGAAGACTAGCTGCGACGAAAGGAGGACGGCCAAGATGGAGGGAAGAGTGAAGGCCATAGATGACGATGATGAGAGTGAGACGATCAAGCTCTCCAAATTAATGTGGAAGCATATAGAAAAGGATCCCAAAAATGTTACAGAAAATTTACTGTAGAATAACGAATTTAAGCTTAATTGGCTGTAGGATACCAAGTTTCGGGAAATTACAAGAAGGATAACATTCCGCCAGACCATCTGGCGGAAATTGAGCGCGCTCAATTTCCGCCAGACAGTCTGTCGAAAATTGAGCAGGAGGGGGGGGGGGGGGGGGGGGGGGGCACGTGGCGACGGATGCGGCTTCTGTTAGTTGCTTCTGTTAGTTTCGTGTTTGTTTTTTTTTTTTTTTTTTTTTTTTTCTTTCTTCACCCAACGGCTATATGGATACATCATTTTTTGTTTTTTTTCCACCCAACGGCTAGGACAACGGCTATATCTCCAACGGATATATCTACAACGGCTCTCTCTTGCTCTTATAAATTGATCATCTTCCTATCAAATTTTTCGTCCATCTTCCTCCTCATCTTCCATTTCTTTCAGAAGTAGAGCTGCCATCTTCCCATTTCTTTCAGAAGTAGAAACTACCATCTTCCCATTTCTTTGAAAAGTAGAAGCTACCATCTTCCCAACATGAGTAGTATAACTCTTCTATGCTCGCTTGGAGGCGTCCTAAATGGGTTAGCTTATGAAGGGGGCTTAACTGAAGTTGTTATAGTAGATAGAAATATTACGTTTATTAGTTTACTTAATTTATTGGCTGAACAATTTTCTATTGATTTTGATGAATTTATATTAGTGCATATTTTTGCTTCGAATTGTATAAATTTAAATAGTGATCATGCATGGGCATTTATTCTTCAAATTAATGTATCATCACCGTATATTAGTATTTTTGTTACTCCAGCACCCCCTCATATAAGTAGTAGACGTGCTCCTAATAATGAAACTACTAATTTGGGTCCGGGTCCTAGTTCTTCTCATCAAGTTATTTTGGCCACTGAAGAAGAAAATAGAGTAGATGAAGGTAATGACAATGATTCCAGTAGCGATGATTTAGTTGAAAATGTAGGTGATGTATTTGATAATGTTGATGATAATGTTGATACTCCTGAATTATTTGTTGGCAGACAATTTGAAAATCGTATTCAATTTAGAAGTTTAATTAGTGACATAGCAATTAAGCATAATTTTGTTTGTTCGGCTACTTTGAATAATGCTCACAAGATTATATATAAATGTAATGAATCTAGTTGGAGCCTGAAATATAAGATTTGATAGTCCATAAGTAAGTCCTATAAACGCGCTGACTATAAGATTTGATAGTCTATAAGCAATACGTACCATCCCAATCATATGGAGATAAAATTCACGCAGACTAGAATCGTCTAGAGCTCGTGGTTGGAATCGAGGCTCCTCATGATAGTATAATTTGTTGCTTATACGAGGGGCTCCCCACCAAGTTCTATATGCATTACTCCCAAGTGCTGCACCAATTCAACAAATATGAGCATATAATTCAATAATGATTTTAATCAAATAGGAGATGAAAACTAACCATCTTCTAAATCTAACATTGGCCCAGATAGTTCTGCCACACCATGTGTCTGAAATCTAGAATTCCATCCAGGAATCATTTTTCTAGCTCTTACAGCTGCACTGGCTCTACCACGAGTCAAACATGGTGGATCATCTGGAATAATCTGTTTCATCCCAAACTGCCGCAGAACACGATCGGCGGGATGAAACATGATGTCTCCATGATATATTATATAATATCTATGAAGACTCATGGTATAAGCTGTTCTTTGTATTTCTGGAACATTTTGATACTGCTCATGCACATAAGGTAGCCATATAACCTATTTGATGTCGGAAAAAGAATAAGTAATAGATTAAAAAAGTTGACAAAATTTAATGACCAATTATCGTATTTTACCTCCGTATGCTTTAGAGTATCAAACTGCCCCCGATATAGGGGGCGCTCGAGTGAACACAATGAGCTGGATCCACTACATCTGTTATCCATCGTAAAGCTACCGGAAATTTACCGGCATTGGAATCAATACCGGTAACTGGTCTCCCGATATGAAAATGTTCGTAGGACCAGACCTATTAAACAAAAGAATAACTTGATACAATTCTACAAATTATAACTTTAAATAAAATGAGTAATAATTTGTATACCTGTATTAAAGTCATGCATCCATTTAAATTTTTCATAATTTTATTATCTCCCAGCACGCGTACAAAATCTGACATGGAGGCGTATAAATATGCCAACATTGATGCTCCCCATGCATGACTTGTAGGTGCAGTCAGATCTTCCAAGAATGGTAGATAACGTAAGTTCACCATATCTGATGAGTCGGGAAAGACAATCGCACTTATTAAGCCGAGTAGGTATACCCTCGTGCAAGAAATCACCTAAACATATAGCGAAAAAATGGCAAAAATTAATACATGCTAAAATAGCTCCAGCGATACGAGACAAATATTAATAATATCGGTGATACATACCCGATTTTCATCAACAAATACCTCTTCGTCATCATCGATATGATCTAGATGCATGAAATTGCGACGGAGCCAGGAAAATGAGACTAAGCTTTTTCCTTTTAATTTTGGTGGCTCCACACCTAGATACTCCATAATTGCATTCTCAACTGAAAATGACTCATTAAATATTATAGGTTCACCCGTAATAGGTAATCCTATAATGTTTGCTACATCAGCTAAAGTAATTGTCATTTCACCAACTGGTAATTGAAATGTATTTCGGCCAGGCCACCAACGTTCCACTAGGCTTAAAATTAAATCTCTATCATGACGTAAAAACTGTATCTCGTCAATGTATTTAAATCCGAATATGACCAACATAGCATATTGTTCGCTTGTTAAATTCCAACACCCAACGTTCTGTTCATACCGCCATGTCCCATGCTCTCGCATTCGAATATCGCCAGGATAATCATATAACTATAGAAAAAATTGAGTTACTACAAAATGATCATTATTACTACAAAATAACAAAAATATACAAAATAATAACTTTCATTTAAAATTAAGTATACCTTTCCAGAAAATACTAATCTTGAGATATGACTCAAACGTTGCTGGATAATCTCGTCTGTGGTCGGTCCTCCCGGAATAAGTCCGTCATTTCGACGATCCATCTATTTTTAATGCCAAATTCTAAGATACTAAACACATATAAAATAAATTAAAATTACATTTTTTCAATAATTTTTACCTCTCCAAATGTATGTCTCTGCTCTTCTCTGCTTCTCCTCTTCTCTTCTCTTCTCCTTTCCCTTCTTCTGTATTTGTTCCTGGAGAAGCAACGAGCATCATTTATAACCCCACTCCTCTCTTCCATCTCTTTCATCCCCATCTTTCAATGTGCTATAAAGCTGCACTCCGCCATTCAAACACTCATTCAACATATACAAACAAGATTGGAGGGTCTCCAATGCTACACACTCATTCAAAAAAAGCTATCACAATGCTTCCCCGTCTGCGATCCTACCCCCCTCCCCTCTGCAAACAACCGAAGCTACTCCTTCCCCTCTGCAAACAAGCTACCCCTTTCCCTCTGCAAACGAACACGCCACCCCAGCTCAATTTCCGACAGACTGTCTGGCGGAAATTGAGCGCGCTCAATTTCCGCCAGATGGTCTGTCGGAATGTTATCCTTCTTGCAATTTCCCGAAACTTGGTATCCTACAGCCAATTACGCTTAAATTCGTTATTGTACAGTAAATTTTCTGAAAATGTTATTTCGCTCCCAAAAAAATTGGATGATACCATCTTTCATTATGTGGCATATGATATAATTGCTGATATGACAGTTGACATAACAAAATTTAACATTAAAATTAATATTAAAATTAACATTAACATGATAATTAACATTAACATTAAAATTAACCTTAACATTAAAATTAACATTAACATTTTAACATTAAATTAAAATTAATATTAACATTAACATTAATATTAACGTTAACATTAGCATAATTGAAAGGACCCTGATATTTTGCCCGTGGTGTCACGTCTAAGGTTTTTTGTCCCACCGAGACGGATTTACATAACCCTCTACGGACCGAAACTTTGTAGAAGCTTCCAAAGTCTTCTAGAGTTCTTCAGAACGTGGTGGAATATGGTAGAGTATTCTTGAAGATTCATGAAGTCTTCATAGCCTTCTAGATATTCTAGAGCCTTCTTTGAAAATATCTAGGCCCTAGAATTTTTTAAAATAATTTCTGCAATATACTAGTTTCAGAAGCTTCATGTAAGTCTTTTGAGGTATTATAAATAAGTGAGAGGTCCTCACCGTCCAAGAAGTACTTGTGAACTCTCTCTAGTATATTGAAGAATCTTCCAATCTCTCTCTTTTGCTCCACATTGTTCTCATTATTCGTCTTGGCGATCTATCTAAGCGCATGGAAAAAAAACTAGCACAGATCTTCGAGTATGAAGTTTGTGCGCCGCATGGATCGAAATATAGACAAAAATACTAAATTTGTGACAGCGGGCTATGACCGCAAGCTACGTGTCACCATTTCATTGACAGGAATTTTGATAACAGATCCAGGTAAATAGGAGGACAATAAAATTCGGCTACATGGCCTACGAAACACAGCTCGCGGGCGAGCAAAATATCATTTTTCCTATACAAAATCGTGATAGACTCGTTCTATTTTCACATAGTGATGGTGTTCAAACTGCCATTTGGTGGTTGCTCTTGTGTACACCCTCATGGAATTACGTATTCATGCAAGATTCTTTCGGCAGAGGCTATTTTAATGACCTGAAATAATTAGAAACAAATCATAGAGAGGGTCCGGCCACACTAGGTTAGAGTTATTTGTTGCCATTCGGTGTCCAAGTGGATTCGCGTCTGGCAAACTCCCAATAAACAAATAGTCCTTGATATATAAATGTACTCGCGCTGTGTTCTAGTTGAATTAATACAATGGTTATATCACAATCACAAAAAGCGAATCTGTCTCCAGCCTTATATCTTTTCTTCGTCTCAATCGAAAAGTTGATTCATGTACTAAGTCACAGTCAGAAATCACCTACATCGAGTCAGGTTTCACGGAGCTCCAACCCGTATAGTGGTTAGTATTATACTCAAGGTCCTAAGTTCAATTCTTAATTATAGCTATTTTTTTAATTAATATTTTTTATATTATGTATGTGGGTCTTATTTTGAAAGTTCGTCTTGGACCTCCATGAGTTCAGAGCCGACCATGCTCTGGATCTGAGTCGGAGAACGATATACGGAGGCAAATATTTTTGGTGGAGGTTTCAACCTCCCACCTAAATCCGAACCAGAAATTCAGACCGTCAAGGTTGAGGTATACAGATCGAATTAATGCTGTGCAATGGTAAGGTTGATGTGAAGTAGCTTGATGGCTGGATTTGTCGACTTCAGAAACACTTCACCATCAACGGCTATAACGCAGCTAAAGTATTTTTCGTATTGAAATTGATAATACATGTTCTTATACACGATCGAATGACAGCATAAAATTCCAGGTATCTCAGAAACTAAATTGGAAGACCTTCGTAGAACTCATTTGGGAGCAGTCCTGGGCAAAAGATGACGAAGAAGACAAACGTATTAGGTAGCAATGGTTATGAAGGAGACCCTGACTTCCACAATCTTGACAATTTTACAGAAAAGCAGTGTGTTAGTTAAATCTCTAGTGTTGTACACTCAGGACTGGACCTAGATTACTTGTAAAGATTTTGACACTTTTAACTAATCCAATTTCTCAATTTGACGGGTGCCCAACGAGAGAAACTTTGATACAGTAGGGGGTATCAAAGTTTTGATACCCCTATGTATGACATGTGGGCCCCTCCCGTTTCGTAAAACGTGTACACATATACACATAAATTTTGAGGGGGACCACATGTCATAAATAGGGGGTATCAAAACTTTGATACCCCCTACTGTATCAAAGTTTCTCTCGTGCCCAACAATGAACTTTCTCTGTTACAATGTCTTAAAAAACAGACCATGATCAAACCGACTTTTTTTGGTATAGTTCGGACCGGAGTTCAATTGGGGTTCAAATAGAATTGGTATGGTTTGGCTCACATAGATAAGATATCCATATTTACTTTTTGGTTTGGTTTGGTTTGGTTCTTAGTATTTTTGTTTGGTTTAATTTTATAACTATAAGATATATCAAAATCAAACCAAAAATCTAGTGGTCCAAATTCTATATGATATTTTTTTGAATTTTCTTTTTGAAAAAAATTAATATTGACAGGTTCAATTGTGAACCGGTTCGACCGGTTCATTAAAGGACCCGATTTTAGTCAGACCGGAACTATGCATCCTCTAGCCGGTTCCATCCTTTGGCTATCCCCTGAACAATGCACCAAAACCTCCAGTTCGGATCCTTGTAGAGAATCTCCCCTGTCGTGCGACACACGGAAGGTCACGTACAAATAACTTTACAATAACGAGAATAACAAACCACAAATTAAGCGAACAATAGCAATAAAGAATAAACGTACAAACACGCGATGTTAATATGGTTCGGTTAAAATCGACATACTCAAAAAATTACAAAAAACTTAACTATCTTGAAGTAACGGGTTGTCCTAGTAAAAAAAAAAAATAAAGTGCATATAGAATTTTACTTCCATTTTTGAAGTGGTCATTTAGCTGGAGAGTCTGTCAATAGTGTCCAAATGGACCAACTGGTCAATAATAGGACAGCAAGTGTCGAATTTACTCTATCACAAAGTACAAGAGAGAAAAATACTGAGTGCTACTAAATAAATACCAAGGCATGATGTGCAAAAAACAACTTTCCCAACTTCCCCATATCAAAGTATCGAACATGCTAAAATCCAAATCTCCCCATCCTAGAGAACCAAGGATTACAATCTTAAAATTAAACTGTACACCCAGCTCAGTCTTAAACATTGTTAACAATAAGACACTTCACACAAACACCATTTTAGTCTTTTTATTATTATTACTTTATTACAACCCACACAAACCTACACGTCCACACATCCTTACGGTTGGGGACTCGAATCCTGCCTGTCGGCCCCGTCTTGTGTCGTGCTGCTTTCCACATGAACTACAAGCAAAAATAAACACCACATTTAGTCGCTCTTTTGAATCTCAATCCCACATATTCTGCTACTCTACAGTATTTATTCTATGAAAAATAACCAAACAACAACAACTGTTAACTAAAGAACATGTCATATTACATAATCCTTGCTGAATTGACTAATGTCACAGACCGCAAATTGTTTTTCCTATCCTTGGATTTCATTCCATGAATGTTCCTTTGGTAGTACACTAAACCATTAACAAACATATGACCCATGTAACTAAACTGAACACAAACTGGCATATGATACACAACAGACAAGCGAACCACTCAAACCATTCCCTTCCAGTTCCTGTAGCTCTACAAGCCCAACATGAAAATAAAATCTAAAGACGGACAGCACTAGTGTATCCTGAGTAGAGGTCCTTACCATAGAAGGAAAAAAAAAACCTCCAGCTACTCCTAGCTTGAGCAGCACCCAATTTTATTGAGTGCAGAGACATCATCTTTCACATTTATTTTCTCCCCTTTAATAGGGACAGAAGAAGCTGCTGTGTCGTCACCAGTCTCCACCGCCTTCCTGCTCACAATCCTATAGATCTGAGTCAGAACCTCAGCAAAAGCATTCTCCACATTCGTCGCTTCAAGTGCAGAAGTCTCCATGAAGTAAAGGGACTCTCGCTCGGCGAAAGCTTTTCCATCGTCCGTTGAAACAGCAACAAGGTGCCGAAGGTCGGACTTGTTACCTATGAGCATGACAACAATGTTTGGATCTGTGTGGTCCCTCAGCTCCCGCAACCATCGCTCTGCATTCTCAAAAGTGGAACGTCGTGTCACATCATACACAAGTAATGCTCCAACAGCTCCTCGATAATAGGCACTGGTTATGGCACGGTACCTGCACATAGGTGTGGCTTCAGATTACTTAGCATAAGAAATGGACACTGAACTAAAAAAATATATACATGCACTTAAAGATTCAAGAAATCTGAGATGCTCAATGGACAATTTACAGGAGATACCTAAGGTCCTTGGCAATTGAATTAATGTCTGCCACCATGAGATCAAATTGTGGTCCGTCGATTAAATATCTTTACACCTAAACATGGTCACAGTTGACACTGATACTGGACTTGAGAGAAATCAGTCATAGTTTTTGTGAAGTAGTCTTAGCGGTGATATATACACCTTGGGCCAGGTCCAGAGGCCTAGACCTGAGCTCAGCTCCAACCCTAACGGGTGCGGACCCATATCGTGCTCAAGCCCTAGCCCGTTCGCGTGATGCTCATGAGACGTCTATGTTCAAATTAAAGGATATTTCTAAATAATCCCGCGTGCTATGGTGGGAAGATCTCGACGTAATCTGCTGTCCAGATACATTGTATTCACTCTCTCTTATCCCTCCACTATTTACACCAAGGATATAAGAGGGATAACTTATCTATTAAGAAAGGCAATCTCATCAATAAGGGAACATGATAAACATAAGAATAATTAATGTTTATCATAAAAGACCTATGTATAGCACCCTCTTTCTTCTAAAATGGAAAAAAGGGATGCACACAATTTATCCTAAAATTCTGTCAAAATTTACCTCCATCTCAATCTAACTTAGCGTCAGAGTGGCACCAGCGACGTTTGCTTGTGGACACAGGTGAAGAAAAAGCAACCAAAGGCAAGAACGAACCCATCGACCCAGCCCAACAATAAGATCCAAGATTCATGGTGGTGATAAAACATCATCACTAGCAGCCTTACTATCTCTATTTGGTCTTATAATGTCATTCACGACGTCATGCTAGTGGTCTACTTTGTCTATTCCCGATGTGTAGTTATCTACTTTTGTCTTTATTCATGTAACTCTCCTATATTATTATTAAGTAGTCTTGTTCACTTGTGATACACGTACCAAAAGGAAGAAAAAAAATATTATTGAAAAACTAAATAGAAATTGAAATAGTTTAAATAAATTTTAATATATTTTAATTAAAATTTCTTATAGATATGCTTTTAGAACTTTGGATATATGTTTAGATAATACCATCAAGTTAGTTTAAATATAATTTGAATATTGAATATATTTTAATTTGGATTTGTTATAGATATGTTTATAGGATTTTAAATATATGTTCCGGTAGTTAGAAGGATTTTATGACTTTTTTTTACGTGAGGGATATACATAATGTGGAAGTTAGAAGGATTGTTTAAAAAAAAAACATAATTACTTGAGGATATATATACAGCTTAGACAACTCATTTTGAGTCTTTTTCAAGCTTATTTTGAGGATATATATACAACTTAATTACGTTTGTATCGGTCACGTCGACTACAACCACCGAAGACAAGTACTCTAACACTTATGATTATCCATTTCATAAATATTACTATAAATGCTTGTGTAGTTAACATGAAATATTTGTGACACTAGTAGCATACACTTGGTACTCCATGACTATATTCCGTGACTAATGACTTATTATTCATGATTATTGATTTTACGTGCCACGACTCGTGATTTGAAGTACTATTGGACGGCCGCGGGGGAAATACTTTAGTACATATGTGGGCTATCCCGAACTATCACATTAGTTTTTACTTGCCTAATAGCTGGCGCACACGACACGTGCGTCGTGCCGGATCTTACCCCTAACAGTTCACATGTGGAACATAGTATTTCAATCACTTAGAATTCAATTATATTTCAATTCGTGCCATGTTTAGCCATGATTAGCCTGTTTATCATGATTAGTTATTTATTAGCTATTTATTTACATGATCATTATTCATAGCTAGTTGCTTATTATTTTCTATTACTTGCATAATCCTTTACTTGCTATATTACATTCCATGACTGTCACATGTATTTGTAGTTTATATTTTGTTATGGCTAACATATGTGTAAGGATTACTTGTTCCAATTCTGATTGGATATGTTGTCAAATTAGGTGACCTTGAGAATTTTTGTCCGACTTATTATGGATCACCTGATGAAGTTGTAGGAGACTTGGCAGCAGACACTCTTGGAGACACCGAGACCATCCCGGATGGGGTTTGATTATCTTAGCTTATTTTTCTAGCACTTACGTTACTAGTCTGTTTCCTAAGTAGTTGCTGCCGGATTTGTTTCTGGAAGACCTTTTTTTCAGTTTTGTAATAATTTGTGATCAAACTCTTTGGATTCACACATGTCACTATGTTATTTGCTTATAAAACCTGATTATCATTTTATGTTATTATTTTTTCCATAGCACTGTGATTGTATCCGGAGTATTCCGGGAGCAGATCGTGACACTCTTTCTATTGCCTCCACCCTCAACACATATATAGTTGGAAACCATATTTTAGGTCATAGAAATTCCTAAAATAGGAAATCCTAAAATAAGAAAACCTATTACAAAAATAAGATATCTTATTTTAGGTAATAGAAAATCCTAAAATAGTCTAGCATTAATTATGGAAGTCCAAGTCTAATCAAATCAAATATTTAATACAGATTTTCAAATCGCATCAAATCAAATATTTGACCAAATTTTGGCCCCACAAATATGTTGTTACCAAATCCAGACTTAGCCCAACAACACCCTGCACATAGCGCGTAAACGCCAATTAATCTCGATTTTTAGAACAATGATTGCACCTCAATTCGGATTGCTCTTATCTCAGTGTCCCAACAAAGGGACCATATTTATATCCTAAAACCTAAACCATATAATAAATCCTAACCAACAAGTTTTTCCACCGAGAAAATAATCTAAACATTTAACTTCGCTCCACCTTGGATCATATTTATCTAATACAGAGAAATTTCTCAATTACCAAAAACTCCTAAAAAAAACCATACATTGTTTGGATCACGCCTTTGTATTACGACCTTGTCGTGACAGACCAACAAAATAGGCATTGAATACCAACGTTTGATCTCAGTGTTTCTGACCTCTCATTCCGACCGCAACCCTTAGCAAATTGGCACTAAACTCAAAGCCAGTATAATCGTCTAGTTTGCAGTAGGTAATCTTTCAAGATAAAATCACCAAACACCAATACCACCAAAATCATAATCACGGGAAAAAACTACCCTAACCATCACTAGAACCATCGTAAATAGCAAATACCAAAATAACCAAAACCACCTTCAGAATCTTCAATATCAGTAAAAATCATCACCAACTAATATCATCTATAGTAGCAACATCAAAAAGAGGGAAAACCCAAGTCACTCCTGACTCCACCTTCAATCTTCTTCCTCCACCTAGAATGAAATTGTCGCCTAGGCACTCAAGATGAACGTGGTCACCTTTTCCACCATAGCTTTTGGAACACTTCTCCCATAATTGCACAATCACCACATCAACTTCACTTTGGTATCAATTTGTTATGACAAAGGTGCGGCAATTAAAAGAATAAATGACGAGAGCAAAGAAATAGAATCAACTCTTAAACCCAAAAATCAATAATCACTCAAGTAGGAACACAATCTCTCGTGATCCTCACCTAACACTCAAAAAACATGAAACATTCACCTATTTCCACTCTCTTTTTCTCAAAAGAGAGGTCGTATTTATAGCCTAAAACCTAAACGCTAATAAATCCTGGTCAAAAAATAAAATGTTTCTAAACCAAGATGAAACTAATTTGAGCATTAAACTGTTGGTGCTTTCTTTACATGGAGAGAGCTTGCTCTCAACATGCCTTGTAAAAGTTTAGTCCCACATCGGAAATGCACCATGAGTTATCTCAACATATATACTTGGTTGTGTTGTTGAGAGATGCACATGGGGTGGTGACCCTAAGGAGGGAACCATGTGGGTGATTTTACTAGGAGGTAAGAATAAGGCTCCAAGGATTAAGCATTAATGCTTTTGTCATTCTCTTGGATTAATTCCATTTGGAGCTAAGCGACTCGGACTAGGGCTCATGGGCTCATGGACTCGCACCAGGCTGACTGTGCAGACTACAAGTCAGTTATGGAAAGACTGATTCAATGCGATTAATTCAGATCCACTTTTTGTGGGATTTAATTCAATCTTTCCATAAGATTTGAATTAATTTCGTTGCCATCTTTGTGGGATTTAATTCATTCCATAAGATTTGAATTAATTTCGTTGCTATCTTTGTGGGATTTGAATTAATTTCGTTGCCATCTTTGTGGGATTTGATTCAATCTTTCCATAAGATTTGAATTAATTTTATTGCTATCTTTGTGGGATTTAATTCAATCTTTCCATAACTGAAAAGGCGGTTAGGGTTTCCACCCTCTCTATATATACTCTCTTCTGGCCTCCTTTGTGAGGTATTACGAATTTTATAAGTCAGAAAAGAGAGAGAGAGAGGGAGTTGCTGCCGCCATTGCAAGTCCATCCGAGGAGTCAGAACAGAGGTGACTTCGAGCGTTCCACAAGTTCTTCAACTTGCTGGTTCCTGGAAGCAATTCGTGTGGGGCGAATCTTGCTTTGAAGAACGGTGTTTTGACACCCCAGCAACTTTTTTTCATCTCATTTTTTTCTACATTATTGTAACTCGTTCTGTCCCAATTGCAACACGTTTGCAAGGAAGAACGAGAGATCTTCTCTTCTCTATTTCTCTCCTTCATTTTGTAATCTGGCTATTTGATTTTTTGTATCATCGTAGATCTTGAGTTTGATCACTGCAAAGTTTTTTGTGTGACATCTCAGATCTCGATTGCATCAGTTTTCCATCTTTGGTCAAGCCCCGGAACTAACAATCTCAAAGCAAGATCCTTGTAGATGGAAAACATTAATGCTTCGCTCGTCCAATCGGACTACTACAAGTTGGAAAAGTTCGATGGAGAGCATTATCAAGTCTGGAAGAGGAAGGTTTATCTAACTCTTCAACTCAAAGACTTTGATCATGTACTGTTGGAGGAAGAACCTTCTGTTCCAGACACTGGGTCTACTGCCGCAATCAATGTGGCTACCAAACTCCAGGCCAAATGGAGAAGAAAAAATAGCATCTGCAGGCTTCTCATCCTGAATGCTATGGAGGATTCCCTGGCAGAATCCTACTCGAAGAAGGAATTTGCCAGAGACATATGGGAGTCTGTGGAAAAACCTGTATGAAGAAGACATGAACATGAGCAAGATGTTTGTGGTTGAAAAATATCACAAATTGCTCTTTGAGGACGAAAAGTCCATGTTGCCACAGGTGAAGGAATTTCTGAAGCTGCGTCAGAAACTGGAAGACGAAGAGATGCCCCTTCCCGACAAGTTTGTCGTTGGAGGGATCGTCTCAAAATTTCCTGCTGGATGGAGTACCTTCTATGCAAGGATGCTCAGAAAGAAGCTAGACATTAGCTTGGGAGATCTACTTCAAGAGATCCATGTTGAGGACGAGATGCGTTCCCAACAGAAGATGGACACTTTGTCCAAACAGTTGGCTAAGGCCAATCTAGTGCAGACGAGAGATCCCAAGGGGAAGCAGGCGGCTTCTCACAAGAAGAAGGACTTCACCAATCTAAAAGTGAAGGGTCTTTCATTCAAGCAACAGAAGTCCAAGTCCCAAGTGACTTGTTTCAATTGTGGCAAGAAAGGCCACTACAAGAGTGAATGCAGATCCAAGCCTAAACAATCAGAGAAAGGTGAGCCTAGTAAGGTTTCATTTGTGTCTAACATTGTTGCTATGATCGCACAGGTTACAACTGTGGGGGTTGACTCTGACTGGTGGATAGACACTGGTGCGACTTGCCATGTCTGTTCTGGCAAGGAATGGTTCGTCACGTACCAGCCGATATCTGAGAAGGTTGTCATGGCGAACCAGGCCCAAGATGAAGTTCTGGGGATCGGGACTGTGGAGCTGAAACTCACTTCTGGGAACACTCTGACGCTTCAAGGTGTGAAGCATGTTCCGGTGATTGCCAAGAACCTGATCTCTGGGAGCCTGCTCTGCAACGCAGGCTTAAGGATGGACATCAACGCTAGTCAGATGGTGATGTCCAAGAAGGGAACATACTTCGGGAAGGCTTATCAAACCGAAGGAATGTTTAAAATTCAGCTTGTCAACCAGTTTGATGACATTAATGCAGTTGCATTTTCTGATTATTCTCTTGAGTTGTGGCATAATAGACTAGGACATGTTCATTGTAAAAGAATTAACAAAATATCTAGTCTAGGACTTATCTCCAAATGTGGGGGTAAGGTGGAGAAGTGTGAAGTATGTGCTCAGACGAAGATCACAAGGAAACCCTTTCATCGGGTCAATCGAAGCAGAGATATTCTGGAGTTAGTACAATCCGATATCTGTGACTTCAAACATTTCTCCACGAAGGCCGGGATGAAGTATTTCATAACCTTCATCGACGACTTCTCAAAATACGCGTTCGTCTACTTGCTCAAGACTAAAGACGAAGCTTTCGAGAAGTTCAGAGAGTTCAGGGCCGAAGCTGAACGGCAGACTGGACAACAACTCAAGAGGTTGAGAAGTGATCGAGGTGGGGAGTACAGGTCTCATGACTTCGCATCGTTCTGCAAAGAACATGGAATCATATGCGAGACTACTGCACCATATTCTCCTCAATCCAACGGAGTAGCAGAGAGGAAGAACCGAACATTAACAGAAATGGTGAATTCAATGCTGCTTACTGCAGGTCTTCCAAAATGCTACTGGGGAGAAGCTGCATTAACGGCCACTTTCATTCTGAATAGAGTGCCATATGCAACTTCGGACGCAACTCCTCATGAACTCTGGTTCAAAGTCGGACCAAACTTGAATGTCATTCGAGTGTGGGGGTGTCTGGCGTATGTGAAGCTTCCAGATCTGAAGATTCAGAAGCTGGGGACAAGGACTACGAAGGCGATCTTCTTGGGGTATGCCGAGAAGAGTGATGCTCGGAGATTTCTTGATATTGAGTCAAATCATATCATCGAATCTCGCGATGCTGAATACTTTGAAGACAAGTTTGCAAAAGACAAAAATATTGTTCTTTCGGACATTTCGGAAAATGATGTAGGTGCAAATGAGACTGAAATCTCATATGGGCCAGTAGTCCAAGAAGAAGCTGTTGTTGATGAAACAACTCTTGTACAAGAACTCGCAGAGCCGTCAGCAAAGCGGGCGAGGAGACCTAAAGACTTCGGAGATGACTTTGTCACCTATCATGTGGAAGCAGATCCGCTTACCTATGATGAGGCGATGAAGACCATAGATGCTATCTTCTGGAAGGAGGCAGTGAATGACGAGTTTGACTCTATCACCTCCAATAACACATGGGTGTTGGTAGATCTACCTGAAGGAAAAAAGCCCATCGGATGTAAATAGATCTTCAAAAAGAAGATGAAGGCAGATGGAACTATTGACAAGTTCAAGGCCAGGCTGGTGGCCAAGGGATTTTCTCAGAAACAGGGGATAGACTACTTTGACACGTACGCTCCAGTAGCTCGGATGACCATCATCAGGATGTTAATCGCTCTAGCAGCCATACATAAGTTGGTGATACATCAGATGGATGTAAAGACAGCATTCCTGAATGGGGAGCTGATCGAAGAGATTTACATGCAACAGCCAGATGGATTTGTCGTCAAAGGTCTTGAAGACAAAGTCTGCAAGTTGGTGAAATCATTGTATGGTTTGAAGCTGTAATGCCCCGCTCCGCACGGTGCATTATGCTGAGTCGTTGACTCGAAGAGTTGCGTTGACCCGATTACGTATCGATGCGAATCGATACAAAGTGTTAAGTTATCCCGAGCAATGCATCGAACTAAGTCGATGCGAAGAGTTGCCTTGTCCCAAAGAATGCATCGAGTGAATCGATGCGAAGCGCCGCGTTGCCTCGAAGGATAAGTGCGTTGAGACGGCTCGAAGATTCTAAGAAATCGAATCGACCAAGGCACAAGTCCAAATCGATGCAAGTAATGATTTTAGTTGGTTTCATGTGCAGGCTATACGTTTACGCTGAAATGTTAGAGGTCGATCTTTTGCCTTATTCAGTAAGGGGTCCGCGAAAGCAAATCGTCGCCTTGCGACGAACGGAAGCGTTGGCACGCTAAGGCAAATCGGACGTACAAACTCAATAAGCACGAAGTGCTCGAATGGCTAAGTCAGGAGAGTGGCCGTGCAACAAAGTTATGAAATCGAGCCGCATCGGCTCGGCGAAACGAGAAAGGCGTATCGACTCAAGGTGGGAGGATTGACTTTTTTTTACTCCTGCATTCGATAAGTCAAATATATCATTGTATGCTAAGTTAACCTATCAACGCCACGGGCGTGGCTCGATAGAGAGATAAACGTAGTGTGTGTCGAACACTAGATAGAACAATTGAAATGAATCGTACGGCAAACGTACGAGTCGCTATGGAACATTGGATATCGCAAAGGCGAGCGCCTCGGTGCGCAAGCCGTAAGAACATGGGATAACTGTACTCGGCGAGTGCCTTAGTGCACGAACCATACCGTGCCTTCGCGCACGAGTTAGAACGGCTAGAACATTGAAAGACAATAAGCGAGCGCCCTAGCGCAAGCCACGGACATTGAATGCTAAGTCATAGAACATCGGAATACGGTCGAAACGTGCCTACGTGCACGGGATAATAAAAGATGGCTTCGTTGCGAGAGAATGCAGTTGTGGCATGAATGTGGCGGAACTGTCGGATATGACATAATGCCTCGAAAGGTGTTCGGGACCTTCGGGTCGTTCGGTTGACGAGCATTGAGTTGAGGCATGATGCCATTGAAACATTGAAACGAAGTATGAAATGTAAGAACATAGAAAGTTAACGGAAGAAACACGAGATGATAATGCGGCATGGTGCCCTTCGAAATGTTCACGGCCTTCGGGCGTTCGTTGAGAACATTCGGGCGTTGTGCCAATCGAAATATAGATAAGCGAACTTGCTTGGTTGTATGAAATATAAGATTCGTTGCATGGTCAAATGGACTTAAAGATATAAAAGCCCGTGCAGGGGTATTCCCTCGAACGCGGCGCACCAGGGCGCTGGGACCGTTCGGCCTAGGAGGGATTCGTTTTCGGTATTGTTGGCGCCACTTCGACCAGACGGGTAGCGACCTTATGGTGAATGTGTTAAGCAACTTGCTGCGATTATTTCGATGGCCTCTAATGTTGGTTAGCAACCACACGGAGTTAACATCGTCTTATGTTTCGATTCGATAATATAAGTCCATTCTAGCTCGGAAAGCTAGTGACCTTCATATAGTTAAGGGCGATGAGTTTGGAAGTGCAAGGTATACGTATATTCTGCATGGATGGATCCGAATATAGAGCACTTATAACATGACAGGGAAAAACGGATGGGCGTACTCACCATGCGTCAGAGCAAGGGCGAGTGCGTCGACTTAGTAAGAGTCGCGCCACGAATCAAACACGAGAATGCTTGCTTGCTTGCCTATTCAATTCGATAACATGCTTGCTATGATAACATGCTTTACGCCTTCGAATATGCCATGAAATTGACCCTAAGGAGAACATAGTAAGATTATAAGCTAAGTTGCATGATTCAACATAAATATTAAAATGTCGGTTTGGAAAGAAGATCTTTGCTTCAGTACATGCGAGGACGAACGTACTGATCCCCCACCAGCTTCATACAGGGTGCAGGGAATGGATTGCCCGCGGCGAAGCGTTGCTTGAACGCGTTGAGGCTTGGAATGCCGAAGCGTATTGAAGCGTGCGATCGCTTGACGCTCGGACTCGCGACAGGATTGATGCGGCCGAGATATAGAAGGCATAATGTATGGAACGGCGAAATCCTTTGTGGGCAAGAGAGAACCTGAGTGTTGTAGCCAATCTGGCGAATTCCGTTAGGCTATCGAAAGCCTTTGTAATCTGATTTCGAAGATCAATAAAGAGATTTGTTTCGTATACTCTGTTTTTCTTTCGTTGTGAATATCAACTCAAAAGATAACCATTTGAGAACTTGTCATCTTGCCTTGCACGAGCGCAACTCCAGGCTCGTGCGGCATCACGCCCCAGCGAGGACGATGATTCGGGTGATTCCGGGTCGGGGCGTGACAAATTGGTATCAAAGCTCTAGGCTCAATTTCCTCGGGACGCTTGCTTCATTTCAGTTCTAAAAGTTGCCAACCACCAATGGAAATCACTCTTGACTCTACTCGATGCCGCACTGGATGTTCCATACAATAAGTCTAATACAAATCATGTAATTTTGCCGCGTGTTGTTTGGAAATTACATGGTGTTAGTTGGAAAAGTCGGAAAAGGTTTGTTGCTGCAAGTGCAACAAGTTGCGAGATATGAATTCGAGAATTTGTTGCCGTAAATGCAACACGTCGTGAATTGTGGTTTGAGATATTCGTTGTTTACAACGAACGATACGAGAAATGTTGGTTACATCGATACAATGATAGTCGTGGAATGTTGCTGCAGCAATTGCCACGCGTTGATTGTAATGATGCGTTGAAAAGAAAATGAAAGTTGATATGGAATGTGTCGGACGGATTCACACATCGATTTTTAATGTGCGTTGCGATGAAAAGGGATAAGTCAATATCGAATGTGTTAAACGGATTTGAGCATTGACTTTGAATGTCGGAAATAAATCTTTGCACGATGTGCAATGCGTATTGAAAGGAAATCGATGCACGAGGTGCGGTAAATATCGAAAATAAATCGTTGCACGATGTGCAATGCGTATTAAAAGTAAAAATTATTGCACGTGGTACAACGCGTATCAAAATAATCGATGCACGAAGTGCAATGGATATCGAAAATGAATTTTGCACAAGATGCAACGGAAGAAAATAAAAGTTATAAATCGAGAAACGAAATCGGTTCGGTTGCGCGCCGAGCTGTGTTGGCAAATGAATGCATTGGCCGAGTTGCGTCGGATTTTGATTAATCAGAGTTACGGTTGTGATCAAGCAAGATCACTGCGGAAATCGTGAGTCGGAAGAGATCGTCGGTTCGTAAAGAGTAAGTTGCGACGGAAGTAACTTGATTTCCGGGTGGTATATGGCATACCACCGATGCAATGAATGGCTTGATTCCGAGTGGTATATGCAATACCACTTGTGCGATAAATTGCATCGACGTTTTGTGAGAATTGCGGAAGGTTTGTCCGCAACGGACGGGATAGCACCGAGACTCGATTGAGAATTTGTACGACGGCATGTTGATGCAAGTGTTCTTCGATGATCGGTTAGAACGGTAAGGCAGGACTTGTAACATTGAATGATACGTCGATTGAAAATTTATGTGTCGGTCGAATGACGGGAACTAGCGAAACGATTATGCCTTGAGGCAACAATCGGATCGACGGGATAGGAAACTCGAAACGTTGAAATCGAACCGCACGACTTGCGATCCCGATTGAAATGTCGGGCGAGACGAATCGAATCGTACGACTTGCGATCTCAATAGAAATGTTTGGCTAGGCGAATCGAATCGCACGACTTGCGATTTCGATAAAGAATGTTGGGCGATGCGAATTGTAATCGAATCGCACGATGTGCGATTTCTGTCAGAAAGTTGGTTGACGCGAGTAATCGTGCCTAAGAAATAGTTGGTTACGTTACGGCGACAGTCATTCGAGTACGACTGAAAACACGTGAAACTTAGAGGGCGAGATCGTATGACTTGAGGGTTCGATGTTGGATAATCGGTAACTCAGTTACGCGATCGAAGTATAGCGGGATGCGGCAAATCGGAGAACGAGTCGATGTGTATGGAAAAGTTTGTTGCGAACTTGGATGTATGCGATGCGAGTTAAGTTGACGTTGAAAACGGATTCAGAGTTGACCCTTACGTTATCGAAATGGATACGGCGTATCGAGATCGATACGTAAGGAAACGTAAGCGATGTGAGAATACAAAATAGAGCTAGCCTCGCGCTATGAAATTTTGTAAGTAACGATACGAGATTGAAACGAACTGGTTGATCATGAACTTTGTGATTTATCAAAGACGAGACTATAAGTCATCGACGATTGCTCGATGCGTATAGCATCTCGTGTGTCGACCGCGAAATAAGATAGACTCGAACTCGATACGAGTAGATGTTTCGTAAATTGCGGAATCATCGACGGCAATGCATGACTTTACTCGGAGGATAGTTGCGCATCAGTTGCGCCGATAGAAATGGTTTTGTCCGGAATTGGAAAGTCGCGTAGAAATCGTCGGAACGTGATTTGGCTCCGAAATAAGATATAGCATGGTTCGTAGTAAACTGTCCTTCGGTGATGATCCATAATTATCGAGCGTAGCTTCGGGGCAGCTGACCCTAGAAGACTTGACTGCCAAATCAAATTGAATGCTGCAGACCGTAAGATGACCCATGCGATATCGCATATGAGATTGCACCGATAACAAATATAACACGGCACATGTTGACGATAAGTCTAGACGATCGAGAATGGTTGGAACAACTTTCGATTGAGAATGATGTTGGTCAACGACCAAACTAGAAATTCACCAACGAACTTGGTGATTCGGATAGGCGATTGCGAGATTCGTGCGATGCACGAGAGAGAACGATAAGAGAATGACTTACGAGTCATGTCGTTAGATTCGGATTCACCTTGCAATTGAACTTGCGTGAATCGAAATTAAGTTCGATGTTGCGAGACGGATGAGTTGGGAATTTGGCTAGTGAATTCCTACTCGTTAGGAAATCGAACGTAAGGCGTGTCGTAAAGACCTCGTGTCAAGGCGATCGTTGTCTTGAGCACCGTCGCCTTGATGTAAACTGTTGTGTCGGATAGATTGTGGCCTTTGTGCAATGTCAATTTAAACTTGCGTCGGGAGAAGCTGAGCACAGTGTCTAGGTAAGTCACCTAGCGGACGTAGTCCTGAATGTTGATGCTTTTGCAAGTCAACAAGAGAGAATCATGTCGAGATAGGATACGAAGTAAAACAACGAAAATCGTTGGATAGTGACGCCGAACGCAAGGCGTTGCTGAGACTCGTTGCGATCGGATGCGCGACGGCTTGACGCGACACGTGAATTGATAGTCCCGATGAAACACACAAAGTGAGAAATGCGATTTTTGAATCGTATCGTATGCCTTAACTTTTGTTGGCGAATCGCGTATGTATCAATATGCATGTGTGCTAGAATTGCGAGAACAAATAATAGAGCCAAGTCCGATCGAGAATACGAGATGTCGAGTTATCGAGAATAAGAGTTACGTATTTGCGTTGTTCCAATATCTTACAACTGAGCTTGGCTGAAATGCATATATTGGTGGAACGCCTAAAATATGTGTATGATTCCAAACTAAGTTGTACGACCCAAACGATAGTGAGACGAGATCGTGGAACGATCTAATGAAACCCTTGGAAATTTAGTATTGGTTTCGGTTCGGGACGAACCTTGTTTTGAGTGGTATATTCTGTAATGCCCCGCTCCGCACGGTGCATTATGCTGAGTCGTTGACTCGAAGAGTTGCGTTTACCCGATTACGTATCGATGCGAATCGATACAAAGTGTTAAGTTGTCCCGAGCAATGCATCGAACTAAGTCGATGCGAAGAGTTGCCTTGTCCCAAAAAATGCATCGAGTGAATCATGCGAAGCGCCGCGTTGCCTCGAAGGATAAGTGCGTTGAGACGGCTCGAAGATTCTAAGAAATCGAATCGACCAAGACGCAAGTCCAAATCGATGCAAGTAATGATTTTAGTTGGTTTCATGTGCAGGCTATACGTTTACGCTGAAATGTTAGAGGTCGATCTTTTGCCTTATTCAGTAAGGGGTCCGCGAAAGCAAATCGTCGCCTTGCGACGAACGGAAGCGTTGGCACGCTAAGGCAAATCGGACGTACAAACTCAATAAGCACGAAGTGCTCGAATGGCTAAGTCAGGAGAGTGGCCGTGCAACAAAGTTATGAAATCGAGCCGCATCGGCTCGGCGAAACGAGAAAGGCGTATCGACTCAAGGTGGGAGGATTGACTTCTTTTTACTCCTGCATTCGATAAGTCAAATATATCATTGTATGCTGAGTTAACCTATCAACGCCACGGGCGTGGCTCGATAGAGAGATAAACGTAGTGCGTGTCGAACACTAGATAGAACAATTGAAATGAATCGTACGGCAAACGTACGAGTCGCTATGGAACATTGGATATCGCAAAGGCGAGCGCCTCGGTGCGCAAGCCGTAAGAACATGGGATAACTGTACTCGGCGAGTGCCTTAGTGCACGAACCATACCGTGCCTTCGCGCACGAGTTAGAACGGCTAGAACATTGAAAGACAATAGGCGAGCGCCCTAGCGCGCAAGCCACGGACATTGAATGCTAAGTCATAGAACATCGGAATACGGTCGAAACGTGCCTACGTGCACGGGATAATAAAAGATGGCTTCGTTGCGAGAGAATGCAGTTGTGGCATGAATGTGGCGGAACTGTCGGATATGACATAATGCCTCGAAAGGTGTTCGGGACCTTCGGGTCGTTCGGTTGACGAGCATTGAGTTGAGGCATGATGCCATTGAAACATTGAAACGAAGTATGAAACGTAAGAACATAGAAAGTTAACGGAAGAAACACGAGATGATAATGCGGCATGGTGCCCTTCGAAATGTTCACGGCCTTCGGGCGTTCGTTGAGAACATTCGGGCGTTGTGCCAATCGAAATATAGATAAGCGAACTTGCTTGGTTGTATGAAATATAAGATTCGTTGCATGGTCAAATGGACTTAAAGATATAAAACCCCGTGCATGGGTATTCCCTCGAACGCGGCGCACCAGGGCGCTGGGACCGTTCGGCCTAGGAGGGATTCGTTTTCGGTATTGTTGGCGCCACTTCGACCAGACGGGTAGCGACCTTATGGTGAATGTGTTAAGCAACTTGCTGCGATTATTTCGATGGCCTCTGATGTTGGTTAGCAACCACTCGGAGTTAACATCGTCTTATGTTTCGATTCGATAATATAAGTCCATTCTAGCCCGGAAAGCTAGTGACCTTCATATAGTTAAGGGCGATGGGTTTGGAAGTGCAAGGTATACGTATATCCTGCATGGATGGATCCGAATAGAGAGCACTTATAACATGACAGGGAAAAACGGATGGGCGTATTCACCTTGCGTCGGAGCAAGGACGAGTGCGTCGACTTAGTAAGAGTCGCGCCACGAATCAAACACGAGAATGCTTGCTTGCTTGCCTATTCAATTCGATAACATGCTTGCTATGATAACATGCTTTACGCCTTCGAATATGCCATGAAATTGACCCTAAGGAGAACATAGCAAGATCATAAGCTAAGTTGCATGATTCAACATAAATATTAAAATGTCGGTTTGGAAAGAAGATCTTTGCTTCAGTACATGCGAGGACGAACGTACTGATCCCCCACCAGCTTCATACAGGGTGCAGGGAATGGATTGCCCGCGGCGAAGCGTTGCTTGAACGCGTTGAGGCTTGGAATGCCGAAGCGTATTGAAGCGTGCGATCGCTTGACGCTCGGACTCGCGACAGGATTGATGCGGCCGAGATATAGAAGGCATGATGTATGGAACGGCGAAATCCTTTGTGGGCAAGAGAGAACCTGAGTGTTGTAGCCAATCTGGCGAATTCCGTTAGGCTATCGAAAGCCTTTGTAATCTGATTTCGAAGATCAATAAAGAGATTTGTTTCGTATACTCTGTTTTCCTTTCGTTGTGAATATCAACTCAAAAGATAACAATTTGAGAACTTGTCATCTTGCCTTGCACGAGCGCAACTCCAGGCTCGTGCGGCATCACGTCCCAGCGAGGACGATGATTCGGGTGATTCCGGGTCGGGACGTGACAGAAGCAAGCTCCCAAGATGTGGCATGAGAAGTTTGACAAAGTTATTAGATCAAACGGCTACAGAGTCAGCGAGACGGACAAATGTGTTTACACAAAGTTCGCTGATGGAAGAGGAGTCATCGTTTGTCTGTACGTGGACGACATGCTAATCCTAGGGACGGATATAGGCTGTGTCACGGAGACAAAGAAGTTCCTCTCAACCAAGTTCAGTATGAAGGACTTGGGGGATGCATATGTCATCTTGGGCATAAAGATCATCCGGACAGACACTGGAGTAGCGCTGTCACAATCTCACTACATTGAGAAGATGCTCACACGCTATGGGTATAAGGATCTTCCAGGGATCGATACGCCATACAGGTGTGATCAGAAGCTGAAGCCAAACTCGAGGGAAAGCGTCAGGCAGCTGGAGTATTCTAGCATTATCGGAAGTTTAATGTACGCAACCACTGCCATAAGGCCTGACATAGCTTTCGCCGTGGGAATGCTGAGTCGATTCACAAGCAACCCAGGGATTGAGCACTGGAAAGCTGTGAAGCGGGTGATGAGATATCTCAAGAAGACTCAGACATATGCACTGCACTACAACGGGTATCCGACAGTAGTGGAAGGCTTCAGTGATGCTAGCTGGTGTTCAGAGGTGGAAAGCAAGAGATCCACAGGTGGATGTCTTTTCCTTGGGTGGAGCTGCTATATCGTGGAAGTCGAAGAAGCAGACTATACTCTCTCGTTCCTCCATGGAATCTGAATTCTATGCACTTGAAACTGCAGCAGATGAAGCAGAATGGCTTCGGGAGCTCATGTATGATCTTCCAGTAGTTGGGGCTCAGATACCGGCGATACCGATATACTGTGACAACCAGGCGACTGCGGCGGTGGCATCAAATGACATATTCAACGGAAAGAAGAGGACTGTGCGGTTGAAGCACAGGGCAGTACACGATCTTATCAAAAGAGGTGTAATTGCAGTGATTGATGTTCGGAGTCAGGAGAACCTGCCAGATCCGTTCACAAAGGGCCTCAAGCGTCAGTTGGTCGATGACACAGCTTGTAAAATGGGCTTGAAGGCATTCTGATAGTGTGTCTTTGTAATTCTACCATAAAGTTTTATGCTATTAGTTCAAAGATAAATCTACTAGGCATCTAACTTTTGGTTCAAAGGAGGTTCACTGACTGGAAAATTATCAGGTAACAGTGGGTACTTGTTCTCTGGAACATGGAAGGGATACGGACCCATAACCACTGTTGTCTACTATGTATTTTCTGCGGAAAAAAACAGATCCTGTGGAAGGTTGGCTTAAACGCCTTAATGAGTTCTCAGGCAGAGTGAATGTCTGATGTGTTTTACAGGAAACACGGTAGAGCAGCACTACAAGGAGTGAAACTCCATGCTACAGTGGGGTGACTCCACCATGAGGTTTCCAGGTCTGGGAAAATGCCTCGGCTTTGCAAGCCAAGTCATAGCGGCGTAGCACCGCAAATAGGCAAGTAGCCTAATGTTGTATGACGTAATTAAAGAGTTGTAGACAGCACTACAAAGGGGAGGATGGCCCTATGTTACAGTGGCACGACACCACGATGAGGTACCCAGGTAGGGGAAAAGCCTCGGCCTTGCAAGCCATGTCGTTGCGGCGTAACACCGCAAGGAAGCCTTAGGCTTCATGCTGAGTAGATTGGCACTACAAAGAGGCTGAGACCTCATGCTACAGTAGTATGACACTACGATGAGGTTCCCAGGTAGGGGTAATGCCTCGGCTTCAGGCCATGTCATAGCGGCGTAGCACCGCAAGGAAGCGCAAGACTTCATGCCATGTCTCTTTAATAAAGAACTCACCTATAGTGTATGGAAAGAGATATCAGGCCGTCTCTTGAGGGTAAACTTGTAGACGTCCAAAATTATACACTGAAACCAGGTTGGCACAGGGCCTTTAATGTGCAGCCAGAAGCACACGTAACTACACTTTGTGAGTGGGAAGAATTATAATTGTGGTGCAGAATTCAAGGCGTAGTCCATTCTTGTATCACATTGTTATTTAACCCATGCGGGAAGATTCAAGTCGTCAGCGACATCTATCCTAATGCAAAATGGACAGTTACTGTGGGGAACGCTCAACCCTGGACACATATATATGTTGTGATATGTGGAGGATTGTTGGTGCTTTCTTTACATGGAGAGAGCTTGCTCTCAACATGCCTTGTAAAAGTTTAGTCCCATATCGGAAATGCACCATGAGTTATCTCAACATATATACTTGGTTGTGTTGTTGAGAGATGCACATGGGGTGGTGACCCTAAGGAGAGAACCATGTGGGTGATTTTACTAGGAGGTAAGAATAAGGCTCCAAGGATTAAGCATTAATGCTTTTGTCATTCTCTTGGATTAATTCCATTTGGAGCTAAGCCCCAAAGGGGCTTAGCGACTCGGACTCGGACTCGGACTCGGACTAGGGCTCATGGGCTCATGGACTCGCACCAGGCTGACTGTGCAGACTACAAGTCAGTTATGGAAAGACTGATTCAATACGATTAATTCAGATCCTCTTTTTGTGGGATTTATTTCAATCTTTCCATAAGATTTGAATTAATTTCGTTGCCATCTTTGTGGAATTTAATTCAATCTTTTCATAAGATTTGAATTAATTTCGTTGCTATCTTTATGGGATTTGAATTAATTTCGTTGCCATCTTTGTGGGATTTGATTCAATCTTTCCATAAGATTTGAATTAATTTCATTGCTATCTTTGTGAGATTTAATTCAATCTTTCCATAACTGAAAAGGCGGTTAGGGTTTCCACCCTCTCTATATATACTCTCTTCTGGCCTCCTTTGTGAGGTATTACGAATTTTATAAGTCAGAAAAGAGAGAGAGAGAGGGAGTTGATGCCGCCATTGCAAGTCCATCCGAGGAGTCAGAACAGAGGTGACTTCGAGCGTTCCACAAGTTCTTCAACTTGCTGGTTCCTGGAAGCAATTCGTGTGGGGCGAATCTTGCTTTGAAGAACGGTGTTTTGACACCCCAGCAACTTTTTTTCATCTCATCTTTTTCTACATTATTGTAACTCGTTCTGTCCCAATTGCAACACGTTTGCAAGGAAGAACGAGAGATCTTCTCTTCTCTATTTCTCTCCTTCATTTTGTAATCTGGCTATTTGGTTTTTTGTATCATCGTAGATCTTGAGTTTGATCACTGCAAAGTTTTTTGTGTGACATCTCAGATCTCGATTGCATCAGTTTTCCATCTTTGGTCAAGCCCCGGGACTAACAATCTCAAAGCAAGATCCTTGTAGATGGAAAACATTAATGCTTCGCTCGTCCAATCGGACTACTACAAGTTGGAAAAGTTCGATGGAGAGCATTATCAAGTCTGGAAGAGGAAGGTTTATCTAACTCTTCAACTCAAAGACTTTGATCATGTACTGTTGGAGGAAGAACCTTCTGTTCCAGACACTGGGTCTACTGCTGCAATCAATGTGGCTACCAAACTCCAGGCCAAATGGAGAAGAAAAAATAGCATCTGCAGGCTTCTCATCCTGAATGCTATGGAGGATTCCCTGGCAGAATCCTACTCGAAGAAGGAATTTGCCAGAGACATATGGAAGTCTGTGGAAAAACCTGTATGAAGAAGATATGAACAGGAGCAAGATGTTTGTGGTTGAAAAATATCACAAATTGCTCTTTGAGGACGAAAAGTCCATGTTGCCACAGGTGAAGGAATTTCTGAAGCTGCGTCAGAAACTGGAAGACGAAGAGATGCCCCTTCCCGACAAGTTTGTCGTTGGAGGGATCGTCTCAAAATTTCCTGCTGGATGGAGTACCTTCTATGCAAGGATGCTCAGAAAGAAGCTAGACATTAGCTTGGGAGATCTACTTCAAGAGATCCATGTTGAGGACGAGATGCGTTCCCAACAGAAGATGGACACTTTGTCCAAACAGTTGGCTAAGGCCAATCTAGTGCAGACGAGAGATCCCAAGGGGAAGCAGGCGGCTTCTCACAAGAAGAAGGACTTCACCAATCTAAAAGTGAAGGGTCTTTCATTCAAGCAACAGAAGTCCAAGTCCCAAGTGACTTGTTTCAATTGTGGCAAGAAAGGCCACTACAAGAGTGAATGCAGATCCAAGCCTAAACAATCAGAGAAAGGTGAGCCTAGTAAGGTTTCATTTGTGTCTAACATTGTTGCTATGATCGCACAGGTTACAACTGTGGGGGTTGACTCTGACTGGTAGATAGACACTGGTGCGACTTGCCATGTCTGTTCTGGCAAGGAATGGTTCGTCACGTACCAGCCGATATCTGAGAAGGTTGTCATGGCGAACCAGGCCCAAGATGAAGTTCTGGGGATCGGGACTGTGGAGCTGAAACTCACTTCTGGGAACACTCTGACGCTTCAAGGTGTGAAGCATGTTCCGGTGATTGCCAAGAACATGATCTATGGGAGCCTGCTCTGCAACGCAGGCTTAAGGATGGACATCAATGCTGGTCAGATGGTGATGTCCAAGAAGGGAACATACTTCGGGAAGGCTTATCAAACCGAAGGAATGTTTAAAATTCAGCTTGTCAACCAGTTTGATGACATTAATGCAGTTGCATTTTCTGATTATTCTCTTGAGTTGTGGCATAATAGACTAGGACATGTTCATTGTAAAAGAATTAACAAAATGTCTAGTCTAGGACTTATCTCCAAATGTGGGGGTAAGGTGGAGAAGTGTGAAGTATGTGCTCAGACGAAGATCACAAGGAAACCCTTTCATCGGGTCAATCGAAGCAGAGATATTCTGGAGTTAGTACAATCTGATATCTGTGACTTCAAACATTTCTCCACGAAGGCCGGGATGAAGTATTTCATAACCTTCATCGACGACTTCTCAAAATACGCGTTCGTCTACTTGCTCAAGACTAAAGACGAAGCTTTCGAGAAGTTCAGAGAGTTCAGGACCGAAGCTGAACGGCAGACTGGACAACAACTCAAGAGGTTGAGAAGTGATCGAGGTGGGGAGTACAGGTCTCATGACTTCGCATCGTTCTGCAAAGAACATGGAATCATATGCGAGACTACTGCACCATATTCTCCTCAATCCAACGGAGTAGCAGAGAGGAAGAACCGAACATTAACAGAAATGGTGAATTCAATGCTGCTTACTGCAGGTCTTCCAAAATGCTACTGGGGAGAAGCTGCATTAACGGCCACTTTCATTCTGAATAGAGTGCCATATGCAACTTCGGACGCAACTCCTCATGAACTCTGGTTCAAAGTCGGACCAAACTTGAATGTCATTCGAGTGTGGGGGTGTCTGGCGTATGTGAAGCTTCCAGATCTGAAGATTCAGAAGCTGGGGACAAGGACTACGAAGGCGATCTTCTTGGGGTATGCCGAGAAGAGTGATGCTCGGAGATTTCTTGATATTGAGTCAAATCATATCATCGAATCTCGCGATGCTGAATACTTTGAAGACAAGTTTGCAAAAGACAAAAATATTGTTCTTTCGGACATTTCGGAAAATGATGTAGGTGCAAATGAGACTGAAATCTCATATGGGCCAGTAGTCCAAGAAGAAGCTGTTGTTGATGAAACAACTCTTGTACCAGAACTCGCAGAGCCGTCAGCAAAGCGGGCGAGGAGACCTAAAGACTTCGGAGATGACTTTGTCACCTATCATGTGGAAGCAGATCCGCTTACCTATGATGAGGCGATGAAGACCATAGATGCTATCTTCTGGAAGGAGGCAGTGAATGACGAGTTTGACTCTATCACCTCCAATAACACATGGGTGTTGGTAGATCTACCTGAAGGAGAAAAGCCCATCGGATGTAAATAGATCTTCAAAAAGAAGATGAAGGCAGATGGAACTATTGACAAGTTCAAGGCCAGGCTGGTGGCCAAGGGATTTTCTCAGAAACAGGGGATAGACTACTTTGACACGTACGCTCCAGTAGCTCGGATGACCACCATCAGGATGTTAATCGCTCTAGCAGCCATACATAAGTTGGTGATACATCAGATGGATGTAAAGACAGCATTCCTGAATGGGGAGCTGATCGAAGAGATTTACATGCAACAGCCAGATGGATTTGTCGTCAAAGGTCTTGAAGACAAAGTCTGCAAGTTGGTGAAATCATTGTATGGTTTGAAGCTGTAATGCCCCGCTCCGCACGGTGCATTATGCTGAGTCGTTGACTCGAAGAGTTGCGTTGACCCGATTACGTATCGATGCGAATCGATACAAAGTGTTAAGTTGTCCCGAGCAATGCATCGAACTAAGTCGATGCGAAGAGTTGCCTTGTCCCAAAGAATGCATCGAGTGAATCGATGCGAAGCGCCGCGTTGCCTCGAAGGATAAGTGCGTTGAGACGGCTCGAAGATTCTAAGAAATCGAATCGACCAAGGCGCAAGTCCAAATCGATGCAAGTAATGATTTTAGTTGGTTTCATGTGCAGGCTATACGTTTACGCTGAAATGTTAGAGGTCGATCTTTTGCCTTATTCAGTAAGGGGTCCGCGAAAGCAAATCGTCGCCTTGCGACGAACGGAAGCGTTGGCACGCTAAGGCAAATCGGACGTACAAACTCAATAAGCACGAAGTGCTCGAATGGCTAAGTCAGGAGAGTGGCCGTGCAACAAAGTTATGAAATCGAGCCGCATCGGCTCGGCGAAACGAGAAAGGCGTATCGACTCAAGGTGGGAGGATTGATTTCTTTTTACTCCTGCATTCGATAAGTCAAATATATCATTGTATGCTAAGTTAACCTATCAACGCCACGGGCGTGGCTCGATAGAGAGATAAACGTAGTGCGTGTCGAACACTAGATAGAACAATTGAAATGAATCGTACGGCAAACGTACGAGTCGCTATGGAACATTGGATATCGCAAAGGCGAGCGCCTCGGTGCGCAAGCCGTAAGAACATGGGATAACTGTACTCGGCGAGTGCCTTAGTGCACGAACCATACCGTGCCTTCGCGCACGAGTTAGAACGGCTAGAACATTGAAAGACAATAGGCGAGCGTCCTAGCGCGCAAGCCACGGACATTGAATGCTAAGTCATAGAACATCGGAATACGGTCGAAACGTGCCTACGTGCACGGGATAATAAAAGATGGCTTCGTTGCGAGAGAATGCAGTTGTGGCATGAATGTGGCGGAACTGTCGGATATGACATAATGCCTCGAAAGGTGTTCGGGACCTTCGGGTCGTTCGGTTGACGAGCATTGAGTTGAGGCATGATGCCATTGAAACATTGAAACGAAGTATGAAACGTAAGAACATAGAAAGTTAACGGAAGAAACACGAGATGATAATGCGGCATGGTGCCCTTCGAAATGTTCACGGCCTTCGGACGTTCGTTGAGAACATTTGGACGTTGTGCCAATCGAAATATAGATAAGCGAACTTGCTTGGTTGTATAAAATATAAGATTCGTTGCATGGTCAAATGGACTTAAAGATATAAAAGCCCGTGCAGGGGTATTCCCTCGAACGCGGCGCACCAGGGCGCTGGGACCGTTCGGCCTAGGAGGGATTCGTTTTCGGTATTGTTGGCGCCACTTCGACCAGACGGGTAGCGACCTTATGGTGAATGTGTTAAGCAACTTGCTGCGATTATTTCGATGGCCTCTGATGTTGGTTAGCAACCACACGGAGTTAACATCGTCTTATGTTTCGATTCGATAATATAAGTCCATTCTAGCTCGGAAAGCTAGTGACCTTCATATAGTTAAGGGCGATGGGTTTGGAAGTGCAAGGTATACGTATATTCTGCATGGATGGATCCGAATATAGAGCACTTATAACATGACAGGGAAAAACGGATGGGCGTACTCACCATGCGTCGGAGCAAGGGCGAGTGCGTCGACTTAGTAAGAGTCGCGCCACGAATCAAACACGAGAATGCTTGCTTGCTTGCCTATTCAATTCGATAACATGCTTGCTATGATAACATGCTTTACGCCTTCGAATATGCCATGAAATTGACCCTAAGGAGAACATAGCAAGATCATAAGCTAAGTTGCATGATTCAACATAAATATTAAAATGTCGGTTTGGAAAGAAGATCTTTGCTTCAGTACATACGAGGACGAACGTACTGATCCCCCACCAGCTTCATACAGGGTGCAGGGAATGGATTGCCCGCGGCGAAGCGTTGCTTGAACGCGTTGAGGCTTGGAATGCCGAAGCGTATTGAAGCGTGCGATCGCTTGACGCTCGGACTCGCGACAGGATTGATGCGGCCGAGATATAGAAGGCATGATGTATGGAACGGCGAAATCCTTTGTGGGCAAGAGAGAACCTGAGTGTTGTAGCCAATCTGGCGAATTCCGTTAGGCTATCGAAAGCCTTTGTAATCTGATTTCGAAGATCAATAAAGAGATTTGTTTCGTATACTCTGTTTTCCTTTCGTTGTGAATATCAACTCAAAAGATAACCATTTGAGAACTTGTCATCTTGCCTTGCACGAGCGCAACTCCAGGCTCGTGCGGCATCACGCCCCAGCGAGGACGATGATTCGGGTGATTCCGGGTCGGGGCGTGACAAATTGGTATCGAAGCTCTAGGCTCAATTTCCTCTGGACGCTTGCTTCATTTCAGTTCTAAAAGTTGCCCACCACCAATGGAAATCACTCTTGACTCTACTCGATGCCGCACTGGATGTTCCATACAATAAGTCTAATACAAATCATGTAATTTTGCCGCGTGTTGTTTGGAAATTACATGGTGTTAGTTGGAAAAGTCGGAAAAGGTTTGTTGCTGCAAGTGCAACAAGTTGCGAGATATGAATTCGAGAATTTGTTGCCGTAGATGCAACACGTCGTGAATTGTGGTTTGAGATATTCGTTGTTTACAACGAACGATACGAGAAATGTTGGTTACATCGATACAAAGATAGTCGTGGAATGTTGCTGCAGCAATTGCCATGCGTTGATTGTAATGATGCGTTGAAAAGAAAATGAAAGTTGATATGGAATGTGTCGGACGGATTCACATATCGATTTTTAATGTGCGTTGCGATGAAAAGGGATAAGTCAATATCGAATGTGTTAAACGGATTTGAGCATTGACTTTGAATGTCGGAAATAAATCTTTGCACGATGTGCAATGCGTATTGAAAGGAAATCGATGCACGAGGTGCGGTAAATATCGAAAATAAATCGTTGCACGATGTGCAATGCGTATTAAAAGTAAAAATTATTGCACGTGGTACAACGCGTATCAAAATAATCGATGCACGAAGTGCAATGGATATCGAAAATGAATTTTGCACAAGATGCAACGGAAGAAAATAAAAGTTATAAATCGAGAAACGAAATCGGTTCGGTTGCGCGCCGAGCTGTGTTGGCAAATGAATGCATTGGCCGAGTTGCGTCGGATTTTGATTAATCAGAGTTACGGTTGTGATCAAGCAAGATCACTGCGGAAATCGTGAGTCGGAAGAGATCGTCGGTTCGTAAAGAGTAAGTTGCGACGGAAGTAACTTGATTTCCGGGTGGTATATGGCATACCACCGATGCAATGAATGGCTTGATTCCGAGTGGTATATGCAATACCACTTGTGCGATAAATTGCATCGACGTTTTGTGAGAATTGCGGAAGGTTTGTCCGCAACGGACGGGATAGCACCGAGACTCGATTGAGAATTTATACGACGGCATGTTGATGCAAGTGTTCTTCGATGATCGGTTAGAACGGTAAGGCAGGACTTGTAACATTGAATGATACGTCGATTGAAAATTTATGTGTCGGTCGAATGACGGGAACTAGCGAAACGATTATGCCTTGAGGCAACAATCGGATCGACGGGATAGGAAACTCGAAACGTTGAAATCGAACCGCACGACTTGCGATCCCGATTGAAATGTCGGGCGAGACGAATCGAATCGTACGACTTGCGATCTCAATAGAAATGTTTGGCTAGGCGAATCGAATCGCACGACTTGCGATTTCGATAAAGAATGTTGGGCGATGCGAATTGTAATCGAATCGCACGATGTGCGATTTCTGTCAGAAAGTTGGTTGACGCGAGTAATCGTGCCTAAGAAATAGTTGGTTACGTTACGGCGACAGTCATTCGAGTACGACTGAAAACACGTGAAACTTAGAGGACGAGATCGTATGACTTGAGGGTTCGATGTTGGATAATCGGTAACTCAGTTACGCGATCGAAGTATAGCGGGATGCGGCAAATCGGAGAACGAGTCGATGTGTATGGAAAAGTTTGTTGCGAACTTGGATGTATGCGATGCGAGTTAAGTTGACGTTGAAAACGGATTCAGAGTTGACCCTTACGTTATCGAAATGGATACGGCGTATCGAGATCGATACGTAAGGAAACGTAAGCGATGTGAGAATACAAAATAGAGTGTGCCTCGCGCTATGAAATTTTGTAAGTAACGATACGAGATTGAAACGAACTGGTTGATCATGAACTTTGTGATTTATCAAAGACGAGACTATAAGTCATCGACGATTGCTCGATGCGTATAGCATCTCGTGTGTCGACCGCGAAATAAGATAGACTCGAACTCGATACGAGTAGATGTTTCGTAAATTGCGGAATCATCGACGGCAATGCATGACTTTACTCGGAGGATAGTTGCGCATCAGTTGCGCCGATAGAAATGGTTTTGTCCGGAATTGGAAAGTCGCGTAGAAATCGTTGGAACGTGATTTGGCTCCGAAATAAGATATAGCATGGTTCGTAGTAAACTGTCCTTCGGTGATGATCCATAATTATCGAGCGTAGCTTCGGGGCAGCTGACCCTAGAAGACTTGACCGCCAAATCAAATTGAATGCTGCAGACCGTAAGATGACCCATGCGATATCGCATATGAGATTGCACCGATAACAAATATAACACGGCACATGTTGACGATAAGTCTAGACGATCGAGAATGGTTGGAACAACTTTCGATTGAGAATGATGTTGGTCAACGACCAAACTAGAAATTCACCAACGAACTTGGTGATTCGGACAGGCGATTGCGAGATTCGTGCGATGCACGAGAGAGAACGATAAGAGAATGACTTACGAGTCATGTCGTTAGATTCGGATTCACCTTGCAATTGAACTTGCGTGAATCGAAATTAAGTTCGATGTTGCGAGACGGATAAGTTGGGAATTTGGCTAGTGAATTCCTACTCGTTAGGAAATCGAACATAAGGCGTGTCGTAAAGACCTCGTGTCAAGGCGATCGTTGTCTTGAGCACCGTCGCCTTGATGTAAACTGTTGTGTCGGATAGATTGTGGCCTTTGTGCAATGTCAATTTAAACTTGCGTCGGGAGAAGCTGAGCACAGTGTCTAGGTAAGTCACCTAGCGGACGTAGTCCTGAATGTTGATGCTTTTGCAAGTCAACAAGAGAGAATCATGTCGAGATAGGATACGAAGTAAAACAACGAAAATCGTTGGATAGTGACGCCGAACGCAAGGCGTTGCTGAGACTCGTTGCGATCGGATGCGCGACGGCTTGACGCGACGCGTGAATTGATAGTCCCGATGAAACACACAAAGTGAGAAATGCGATTTTTGAATCGTATCGTATGCCTTAACTTTTGTTGGCGAATCGCGTATGTATCAATATGCATGTGTGCTAGAATTGCGAGAACAAATAATAGAGCCAAGTCCGATCGAGAATACGAGATGTCGAGTTATCGAGAATAAGAGTTACGTATTTGCGTTGTTCCAATATCTTACAACTGAGCTTGGCTGAAATGCATATATTGGTGGGACGCCTAAAATATGTGTATGATTCCAAACTAAGTTGTACGATCCAAACGATAGTGAGACGAGATCGTGGAACAATCTAATGAAACCCTTGGAAATTTAGTATTGGTTTCGGTTCGGGACGAACCTTGTTTTGAGTGGTATATTCTGTAATGCCCCGCTCCGCACGGTGCATTATGCTGAGTCGTTGACTCGAAGAGTTGCGTTGACCCGATTACGTATCGATGCGAATCGATACAAAGTGTTAAGTTATCCCGAGCAATGCATCGAACTAAGTCGATGCGAATAGTTGCCTTGTCCCAAAGAATGCATCGAGTGAATCGATGCGAAGCGTCGCGTTGTCTCGAAGGATAAGTGCGTTGAGACGGCTCGAAGATTCTAAGAAATCGAATCGACCAAGGCGCAAGTCCAAATCGATGCAAGTAATGATTTTAGTTGGTTTCATGTGCAGGCTATACGTTTACGCTGAAATGTTAGAGGTCGATCTTTTGCCTTATTCAGTAAGGGGTCCGCGAAAGCAAATCGTCGCCTTGCGACGAACGGAAGCGTTGGCACGCTAAGGCAAATCGGACGTACAAACTCAATAAGCACGAAGTGCTCGAATGGCTAAGTCAGGAGAGTGGCCGTGCAACAAAGTTATGAAATCGAGTCGCATCGGCTCAGCGAAACGAGAAAGGCGTATCGACTCAAGGTGGGAGGATTGACTTCTTTTTACTCCTGCATTCGATAAGTCAAATATATCATTGTATGCTGAGTTAACCTATCAACGCCACGGGCGTGGCTCGATAGAGAGATAAACGTAGTGCGTGTCGAACACTAGATAGAACAATTGAAATGAATCGTACGGCAAACGTACGAGTCGCTATGGAACATTGGATATCGCAAAGGCGAGCGCCTCGGTGCGCAAGCCGTAAGAACATGGGATAACTGTACTCGGCGAGTGCCTTAGTGCACGAACCATACCGTGCCTTCGCGCACGAGTTAGAACGGCTAGAACATTGAAAGACAATAGGCGAGCGCCCTAGCGCGCAAGCCACGGACATTGAATGCTAAGTCATAGAACATCGGAATACGGTCGAAACGTGCCTACGTGCACGGGATAATAAAAGATGGCTTCGTTGCGAGAGAATGCAGTTGTGGCATGAATGTGACGGAACTGTCGGATATGACATAATGCCTCGAAAGGTGTTCGGGACCTTCGGGTCGTTCGGTTGACGAGCATTGAGTTAAGGCATGATGCCATTGAAACATTGAAACGAAGTATGAAACGTAAGAACATAGAAAGTTAACGGAAGAAACACGAGATGATAATGCGGCATGGTGCCCTTCGAAATGTTCACGGCCTTCGGGCGTTCGTTGAGAACATTCGGGCGTTGTGCCAATCGAAATATAGATAAGCGAACTTGCTTGGTTGTATGAAATATAAGATTCGTTGCATGGCCAAATGGACTTAAAGATATAAAATCCCGTGCATGGGTATTCCCTCGAACGCGGCGCACCAGGGCGCTGGGACCGTTCGGCCAAGGAGGGATTCGTTTTCGGTATTGTTGGCGCCACTTCGACCAGACGGGTAGCGACCTTATGGTGAATGTGTTAAGCAACTTGCTGCGATTATTTCGATGGCCTCTGATGTTGGTTAGCAACCACTCGGAGTTAACATCGTCTTATGTTTCGATTCGATAATATAAGTCCATTCTAGCCCGGAAAGCTAGTGACCTTCATATAGTTAAGGGCGATGGGTTTGGAAGTGCAAGGTATACGTATATCCTGCATGGATGGATCCGAATAGAGAGCACTTATAACATGACAGGGAAAAACGGATGGGCGTATTCACCTTGCGTCGGAGCAAGGGCGAGTGCGTCGACTTAGTAAGAGTCGCGCCACGAATCAAACACGAGAATGCTTGCTTGCTTGCCTATTCAATTCGATAACATGCTTGCTATGATAACATGCTTTACGCCTTCGAATATGCCATGAAATTGACCCTAAGGAGAACATAGCAAGATCATAAGCTAAGTTGCATGATTCAACATAAATATTAAAATGTCGGTTTGGAAAGAAGATCTTTGCTTCAGTACATGCGAGGACGAACGTACTGATCCCCCACGAGCTTCATACAGGGTGCAGGGAATGGATTGCCCGCGGCGAAGCGTTGCTTGAACGCGTTGAGGCTTGGAATGCCGAAGCGTATTGAAGCGTGCGATCGCTTGACGCTCGGACTCGCGACAGGATTGATGCGGCCGAGATATAGAAGGCATGATGTATGGAACGGCGAAATCCTTTGTGGGCAAGAGAGAACCTGAGTGTTGTAGCCAATCTGGCGAATTCCGTTAGGCTATCGAAAGCCTTTGTAATCTGATTTCGAAGATCAATAAAGAGATTTGTTTCGTATACTCTGTTTTCCTTTCGTTGTGAATATCAACTCAAAAGATAACAATTTGAGAACTTGTCATCTTGCCTTGCACGAGCGCAACTCCAGGCTCGTGCGGCATCACGCCCCAGCGAGGACGATGATTCGGGTGATTCCGGGTCGGGACGTGACAGAAGCAAGCTCCCAAGATGTGGCATGAGAAGTTTGACAAAGTTATTAGGTCAAACGGCTACAGAGTCAGCGAGACGGACAAATGTGTTTACACAAAGTTCGCTGATGGAAGAGGAGTCATCGTTTGTCTGTACGTGGACGACATGCTAATCCTAGGGACGGATATAGGCTGTGTCACGGAGACAAAGAAGTTCCTCTCAACCAAGTTCAGTATGAAGGACTTGGGGGATGCATATGTCATCTTGGGCATAAAGATCATCCGGACAGACACTGGAGTAGCGCTGTCACAATCTCACTACATTGAGAAGATGCTCACACGCTATGGGTATAAGGATCTCCCAGGGATCGATACGCCATACAGGTGTGATCAGAAGCTGAAGCCAAACTCGAGGGAAAGCGTTAGGCAGCTGGAGTATTCTAGCATTATCGGAAGTTTAATGTACGCAACCACTGCCATAAGGCCTGACATAGCTTTCGCCGTGGGAATGCTGAGTCGATTCACAAGCAACCCAGGGATTGAGCACTGGAAAGCTGTGAAGCGGGTGATGAGATATCTCAAGAAGACTCAGACATATGCACTGCACTACAACGGGTATCCGACAGTAGTGGAAGGCTTCAGTGATGCTAGCTGGTGTTCAGAGGTGGAAAGCAAGAGATCCACAGGTGGATGTCTTTTCCTTGGGTGGAGCTGCTATATCGTGGAAGTCGAAGAAGCAGACTATACTCTCTCGTTCCTCCATGGAATCTGAATTCTATGCACTTGAAACTGCAACAGATGAAGCAGAATGGCTTCGGGAGCTCATGTATGATCTTCCAGTAGTTGAGGCTCAGATACCGGCGATACCGATATACTGTGACAACCAGGCGACTGCGGCGGTGGCATCAAATGACCTCTTCAACGGAAAGAAGAGGACTGTGCGGTTGAAGCACAGGGCAGTACACGATCTTATCAAAAGAGGTGTAATTGCAGTGATTGATGTTCGGAGTCAGGAGAACCTGCCAGATCCGGTCACAAAGGGCCTCAAGCGCCAGTTGGTCGATGACACAGCTTGTAAAATGGGCTTGAAGGCATTCTGATAGTGTGTCTTTGTAATTCTACCATAAAGTTTTATGCTATTAGTTCAAAGAGAAATCTACTAGGCATCTAACTTTTGGTTCAAAGGAGGTTCACTGACTGGAAAATTATCAGGTAACAGTGGGTACTTGTTCTCTGGAACATGGAAGGAATACGGACCCATAACCACTGTTGTCTACTACGTATTTTCTGCGAAAAAAAATAGATCCTGTGGAAGGTTGGCTTAAACGCCTTAATGAGTTCTCAGGCAGAGTGAATGTATGGTGTGCTTTACAGGAAACACGGTAGAGCAGCACTACAAGGAGTGAAACTCCATGCTACAGTGGGGTGACTCCACCATGAGGTTTCCAGGTCTGGGATAATGCCTCGGCTTTGCAAGCCAAGTCATAGCGACGTAGCACCGCAAATAGGCAGGTAGCCTGATGTTGTATGACGTAATTAAAGAATTGTAGACAGCACTACAAAGGGGAGGATGGCCCCATGTTACAGTGGCACGACACCACGATGAGGTACCCAGGTAGGAGAAAAGCCTCAGCCTTGCAAGCCATGTCGTTGCGGCGTAACACCGCAAGGAAGCCTTAGGCTTCATGCTGAGTAGATTGGCACTACAAAGAGGCTGAGACCTCATGCTACATTAGTATGACACTACGATGAGGTTCCCAGGTAGGGGTAATGCCTCGGCTTCAGGCCATGTCATAGCGGCGTAGCACCGCAAGGAAGCGCAAGACTTCATGCCATATCTCTTTAATAAAGAACTCACCTATAGTGTATGGAAAGAGATATCAGGCCGTCTCTTGAGGGTAAACTTGTAGACGTCCAAAATTATACACTGAAACCAGGTTGGCACAGGGCCTTTAATGTGCAGCCAGAAGCACACGTAACTACACTTTGTGAGTGGGAAAAATTATAATTGTGGTGCAGAATTCAAGGCGTAGTCCATTCTTGTATCACATTGTTATTTAACCCATGCGGGAAGATTCAAGTCGTCAGCGACATCTATCCTAATGCAAAATGGACAGTTACTGTGGGGAACGCTCAACCCTGGACACATATATATGTTGTGATATGTAGAGGATTGTTGGTGCTTTCTTTACATGGAGAGAGCTTGCTCTCAACATGCCTTGTAAAAGTTTAGTCCCATATCGGAAATGCACCATGAGTTATCTCAACATATATACTTGGTTGTGTTGTTGAGAGATGCACATGGGATGGTGACCCTAAGGAGAGAACCATGTTGGTGATTTTACTAGGAGGTAAGAATAAGGCTCCAAGGATTAAGCATTAATGCTTTTGTCATTCTCTTGGATTAATTCCATTTGGAGCTAAACCCCAAAGGGGCTTAGCGACTCGGACTCGGACTCGGACTAGGGCTCATGGGCTCATGGACTCGCACCAGGCTGACTGTGCAGACTACAAGTCAGTTATGGAAAGACTGATTCAATGCGATTAATTCAGATCCTCTTTTTGTGGGATTTAATTCAATCTTTCCATAAGATTTGAATTAATTTCGTTGTCATCTTTGTGGGATTTAATTCAATCTTTCCATAAGATTTGAATTAATTTCGTTGCTATCTTTGTGGGATTTGAATTAATTTCGTTGCCATCTTTGTGGGATTTGATTCAATCTTTCCATAAAATTTGAATTAATTTCATTGCTATCTTTGTGGGATTTAATTCAATCTTTCCATAACTGAAAAGGCGGTTAGGGTTTCCACCCTCTCTCTATATATACTCTCTTCTGGCCTCGTTTGTGAGGTATTACGAATTTTATAAGTCAGAAAAGAGAGAGAAAGAGAGGGAGTTGTTGCCGCCATTGCAAGTCCATCCGAGGAGTCAGAACAGAGGTGACTTCGAGCGTTCCACAAGTTCTTCAACTTGCTGGTTCCTGGAAGCAATTCGTGTGGGACGAATCTTGCTTTGAGGAACAGTGTTTTGACACCCCAGCAACTTTTCTTCATCTCATCTTTTTCTACATTATTGTAACTCGTTCTGTCCCAATTGCAACACGTTTGCAAGGAAGAACGAAAGATCTTCTCTTCTCTATTTCTCTCCTTCATTTTGTAATCTGGCTATTTGGTTTTTTGTATCATCGTTGATCTTGAGTTTGATCGCTGCAAAGTTTTTTGTGTGACATCTCAGATCTCGATTGCATCAGTTTTCCATCAGTTTTCCATCCTGATTATCATTTTATGTTATTATTTTTTCCATAGCACTGTGATTGTATCCGGAGTATTCCGGGAGCAGATCGTGACACTCTTTCTATTGCCTCCACCCTCAACACATATATAGTTGGAAACCATATTTTAGGTCATAGAAATTCCTAAAATAGGAAATCCTAAAATAAGAAAACCTATTACAAAAATAAGATATCTTATTTTAGGTAATAGAAAATCCTAAAATAGTCTAGCATTAATTACGGAAGTCCAAGTCTAATCAAATCAAATATTTAATACAGATTTTCAAATCGCATCAAATCAAATATTTGACCAAATTTTGGCCCCACAAATATGTTGTTACCAAATCCAGACTTAACCCAACAACACCCTGCACATAGCGCGTAAACGCCAATTAATCTCGATTTTTAGAACAATGATTGCACCTCAATTCGGATTGCTCTTATCTCAGTGTCCCAACAAAGGGACCATATTTATAGCCTAAAACCTAAACCATATAATAAATCCTAACCAACAAGTTTTTTCACCGAGAAAATAATCTAAACATTTAACTTCGCTCCACCTTGGATCATATTTATCTAATACAGAGAAATTTCTCAATTACCAAAAACTCCTTAAAAAAAAAAAAACAATACATTGTTTGGATCACGCCTTCGTATTACGACCTTGTCGTGACAGACCAACAAAATAGGCATTGAATACCAACGTTTGATCTCAGTGTTTCTGACCTCTCATTCCGACCGCAACCCTTAGCAAATTGGCACTAAACTCAAAGCCAGTATAATCGTCTATTTTGCAGTAGGTAATCTTTCAAGATAAAATCACCAAACACCAATACCACCAAAATCATAATCACGGGAAAAAACTACCCTAACCATCACTAGAACCATCGTAAATAGCAAACACCAAAATAACCAAAACCACCTTCAGAATCTTCAATATCAGTAAAAATCATCACCAACTAATATCATCCATAGTAGCAACATCAAAAAGAGGGAAAACCCAAGTCACTCCTGACTCCACCTTCAATCTTCTTCCTCCACCTAGAATGAAATTGTCGCCTAGGCACTCAAGATGAACGTGGTCACCTTTTCCACCATCGCTTTTGGAACACTTCTCCCATAATTGCACAATCACCACATCAACTTCACTTTGGTATCAATTTGTTATGACAAAGGTGCGGCAATTATAAGAATAAATGACGAGAGCAAAGAAATAGAATCAACTCTTAAACCCAAAAATCAATAATCACTCAAGTAGGAACACAATCTCTCGTGATCCTCACCTAACACTCAAAAAACATGAAACATTTACCTATTTCCACTCTCTTTTTCTCAAAAGAGAGGTCGTATTTATAGCCTAAAACCTAAACGCTAATAAATCCTGGTCAAAAAATAAAATGTTTCTAAACCAAGATGAAACTAATCTGAGCATTAAACTAATCCTAATTTTAGGACTTAGATAAATTGAGAAGCAATATATAAAGTACAAGATAAGATAAGACTATCCATAGGAAGTTGGTGGCGGCTAATTGAGGACAATATGGGGAGGAAACCGTCTTAGGAGTTTAGAACATGTGCGTCGTGCAACACAGACCAATAGATGCATCAGTAAAAAAAAATATTTTTGTAGTAGTTAAAAGGAGTCACTAAGATTAGAGGTAGGTATAAACGAATATGGTCACGAAAGACATAGACCCATTAACAAAGCTTAATGGAAGGGGCAATTTACGTTAACTATTCCTATGTTTTATACTTATTTCAGGAACCACCCTTTGAAATTAATCACACCGATCACATTAATATTTTATATATTTTCTATAAAGGGTTATAACACTAAACACCTTTATTTTAAAAATAAAACATAGTGTGGTCCGTGTAATTATTTTCAAAATAAGGGTGGTCTCTGTAATATCCATGAAAGATAAGGAGGAAACCGTCTTAGGAGTTTAGAACATGTGTGCAACACAGACCAATAGATGCATCAGTAAAAAAAAAATATTTTTATAGTAGTTAAAAGGAGTCACTAAGATTAGAGGTAGCCAGGTAGGTATAAATGAATATGGTCACGAAAGACGGAGACCCATTAACAGAGCTTAATGGAAGGGGCAATTTACGTTAACTATTCATATATTTTATACTTATTACAGGAACCACCCTTACTTTGAAATTAATCACACGGATCACACTAATATTTTATATATTTCCTATAAAGAGTTATAACACTAAACACCTTAATTTTAAAAATAAAACATAGGATGTTCCATGTAATTATTTTTAAAATAAGGGTAGTCTCTATAATATCCATGAAACATAAGGAGGATGGTTAGTGTATTTATTTTTAATGGAAGAGAGTGATTTCAAGCAACCAGCCCCAAAAATTTGGTACAAGTTTTGCTTTTTCCTCTTAAATCCGCTTCAAATCCATGCCTGGAGGAGATTGATTTCAACTCACATGAAAAAAGCAAAGAAGCTGAGAAGGAAGTAAAGAAGCTAACAGAGGAGGAGGGGTTACCTCTCCTGTCCGGCCGTGTCCCAAATCTGGGCCTTGAGTACCTTGGCGTCGACGTTGAGGCTCCTGGTGGCGAACTCGACCCCGATGGTGGACTTGGACTCGAGGTTGAACTCGTTCCTGGTGAAGCGGGACAGGAGGTTGGACTTCCCCACGCCGGAGTCCCCGATCAAGACCAGCTTGAAGAGGTAGTCGTAGTCGTCCTCTGCTCTGTAACCACCTGCCATGGCTTTCTTTCTTCTCTGCAAGTTCGGAAGTGTTGACGGGAGGGAGGGAGGGAGGAAGGAAGGAAGGAACAAAGTAAGCTTAAGAGTTTTATTTTTCTCTCTTTCTTTAGTTTTGTTTGTGTATAGTATCTGGCGTTTTGTATTGTATTATCATTTGTTATAGGGCTTGTGGGAAAGAGGGGGAATGGAGTGAGATTTTGGTCAATTTTGGGGAGAGAAGGCAGACAAAAAGGAGTGGCTTTGAAGGCTTAACACTTGGGATGAGGGTGATAAAAACTGGAAATTTCAATTATTCAGTTTGTGGAATTTAGTTGGAGGATTTTTTAATTTAATATTTGAGGGGGGATGGGGACAACGAGTTTGATATATTTTTGTGGGAAAATTTATGAAATGTCCAAAAATTTAAAAAATTTTATGAAAAATTTATCGCAAAAAAAACTTTCATCGCGTGTCCAGCATTATCTTAAAAATATATAAAAGGGGACGGCATGACCCTTTTGCCCTTCTAATTTATTAAGAATATTCACAAACCCAGCAACTCTTCAGAAAAACGGTTCGATTCCAGAAGAGGGAGAATTACATACAAACCCAGCAACTCTTCAAAAAAATGTTTCGATCGCTCCCTCCTCTTCCATACTCTGTTCGCTTTCGATATTAGGTCATCTCCTCCAAAAATCTTAGAAATTTCTTACAAGAAAGCGCCAGCAAATCTCCATTCGCAAGTTTCACACAATGTCGCAATCATCATCAATGGATGTAGACCGAGTTAGAAAAGACGGAGAAGAAGTAGATGTTGGAAAACAAAAGAAAGAAGGGGTGAAAGTTAAGAGGATTGCTCGTAAACGAAACATCACAAAAGAAAAAGAAGTGCAAGAAGAAGTAGAAGAACAAGAACACGGAGAACAACAAGAACAACAAGAACAAGAAGTAGCAGGAGGAGAAGAAGAAGATCAAGAAGAAGGGAAAAAAAAAGGTAAAACTTTGAGTCATGTTCATTCTCCGTTTATATTGACTCGGCAAATGAGAATGATCATTCTCCGTCTATAAAATACACGGAGGATGCCCTTTCTGTGTATTTTGAACTAGAAATGGCCATTCTCCATGTTAAAATACACGGACAATGGCGTTCTCCCTTGTATTTTGACCTAGAAATGGTCATTCTCCGTGTATCTAACACGGAGAATGAATATTCTCCGTGTTAAAACACACGGAGAATGACATTTTCTGTGTATTTTGATATAGAAATGAACATTCTCCGTGTTTCTAACACGGAGAATTACATTCTCCGTGTTAAAATACACGGAGAATGACATTTTCTTTGTATTTTGAACTAGAAATGGCCATTCTCCGTGTGTTTTTGACACGGAGAATGTTATTCTCCGTGTTTTTGCCACGGAGAATGATCATTCCCCGTGTTAATACACACGGAGAATGGCATTCTCCGTGTTAAAACACACGAAGAATGGCCATCTCTAGGTCAAAATACAAGGAAAAATGCCATTCTCCGTGTTTCTAACACGGAGAATGTTATTCTCCGTGTTAAAATACACGGAGAATGGCATTTTCTGTGTATTTTGTCCTGAGAATGAGCATTCTCCGTGTTTCTAACACGGAGAATGTTATTCTCCGTGTTAAAATACACGGAGAATAGCGTTCTCCCTTGTATTTTGACTTAGAGATGGCCATTCTCCGTGTATCTAACACGAAGAATGTTATTCTTCGTGTTAAAATACACGGAGAATGGCATTTTCCCTTGTATTTTGACCTAGAGATGGTCATTCTCCGTGTATCTAACACGGAGAATGGCATTCTCCGTGTTAAAATATACGGAGAATGGCATTTTCTGTGTTTTTTGACCTAGAAATGAGCATTCTAATATTATTCTCCGTGTTAAAATACACGGAGAATGGCATTTTCTGTGTATTTTGTCATGAAAATGAGCATTCTCCGTGTTTCTAACACGAAGAATGTTATTCTCCGTGTTAAAATACACGGAGAATGGCGTTCTCCCTTGTATTTTGACCTAGAGATGGCCATTCTCCGTGTATCTAACACGGAGAATATTATTCTCCGTGTTAAAATACACGGAGAATGCTCATTCTCAGTGTTAAAATACACAGAGAATGATATTTTCTGTGTATTTTGTCCTAGAAATGATCATTCTCCGTGTAAAAATACACGGATAATGATATTCTCCGTGTAAAAATATACGGAGAATGATATTCTCCGTGTATTTTGATACAGAGAATGATCATTCTCCGTGGTTGAATAGCGGAGAATGGTCATTCTCCTTATTATAATAAAGAAGAATGTTGACGTAAACCTAATTGTTGTTTTTTTTAGGAAAAAAACTGTCAGGAACAAAGAAGAAAGACTTTTCCGTGCAACATTCACCCCAATACTCTCTCTTATGGATGAGATGAAGGAAAAGTGTGGCCATTTGCCTGAAGCAGTTATTGAAACCTTGAAGAATGTTGGATTCTACAATTTCGTAGATGTATTCTACAGATCCAAGGTAAAAAAGGCAGAACTATCTAAAGTCACACAAGGTCTGGAGAACCTGATGGGGACTTACTTGGAAGAAGATGGCATTGGATATTTCCAATTGAGCAACAGTGTCAAGGTAGCACCAACTGCTGATGAGATGGCAACCATTTTCGGTCTGCCAATGAATGATGACAGTGAAGTTGATGAGAAATATCTAAAAATCATCACTGAAAAACAGAAGACCCCCCCACCAGCAGACTCATTCAGCATGTGTACAGAACACTTCAAAAGATTGCTGACAAATTCCAAGGGAAAAAATACAGAAGTCTCAAATGCAGAAGTTAAGAAAAGGATCTTAGAGCTGTTGGGGGACAGAAATGCAAGTCCTGATGAGTTGGCCAAGTTAATAGTATTCAACTTGTGCCAAACAGCATTCTTCACCAGAATGGGTGGGTCGAACTTGCCGTACAAGTTCTTCGCTCTGGTGGAGAGCATAGATGTTATAAAAAGCATCTGTTGGCCACGGATTATTTTGGGGTACGTCATGGACAGCATAAAGAGGGCTGTTACAAAAGCTGAAGATGGGGATATCGAGATATCGTACAAGAAGATTGAAGGTTGTACGATATATTTCTTGTATTGGTTTGCAGAGCACAGTCAACTGTTAGAAAGGAAGTGCAAACCAATAAGCGCATACCCGAGATTCTATACATGGGATGGGAATAGAATCTCGATATTCCTCAAAAATGAATATCAAGGGGCTCAAACGAATTCGGATTTGATATTCAAAGATTTTGTTACACTGACTGTTAAAGAAGTAGAAGTCCCAGCAGAGCAGCATAGTATAGAAGGTGGAGATATTGCTGCTGATGAAGAACCACAAGCTGAAGCCCAAGCACCAGCTGAGAATGAAGATATGTTGCGTGTCTTGAAGGAGAAATCTCAGCTTATCGCTGAGAATGAGCAACTCCAAGAAAGAGCCCAAAAACTAGAGGCAGATGTAGCCCAACAACGTGCTGTGGAGCTCGTTACTGATGGCTTGGAAAAGGAGTTAGACTCTATAAGGAACGAAAAATCTCTCCTTATTGCTGATAATGAGAAACTCCGTAGAAGAGTTGAAGAACTGGAGGCAGAGGGGTCGGAACAGGAACTAGACTCCCTGAGAAAGCAGAAATCAGAGCTTACTGCTGATAATGAGAAGCTTCGTCAACGTGTTGAGGAGCTACTTCTAAAAGGTAAAATATTCTATTTTTTCAAAATTTTAAGTTGTAATTATGTGTATCTAACATGTAGAATGACCATTCTCCGTGTCAAAGTACACGGAGAATGACGTTTTCTGTGTGTTTTGACCTAGAAATGATCATTCTTCGTGTTTCTAACACGGATAATGTTATTCTCCGTGTTAAAATACACGAAGAATGTCATTCTCCGTGTTAATACACACTTAGAACGTCATTCTCTGTGTGTTTTGACACGGAGAATGACATTCTCCGCTAGTATTTTAACACGGAGAATGACATTCTCTGTATTTTGACCTAGAAATGGCCATTCTTCGTGTGTTTTTTGACACGGAGAATAACATTCTCCGTGTCAAAATACACGGAGAATGATCATTCTCCGTGTTAAATACACGAAGAATGACACTCCTTGTATTTTGACCTAGAAAAGACATTCTCCGTGTATTTTTTACATGGAGAATGGTCATTCTCCGTTTATCTTAACACGGAGAATGACATTCTCCTTGTATTTTGACCTAGAAATGACATTCTCCGTGTGTTTTTGACACGGAGAATGACCATTCTTCGTGTATCTTAACACGGAGAATAGGCATTCTCCGTGTATCTTAACACGGATAATAGTCATTCTCCGTTTAAGTTATACGGAGAATGCCCATTCTCCGTGTAAATTATACGGAGAATGCCCTTTCTCCTTGTAAGTCTAACAAAGAATGATCATTCTCCGTTTACTTTGACACGGAGAATGGACATTCTCCGGATTAAAGTAAACGGATAATAATATTTTTCATTGTTTTTAAAAAGAAGATTATATAATATTGACATCATACCTCTTGTTGTTGTTTGTTTTTATATCAGTGAAAAAACAGACAATCTCAGAAAGGAGAATGAAAAGCTCATTAATGATAACAACAAACTTCTAGAGGAAGTTGCATCATTGAATGACGAAATCAAACAGAAGAACGATACAATTGTTAACCTCGAAGCAATGGCTAAAGTATTGCAGCTTGGGGAGACTCAAGCAGTTCCTCAAAAACATCACACAAGAGCAAGAGAACCAGGAGGGATTAAAAAATAATCAAATGCTCTAGCGGATGATGATTTTACCACATTGAAAAAGAAGAAAACAGCTGATGCTACAACAAGTAAGAATGTAGCTGCTGGTCGAAAAAGAAAAGCTCCTTCCAGTCCCAATAAGAAAGTAGTTTCTGGTGGGAAAAGAAAAGCTCCTTCCAGTCCCGAGAAGGTAGACGATAAAAAGAAGATGTCAGAAACTGAAGAACTTGAAGAAGAATCTCCTCAAACAGCCAAGCTAGTGAAAGAGGGAAAAATGCTGATGCAATGTCCAAAACTCAGACTTTGGAACCAAGCAGACGATCAGCTGAAGCATCTATACAGGAGCATCGTATACCCAAGAAGGATGTCTCCAACGTAAGTATTCTAAACTTGAACTAATTTATGTACAATTCACAACGGAGAATGATCATTCTCCGTGTCATTTGAACGGAGAATGATCATTCTCCGTCCCATTTAAAACGGAGAATGGTCATTCTCCGTGTAATTTGGACGGAGAATTGTCATTCTGCGTCCTATTCATAACGGAGAATGGTCATTCTCCGTGTAATTTGGACGGAGAATGGTCATTCTCCGTCCAATTCATAACGGAGAATGGTCATTCTTCGTCCAATTCATAACGGAGAATGTTTATTCTCCGTGTATTTTAACGAAGAATGGTCATTCTCCGTCCAATTCATAACGGAGATCATTCTCTCTATTGGAGTTACTTTTTTTACAATTATATCATTAGCCTATATTATTAACATAATCGAAACTAAATTTTTGTGCAGTGATAATGTATACCAATACTTTCCAACTGCTCCAGAAGATTGTAAAATAAGAAGAAGAAACAATGATGTTACCTTGATGTTTAATGCTAAAGAAGTACAAGACATATTAAATGAGAAAGAAATAGAGGCCAATGTTATGAACTTCTTAATAAAGATTATGAACGAAATACAAGCCGATACAAGACGTACCGTTCAGTCAAGCTCGCAGGGTGCGCAATGTCAATGGTCTGCAATCATGATGCCCCATTCATTGGTAAGAATCAAAACTGAAAAATAAATATTAATGTGTACAACTACTAATAGTGTTGTAAAAAACTAACTCATGATATTATTTTTTGTTTTTTGTTTTTTTCTGGAAAACAGCGTACCGTTCAGTTTGTCGATGTAGACAAACCAACATCTGGAGCCATGTACAATTTCAAAGCTGAAATAGAAGATTTTATCATGGAGTTGGAGGATGACATCGAATGGCTATTCGTGCCTCTCTTCCGTGAAGAGAATAAACACGATACACTGCTGTCATTCAACTTCAGCTCCTATGTTTGGACACACTACAACTCCTTGCAGAAAAACACGGGCGCTAAGGAAATCCAGGATGCAAAATACATGAAGAGTAAAATCGAGCCAATTATAATAAAGAAGATTGCATTGATGAGGGAGAAAAGCCCAGCAATTCAGGAATATGAAACAACAGAGCTCAAGGTTTGTAAAGATTGCCCACAACAACTATCACCCAGCTGCCTGCTGTATGTTGTATATTATATTGAAAAATGTCGAAAGCTCTATTTGATTTACAAAAGAAAACAAACAAAGTAGTTCACGATATTATTGTAAAGAGCAGGTTAACTTTGGCTAAGCTTTTGCTTATGAGTGACTGTGCAATTCCTTTTGTATCATAAAAGAAAATGACAATGTAAATTGGCTAAGAAATTCCTTATATATATTATGTCTGTCAGGTTTCTTTTGTAATGTATTTGTTGTCCTTTGTAATGAAACTCAATTTTTCGACTAATTTACATTGTTCTATATATGTAAATCTGTTTTGTTAAAGTTCTGTTGTTTGATTCTGTGTTAAAATACACGGAGAATGACATTTTCTTTGTATTTTGACCTAGAAATGACCATTTTCCGTGTGTTTTAGACACGGAGAATGTTATTCTCCGTTTAATTTGACACGAAGAATGATCATTCTCCGTGTTAATACACACGGATAATATTATTCTCCGTGTTAAAATATATGGAGAATGACATTTTCTGTTTATTTTGACCTAGAAATGACCATTCTCCGTGTATTTTGACCTAGAATGGCCATTCTCCGTGTATCTAAGACGAATAATGATCATTCTCTGTGTCAAAGTAAACGGAGAATGCTCATTCTCCGTGTTAAAATACACGGAGAATGACATTCTCCGTGTATTTGAAACGGAGAATGTTATTCTCCGTATTAAATTACACGGAGAATGACCATTTATAGGTCAAAATACACGGAGAATGACATTCTCCTTGTATTTTGACCTATAAATGGTCATTCTCCGTGTATCTAACACGGGGAATGATCATTCTCCGTGTCAAAATACACGGAAAATATAATTCTCCGTGTAATTTTACACGGAGAATGCCCTTTCTGTGTATTTTGACCTAAAAAGGCCATTCTCCGTGTATCACACACGGAGAATGATTATTCTCCGTGTTAAAACACACGGAGAATGACATTCTCCGTGTTAATATACACGGAGAATGATATTTTCTGTGTATTTTGACCTAGAAATGACCATTCTCCGTGTATCTAACACGGATAATGATCATTTAGATACACGGAGAATGGTCATTCTCCGTGTTAAAATACACGGAGGATGATATTTTCTGTGTAGTTAATATATACATTGTTCTATATGTAAATCTGTTTTGTTAAAGTTCTGTTGTTTGATTCTGTGTTAAAAAATACAGAAAACATGAACTAAAAATGTTCGTTAATTGAACATGAAGAATAGTCATTTTCATGGTTATATGTTTTTAACATATAAATGTAATGCTTGGAATGATCATTCTCCATGTTAAATCACGGAGAATGGTCATTCAATGCATTATAAAATCAGAGAGTATAACGGATAATAAGTTCTTATGCTGTTAATATATATGTGAAACATCAAATATGCAGAGTTCAAACTATTACCATTGATATCAAAAAATGTAAGATATGTATTCAAAAAACAATTATATAAAAGAAGGAATATATGTGTATGTATTAACGAGGGGGCGCTGCCCCCTCGACCACCGTAGCAGCACGTGGAGGCAGAGGACAAGTGGTGCGATTGTGATTGCATAATTCAAAACAATTCTGGCACCTTATCTTTCTCTTCTCTTTTCCCTTGTTCTCATATTTGCTCTTATAACGGTCCGCTTTTGGTCGTCCAGGACCACGTTTCGGAACAGGGGGTAGAACAACATCAGTGGAATTATTTTCAAACTGTTTTTCACAATCTGGAACTGGACGAATAGCACATGAATATAACTTTCGGTAATAATCTGATGTCCAATACTGCTCCACAAAGTCGTTAACAGATTTATCTGAACCAACTCTAATGCATTATATTGTATGGCTACATGGGAATCCATATACCTTCTATCTACGACAACTACAATGACAATCAAGAAGATTCACCATGTGGGAGGAAGTATCTGCGATCACCTCAAATTCGAAATCACCGGACCGATATACCCTATAACACATGCCATCATCTGTAAGCTGCTTCAGCATATCCTCAGCGTATGGAGTCAATTTGCTATTCAAACCAATTGCATCCTTGTGGCGATCCGAAATCATCTTCATCATCTTCACACGTATGACATTTACAATTGCTGATATAGGCAATTTCTTCTCAGCCTTTATCCATGCATTGAATGACTCTGCACAACTAGAAGCAACCTCACCGTATCTACATCCCGGGAAGAATGCGTTTGACCAGTGTTCAGGTTTTTGTTTATTCATCTAATTCACAACATGACCACAATTCAGATCATAAATCTTCTTGATTGCTTGTCTATACCCACCTTTATACAAAAAAACAAATAATTAATAAAGAATTAGGTCAATTCACAAAATTATGAAAAATAAGTGCATTCTCCGTGTTTAAAATAATGATAATAGTCATTCTCCGTTCAAAAGCTAACGGAGAATGATATTCTCTGTTCTATGCAAGACGGGTAATGACCATTCTCCGTGTGACAGAAACGGAGAATGAACATTATCCGTACTATGCAAGACGGATAATACCATTCTCCGTTCAAAAGCTAACGGAGAATGATATTCTCCGTTCTATGCAGGACGGAGAATGGACATTCTTCGTGTGACGGAAACGGAGAATGAACATTATCCGTACTATGCAAGACGGATAATACCATTCTCCGTTCAAAAGCTAACGGAGAATGATATTCTCCGTTCTATGCTGGACGGAGAATGGTCATTATCCGTGTAATACATACGGAGAATGACTATTCTCCGTCTTACTGACGCGGAGAATGGTCATTCTCCGTGTTAAATTAATGGTAAATGCATAGAAAATGTGCATATATCTGTCTCATTAACACACCTGGAGTTAGAGCATATACTGCTTGCCTTCAAGCTTTAAGTACATGCAGATACACTCTTTCATTTCCTTTCTCTTTCAACGGTATGTTATTCTTCATGTGATAATAGCAATAGCTATGGTAATCATTAGGAAACACTTTAGGGACTTCAGAAACTAGAACGGTGCCTTGATCCGAAAGAAAAACAATACGCCTACTACATCCAACAACATTCTTTAGATTTCAAAGGAACCATTCCCAATTGTCACCATCTTCGCCTGAGACTATACCGTATGCAAGAGGGTAGAACTGTTGGTTACCATTCTTCGCTGTAGCAGACATCAAACATCCTCTAAACCTCCCTGTAAGGAAAGTAGCATCCAAATATAGCATTGGGCGACAATATTGAAAGCCTTCTACGCAAGCCCCATATGAAAGAAAAAGTCGCTCAAACCTCATTGATGAATCATCTTTCTGGAAGTCGATAACGGAACCATTATTGGTTTCATTTACCTTGTTGACATACCAACACAAGTCACTGTAAGATCTAACATCATCTCCGTACATTTCCTGGTGCACCGGCCTAATTCCATGGTATGCCTGTCCATATGTAACAGATAAACCGTAGTCAACCTTGAAATCATCGACAACAGATTTTGCGGACTTTTTAGGATGCATCCGAACAATGTCACTAACCAAACTTTTCACAAACTTTGCTGGAACAACCAGATTACCTTTATCCATATAGCCAGCTCCACAATTATGTTCTCCCACATACCTCTTCACCTCAAAATTTTGATTATCTTTCGAAATAGATATAGCATGGAAGCTCCACAAACAAGCATGTGTCTTGTAATTCTTGCAGCAAACAGTATACCTCCCCTGCTCAGATTTTAAAATGTGGAATGGATGACGAGATTCAAAACATACCTTTCTAACAGCATTCCTAACTTCTTCAACACCATTTAGAAAAATCTGACCAACACCAGTAATTGATCCAGGCCACATATCCGATTTCCTTTTCTTCACTGTCTCAGTTGAGCCCTCATAAAATTGTACTAATCGTTTGTCCTTTACAGTAGGAGAACATCTACTCAAAGAACTAGAAGAGGAAGACGAAGGTCCCATGTGAAAGCTTTGACAAGAAAAAGATGTTGATGAAGAACATGGAGAGTATATTTGCTCCACAAATAGATCAAAACTCACATCATGAGTACCATTAAAACCACCAACCAATGAGCGAAGCCAAAAATCACTTTCAATATACAGTTCAGTCCCATCAGAGTGCAAAAACCTGAAACGGAAGGAAAGTGGATCCAAAGAAGTCCATCGATCGCACACTTTATTCTTTAAAAAATCCACGGTACTTTCATGTGTGACACGGCAGGAAACTATGTCTCCCTTGAAGCAAATGTTAACTAAACAACTTGATTCCATACCTTCCCCCCTGATAACATAAAAACATAAGAGGTCACAAATAGAACAATAAAATTCTCGTCTAATAATGATTATTCTCCGTCTAAAAATAACGGAGAATAAATATTCTCCGTTCGGAAATAACTTATAATGATCATTCTCCGTCTAAAGTAAAACGGAGAATGACATTCTCCGTCTAAAACACACGGAGAATAGACATTCTCCGTCTAAATATAACGGAGAATGATTATTATCTGTCTGTAACTTATGGATAATGCTCATTCTCCGTGTAAAAATATACGGATAATGATCTTTCTCATAAGTAATTGTCATTCTCCGTTAAAATATAACGGAAAATGCTATTCGCACAAAATAACAAGATTAAATATCTCTCTAACATTTTCTAAGTTAATAATCTTCATAACAAATTCAAATTCAGCATAAATTTCGAGATATACGAAGCTGATGGATGAATTTCTACAGATCTGAACTCTCACCTTGTTTTAAGATCTATAAAAAGAAAAGAAGAAGATCTTCTCTCCACAATTGACCTAATCGCCGAAAACCACGAAGATAATGATGATGATGATCGATGATGATGAAGGATGATCGACGTTCGACTGACGAAAACCACATTGAACTACGAACGATTTTGCGATCTCTGATAAAGATGATATCAATGGATTTCAAATTTCTCGTGAAGAAGAAGAATACGAATTTTCCAATCCAAATCTGAGTTTGCGAATTCAAAATTATATATAGATGTCCAAATTTATGCGAAGGGATATTTTTGGAACTATGATAATGGCAAATTTTGTAAATACAGAGCATCTAGAGAGAATCTTGAAATATTTAACGTGGAAATACTTAATTCTGGGTATTTCATAAAAATAATCCAGCGGATGGGCATTTCATAAAAGCCCACCCCGAAATTGGGTTTCTCAGCAATTTCCAGTATTTTTGTTGTGGAAACGTTAGACAGTTTGACATTTCTGTAGATAAAAAAATAGTTTGAATCGTGCTATTCTGTGGACGCGTAGGTCCTAGATGCATGTAAAAGTTATGCGTCTAAGATTTTTTTTCCATGCTTCTACAACAGTTATAAGATACGTGTTCTTCTTCATTTAACTCTTTCTTCTTTCTGCTTGATCTCTCAAACTTTAAAAATCGTCTGAAATTTCTGGTGATCAAAGACTACTTCCTCAAGAACTTGAATCATCTTCTTCAGCTACGTCATCAAAAATATTTAATTGAGCTGATAGAAAATGGAGTGAAAATTTAATTTGAGCCGCTACCACAATTGTGCTAAGTGAGCACAAGTGTACAAATATGCTGAGCGGGTACATGTCTCAGTTGTCATACCGCTTAACATTTGGATGGAAGTTACAAGGAGATGATATATAGCTTAACCATTAGAGTGTTACTATTTTCTTCTTTCTATTTTTACGAATACAAAGGTTTTTTTTAAATAAGTCTAGTCATTAATTATTGTCTATATCCTGATGTAGATCTACTGTCTTATTTAATCCTTTCCAATTATGTCTCTCTCCTTATTATACGTGGATCATAGAAATAGATATATGGATGGTAGCCCACATGTAATAGAAAAGGAGACAAAATTGAACATAATTAAATGACCGTAGATATGCTCCCAGGCTTACGCCCCCCTTTCATCTAATTAATGTTTTATCCGGTCTGATTTCATATCTATGCTCGTCGCCTACCATTCCCCGTGTACTAGTACACCCTTCGGTGGTCACTAATCAGAGGTTTGACCACTTATCAGCAAACCGCCCTTAAATTATTTTTTCATTATTGGGCCCCTTTTCGTCTTCAAATGTCTCGTTCACTTATATCCACATAGAGTAACTTGTGCTCATGAATAAAAATGTTCTTCTTTGTCTGTTTTGACCATCAAAGACTTTCTTCTCCATGAACTAATTCAACTTACTAAACCCTCAAAAGATGATCAATTTCTTGGAAATATTAGACAAAATTCCTAACGCAAGCAATCAGAAGAAGTAAAATTCAGAACAGGAATTAAGAGTTTAGGATTCGAGGCACGTTACAAACGTTGTCCTTAGAATAGAATTTTGCCCCCACAATTGTGCAGCGGGTTCCAGCGATCTATCCCTGAGATACAACGAATCCTTCGATCCACAGCACCGTGCACGCGGTAGTGAATCCCTCGATCAATCACAGCCTTGTCCAGAGAAAGAGTTGGACGGAAGGAGGAGGAGGAGGGTTCTGGTTGCAACTTTTCTCTTCTGTACGAACAGAGTTCCGAACGGGGGAGAGAGAGAGAGAAAAGATTTTTCGTATCTGATCCAACAGATCACCTGATTTGATTTTAAAATCAAATCTCTCTGTACGTGGCCAGAATTATCTCCGCGATCCACAAATTCCGTAACGGGATTACGTGGTAACAGTTCTTACGGAAGACCAGGCAACCGAACCAAAAAATTAAATCAAATAATAATTAAAATGAGATAGAAAATTACCTTTATACCCTTGGTCCGGTCCGCCAAGCATGCCAAGTGCTAAGTGCGCGACAAATAAACGCGTCAAAAACGCGCATTAAATCGCGCACCCGCTCGCGGGTTGGATGGGATGTAGCCCATCCCCGATACAACCCACTAACCCACTAAGGAGGGAAAAGCCTTATATGGAAATGAGAACTTTTTCTCCTTTCCCATGTGGGACTAAAAGAAGAGTGGATGCCTTTTGAATCACACATGTGTGTTGCTTTCCAAGCAACAAATGCATTAAAAAACCAACAATCCCCCACATGATTCAAAAGGAACAAAAGAATATAGATAGGCAGAACGATAGGAAAGAGAATAAGATTTGGACAGTTACATTGTGTATCAGAGGAAGGTGTCTTCCGGACTTGAACCTCCCCTTAGTGTTGTACATTTCATCTATACGGATCCAAAGTGACGTAAGTCTTGAACTTAGGATCTTATTTGTACAGACTCAATGTACACACAAACACATTGCAGGCATTTGATCGTATCAACAGTTGTGCACTTTTCGGCCATGTGCTTATCTCGATTTCTTGAGAGGTCTAGAGAACAGCCCGAGTTCCCATAGAAAGCGGCCCCACTTTCACTCCCAAATAGGTGAATCTTTTTAGGTATTCTGCAATTTATATACCTTGCTTTACAAGCCACATATTTATTAAGCTTTTACAATCAACCTCAATTTTATTGCAGATCAACACTATATAGTAGAGGAATGGTTCATTACAATTACATCTATATAGTGCTTTCCAGTCACACATCAATTTTGTTGTTATCCATTGAACCTTTTCTTGGTGCTACCAATCGAAGGTTGGGTAGCCTTTGAGGTGACTCAATCTAAGGGCTTTAACCCCATTCCTCTTGCTGTCTCCAACACTAGTCTCCTTGAGAGACCTTTAGTTAGAGGATCCGCTAGATTGTTCTTTGATCTGACGAAGTCAATTGCAATTACTCCGCTGGACCGCAATTGCTTCACCCGATTGTACCTCAGACATATATGTCTGGATTTTCCATTATAGCTTGTCCTTTGAGCCTTTGCTATAGCAGCCTGGCTGTCACAGTGTACAGGGATAGCAGGAACTGGTTTGCTCCACAGAGGAATATCTGTTACCAGATTCCTGAGCCAGTCTGCTTCCTCACTGGTGAGGTCAAGAGCTATGAACTCTACCTCCATAGTCGATCTAGATATACAGGTCTGCCTGGTTGAGTTCCAAGCGACAGCAGCTCCTCCCAATGTGAATACATATCCACTTGTGGCTTTGGTCTCATCTGTATCTGAGATCCAGTTTGCATCAGTGTACCCTTCCAATACATATGGGTATCCTCCATAGAATAATCCATGGGATAAAGTGCCCTTCAGGTATCTCATTACCCTTTCTAAGGCAATCCAATGTGAACTATTCGGATTGCTTGTGTACCGACTAAGTTTTCCTACTGCGTAGGAAATATCAGGTCTGGTACGGTTAGCAATATAGTTCAAACACCCAATTTGCCGAGAATACTTCAGCTGAGCCACACTGTCTCCTTTGTTCTTCTTCAACCTGATACTTGCATCATATGGAGTGCTTACAGGTTTAGAATCAAAATAGTTAAATCTTTTCAGGACCTTTTCTATATAATGAGATTGGGAGATACCAATTCCCTCAGAAGTGTGACTTAATTTAAGTCCTAAAATTACATCAGCAGGTCCTAAATCTTTCATATCAAAATTTTGGGACAGAAAACTTTTGATATCATAAACAATATCCATGTCAGTGCCAAAAATAAGAATATCATCAACGTATAAACAAATATTACACATGAGCTGCCAACAGTTTTGCTATATACACATTTATCAGAATCATTAATAGCAAAACCATAAGATAGAATTACCTTATCAAATTTATCATGCCATTGCTTTGGTGCTTCCTTCAGCCCATAAAGAGATTTAATCAATTTACATACCTTGTGTTCTTGTCCTGGAACAACAAACCCTTCAGGTTGTTCCATGTAAATCTTTTCCTGTAAATCTCCATTCAAAAATACAGTTTTTACATCCATTTGATGAATAAACAGTTTATGAATAGATGCAATAGCAATTAGCATTCTAATTATGGCAATTCTAGTAACTGGAGAGTATGTGTCAAAGAAGTCTACTCCTTCCCTTTGTTTGAACCCTTTAGCAACTAACCTTGCTTTGAACTTCTCAATAGACCCATCAGGTCTTAGCTTCTTCCTGAAGATCCATTTGCAACCAATTGGTTTGCAACCTACAGGAAGGTTAACTAAATCCCAGGTTCTATTTGACATAATAGAATTTATTTCACTGTTAATGGCTTCTTTCCAAAATAGTGAGTATACAGAAGACATAGCCCCTTGATAAGGTATAGGGTCCTCTTCAACAAGGTAGATGAAAAACCCTTCTCCTAGGTTCGGTTCTCTCCTGGTCCTTTTGCTCCTCCTAGGTTCTACTAGGGTTTTTTCTTGAGAACTAGAAGTTGCAATAGGAACTTGTGCAGATATAGAATATCTAGGGGTTCTATTTTTTAAAAGAAAGACATTTTCAAAAAATATAGCATCCCTAGATTCCATAACAGTGTTTGCATCAATACCATTCACCTCACTCTTAATAACAAGAAATCTATAAGCAATATTGTTTTGAGCATAACCCAAAAATACACAGTCTACGGTCTTGGGTCCCAATTTTCTTTTCTTAGTAGGGGGACAGAGACTTTTGCAAGACACCCCCACACTTTGAAATATTTCAAAGATGGTTTTCTGCCCTTCCATAATTCATAAGGGGTTTTATCAGTCCTTTTAAAAGGAACTTTATTAAGAATATGGCATGCAGAAAGTAAGGCTTCTCCCCACAAATTATCAGCTAAACCAGAGCTACCTAGCATAGCATTAATCATATCAACAAAAGTTCTATTTTTCCTTTCTGCTACCCCATTATGCTGAGGAGAATACGGGGCAGTCACTTCATGTATTATTCCATGCATTTCACAAAAAGAATCAAAATCAGCAGAGGTGTATTCACCCCCACGATCAGACCTAAGAATTTTTATTTTCTTTTCAAGCTGATTTTCAACTTCAGCCTTAAAAGACACAAACTTACTAAAAGTCTCATCTTTTGTTCTAAGCAAGTAAACATAGCAATATTTGGAATTATCATCTATAAATGTAATAAAGTAACGCTTACCACTACGAGTGAGAGTACCATTTAATTCACAGATATCACTGTGGATAAGCTCCAAAAGCTGAGAATTTCTTTCAACAGAATGAAAGGACTTTCTAGGCTGTTTGGCTTACAAATCTCACATTTATCATTCCTGCTCATATCAATCTTGGGAATTAATTGTAAAACAGACATTCTCTTAACAGAATTAAAATTCACATGTCCCAAACGACCGTGCCAAACATAGTAGCTATCAATATTGGAAGATATTGCATTTGCAGGAGAAACATTATTATAATCAATATTATTTAAACTAGAAGTAAAATTGTTGTAAGAAATATCAACAGAAAGTTTAAATAGACCCCCACAAACATAGCCTTTTCCAATAAAATTTCCGTTTAGGGAGATTACAACTCGATCAGACTCAAAAACTAGTTTGTAGCCATGTTTATTTAACAAATATCCAGAAATTAGATTTTTGTTCACGTCCGGTACGTGCTGCACATTATGCAAAGGGAGGATCTTGCCCGAAGACAACTTGAGATTCACTCTTCCCTTTCCAAGCACTCTGGCAGCACTCGAGTTTCCCATAGCTACTGATTTGCCTTCCTCAACCTGTCGGTAGGAGGAAAATGAATCAATATTAGGACACACATGGACATTTGCCCCTGTATCAACCCACCAATCAGTAGGCTGATACGAGGTATCAAAATCAGAACATACAGCTACGAACCTATGATAATCGGTACCGATAGATTCGGCCTCGGCTATGACTACGTGAGCCTGAGGAACAACAGGAGCGTCTACAACAGGAGTTCGGCGATCAGGATTTTGGAATCCCTGACCCTTCTTCCTGTAGCGACATTGCCTAGCAAAGTGGCCAGGCTTACCACAGTTGTAGCACTCCCGTCTTGGCCTGTTGTCTTTCCCAATAACAGGTTTTGGTTTCAGGAATTGTTTCTTTGCAGGATTCCTGTTCTGGGGGTTATTTCTCTGTTGAAAGGGTTGGCCCTTAGGCTTTCCCTTGGACTCAGCAATATGCAACTTTGCCTCGAATTCACTACTCAAAGGTTCCTTGTCCCTACTTCTACTCTCTTCCTCAATGCGGAGAGAGACAAACAGCTCATCTAAGGACATTGGCTCCTTATTGTATTTCAGTTTTAAGCCAAAGGATTTCCAGGATGGAGGCAATTTATTTATGAAGGCAGCAATAAGAAATTTATCAGCTAGTGGCATGTCTTTCTGAGACATCTCGTGAATAATGGTTTGCAGGGTGTTAGTCTGTTCAACAACAGACTTCTCATCAACCATCTTAAACTCTAGGAACCAGTCTACAATGTAAACCTCAGAACCTGCTCCTTCATTGGAGTATTTCTTATCGAGGGCTTCCCAAAGCTCTCTAGAAGTGGTAGTTGTGCAGTAGATATTATACAGCGTGTCAGACAGACAACTCAGTATTTTTTTGTGACAAATAAAGTCTGTCTCATTGTATGATTCAAATTCAAAAGTCCTAGCAGGTTCGTGTAGGTCAGGCAGGGTATCAGGTTCTTTAAGAACCTTTGACAGTTTCAGGCAGGTCAACCAGTAGGTCATCCTGCGCTGCCACCGCTTAAAATTCTGACCATCAAACTTCTCCGGTTTGAAGGAGTTGTGAATATTGGTCGAGAATTCCTCTGCTGTGGGATTCATAGTGCGTGCGTAGGAATAAAGCAAACAGAAGGTAAACAGAGCCTAAAAAATTCTATTCTAAGATTGTTGGAAATATTAGACAGAATTCCTAACGTAGCAATCAGAAGAAGTAAAATTCAGAACAGGAATTAAGAGTTTAGGATTCGAGGCACGTTACAAACGCTGTCCTTAGAATAGAATTTTGCCCCCACAATTGTGCAGCGGGTTCCAGCGATCTATCCCCGAGATACAACGAATCCTTCGATCCACAGCACCGTGCACCCGGTAGTGAATCCCTCGATCGATCACAGCCTTGTCCAGAGAAAGAGTTGGACGGAAGGAGAAGGAGGAGGGTTCTGGTTGTAACTTTTCTCTTCTGTACGAACAGAGTTCCGAACGGGGAAGAGAGAGAGAGAAAAGATTTTTCGTATCTGATCCAACAGATCACCTGATTTGATTTTAAAATCAAATCTCTCTGTACGTGGCCAGAATTATCTCCGCGATCCACAAATCCCGTAACAGGATTACGTGGTAACAGTTCTTGCGGAAGACCAGGCAACCGAACCAAAAAATTTAATTAAATAATAATTAAAAGGAGATAGAAAATTACCTTTATACCCTTGGTCTGGTCCGCAGCGCACAAAGTGCTAAGTGTGCGACAAATAAATACGTCAAAAACGTGCATTAAATCGTGCACCCGCTCGCGGGTTGGATGGGATGTAGCCCATCCCATATACAACCCACTAACCCACTAAGGAGGGGAAAGCCTTATATGGAAAGGAGAACTTTTTCTCCTTTCCCATGTGGGACTAAAAAAAGAGTGGATGCCTTTTGAATCACACATGTATGTTGCTTTCCAAGCAACAAATGCATTAAAACCCAAAAATACGCAGTCTACGGTCTTGGGTCCCAATTTTCTTTTCTTAGTAGGGGGGACAGAGACTTTTGCAAGACACCCCCACACTTTGAAATATTTTAAAGATGGTTTTCTGTCCTTCCATAATTCATAAGGGATTTTATCAGTCTTTTTAAAAGGAACTTTATTAAGAATGGTTTGCAGGGTGTTAGTCTGTTCAACAACAGACTTCTCATCAACCATCTTAAACTCTAGGAACCTGTCTACAATGTAAACCTTAGAACCTGCTCCTTTATTGGAGTATTTCTTATCGAGGGCTTCCCAAAGCTCTCTAGAAGTGGTAGTTGTGCAGTAGATATCATACAACGTGTCAGACAAACAACTCAGTATTTTCCCGTGACAAATAAAGTCTGTCTCATTGTATGATTCTAATTCAAAAGTCCTAGCAGGTTCGTGTAGGTCAGGCAGGGTATCAGGTTCTTTAAGAACCTTTGACAGTTTCAGACAGGTCAACCAATAGGTCATCCTGCGCTGCCACCGCTTAAAAATTCTGACCATCAAACTTCTCCGGTTTGGAGGAGTTGTGAATATTGGTCGAGAATTCCTCTGCTGTGGGATTCATAGTGCGTGCATAGGAATAAAGCAAACAGAACCTAAAAAATTCTATTCTAAGATTGTTGGAAATATTAGACAGAATTTCTAATACAAGCAATCAGAAGAAGTAAAATTCAGAACAGGAATTAAGAGTTTAGGATTCGATACACGTTACAAACGCTGTCCTTAGAATAGAATTTCGCCCCCATAATTGTGCAGCGGGTTCCAGCAATCTATCCCTGAGATACAACGAATCCTTCGATCCACAGCAACGTGCACCCGATAGTGAATTCCTCGATCGATCACAGCCTTGCCCAGATAAAGAGTTGGACGGAAGGAGGAGGAGGAGGGTTCTGGTTGCAATTTTTCTCTTCTATACGAACAGAGTTCCGAACGGGGAAGAGAGAGAGAGAGAGAGAGAAAAGATTTTTTGTATCTGATCCAACAGATCACCTGATTTGATTTTAAAATTAAATCTCTCTGTACGTGGCCAGAATTATCTCTGCGATCCACAAATCCCGTAACGGGATTATGTGGTAACAGTTCTTGCGGAAGACCAGGCAACCGAACCAAAAAATTAAATCAAATAATAATTAAAAGGAGATAGAAAATTACCTTTATACCTTTGGGCCGGTCCGTGGTGCGCAAGCGTGCAAAGTGCTAAGTGCGCGACAAATAAACGCGTCAAAAACGTGCATTAAATCGCGCACCCGCTCACGGGTTGGATGAGATGTAGCCCATCCCCTACACAACCCACTAACCCACTAAGGAGGGGAAAGCCTTATATGGAAAGGAGAACTTTTTCTCCTTTCCCATATGGGACTAAAAGAAGAGTGGATACCTTTTGAATCACACATGTGTGTTGCTTTCCAAGCAACAAATGCATTAAAAAACCAACAATCCCCCACATGATTCAAAAGGAACAAAAGAATATAGATAGGCAGAGCGATAGAAAAGAGAATAAGATTTGGGCAGTTACATTGTATATCAGAGAAAGGTGTCTTCCGGACTTGAACCTCCCCTTAGTGTTGTACATTTCATCTATACGGATCCAAAGTGACGTAAGTCTTGAACTTAGGATCTTATTTGTACAGACTCAACGTACACACAAACACATTGCAGGCATTTGATCGTATCAACAGTTGTGCACTTTTCGGCCATGTGCTTATCTCGATTTCTTGAGAGGTCTAGAGAACAGCCCGAGTTCCCATAGAAAATGGCCCCACTTTCACTCCCAAATAGGTGAATCTTTCTAGGTATTCTGCAACTTATATACCCTGCTTTACAAGCCACAGATTCATTAAGATTTTACAATTAATCTCAATTTTATTGCAGATCAACACTATATAGTAGAGGAATGGTTCATTACAAGTACATCTATATAGTGCTTTTCAGTCACACATCAATTTTGTTGTTACCCATTGAACCTTTTCTTGGTGCTACCAATCGAAGGTTGGGTTGCCTTTGAGGTGACTCAATCTAAGGGCTTTAACCCCATTCCTCTTGCCGTCTCCAACACTAGTCTCCTTGAGAGACCTTTAGTTAGAGGATCCGCTAGATTATTTTTTGATCTGATGAAGTCAATTGCAATTACTCCGCTGGACCGCAATTGCTTCACCCGATTGTACCTCAGACGTATATGTCTGGATTTTCTATTATAGCTTGTCCTTTGAGCCTTTGCTATAGCAGCCTGGCTGTCACAGTGTACAGGGATAACAGGAACTGGTTTGCTCCACAAAGGAATATTTGTTACCAGATTCCTGAGCCAGTCTGCTTCCTTACTGGTGAGGTCAAAAGCTATGAACTCTGCCTCCATAGTCGATATAGATATACAGGTCTGTCTGGTTGAGTTCCAAGCGACAGCAGCTCCTCCCAATGTGAATACATATCCACTTGTGGCTTTGGTCTCATCTGTATCTGAGATCCAGTTTGCATCAGTGTACCCTTCCAATACAGATGGGTATCCTCCATAGAATAATCCATGGGATAAAGTGCCCTTCAGGTATCTCATTACCCTTTCTAAGGCAATCCAGTGTGAACTATTCGGATTGCTTGTGTACCGACTAAGTTTTCCTACTGCGTAGAAAATATCAGGTCTGGTACGGTTAGCAATATAGTTCAAACACCCAATTTGCTGAGAATACTTCAGCTGAGCCACACTGTCTCCTTTGTTCTTCTTCAACCTAATACTTGTATCATATGGAGTGCTTACAGGTTTAGAATCAAAATAGTTAAATCTTTTCAGGACCTTTTCTATATAATGAGATTGGGAGATACCAATTCCCTCAGAAGTGCGACTTAATTTAAGTCCTAAAATCACATCAGCAGGTCCTAAATCTTTCATATCAAAATTTTGAGATAGAAAACTTTTGATATCATAAACAATAACCATGTTAGTGCCAAAAATTAGAATATCATCAACGTATAAACACAATATTATGCATGAGCTGCCAACAGTTTTCCTTTATACACATTTATCAGAATCATTAATAGCAAAACCATAAGATAGAATTACCTTATCAAATTTATCATGCCATTGTTTTGGCGCTTGCTTCAGCCCATAAAGAGATTTAATCAATTTACATACCTTGTGTTCTTGTCCTGGAACAACAAACCCTTCAGGTTGTTCCATGTAAATCTCTTCCTGTAAATCTCCATTCAAAAATGCAGTTTTTACATCCATTTGATGAATAAGCAGTTTATGAACAGATGCAATAGCAATTAGCATTCTAATTGTGACAATTCTAGTAACTGGAGAGTATGTGTCAAAGAAGTCTACTCATTCCCTTTGTTTAAACCCTTTAGCAGCTAACCTTGCTTTGAACTTCTCAATAGACCCATCAAGTCTTAGCTTCTTCCTGAAGATCCATTTGCAACCAATTGGTTTGCAACCTACAGGAAGGTTAACTAAATCCCAGGTCCTATTTGACATAATAGAATCTATTTCACTGTTAATGGCTTCTTTCTAAAATAGTGAGTCTACAGAAGACATAGCCCCTTGATAAGATATAGGGTCCTCTTCAACAAGGTAGGTGAAAAACCCTTCTCCTAGGTTCGGTTCTCTCCTGGTCCTTTTGCTCCTCCTAGGTTCTACCAGGGTTTCTTCCTGAGAACTAGAAGTTGCAATAGGAACTTGTGCAGATATAGAACATCTAGGGGTTCTATTTTTTAAAGGAAAGACATTTTCAAAAAATATAGCATCCCTAGATTCCATAACAGTGTTTGCATCAATACCATTAACCTCACTCTTAATAACAAGAAATCTATAAGCAATACTGTTTTGAGCATAACCCAAAAATACGCAGTCTACGATCTTGGGTCCCAATTTTCTTTTCTTAGTAGGGGGGACAGAGACTTTTGCAAGACACCCCCACACTTTGAAATATTTTAAAGATGGTTTTCTGTCCTTCCATAATTCATAAGGGATTTTATCAGTCTTTTTAAAAGGAACTTTATTAAGAATGGTTTGCAGGGTGTTAGTCTGTTCAACAACAGACTTCTCATCAACCATCTTAAATTCTAGGAACCTATCTACAATGTAAACCTCAGAACCTGCACCTTTATTGGAGTATTTCTTATCGAGGGCTTCCCAAAGCTCTCTAGAAGTGGTAGTTGTGCAGTAGATATCATACAACGTGTCAGACAGACAACTCAGTATTTTCCCGTGACAAATAAAGTCTGTCTCATTGTATGATTCTAATTCAAAAGTCCTAACAGGTTCGTGTAGGTCAGGCAGGGTATCAGGTTCTTTAAGAACCTTTGACAGTTTCAGACAGGTCAACCAATAGGTCATCCTGCGCTGCCACCGCTTAAAAATTCTGACCATCAAACTTCTCCGGTTTGGAGGAGTTGTGAATATTGGTCGAGAATTCCTCTGCTGTGGGATTCATAGTGCGTGCATAGGAATAAAGCAAACAGAAGGTAAACAAAACCTAAAAAATTCTATTATAAGATTGTTGGAAATATTAGACAGAATTCCTAACGCAAGCAATCAGAAGAAGTAAAATTCAGAACAAAAATTAAGAGTTTAGGATTCGAGGCACGTTACAAACGCTGTCCTTAGAATAGAATTTTGCCCCCACAATTGTGAAGCGGGTTCCAGCGATCTATCCCCGAGATACAACGAATCCCTCGATCGATCACAGCCTTGCCCAGAGAAATAGTTGGACGAAAGGAGGAAGAGGAGGGTTCTGGTTGCAACTTTTCTCTTCTGTACGAACAGAGTTCCGAACGGGGAAGAGAGAGAGAGAGGGAAAAGATTTTTCGTATCTGATCCAACAGATCACCTGATTTGATTTTAAAATCAAATCTCTCTGTACGTGGCTAGAATTATCTTCGCGATCCATAAATTCCGTAACGGGATTACGTGGTAACAGTTCTTGCGGAAGACCAGGCAACCGAACCAAAAAATTAAATCAAATAATAATTAAAAGGAGATAGAAAATTACCTTTATAACCTTGGTCCGGTCCGCGATGCGCAAGCGTGCCAAGTGCTAAGTGCGCGACAAATAAACGCGTCAAAATTGCGCATTAAATCGCGCACCCGCTCGCGGGTTGGAAGGGATATAGCCCATCCCCTACACAACCCACTAACCCACTAAGGAGGGAAAAGACTTATATGGAAAGGAGAGCTTTTTCTCCTTTCCCATGTGGGACTAAAAGAAGAGTGGATGCCTTTTGAATCACACATGTGTGTTGCTTTCCAAGCAACAAATGCATTAAAAACCCAACAATCCCCCACATGATTCAAAAGAAACAAAAGAATATAGATAGGCAGAACGATAGGAAAGAGAATAAGATTTGGGCAGTTACATTGTGTATCAGAGGAAGGTGTCTTTCGGACTTGAACCTCCCCTTAGTGTTGTACATTTCATCTATACAGATCCAAAGTGACGTAAGTCTTGAACTTAGGATCTTATTTGTACAGACTCAATGTACACACAAACACATTGCAGGCATTTGATCGTATCAACAGTTGTGCACTTTTCGGCCATGTGCTTATCTCAATTTCTTGAGAGGTTTAGAGAACAGCCCGAGTTCCCATAGAAAGCGGCCCCACTTTCACTCCCAAATAGGTGAATCTTTCTAGGTATTCTGCAATTTATATGCCCTGCTTAATTTACAAGACACAAATTTATTAAGATTTTACAATCAACCTCAATTTTATTGCAGATCAACACTATATAGTAGAGGAATGGTTCATTACAATTACATATATATAGTGATTTCCAGTCACACATCAATTTTGTTGTTACCCATTGAACCTTTTCTTGGTGCTACCAATCGAAGGTTGGGTTGCCTTTGAGGTAACTCAATCTAAGGGCTTTAACCCTATTCCTCTTGCCGTCTCCAACACTAGTCTCCTTGAGAGACCTTTAGTTAGAGGATCCGCTAGATTGTTCTTTGATCTGACGAAGTCAATTGCAATTACTCCGCTGGACCGCAATTGCTTCACCCGATTGTTCCTCAGACGTATATGTCTGGATTTTCCATTATAGCTTGTCCTTTGAGCCTTTGCTATAGCAGCCTGGCTGTCACAGTGTACAGGGATAGCAGGAACTGGTTTGCTCCACAGAGGAATATCTGTTACCAGATTCCTGAGCCAGTCTGCTTCCTCACTGGTGAGGTCAAGAGCTATGAACTCTGGCTCCATAGTCGATCTAGATATACAGGTCTGCCTGGTTGAGTTCCAAGCGACAGCAGCTCCTCCCAATATGAATACATATCCACTTGTGGCTTTGGTCTCATCTTTATCTGAGATCCAGTTTGCATCAGTGTACCCTTCCAATACAGATGGGTATCCTCCATAGAATAATCCATGGGATAAAGTGCCCTTCAGGTATCTCATTACCCTTTCTAAGGCAATCCAGTGTGAACTATTCGGATTGCTTGTGTACCGACTAAGTTTTCCTACTGCGTAGGAAATATCAGGTCTAGTACGGTTAGCAATATAATTCAAACACTCAATTTGCTGAGAATACTTCAGCTGAGCCACACTGTCTCTTTTGTTCTTCTTCAACCTGATACTTGCATCATATAGAGTGCTTACAGGTTTAGAATCAAAACAGTTAAATCTTTTCAGGACCTTTTCTATATAATGAGATTGGGAGATACCAATTCCCTCAGAAGTGCGACTTAATTTAAGTCCTAAAATCACATCAGCAGGTCCTAAATCTTTCATATCAAAATTTTGAGACAGAAAACTTTTGATATCATAAACAATATCCATGTCAGTGCCAAAAATAAGAATATCATCAACGTATAAACACAATATTATGCATGAGCTGCCAACAGTTTTGCTATATACACGTTTATCAGAATCATTAATAGCAAAACCATAAGATAGAATTACCTTATCAAATTTATCATGACATTGCTTTGGCGCTTGCTTCATCCCATAAAGAGATTTAATCAATTTACATACCTTGTGTTCTTGTCCTGGAACAACAAACCCTTCAGGTTGTTCCATGTAAATCTCCATTCAAAAATGTAGTTTTTACATCCATTTGATGAATAAACAGTTTATGAACAGATGCGATAGCAATTAGCATTCTAATTGTGGCAATTCTAGTAACTGGAGAGTATGTGTCAAAGAAGTCTACTCCTTCCCTTTGTTTGAACCCTTTAGCAGCTAACCTTGCTTTGAACTTCTCAATAGACCCATCAGGTCTTAGCTTCTTCCTGAAGATCCATTTGCAACCAATTGGTTTGCAACCTACAGGAAGGTTAACTAAATCCCAGGTCCTATTTGACATAATAGAATCTATTTCACTGTTAATGGCTTCTTTCCAAAATAGTGAGTCTACAGAAGACATAGCCCCTTGATATGATATAGGGTCCTCTTCAACAAGGTAGGTGAAAAGCACCCCCTGTAGGACCGATTGTAGGAACGAGTTGTAAAGCGCAATACTCTTGAGGGGGCGTGAATAGAGTAGGCAGCAAAAATTAACTATTTAAAAAATGTTAGTAACAAGATCACATAATATATATATCACATATATGTAAATGAAAAGTAGAGAGTAGAGAGCAAACGCAAACACAAAGATGTATACTGGTTTTCCTCTTGTGAGGACTAGTCCAGTCGGAAGAACTCTAACTTCCAGTTGAATCCACTATGGAAAATTACCACAAGTTTTCATCCGAAGTTCTTGCAACTTCTACAACGCGAGCTTTGATCCGAAGTACTCGACCAACTTCAATTGTGAAGTGTCTACCTTCAATCAAGCCTCTGATTACAACCGCTCTGAAACTTCTAGACCGTACCGCACTAGCAAATCGACTAGAGGATTGTAACTGACTTGGAATTTGAAAATGAATAGCTCAGAACACTTTGGAAGAAGTAGTAGGCTTATAGAGAAGAGATATGAAAGTGTATGAGTGAATTGAAATGATCGAAATACTTCTCTATTTATAGTTTTTTCAAAGGCAGAATTCTGACAGAATTCGGACAGAATTCGGACAGAACTCTATGAGAAAATCTCGTTGGGATCTGTAACTGCGGAAAGACCAAGTTCAAAAATCAACGTTCACTAACCGAACTCTGGCCGAACTCTGGCCGAATTCGGGGAGTTCTGCTAGGGTTCTTGCAAATTAGTTTTTGGACTTTTTGAAAAGTCAAGCAGTTAGGAAGTAGTTTGGGCTTTTGTAAGTGGGCTTGTTTTCAAAATAAAAGGGTATTTTGAAAACGTTTCTTGGGTAGCCTATTTGCCAGTACGATGCAGTGTACATCTAATTCCTTGACTCAATAAATATAAAAAATACATTGATCAAATAGGAAAACCAAGAGCCCTTTGTAGACGCCTTTCTTCAAATATTTGAGCAGACTTGAAGACGCCTTTTTCACTTGACGACGGTCTCCAAAGATAAACAGATCTGGAAATCTAAATACCTTTCGGGGGCTTCGCCTCCGAACCCCTGACGGGGGGAGCTGCCCCCTCGACCCCTGTCCGCTGACCGGGCAGCGAACCCCCGATGCGAGGCCCCGGATAGGCCGTTAGGCGGTTCAGAGAAATCTTCTTGTATACGCCGTCTTTGGTCCATCAATAATACTCCATTGCATATGTCCTGGTTTGATCATGTTTGATCATGCTTACAGCATGTCTACAAATACATGTTAGAAGAACAAAGCAGTATGATGCATTATAATACAAACATATGATGTAGAACATTAGGACAATGCTAAGTTTAAGTAGTAACATGATAGTGATTACATGAATATTAGTGACATCGATAGTTAAGCTTAATTGATTAGCCATATTCAAAAACATGATATAATCATTGGGCTAACACCCCATCCCCTCGGGCAGGTCGCCCCATCGGGCTGGGCGCCTAGGGCCCCGCGCTCACTAACCCGCGCATAGGGCTTTGCACCCTTCTCCCCCCCCCTAAGGCTTTGCGCCCGTTCCCCCTAACGCGTAGCGTTCATTTGATTTTCGATATTTTGAAATCTTGTTTTTCAAAAATTTCAAAATGTTCAGGAACCCTGCGGTTTTTCGGAATTTTGGTTCCCCAAAATTCCGAAAAATCATATTTCCACATGTGGTTTTTATTTACATGTTTAACGGGGCCTTTTTGTGTTTTCTTGCCCTGCACTTGTAAAGCTCTTTTTGAGCTCACCTTTATTTTCAATAAAATGTGTTGTGTTAAAAATAATAATAAATAAAATAAAATAAAATTATATAAAATTATATAAAATTATATATATATATATATATATATATATATATATATATATATATATATATATATATATATATATATATATATATATAAAGAAAAGTTGATTTTATCGTGGATTGTTTTTCTTCCAAATATCTCCTTATTTAACTTTACTAATTAAAATTGTTCATTAAATTTAATGAGGACGGGTGGGTAAGTATGTATAGAAATTTTTTAAATGAAATTATAGTTTGCTCTTAGGCCTCGTTTGGTTTGCGGAAATGAATGAATACAAAATCAATTCTTTGCTATTTTCTTTTCTTTGAAAAATTACAATTTTTATTGATTTTTTTTCGATGTTTGAAAATGTCAAAGAAATTGAAAATGAAAGTGAATATGTTAAGTTGGAAAATTGATTCATTTCCTGGATGGATGAAATCATTTTCTCTCATAATTTCTATTTCATTGAGAATTACTTTTTTTTCTCCTCAATTTTTGTGGCACCCAAATATAAAAAACTAATAACTTTGTTTTTCCAACTCCATAATTTTGCAAACCAAACGAGACTTTGATGTCTTTTGCTCTTCCAATATACAAAAAAAGAGAGCTAAAATATGTGTAATTCACGTTCATAAATACTTAGTAATGAATAAAAGGAAAGCATAGTTTTGGAGGTCAAACACCCGCAAAGATGAACAAGATTGGCAAGTAACCAAAAGAAGTATAAGAAAAAGGCCCCACGTTTGCTTGGGGCCGAACAGATAACCATGTAACCGAAAGCTTCAAATGGGTGATGTAACGAATAGCTTAATACCATAACATATACACATGGCATGCTATCCACGTCCCTCTACCATTGCCATTATTGAAGTCATCCCATGTACCACATTCAATTACGTCCCTATCCAACTCCAACCGAATCTTCCCCACAATCATATACGGCCCCCTTCCAACCTTTCCTCCCACCCCGTCCAACAAACCCAACCCGACCCGACCCGACCCGACAAGAAATTATTCAGTGGGTCGGGCTCACCACGTAGGGATGATAAGTCTTGATTTCTATCAACCGGGTCATAACATACCACTCTCCTCCACTCTTTTTTTTTTTTTGAGGGTGTCCACTTCTTAATGGTATTTGGAGGCATGCCTCCAAAGGGGTTGCGCCATTGCGCCGGCGTGCTCCTCCACTCTTTCAATATCACTGTTTTCTGATACAAAAATGATATTTAGCTCCCAAAAAATTTGGATGATACCATTTTCCATTATGTGATTATGACATGGTTGCTGACATGGCACCTGACATGGCAAAATATAACAATAAAATTAATATTAATATTAAATTAACATGATAATTAACATTAATTAAATTTAAAATTAATATTCACATTAACATTAATATTAATATTAATATTAACATTAATATTAATATTAATATTAATATTAATATTAACATTAATATTAATATTACAAAAATTGGATAATTAATTTTTTGGATTGAAAATCTAGACTCACCATGTCAGAAGTCATATAATGAGAGATGGCATAACATTATTAGTGGAAAGCCAAGACTCGCCGCTCGCACCCGACGGGTCCTGCTCCACTGAATAATTTTTTCCACCCCGAACCACCTCTAGAAAGAGAAACTTCTCCTTCCCCTCTCTCTTTCTTTCCTTGCAAACCATCTTTTAATCCACCATTAGCTGGGTATCATCACAAAGACTATTGTGAAGCCCACCAAATTGTCATCATGGACACCAGCACTACAATTCAGCTAGTGCCGAGGCTGGTCTCCGACGGGCTCCTCGTTAAGTACTCCGACACGTCCGAGTTCGACTTCGAGTACGAGAAGAGCGGCATTTGGTCCCCGCCTCTGCCCGTGCCGTTGCGTTCGCCAAATTTTGTGTTGTCGGTAGACGAAGGATCATACTTGCAGCCGAAGAAGAAGAAGAAGAAGAAGCGCAAGGCAAGGAGAAACAAGGTATAACTATGACTTCTCCGGTTACCTAAATCTGCCTTCTCAGTATGTATCTTGAAAAGGGAAAGATTCTGTCGAGTTTTCTGTTTTGTCTTTGTTTTGCAGATCATCTGCTGCTTATGACATCCCATGATAGGACATTCATACAACTCACATTTGCTCATACTGTATTATTTTTATTTTATTTTATTTTATTTTATTTTATTTTATTTTATTTATTCATTTTGTGATCTTGGTAATGAATTGTACCAATTTATATGCAGTTTATATCAGATCATGAATGACACCATGTATTGGTATTGTATGATTCTAAACGTTTGAAAGTTTGAGGTATTTTGTATTTGGAGAAGTCCAAAAATTAGATTTCCTTCTTAATATGGACACACCATCAGCATGTATGGAATATAAGTTCTCTCTGAAGCTACACTAAGACACTAAAATGGATTCTCAAACAACTGAGAATTATCATAACTATAATCCAATGAATTCTTAGACAACCATAGAGTTATGTGAAGTATCATTAACTGTATAATCCAATGAGTTCTTAGACAGCCATAGAGTTATGTCACTTTTTTCTCAACGCCGAGAGATCTCACCAATGTCTCAGTCGGACAACAGCATCAAGATCTCAGCTCGTTGAGACTTGAACAAGATGGATACGCCACACCAAGAATTTTGTCTTCTAATGTCGTTGGAAATAATGTTGCATTTTTATTCATCTTCCCCTGATTTAACTGTCTTAGAACAATAACATAAGGAGCATATGCATAAGGAAAATACACTTTATTTCCGGCAACAAAACCACAAAATCATCTCGAACGTACATAATCGCGTAGGCCTTCATCTTGGGGGTCATCGTTAATCGGTTTTGGACCGAGAACTTAACCGATATAGTTTTGAAAAAATAATAATTCTGTTTCAGTTTTAAAAATACTAAAAAAAATTATTTGGTTTCCATTTTGGTTTTTTATTTCGGTCCAAAACTAGAAATCGAATAAGACTTATATAATTACTAAATACCCTCAATTTTATTTATATTTTATGACTAGAAATGTGTATATTTTGAAAACAACAGTTTTATCTGTCTTTTAAAGTCAAATCTTGATAATTTAATTAGTCCAACTTTGGACCCAGAAATATAACAAACATATGTATAAAAATAATAATTTTTAATATAATTTAACCATAATTTTAATTTTGGGTCTGACTCATTAAACAATAAAAATAGTTCTATCGAACAAATCGAATAAACCGAATCGTTTATTTGTTGGATTTCGGTTCCGGTTATAGCTAATTCCAATTCGATTTCGATTTTGGATTTTTAGACTTTAGGTTTACTATTTCAATTCGGTTGAAAAACCGAATCAACAGAACACGCTAACTTCTACTTCATCTTCAATCTGACTATCTCTGCTTCACAAAAGCAAGACTACTAACAGTTTGCACGCCATGAAAGATACTCTGTTCTACATAACACTGATGGCAAACGAGATAATTATATCACGTTTACCTGTGCGTAATGTCGGACATCTAAAAAAAAATAGCCCCCCTGCGAACATCTCTTCAAAATGTTATGGGAGTCCACTATGGAGACGTTTAACTAACTCTGCGAAAGAGAATTATGCAGATCGATAGTAATAAAAAAGTACACCAAGCATTCTGAAGCTGACAGGCTAACTAAGCACACGCCTAAAAATATGCACAATACCGGTCTGAATTATAGACATAAACTTGCAAGAAATAGTATTGATTGTTTTGACATTGATCTGAATTATATGCATCAACCTATGAGAAATGGTCCCCGTGGCCGTAGCCCGTTGGGAACGGTGGAGCACCCCGGCGCAGTGGCGCGGGTTCGAGCCCCCTTGGAGGCATGCCTCCAAGCACCATTAAGAAGTGGACACCCTCAAAAAAAAAAAAAAAAAAAAAAAAAAAAACCCTATGAGAAATGTTTTATCTCCATAAGAATCTATAATTTGTGCTAGTTGAAGGACCTTGCAAAAGTTTGTTATAGTAAGAACATCGCACTACTGCCAAACTCAAACTGATACTGGACATTCTTTCATCCTTCCCTCTTATTCCTTCTATCACAGAGTAAAAGACATTTCCTCTCCGTAGAGGCTAGACGTCCCAATATATGAACGTATCAGAATCCGTATTGGAGTCTTCCTATGAGTATCGGACTCGGCCGTATTACTGTTTTTGGATCGAAGTATCGAATTTTTTGGTATCATAAAACAAATAGTTATTAAAATTTTAGAAAAAATATGTTATATATTTATGCATAATCTTAAAGTACTTTTTTTTGTTGTTTCTTAGTAATTTTAGAATTAAATGAAACAATATCACTCTTGTCCATCGATATATAAGTTCTATTATTTTATATGCTTTTACTACCTTACTATGCTTTTGCACCCTTGTTTATTGCTTTTTTTGTTCATTTTTTTCCGATTAACTGAAAAAGAGGCCTCCCGATGCTGGTACGGTTAGTACGGTTGGTATAAGATCAGGTTATACCAAATTGTATCGTATCGGTATGGACCAATACTGCAAAGTATAATATGAAGACAAAAAGAGAGTAAAAAGCATCATACTGGCTAAATACTAAACTGGTACTGGACTTTCCTTCCCAGTTATCCCCTCTTTGAGAGTCTACCAGTTACGAAATTGAGTTTTATTACTGGACCATGCATTCAACTATTGAATAGAGTACAAAAGGCTATGCAGGTGAACTCCAAGGAATTGAGTTGTAACCTGCTAGTGAACTCCAAAGAATTGATTAAAACTGATCAGTTTAATCATTACTTCTATTGATTACTTCCTGGTTTAAACCTGCTGCAAATTGAGTTGTATTATCGAATTGATGAATATCCATTAATAGGAAGGCTATGCTGAAACTTCCTGCTGTTACTTTTTCAACAATAAAGCCATTATATGACATAGTAATACACCACTACACATAAATCATACTGCTTCAACTGTTTACATCATAGTATCATAACATGGCTCTTCCCCAAAATATGTTGACGAGAATAGTAAAACTTCAAAGAACAAATTTAATTTGTAGTGTTCAGTACTCAATGGTATTATCACATGCATGTCGGCCGTCCAGAGCTGCAAGACATCCGTGCAACTTCTTCCTCAGAAACCTCCCCTGTAATCATAACAGAATTTAATAGGCTATTAAATCTCTTATCACGAGAGCGACAATAAAAATCACACTTTCATGCAAGAGATCGACCAACGACCATTGCTGCATGCCCCCACGATTGGTTGTCTTCCACGAACAAGAATATTTACCGGACCGGACCGGCCGGTTCAACAGGTTCACCCGTGAACCGGTTGTTTTTTCGGTCCGGTTCAGTATTGACCCGGTGTTTTTAAAAATTAGTATTTTTTAAAAAAAATTAATGTCCATAAGGGATTAATTTGGACCACTTAGGTTAATCCAGTGGTTGAACCAATTTGACTCAACCCAGTGCCTTGGCCGGGTCAACCATCGGTCCGATTTTTAAAACACTGGTCTCAACTATGAAATGGAATGTAAAACGTCTATATATGTTGCCTCCCTGTTTGAATATAATATCAGCTCCTGCGTAGTGTGACAATCAAGGGCGGAACTAGAAAGTTAAGTTGGCATGGGCTAGAGTAGGCTAGGGTGGACTAGATGTGTACTAATACATAGGAATTTTTTTTTTATTACAAAAAAATCATAAGAGAAAAAAGATAAAAAATTTCTTTTTGGAGTGCACCCCAATCCGCTACTTTGTTCCGCCCCTGGTGACAACCTACTAAATTTTATACTATATCGAGATAATGTTGCACAATATATCAAGTGAGTTATTTGGAAGCCTCTAAAAATTTTCATAGTAGGTGGAGTCTTCTTAAAATCTTTATAAGCCTCCCTATCCTTTTAGAAGTTCCAAAATCTTCTCGTCTAAGATGAGGGCCTATAAATAAATGGGAGGCTCGAACATTTTGTTCCTCACTACCTAATGTTGTAAACTTAAAAGTTTTCAACGTTTCAATCTCTCTCTCTCTCTCTCTCTCTCTCTCTTAACCCGTAATGAAATGAATCCATTGAGTTAAGTAATGCTTAAGCTCAACAAACATAAATATATTGTCAGTATTCGGAATTTGTTAGTAAATATACCAACCTTCATTACTTAATAATTAGGAAAGCAGACCTAACCCAGGTACTCTCTAACTAATCATTTTTCTCCTATTATTTTTTCCCCTTCTCTTCCCAAACCCCCTTCCTTTCCTCTCAAAGCCTGAGAGGAATAGGTGACAAATTCTAAAAATTGAAAAATGTAAGAGAACATCACTTACATGTGTCTCTAATAGCAAAGAATCCATATTTTCTATATGTTGAAAATATTGAGTCCAGATGAAGCTGAAACATATATACTTCTATGACAAATAAAGCTCATAGGTGGATTAAGAAGGTGAAAAAGAACCTAAATAATATAGTCAACATGAACTGGTTATCCGCTTAGTAAGGATATAACAAAAAAGTGCATCCTAGTGCCACGAAGATTCCGCAAAGCAGGCTGAAAAGGGTCAAGATGTATTCCAATTTCCCATATAGATGGAGGGCTGTTTTCACGCGAGTAAGCAGAAAATGGTCCCAAAAAAAAAAAATATCTGTTGGTAGGTTATCGCAGTCATAGTTTTCATAGATATCAAATAATAAAGAGAGATTTAACTCTTGATAGTGATGAACCTAACCACTATGATGAAGCCAAATTTGCCAATTATAAGAGAACTTTCACTTACTTTACTATTGAATAAGCTAACACCAATCATAACTGTAAGAAGCCCAAGTCCCTTTAACAAAGTAAATTGATCGTTGAAGTAAAACACAGCCACTTGAAAAAAAAAATCATGCCTCGTAACAATATTGTTAAGTGTTATAGTAGTATTGAGTTTTAGTTTCACATTGTTTAGAATAAAAGTGAGAAGGGTTAGCCTCTCCTATATATACGTAATTCTCTCATTAATAGAAATTATCTCATTATTCTACTCTACATGGTATCAGAGCCATAATTCATCCACTCCCGGGTGCAAATGAGTGTTCGCGATCAAGGTGAAATCGATTGACACTCTTGATCGCTAAAAGCTCGTCTGGTGGCTAAAGGATATTCTCAGACATATGATGAGGACTATTTTGAGAGCTTCTCTCCAGTTGCCAGGATGACATCAGTGCGTGTTCTCTTGACCTTAGTTGTTCGCTATGACTGGCCATTGCTTCAGCTGATATCAAGAATGCATTTCTCCACGGAGATCTTGAAAAAAAAATGTATGTGGTGCAACCTCTCGGGTTCATTGCAAGGAAGGATAAAGTGTGTCATCTGCGAAAGGTCCTCTACGGTCTCAAACAATCATCTCGTGCGTGGTTTGGTTGATTCACACATATTGTTACTCAGTTTGGCATGTGTCAATCCAAGAAGGATTATTCGGTATTGTACTGACAGACATCAGCTACAAGGATACTACTTGGTGTCTATATTGACGACATTGTAATCACGGGAGACGACAGCCATGGTATTACAGGATTAAAGAAGTTCATGGGAGAACAATTTCAGACCAAGGATATGAGGTCGTTGAACTATTTCTTGGACATTGAAGTCACACGGGATAAGCGAAACATTGTCATGTCTCAGAGAAAGTATGTGCTGGACATAATAAATGATGTATGAATGATGCAAGCCAAGAGAACAACCTCACATATGGATCCACGGACAAAGTTACTACCAGACGAGGGTGTCCTGATGACCAATCCAGAGCAGTTTCGTTGAGTGGTTGAAAAATTCAATTACTTGACGGTTATGACTCGTCCGGATATTTCTTTTGTCGTAAGTGTCGCAAGTAGATTTATGACTTCCCCAAGGGTTCCACACTGATAAGTAGTTTTCAGAATTCTATGCTATCTAGTCAAGAATCCAAAAAAAAAATCTGATGGAGAATCATGGACATACTCGTGTTGAGTGCTTTATCGATGCTGATTGCATGGGATGCAAGCGTGACTGATAGACGGTCTACATCTGGCTACTCAGTATTTATTGGCGGAAACTTGGTATCATGGAAAAGCAAGAAGTAGAGTGTGATAGCAGTGATAGCACGGTCAAGTTCAGAAGCAGAATATCAAGTCAATTGCTCATGGCGCAGCAAAGGTGTTATATCTGAAGCATCTTTTACAAGAACTGTGAGAAGAAGTAGGATCTAAAATAGCAGATCTATGGTGTGATAACCAGTCTGCCATCCATATTGCTACTAATACTGTATTTTATGAAATGATGAAACACATTAAAATTGACATACATTATGTCCGTGGTGAGTATACAAAAGGGATGATAAGATTTCACCATATGAGGAACGATGATCAGATAACTGATATCTTCACGAAGCCACTTTTGGATCATCGAATTCAATTTATGTGTAACAAGCTGGACATATATAATTGACAGCTTGAGGGAGGATGCCAGGATGTTAAGTATTAGTAGTATTGGGCTTTAGCCCTACATTGATTAGAATGAAAGTGAGAGGGATTAGCCTCTCCCGTATATATTAAACTCTCTCATTAATATAAATTATCCCATTATTATACTCTAAAAATATTAAAAGAACTTTCTTGCCTATTATAATGTAGAGCTTCCTTCAAAATAATAAGGTTTTTTCTAAGGGCACCACCCTTTTTGCTAGGGGCTAGCCCAAAAATGTTTCAAAATATTACATGTTTGCCATCAATTTTTTTTACTTGGGTCTAGCCCAAGCAAAGGTATAAATACCAACTTTTGTTTTCTTTTTCTCTCTCCCTCTACTCTTTTCTTTTCTCCCTCAACTCTTTTCTTCTCTCCCTCAACTCTAGGTCAAAGAATTTAACCCCAAGTTTTTTCCCAACCTACATTTTTTTTCAAATTTTTCTCTCAACTCTAGGTCATTGAATTTTATCCCAAATTTTTCTCTCAACTCTAGGTCATTGACTTCTCTCATTTATTGGTAAGTCATCGAATTAATATATGTTTAATGTTTTAAACATGAATTTCACATATAAAAAGTTGAATTATGTGTTTAATGTAGAAAAATATTGAACATGGAACAACCGGGATCATCAAATGTTGTATACTCTCTTCCCGCCACGTCCGAAGAACACTTTGATGCATCGGAAGTCCTCTTGGTAACTAAAATTTAACTTTTCATCGGATAAAAAATCGGGTTGTGACACAGAGGACTGTCACCTCTCTGGCAGTCTCGATCATAGATTAGGACTCCTAGAGAGGTGGTAGTCCTTCACATATGTAGGACTGCTAGGGGCCTGACAGTCCTACATATGTGAAGGACTGCCACCTCTCTGGCAGTCCTAATCTATGAAACCTATTTGCTTTATGATGTTGTCTAATTGTATTAACTTTTAAGTTCTATTGTAGGACTTGAGATCTTCCAATTTTGTGGTACCTGTTCCAATTGCAGTTAATGTAGCCCATTTATTCTGGACCGATCTTTATTTTGAATCAAGCGAGGGTGCGGTACATTGGTGTCGAGAAGTTGGACGAAAAAATAACATAGTTCTAGTGATATTCAGATCGGTCCGAAATCGCCCGGGACGACAAACTGTGGTGGCTGACCACTACGACGTCGAAATCGACTAAGTATGGATACATTTACAGTTTGACATTTTGTATATGGAGGACCACTTTTGTATACAGTAAAATATGAAGTCCACTAATCTATATGGAGTAAATTTTGTATACAGTGAAATATGAAGTTCAGTATGTTATATGTGTTTACCTGTATGCTATCTGTGTCTACATGTGCGTTATCAGTGTTATATGTGTCTACATGTGTGCTAATTGTGTTATATGTGTTTACATGTGTGCTATCTATGTTATATGTGTTTACATGTGTGCAAGTATGTGTGACAAAATATACCAATTTGTTAAAGTATCCGATCCAGTATCAGGACTGCCACCCCCTGTCACGCCCCGCTCCCGCAGGAGCGATCGTCCTCGCTAAGGCGTGATGCCGCACGGGCCTAGGTTGCGCCCGTGCAAGGCCAAGTCCAGAAACGGCCGATTTGCTAAGCCACAGAGTCACACAGAGTGTCTCCATTTGCAGCGGAAAGATGAACACAAATTGAAGCGAATTCCAACTCTTTATTGATTTTCAAGAAGTTTACAAGCGGCGCTAGGCCGAGTTTTCAAGTCTCTCAAGCTCTCTCTCACCGAAACATAAAAGGCGTGCCAAGTGGCTTACAACATGGAATGATTCATGGCGATGTTCCGATACATTATGTCCTGTATAGGGTGCTTCAGCTCCTTGCAACGCTCCAAGGTCCAAAGATAGCTCCGTGCCTTAGCACGTTCGATGGAAGCTCCGCACCCACCGACGATACCTGCATCCTGTAAGTAGACTGTGGGGTTATCAGTACATTGTTATGCACTGGTGGGGAGGCTAGCTCGCCCACAATGCTATCAATACCAAACATGTTTCATTTACTTTTGTGCATCTCTATCATTCATTGTCTTTCTAATCTTGCCTTAGGATCAGTTTCGTGGCATGTTTCATGACCTATCCCGTGTTACCAAATTCAAGTGTGTGCATGGAAATGAATGCACGACTTACCCATACTTACCGTCCGGCCTTCCCTGTCCAAAGTAAACCAAGTTAGTCAACAATTCATGTGAAATAACATAACATGATTCTTGAAAACATTCAATATCAAGGGCGTGTTTCTGCCTCAGTTCCTAGCGCGTCGTAGGCATATTCTGTAACTCATTGTACGAAGTATTCATTATCATTTGGTATGATACATTTCAAGCTTATTCAGAAGGTGCTTTGTTCAGATTAACTTAGACTACTTTGATTTCAATGCAAGGACTTGCACGTGGATCGCCACCAGCAAAGCCCACTTAACTCTATATGCACCGGTCGCTGGCATCACAAGCCATTTTGGACATCCAACCCGTTGTATTTCTCAAATTAGCGTAGGGTGCGGACTGGCACACACCCCGCTAGTCTCTTGAAATACTGCAGCACTTACGTCTCCTGGATGGCCAAGTCCGCACCCAGGCAGCCCGTAAGCCTTATTTTGATTCCGCCTAGGCCGGCCACGATCCTCCCTTTGATCATGCCGCGGAATCCCTTCACGGCCACGGCATCGCCACCCCTCGCCCGTGCCGTTTGTCCACGACCATTTCGTATTAACTTGTCATAGGCTAACCCTTAGCCACAATGCGTTATCGACTAGGTTGGCGTCCGTGCAGCGCGGGTAGCGAGCCCCGTTGCACGTGCCCGTCACACCTGTCGCTAACCATTTCTTCCCTTCTTATCTTTTATTCATTCCTTCTTTTCTTTCTTTCACTTGTCCATGCGTTCATTGATTCATTCACGTTTTCATTCTTTCATTCGTTGGTTCATTCATTCACACATTATGCAACTCCCCGTACGGGAGTCGCCTTGGCGACCCATTGGTCCCATAATCTTTCAATGTTGCTATAGTCTACTCGGAACGACTATGTTGATAGTCTTCCCGTTTTATTGTTGTAACCCATTCATTGTTTCATTGTTGAACGCATAAGGAACATAACTGTAAGCTTGTGCCTTAGCACGAGCGTGGAGTGCGGTACGAGAGTTCTTACATTTTCCATGTTCTTTTCCATATTCTATACAAGCATACAAGATGGGATTATTCCCTTAGCTAGGTGCGTTGAGTCATTTATTAGCATGTACAGTATTATCGCCTAGCGATTTCTCGTGATAGTGTCCGTATTGTTATGTGTCTAGGCTAAGCACAGACGGGTTCATCGGAGCCACCCACCTTAGCGATGTTCGCATCGGCTGAGCGATACTCCGAGCGCGCCTTTGAAAGTCTAAGTCTGGACTCATCTTGACGGGCCAATGTAAGCCTCGCATCGATTCTTCATCAGGTCGATGCCAACTCTTCGGGTCGACGGCTCGTTTGAGTCGTTGCACTTGCCGTTTGAATCGGCGTTCCGCTAGGGCGGAGCGGGTCATTACATAATACACCACTCAAAACAAGTCTCGTCCTCGAGACTTCCTGAGTGCAGGTCATCCTACCATTCCTTAACTCGTGTCGTCGTGTTTCTTAGACAATTCTATCGAACGGCTCTATCGTTCGATGGCATCGAACCATACTCGATATCTTTCTAAGTTCCGTGTCGCGTACGTTTGGTCGATTTTATTGAATGACTTTTTATTCATCTTAGAGTTGACGGCACTTATTCAATTCAAGTGTTTCTTCGATCTCGTTGCTACTTCGACGTATCATGGACTGAAACGGTCGCACGAGGTGCGTTGTATTTTATCAAACTCGAGAGTCGTAGGCTGAGGCAAACTCACTCACTCGTTCATGCACATCTCAACACCCACTTGCAGCTGCATTCGAGTTCATCATATCGCTGAGTTTGGATCGTGTACGCATTCAAGGCGTCCCTCGAATACGTACATTTCAACCAAGCTTAGCGACTAGCGAAGTCGGACAAGCTACTCGTGATAGTTTCGATTTGCTAACGTTTTGCTAACTTCGATTTAAAACCGAACTCGCGTGCATTTCGCTATCGTTTATCTCGGTCATCGAGATGGCCCGAATCGCTTCTCAAGCATTCTTGGCTACGAAATCAATACGATTTCTTCTTAACGGAGGCGACCAAGTCTAAGTAATTCCCATCCGATTCGAGACCAAATATTGCACTGTCATCGAGTACGTCTTCCAATCAATGATTCAATTCGTTATCCCAACTTTACTGTGCAACATTCATTCTCATCATTTCCTTCGTTTGGGACCAATCTCACCGTCGTTCCCGCACACTCACAGTTCCCGTCCTACTCTAAGTATTGCTGTCCAAGTCTATCGTCTGTCCAGACGATACTGTAAGGTCAATCGCACAAGTTCAATCACTCGGCATAGGGTCGTCCGCCTATCCGCTAGGTCAGCTCACAAGGTCAAAGTTACACGTCAAGTCCGTGGCTCATCGTGCAAGGTCGTTGCACGACGCTCGCCCCCAAATCCTATGGTCAAACCATTTGTTCGTTTGTACGGGTGTTTCTACCCAAGCTCGCGTCACTCAGATTTCTAAACATCGAGCACGATCACCTAATTTGCATCGAGACTTACGTTGTACATATTCAATTCCGTTCAATCACCAGTTCTAACCAATTCATGTATTCGATCACGAGGTCATCCAGCTCGACAATACATTGCGCCCCAATCTCACGCGAGCCCGATTATCCATGGCGGTTCATGAATCACCATACAACGCTCCCGCGGAATAATCATTCTCATCGGGACGTAACTCTTGTTTGAGTTTTAGACTAACCCATTCTCGATACGCGGATTGGACCTACTCAATCCTCAAGTTCAATCTTTCAAGCACATAAATTCATTCTCGAGTCCACCTTCGCGTCAAACCACAAGTCGAAGCAATCAGATTGCCACACCATCCAAGTTCAATCACTCCCGCTGTATGAATCACCATATCAGCGCTCACGCGGAGTGATCGTCATAATCCGGCACGACGCATATGCGAGGCTGGAGTTGCGCTCGCACAAGACAAGAACATCAACGTTGTGGTTGTCAACGAAGCAAATCCAAGCATTCACATTTTCATCCAAGCCAAATTAATTTGATAGTCTAACCGTCATGCGTTCAACTAGAAAATCCTCGAGCCAAGTCTATCTTTTCCTCGACACATTTTTAACATCCAAAGTATAGCATCCAACGGAACAATGACATTTGCACGACCGTCATTCGCCGAGTCAGAGTGCCCCCGAGTTATCGCATATCGATCTTTGATACGCCTCAATACCATCGACGATATGCGTAACCTGACGATCTTCCTTTGCAACCAATTTCGAGTCGTGCGACTGATGCTATTGTCCGAGTTGGATATTCCATAATTTTTTCGATATTAAAGATCAAGTTCGATCGCTATTCCTCAAGCTCGTTTCAAGATCGTTGTTCAAAACTCAAGTCACATTTCATTTGAATCAATCCCAAATCGGACGCGCGATCCTCTAAGTTTCCTCGATCAAGACTATTCACTTTCTAACTCGCGTTGCCCATTGACAAGTTGTCCAAACGACATCTCGTTTGGGACATTCGAGGTCACGACCAACTAAGCGTGACGCGTTCTAAGGCTTTGCGCGATCGCATCGCCTCGCCGACATACTTGTTCTATCCGTAAATCCTTTAGTCTCGCTCGAACAATTTCTATGTCGTCCATACACCACTCAGGGTTCGAGCCACTCGACTAATCGTCGACACTCATTCTTATTCTTCCTCGAACCTATCACATACACCACTCGGATTCAAGCCATACGATCTAGTCCTCAATCACGTTCGCGTCATGCGCTAAGACATCCTTCAGATTCGTTCAACGAATCTCTAGCGTAATCGCTCACGTCGCCTCGACGTACTAAGTCGTTCGCACTAATCCTCAAAATCCAAGCCAATCTTTTTGGTATGCCTAAGCGTTAACTCGATAGCATTCCTATCGATATACACTCTAAGTGTAGCTTCATTCCCGACCGAGCGGTACTTGATATCGCTCGCAACTCGATTGCACCCAAAGTCGAGGTGCGCGACACACGGACTAAGTTGTGCCGCATAACCATCCCGTACGGACTATATTCACGTTTGCACGCTAACTTGCTAGGTCGACGCAAGACTAATCAGGCACGCACGCGACATGTTAGCTTAGCATGTGTTCTCTATCGAGTCAAGTTTAACATCGTTCGGCACAAAGGCCGTCGCCTATCGATCCCGTTCAACCGAGCACTCGTACGAGCTTTTGAAAGTATTAGACTTATTGTATGGAACATCCCAAGGCACAACGAGAGAGAGCGCATACTTCTTTTGTATCCAACGAGCTTTCAAAACTGAGAAAATCGAAATGAAGTCCAAGGACGTGAAGCCGTGCTCTGATACCAATCTGTCATGCCCCGCTCCCGCAGGAGCGATCGTCCTTGCTAAGGCGTGATGTCGAACGGGCCTAGGTTGTGCCCGTGCAAGGCCAAGTCCAGAAACGGCCGATTTGCTAGGCCACAGAGTCGTACAGAGTGTCCCCATTTGCAGCGGAAAGTAAATGAACACAAATTGAAGCGAATTCCAACTCTTTATTGATTTTTAAGAAGTTTACAAGCGGCACTAGGCCGAGTTTACAAGTCTCTCAAGCTCTCTCTCACCGAAACATAAAAGGCGTGCCAAGTGGCTTACAACATGGAATGATTCATGGCGATGTTCCGATACATTATATCCTGTATAGGGTACTTCAGCTCCTTGCAACGCTCCAAGGCTCCAGAGATAGCTCCGTGCCTTAGCACGTTCGATGGAAGCTCCGCACCCGCCGACGATACCTGCATCCTGCAAGTAGACTGTGGGGTTATCAGTATATTGTTATGCACTGGTGGGGAGGCTAGCTCGCCCACAATGCTATCATTACCAAACACGTTTCATTTACTTTTGTGCATCTCTATCATTCATTGTCTTTCTAATCTTGTCTTAGGATCAGTTTCGTGGCATGTTTCATGACCTATCCCGTGTTACCAAATTCAAGTGTGTGCATGGAAATGAATGCACGACTTATGTCACGCCCCAGAACCAGAATACTGAAGAGCGGGGGCAGACATAGCCAGCTACGTATAACAGAATGGAATCCACCCCGCTATACGGTCACGGCTGTCTAGATATATGAGGGTTTTACTACAATCCATCAGTCTCTTAAGGTCAATAACAAGCCTAGTGTCTCAATCACAAGCAAGTAAACAGAGTTACAAGATGTAAGATCACCAAATATACAATAGTAAGGCGTCCCAAACATTACATATCCAGATGATCATGAAGCTAGTCGTACAAAATGTAAGGACTAGCAAGAGTTAAGTCATACATGATCAACCTCGAGTTGCCAATCATGATTACAGCCCGTAGGCAGACAGTAAATAAAGTTGCAAACGAGCTAACACTTGCTCGGCGGCTAAACGCCTCAAAAGAATAATTTTACAATAGAGTGGGAGAGCTAAACCCACTCGTTGCCCTGGTTACGCTTGGTGACCACCATCGGGCTGAAATGCAGGAAGATCCTTTGCTACTGCTCCGGTATCTGGCCATACAAAACCAGCTGGGTCAGACCCCAGAAAGAGCAAGTGCCACAAAGGAGGCTTCACTTAGGAACTAAAACCAGCAAATTAGCACAAGAGTATAATTTCATCATAAAAGGCAGTAATTTAAGAAAAAGCATGATGGGTGAATATAAAAGACAATCTTGTACATAATCAATAAAAGACAGAACATATGATAAAGCATGACAGTATGATATACGATGAGATAACCATGTGACTATTCAGATAGCCAGGTTACAACCCGTAAACCAAACAAGGACCGGGGTTGTAACCCTTCGTCTGAACGGAACTTGGTTTCTCTCACCATTTATCGACAAGATAAATATAAGAAATCAGGTCAAGTAACATTCTGGAGTGACAATCATTATAGTGACAATCTGGAGTGACAATCATTATAGCGACAATCTGGAGTGACAATCATTATAGTGACAATCTGGAGTGACAATCATTATAGTGACAATCTGGAGTGACAATCATTCAATCATTCTGGTACAATCTTACAATTAATCAATTCTAGTCAATACTATACTGGACTAGACTCCATCCAAGCAATCACGGCCAATCATTGCCTACGGCTTTCTACATTAACTAACTAGGGTTGTCACAATCCTAGTTACTAGCAAGATGCAATGAGATGCTCCAAGTAGTCACAGGCCCTGCAGCTATCCAGGTTATCCAGGCAATCATTATAGTGACAATTTAGAGAGTTCAATAAATTAGAGTGACAATAGAGTTCAATCATTTAAGTGACAATCAAGAGTGCCCCACATGACAGTGGGCTGGAAATGTGCCCTACTCGTCGGCAGGCTACAAGTCCAAACATTTGCGGCCGGGATAACAGGATCGCCTGTAACTGGGGAACATCTCTTCATGACTAGTGAATTATACTAATTATTAACCTTAGTCCACTTTAGTAGGTACCCCTGACCGTGGTACTCAGGAGTCCCCTCCTAGGCATGATGCAAGACAGGACTGGTTTATTTGTACAAGCACAATCGCCCACGGTGTCAGGATTAATTATACAGGTCATGTCATGTCAGGTAGCCGTCGCAACAGCTGTTCAAGATATATCAGGTCAGGTTATCATATCAAGTGTACTAGTCAGGAGTGCGCCACGACGGGCCACTATCAGGCATTGTCAGGTTTACTTGTCAGGAGTGCACCACTACGGGTCACTGTCAGGTCGTGCTCCATTATCAATTCCAAATATATAAGTAAAATCAAGTTCATGACAAAAGGCGTAAGGATATAAAATGGGCGTAAAATATCTAATAAAGGAGTTACGAAACATGGGCAAATAATGATAAATAATGGTACACAGGACCATGAGAAAGTCATGCGGTTCAGTCATATGCGGCCAGGAAAGGAGGGGGCGCATGCGGCCGGAAATGCAAAGGCACATGCGGCTGGAATTAATCGGGATCATGCGGCCCGGACTCAGAAGTCCATGCGGCCAGGGTCTAGGATTCTCATGCGGCTCGGGGATCAGGGCCTATGCGGCTGGCAAGTGCTTGAGTTCATGCGGTTCAGGGAGGTGAGCGCATATGCGGCTCGAATTAGAAAGGGGGTCTTCATGCGGCCGATTGGCGAACTCAAGTCCATGCGGCTCACATAGCAAAACCCATGCGGCCCGAAAGAAGTGAGGGCGCATGAGGCTGGGTCAATGCGATGGCTTATGCGGCTGGGGGAACAGTTGCATATGCGGCTCGAGAAGAGTTCGTTCCCAGCCCTGCGACTAAGTCCATGCAGACTCATGCGACTGATGGGAATGAGCCCATGCGGCTCAGGAAGTGAGATCCAGCCTATGCGGCTGAGAGTCTCATGCGGCCGAATCACTTGCCGCATGAATTGTCATGCGGTCAAGTCAAGTCTAAGCACAGTTCATCTTCTCCAAATTTCTGAGAGGAAGAACACCATGAGAGCCAAGTCCTCAAGCTCCATAACTCCATCATCCGGAGCCTAAATCCGAACTTCCATAGGTCAAAAAGGGGTAGAACGAGCTACTCTACAGCATGGAACCATCAAAATACAGAAATAACAAGATTAAATAGATCAAAACCCAAGAAATCTAAAAATAAAGTAAATATAGATCTACAAGAATCTAGCCATGGAAAGTGAAAATGCCAAGTTCTAAAGCTAGTCAAAATGCTGTAAGGAAGAGAATGAAGCAATAAAATTGGAGTTTCTTCATGAAGCAAGTTGCACTTGCCTAGACCTCTCTCTCCTCTCTCTGGTAGGTAAGGAAGTAAATGAGGAAGAAGAAGATGAGTAATGAAGAGTGAGAAAGAAGAAATGGCAATAAATATCAAAGGTGGTGGTAGGTAGGGGGTTCATCTATGGTTCATGATGAACCAAAATAATCCCAACCGAACCAAGCCAACCCGGGCCAAGAATAAACCAAGCCAAGCCAGGAAGAAAACTAAACAAGGAATCATGCAATAAAGAATAAAATACGTACACGTATTCCAGAAATACGTAATACGAACCACAGGCATTACAACTTACCCATACTTACCGTCCGGCCTTCCCTGTCCAAAGTAAACCAAGTTAGTCAACAATTCATGTGAAATAACATAACGTGATTCTTGGAAACATTCAATATCAAGGGCGTGTTCCTGCCTCAGTTCCTAGCGCGTCGTAGGCGTATTTTGTAACTCATTGTACGAAGTATTCATTATCATTTGGTATGATACATTTCAAGCTTATTCAGAAGGTGCTTTGTTCAGATTAACTTAGACTACTTTGATTTCAATGCAAGGACTTGCACGTGGATCGCCACCAACAAAGCCCACTTAACTCTATATGCACCGGTCGCTGGCATCACAAGCCATTTTGGACATCCAATCCGTTGTATTTCTCAACTTAGTGTAGGGTGCGGACTGGCATACACCCCGCTAGTCTCTTGAAATACTGCAGCACTTACGTCCCCTGGATGGCCAAGTCCGTACCCAGGCAGCCCGTAAGCCTTATTTTGATTCCGCCTAGGCCGGCCACGATCCTCCCTTTGATCATGCCGCGGAATCCCTTCACGGCCACGGCATCGCCACCCCTCGCCCGTGCCGTTTGTCCACGACCATTTCGTATTAACTTGTCATAGGCTAACCCTTAGCCACAATGCGTTATCGACTAGGTTGGCGTCCGTGCAGCGCGGGTAGCGAGCCCCGTTGCACGTGCCCGTCACACCTGTCGCTAACCATTTTTTCCCTTCTTATCTTTTATTAATTCCTTCTTTTCTTTCTTTCACTTGTCCATGCGTTCATTGATTCATTCACGTTTTTATTCTTTCATTCGTTGGTTCATTCATTCACACATTATGCAACTCCCCGTACGGGAGTCGCCTTGGCGACCCATTGGTCCCATAATCTTTCAATGTTGTTATAGTCTACTCGAAACGACTATGTTGATAGTCTTCTCGTTTTATTGTTGTAACCCATTCATTGTTTTATTGTTGAACGCATAAGGAACATAACTGTAAGCTTGTGCCTTAGCACGAGCGTGGAGCGCGGTACGAGAGTTCTTACATTTTCCATGTTCTTTTCCATATTCTATACAAGCATACAAGATGGGATTATTCCCTTAGCTAGGTGCGTTGAGTCATTTATTAGCATGTACAGTATTATCGCCTAGCGATTTCTCGTGATAGTGTCCGTATTGTTATGTGTCTAGGCTAAGCACAGACGGGTTCATCGGAGCCACCCACCTTAGCGATGTTCGCATCGGCTGAGCGATACTCCGAGCGCGCCTTTGAAAGTCTAAGTCTGGACTCATCTTGACGGGCCAATGTAAGCCTCGCATCGATTCTTCATCAGGTCGATGCCAACTCTTCGGGTCGACGGCTCGTTTGAGTCGTTGCACTTGCCGTTTGAATCGGCGTTCCGCTAGGGCGGAGCGGGTCATTACACCCCCCTGGCAGTCCTATTTGTAAGTCTCTCTGATGAGAGTTTTGAAACTCTCTATCACAGAGAGTTTTAATTAGGACTGCCACCCCCTGGCAGTCCTACACAACAGGAGGACTGCCAGGGTGTTGGCAGTCCTAATTGAAACTTGATGTTACATAAATGGCCATTCTCCTGTGTTTTAGCACGGAGAATGGCCATTCTCCGTGTAATTTAGCACAGAGAATGGCCATTCTCCGTGTAATTTAGAACGGAGAATGGCTGTCTGATCCAGTATCAGGACTGCCACCCCCTGGCAGTCCTATTTGTAAGTCATTGAATTAATATTTGTTTGTGATTCTAAAATTTCGACAAAAGTGCTAAAACGGAGGTCCAAACATCATTTTTTTGTGATTCTAAAATTTCAAAAGGCCGTCTAACAATAAAATTGTTAATCTCAGACTCCTCGAAGATACGCTCATTTTGCGATAAACTGGACCTCGTTTCGACCTCCCAGTCAAAAGTTATGGCCCTCCAAAGTTTTAATTGACCATAAAATGCACTGGAATGACCATTCTCCATCTTAATTTACACGGAGAATGGCCATTCCCAGTGTTAAAACGTAGGAGAATGACCATTCTCCGTGTTAATTTACACAGGGAGAATGACCATTCTCTGTGCTAAATTACAGAGACTTACAAATAGGACTGCCACCCCCCTGGCAGTCCTACATTGAATTATAGGACTGCCAGGGTGCTGGCAGTCCTAATTGATACTTGCTGTAATAGCAAGTTTCAATTAGAACTGCCAGCACCCTGGCAATCCTAATTCAATATAGGACTGCTAGGGGGTGGCAGTCCTGATATTGGATCAGATAGCCATTCTCCGTGCTAAATTATACGGAGAATGGCCATTCTCTGTGCTAAATTACACGGAGAATGACCATTCTCCGTGCTAAAACACAGGAGAATGGCCATTTATATAACAATAAGTTTCAATTAGGACTGCCAGCACCCTGGCAGTCCTCCTTTTGTGTAGGACTGCCAGGGGGTGGCAGTCCTAATTGAAACTCTCTGTGACAGAGAGTTTCAGTTTCAAACTCTCATCACAGAGAGTTATAAATAGGACTGCCACCCCCTGGCAGTCCTACACTTAAGTAGGACTGCCAGGGTGCTGACAGTCCTATTTGAAACTCTCTGTGACAGAGAGTTTCATTTTGAAACTCTCATCATAGAGGGTTTCAATTAGGACTGCCAGGATCCTGGCAGTCCTACATAAGTGTAGGACTGCCATGGTGCTGGCAGTCCTGTGGCAGTCCTGATACTAAATCAAGAATATCAAGAATTTGCCAACAACTTAAGTTTTCAAACGTAAATAACAACTACATATCATACAACTACATATCCAACAAGTACATAAATAACAACATAAATCACAACTACATATCAGACAAAATATCCAACTTCAAAAAAATAACATAAGTGTCAACTACATATCCTTCAAAAGCCTGTCCAACAACTTAAGTTTCCAAACAACAAATATATCCTTCAAGTTTCAAACAACAAAAACATATTTACAAAAACATCCAGAGCTCGTTGCTTCGACCGAGCTTGACGTGCCGGTGGCGGCGTCCGAGACCGAGCTTGGGGTGCCGGTTCGAAAATTGTTAGCGGACGCTCGAGAGGACGTCCCGTACGTTCCTTCCGCTTTGACGCGGTGGGCCGTATTCTTTTGTTAGCGGCCGGTGGACTGCAGGACAACATACAGTTATTAAATAATAGAAATATAAATAGGACATGCAGTTACCCCCCGCATATGAGAATCATGCAGTTACCCACCCCCATATCTCATTACAGTAGGACTGCCAAGCTTGTGGCAATCCTAATGTAAATGAGGACTGCCAGGACTGCCAGGACTGTGGCAGTCCTGATTTATATTAGAACTGCCACAGGCCTGGCAGTCCTACTGTATTCAACCCGAACGGCCAAAAACGATATGCTCGTTTGTCGTGTTCTAGGATTAGGGTTTCAAGATAAAATGTGAGTTTCTTGTGTTCGAAATTTTTTTTCATGAACTATAAAGAGATTCTAAACCTAATTTATCAAAAAAAATTAGAGAATTAAAAATATTCTAGGGTTTTAAATAGAATGTACATAATTTTTGAAGAAATTAGGGAAGAACGTACCTAGATTCTGTTGGGTTTTTTAGCCTTTGTTTTGGTTTTTAGTCCCACATCGGCTAGAAAGGAATGTTTATCTCCATATATATGAGTCTTTACTCTTTATGGAGATGCACATGTAGTGCACATGGGTGTGTGCCATGTGGGATTAATTATTAATGGTATAAAGGCTTAATCAACAATTAAAAAGCTGTAAGCTTTTTGCTCTTGGAAATTTATTTCCATGGAGCTAAGCTCCGTAGGAGCTTAGCGACTCGGACTCGAACTCGGACTCGGACTCGGGCTCGGGCTCGGACTCGGGCTCAAGGGCTCATGAGGCGTAATGTGGCGTTTTGTTGGCGCACTTTGCACTTAGCACGTCAGCATCGTCGCTAGGCGCATAGTGCGCTTAAGTTGCGCTCGTTGCGCGAACCACTTGCGCGACCACGTTGCGCGGCCCGTTACGCGAGCCCAGTTACGCTGGCCCAGTTATGCAGCCCAGTACGCAGTCCAGTACGCCCAGTACGCACAGTGTGCGCAGCGTACGCAGCGTGCATAGAGTGTGCAGTGTACGCAGCGTACGCAGTGTACGTAGAGTGCGTATGTGCTTATGGCTGGCTGCATATTAGAGCGGGAACGGTTGCAGCAGTTGCTGCACTTTCAGAAGTGGTTCAGCCACTACCCTGAAGTTCAGGCAACTGCTTGGCAACCGCCCCGTGGGCTATATATGCAGGTTCTCTCCTCTCTCTGAGAGTTAGTAGTAATCAGAATTCCAGGAAGAAAAACTCTTAAGTGTTCTTTAACACAACAGAGTAGTGAGCGTGTTCTTTAACACAAACACTAGTACTTTTTAGTACGTGTGGGTTCTGTTACTTCAAACAGAGAGAGAAGAGTAGAGCCATTGCCAGAGGAGTTCGCCGTCTTCCGAGGAGTCAGAAGAGCAGGAGTGTTCCAAGGTTTTCCGTCAACCTTGCTGGTTCCTGGAAGCTGTTCGCAGAGGGCGAATAAAGCTTTGAGCAACGGTGATCATTCACCCCAGCAATTCCATTTCTCGCCTGTCACCCTTCTGTTGCCTTTAGCAGTTCTGTCAGTATCTTCTTTTTAGAAGGCACTACTGCCAGTTTGCTACGATCACGAAAATCTCTTTAGATTATTCGTAAATTACGATATCTTTTTAGATCTCGTAATTTGCAGAATCCTTCTGGATCTCTGTTGCAAAACCTTCTTTAAGGAATTGCATTTGAAACGTTGTCTTTACAACTGTTTCAGTTTCTGTATTTTCCATCGAAAAGCGTGCCCCGGCGTTCCCGGCATTAACAATCTCAAAGCTTTATTGCTACGATGGAAAATATTAATGCTTCACTCCTAAACATTGACTTCTGTAAGTTAGAGAAGTTTGATGGAGAGCATTATCAAGTCTGGAAGAGGAAGGTTTATCTCACTCTTCAACTTAGAGACGTTGATCACGTATTGCTTGAAGAGGAACCTACTGTTCCAGATACTGGGTCTGCTGCCGCAATCTCTGCGGCTACTAAACTTCAGGCCAAGTGGCGAAGGGAGAATAGCATTTGCAGGTTGCTTATCCTGAATGCTATGGAGGATTCTCTAGCAGAATCCTATAGTAAGAAACCAATTGCCAGAGACATATGGGAGTCTCTGGAAAAACTGTACGAAGAAGACAAGAACAGGAGCAAAATATTTGTTGTTGAAAAATATCACAAATGGCTCTTTGAGGACGAGAAGTCCATGCTGCCGCAGGTCAAAGAATTTCTGAAGTTGCGACAGAAATTGGAAGACGAGGCTATGCCCCTCCCCGACAAGTTTATTGTTGGAGGGATTGTCTCAAAGCTCCCCGCTGGGTGGAGCAAGTTCTATGCAAACATGCATAGGAAGAAGCTGGAGATCACCCTTGAAGATCTCCTGCAAGAAATTTATGTTGAAGACCAGATGAGGGCTCAACATAAGGTTGACACGCTTTCCAAGCAATTGGCTAACGCCAATCTGGTTCAGACCAAGGAACCAAAGGGAAAGGAAAAGCGTGCAGATTTCCAGAAGAAGAAGAAGAACCCTAACAACTTGAATGTTAAGGGAACTTCTTTCAAGTCAAAGAAATCTAAGGCAAAGATGCCTTGTTTCAAGTGTGGCCAGTTGGGCCATTTCAAAAGTGAATGTACAGCACCGGCCAAGAAATCAGAGCAAGGTAAGCCTAGCAAAGTCTCAATGATTACTGATGTAATTGCTATGATTGGACAGGTTGATGTTGTAGGATCTGATTCAGAATGGTGGGTAGATACTGGAGCCACCTGCCATGTCTGCTCCAGTAAGGAGTGGTTCACCACCTACACACCCACTTCTGAAGCGGTTGTGATGGCGAACCAAGCACAAGCTGAAGTGCTCGGGATCGGGATGGTAGTGTTGAAGCTGACTTCGGGGAAGTCTCTGACGCTTCAAGGCGTAAAGCACGTACCTGCTATCGCCAAGAACCTGGTCTCGGGAGGCCTACTCTGCAATGCAGGCCTCAGGATGGACATCAATGCTGGCCAGATGGTGATGTCTATCAAGGGAACATATTTTGGGAAAGCTTTTTATACCGAAGGAATGTTCAAGATTCAGCTTGTAAATCAGTCCAATGTAATTAATATAATTAATGAAATTACTCCTTCTGCTTATACTCTTGAGTTGTGGCATAATAGGCTAGGATATGTTCATTGTAAACGAATAAACAGAATGTCTAGTCTAGGACTTATCTCCAAGTGTGGGGGTAAGGTAGAGAAATGTAAAGTTTGTGCTCAAACAAAGATCACAAGGAAACCCTTTTCTCGGGTTAATCGAAGTACAGATCTTCTGGAGTTGGTACACTCAGATATCTGTGACTTCAAACAGTTCTCTACAAAGGTCGGGATGAAGTATTTCATAACCTTCATCGACGACTTCTCAAAGTATGCGTTCGTCTACTTGCTGAAGGCTAAAGACGAAGCATTCGAGAAGTTCAAGGAGTTCAGAGCCGAAGCTGAGCGGCAGACTGGACAACAACTCAAAAAGATAAGAAGTGATTGAGGTGGAGAGTACAGGTCTCATGAATTCGCATCGTTCTGTAAGGAACATGGAATTGTCAATGAGACGACGGCTCCGTACTCTCCTCAATCAAACAGAGTAGCTGAGAGGAAGAACAGGACGTTGACAGAAATGATAAATTCAATGTTGTTGACTGCTGGCCTTCCTAAGTGCTACTGGGGAGAAGCTGCATTGACGGCCACTTTTATTCTAAATAGAGTGCCTCATGCAACTTCAGACGTTACTCCTCATGAACTCTGATTCAAGGTCAGACCTAACTTGAATATCATTCGAGTGTGGGGGTGTCTGGCGTATGTTAAGCTTCCAGATCTAAAGATTCAGAAGCTTGGGACAAGGACTACAAAGACGATCTTCTTGGGGTATGCCGAGAAGAGTGATGCTCGGAGATTTCTTGATATTGAGTCAAATCATATCATTGAATCTCGCGATGCAGAATATTTTGAAGACAAGTTTGCAAGGCACAAGAATATTGTTCTTCCAGATGTTCCGAAGAATAATGAGGGTGCACAAGAGACTGAAGTCTTCAATGAAGATGTGGTCCAAGAAGATGTTGTTGTTGAAACAACGGTTGAACCAGAACAAGCTGAGCCGTCAGCTAAGCGTGTGAGGAGACCGAAGGACTTCGGAAGTGACTTTGTCACCTATCATGTGGAAGCAGATCCGCTTATCTATGATGAGGCGATGAAGACCAGAGACGCGATTTTCTGGAAGGAGGCGATTGACAATGAGATTGATTCCATCACCTCAAATAACACTTGGGTGTTGGTTGATCTTCCTGAAGGAGCAAAACCCATCGGATGCAAATGGATCTTCAAGAAGAAGATGAAAGCAGACGAAACTATTGACAAGTTCAAGGCTAGGTTGGTAGCCAAGGGGTTTTCTCAGAAGCAGGGGATTGACTATTTTGACACGTATGCTCCAGTAGCCCGGATGACCACCATCAGAATGTTGATTGCTCTCGCAGCAATATATAAGATGGTGATACATCAGATGGATGTAAATACGGCTTTCCTAAAATGGCGAGCTGACCGAAGAGATTTATATGCAACAGCCAGAGGGATTTGTCATCAGGGGACTTGAAGACAAAGTCTGCAAGTTGGTGAAATCCTTGTACGGTCTTAAACAGGATCCCAAGATGTGGCATGAGAAATTTGACAAAGTTATAAGGTCAAATGGCTACATGGTCAGCGATACGGACAAGTGTGTTTACACGAAGTTCGCTGATGGAAGATGTGTGATCGTTTGTCTGTACGTGGACGACATGCTTATCCTAGGTACGGATATTAGATGTGTCACGGAGACAAAGAAATTTATCTCAAGCAAGTTCAGTATGAAGGACTTGGGGGAAGCTGATGTGATCTTAGGGATCAAGATCATCCGGACAGACACTGGACTAGCGCTGTCACAGTCTCATTATATTGAGAAAATGATCACTCGTTATGGGTATCGGGATCTTCCAGGGATCGATACGCCGTACAGGTGTGATCTGAAGCTGAAGCCTAATTCAAGGGAAAGCGTCAGGCAGCTGGAGTATGCAAGCGTAATCGGAAGTTTGATGTATGCTACTACTGCCACAAGGCCTGACATAGCTTTCGCCGTGGGAATGCTGAGTCATTTTACGAGCAATCCAGGTGTTGAACACTGGAAAGCTGTGGAACGGGTTATGAGATATCTCAAGAAGACTCAGACATATGCACTGTACTACAACGGAGATCCGCAGGTAGTGGAAGGCTTCAGTGATGCCAGTTGGTGCTCAGAGGTGGAGAGCGAGAGGTCCACAGGTGGATACATTTTCACAATGGGTGGAGCTGCTATATCGTAGAAGTCGAAGAAGCAGACTATGCTCTCGCGGTCATCCATGGAATCTGAGTTCTTTGCACTTGATACCGCAGCCGAGGAAGCAGAATGGCTTCGGGAGCTCATGTATGATCTTCCAGTGGTTAGGGCGCAAGTACCGGCGATACCGATATACTGCGACAACCAGGCGACTGCGGCGGTGGCATCAAATGATCTCTTCAACTGGAAGAAGAGGACTGTGCGGTTGAAGCACAGGGCAGTACATGATCTTATCAAGAGAGGTGTTATTGCAGTGATTGATGTTCGGAGTCAGGAGAATCTGGCGGATCCGTTCACCAAGGGCCTCAAGCGCCAGCTGGTCGATGACACAGCTTGTAAAATAGGCTTGAAGGCATTCTGATATTGTATTATTGTATTCCTACCATAAAGTTTTATGCTATTAGTTCAAAGATTTATCTACTAGGCATCTAGCTTTTGGTTCAAGGGAGGACCACTAATCGAAAGAATATCAGGAACGGTGGATACATGTTCTATTGGGCATGGAGAGGTTACGGACCTATAACCACTGTTGTCTACTGTTGTTTTCTGCGGAAAACAGGTCCTGTGGGAGGTTGGCTTAAATGCCTTAATGAGTTCTCAGGCATTTGGAATGTTTGGTATGCTTTACAGGAAGCATGGTAGCACAGCACTACAAGGAGTGTGACTCCATGCTATGTGTGGCGGTGACTCCACCATGAGGTTCTCGAAGGAGATAAAGCCTCGGCTATGTTAGCCAAGTCACAACGGCATAGCACCGCAAATAGGCAGTTGGCCTAATGCTGTATATTGAATTAAAGAGGGATGTAGTCAGCACTACAAAGAGGAGGTGTTCCTCATGTTACGGGTGGAACGACACCACAATGAGGTAAACCCGGCTAGGGATAAAGCCTCGGCCTTGCAAGCCATGTCGTAGCGGCGTAACACCGCACAGAAGCGTAAGGCTTCATGCTGGGTAGTTTGGCACTACAAAGGGGCTAGACCTCATGCTACGGGTAGTATGACACTACGATGAGGTTCCCGGTGATTCGGGGTAAGGTCCTCGGCTTAAGGCCATGTCATAGCGGCGTAGCACCGCAAAGGAAGCGTTGGACGCTTCATGCCATGTCTCTTTAATAAAGAACTCACCTATAGTGTATGGACAAAGAGATATCAGGCCGTCTCTTGAGGGTAAACTTGTAGACGCCCAATATTATACACTGAAACCAGGCTGGCACACGGCCTTAAATGTGCAACCAGAAGCACATGTAACTACATTATGTGAGTGGAAAGAATTTCAGCTATGATGCAGAATTCAAGGCTTAGTCCATTCTTGTATTATAGTTTGATTTTTGACTCACGTGGGAAGATTCAAGTCTTAAGTGGCATCTATCCTAAAAGCATAATGGACAGTTACTGTGGGGAACACTCGTACTCATATATATAGAGATATGTGGGGGATTGTTGGATTTTTTAGCCTTTGTTTTGGTTTTTAGTCCCACATCGGCTAGAAAGGAATGTTTATCTCCATATATATGAGTCTTTACTCTTTATGGAGATGCACATGTAGTGCACATGGGTGTGTGCCATGTGGGATTAATTATTAATGGTATAAAGGCTTAATTAACAATTAAAAAGCTGTAAGCTTTTTGCTCTTGGAAATTTATTTCCATGGAGCTAAGCTCCATAGGAGCTTAGCGACTCGGACTCGGACTCGGGCTCCGGCTCGGACTCGAGCTCAAGGGCTCATGAGGCGTAATGTGGCGTTTTGTTGGCGCACTTTGCACTTAGCACGTCAGCATCGTCGCTAGGCGCATAGTGCGCTTAAGTTGCGCTCGTTGCGCGAGCCACTTGCGACCACGTTGCGCGGCCCGTTACGCGAGCCCAGTTACGCTGGCCCAGTTACGCAGCCCAGTACGCAGTCCAGTACGCCCAGTACGCGCAGTGTGCGCAGCGTACGCAGCGTGCGTAGAGTGCGCAGTGTACGCAGCGTACGCAGTGTGCGTAGAGTGCGTATGTGCTTATGGCTGGCTGCATATTAGAGCGGAAACGGTTGCAGCAGTTGCTGCACTTTCAGAAGTGGTTCAGCCACTACCCTGAAGTTCAGGCAACTGCTTGGCAACCGCCCCGTGGGCTATATATGCAGGTTCTCTCCTCTCTCTGAGAGTTAGTAGTAATCAGAATTCCAGGAAGAAAAACTCTTAAGTGTTCTTTAACACAACAGAGTAGTGAGCGTGTTCTTTAACACAAACACTAGTACTTTTTAGTACGTGTGGGTTCTGTTACTTCAAACAGAGAGAGAAGAGTAGAGCCATTGCCAGAGGAGTTCGCCGTCTTCCGAGGAGTCAGAAGAGCAGGAGTGTTCTAAGGTTTTCCGTCAACCTTGCTGGTTCCTGGAAGCTGTTCGCAGAGGGCGAATAAAGCTTTGAGCAACGGTGATCATTCACCCCAGCAATTCCATTTCTCGCCTGTCACCCTTCTGTTGCCTTTAGCAGTTCTGTCAGTATCTTCTTTTTAGAAGGCACTACTGCCAGTTTGCTACGATCACGAAAATCTCTTTAGATTATTCGTAAATTACGATATCTTTTTAGATCTCGTAATTTGCAGAATCCTTCTGGATCTCTGTTGCAAAACCTTCTTTAAGGAATTGCATTTGAAACGTTGTCTTTACAACTGTTTCAGTTTCTGTATTTTCCATCGAAAAGCGTGTCCCGGCGTTCCCGGCATTAACAGATTCCGGTTGCTTTGACTTGCGTGTCATCTCTTTGAATCTACGAATGTTGCAGAAGAAATCTTGGTGGAGGAATTGGGAGTGGAGTGGTGGAGAAGAAGAAATTAGAATTTTGGGAGGGGGAGAGGGAGAGCTCTGTTTTTTTTTCTTTTTGAGGATAGAGAGTGTAGAATGAGTAATGAGAAGAAATGAAGGGTTTGGGGGGTTGGGCTGCCCCCAAGCAAAATTTGGGTGCCCCCTAGCAAATTCTCCACCTTCTTGGGCTGCCTCCAAGTAAGGGTTGTCCCCAAACAATTTTTGTGGTGCCCCTAGAAAAAACCAATAATAAATATAGAGTGGTAGTCAAAGAGTTTATCATGTGAATACCCTCAGCTAATTTTTAATAGGATGTCAAACCACATTACGTACGTAATGCTCAAGAATCATTCGAGAGAAAAAGACGAAAAAGAACAGGGTTGTAGATTATGATTGCCTTTGTTCATGCCAACAGAGGCACAAAGGCAATGGAACATTGGCTACTTGTCCAATGATCTATGCACAGCCAAATCTTAGCTAACTGACAAAATGATCTAGGCACTCCAATACGCAAAAACATATAAAAATTGAGAAAATATGATTTATACCTAATCAAAATATATACCGTGCACTATGAACTTCAACTACTAAATATTAATCATTATTCCTAAGAAAAGAAACATGCATGTTTTACTAAACTTGTATTTGATTATCAGAACTGAGGATCATTTATTTCACTTTACATAACTCCTACACTGTGTTTGGGAACATTTGTGGGGAGGAAGAAAAAAATTTGAGAGAAAGGAAAATGGAGGAGAGTAAAGTTAATTTTTCCTTCCTTTGTTTGGATGAACAAAAAGTAGGAGAAGGAAAAGTTTAAAAACAATTTTTTATTTGTTTATGGATATAGGTATAATTACTATTTCCTCCTTGGTATTCTCAAATGATGATTTAATATTAACTTTTTGATGGGTGGTAGGGTAAATTCACTCAAATTTCTCTCATCTCTCTCCATTTTCCTCCCACATTTGGAAGAAATTTTTTTTGGTAGGACCCACCTACTTTTTCCTCTCAAATTTTTCTCCCCCATGTTCTCTCCCCCTTTCCAAACACCAGCATTTAAAAATTTTCTCTCACTTTTCCCTCAACTTTTTTCTTTCTCCCATTTTCCACCCTTCCCAAACAGTACCCTACAGTCCAAACATTAATTTGGATACGAAACATTAATTTGTAAATCTTGTAGGTTCCATAGTTACATAAGGTTAAACCACATGAATACAAACTGGCAGTCAAGCCTTCTGTCGCACCATGATATGTTGCTTCTAGTTGTCCTCCTCCCTAGGAATTTGGTTCCAACTCACAGAGGGTTGTTATCAGCTTGAAGTTGTTGTAAAATTATGGTCAATGTCAACATGTAGTCATGTTCCCAAGCTGCCCGTTAGAATCTGGGGGCAGGTGAATTTAGCTTATGAGGAGCGTTTAGATTGCGTCGCCGCCTCCTTGACTTTCGAGTTTATTTTGACACGGGTGAAATCTTCCACCGATTCCATCTAGACTTTGAAACATTTGTCGGAACTAATTAATAGTGTAGTCTCACCCTCACTTGGCATGACCCATGTTAGCAATCACCCGAACAAAATGCATATTATACGCAAATTTTTCCGTATCTTACATAAACGTATAATACTTACGTACTTTTGAAAAATTCGGATTTGTACGCGAATTTTAAGCTTGTGGTGTTTTAAACACGTACCGTACGAATTTTTAAAAATTTTGGCCAAAAAAATGTGACCAAGAAACCCAACAGTCTTGACTTTCTTGACTCTTGCTGCTATTAGATATTAAGACTGGCAAATTATCAAAAGAAAAGAAAAAAAAAAGTCTCACAGTAACCAAAAAAAGAAATCTAAGAGTCTTTGCACATGTTGTTTGCAACAATCAAAGAAAAATATTTCAGTTTTCCATCATCCAACCTCTTCTTTTTCTCACACTGAACCCTTGTTTATGAAGGAGTAGAGGTGGGTGGACCCTATATATATGCCGAATTTTTAGTGCCGAATTGGTTCATATGAAATGTACTAAACATGAATTAAATCTGATCCGAATGTTTTTTGTTAGACGAATTTTTGACCATGTTTTACTTATATTGTGCCGATTCATACTCGTACTTTTGCCGTTCCGAATTTTTTTCGTTTGCCGAATTGCTAACAAGGGGCATGACTTCCTCGTCTTTGTTATCGAAGACGGACAGATAAATAGTTCGGGACTTTGGTAGCCAAATCTTGCGAGCAGCTTTCACACGGCTTGAAGTGATGGTACATCGAGCTAGTGCAATTTCACCAGAAGCATATCCCCTAGCTCTGTGGGAAGCGTACACCCGGGATCCGCAAGAAGTTCTTGAGAGTATTTTCTCAAACACTTGTTAGTTGAATTCAACAGCCGACACTTCCGTGGTTGGTCCGATGTACTTAATGTCAGATTGCACTACCACCTTTTCGTAGATTAAAAAAGTTGTCTCCAGCAGAGTCGACATTTGTTTTCGATAGAAAGAAGAGAAGTAAACTGACACAATCGGTGGGATAATCTGAGTCAGTGGCCGTCAGCTCTGACCGAGAACCCGCAAACCGGTGGGATAATCTGACACAATCCCATACGGTTCCATTGTTATTACCTAAATCACCAGATTGCCGGTCTAGGCCCGTCAGCATCGCGGAGAAGTAAACTGCCGTCTGCAAACAACTCGAGAGTTTGTATCAGAGATTCAAAGGATTCATAGAAAGAGCTGTTGGCTTTGTAACATTTATATCATTGAGTTAAAAAATGGGTGCGGCTATTGGGTCGGAGGTTGGGGTCGGAGTGTCGGAGGAGGGGGAGGGTAGAATAGGAATTCAAAAAAAAAAATTAATGGGATGTGTTCAGTAGGTGATGGGATGCGTATAGCCGTATCCTTAAAAAATTATAAGAAACTGGGAAGCAAGTGAAGAGAATGATTGAGAAAGCAAACAGCCTAAACCTTACTCTCATGCCTCAGTCAATCCAACGGAAAAAATGCAAGCACATATGTGAAAAATGAGAAGCTTCAAGAAGTCATAATATATGATGCTAAATGTAGATTTTCCATCTTCCACACTAAATAGATCATTAAAATATAAGAATTGTTCAGAGCAGTTTAAGCTGCAGAAGTTATGAAATTAGCACTGATTAAGAAGACAGGTGAAGAAAAATATTAAATCATTGAAAACTAAAGCTATTATTTATTTGACCAAACGAATCCTATCTTTCATCAAAAGAAAACTTGAAAATGCAGGAAAAGATTGGGAAGTCAAACATGATTGTCAATAAATGATAGCTGGACAACTTCGTATTAATAATCACATATATAGTAAATCCTCATTGCCTGATCTATCTCAATATCAAGTTGAACCAACAAAAATATGGTTTCACGAGAATTGTCAAGTATCTCGTGCAATCCTACCTATTTGCATTGGCATTACCGATATTACTATGAGATATTTGAATTAGGGGCCCAAATGCCAAAGTATGCTATTCATTTGAAGATTTGGTACTCCACAAGCAAAATAATGGAAGATGCAATGTGACAACAACAGCTAATGCTGGTCAACTGCCTTGATGCAATACTATAAAAAATGGTGAATGAATATGTATAAAATTTCTTTTTCCCTGTATATTACAACATGCTATCATCCTGTACACCTCAGAAGCATTACATTTGACAAAATTGGGAAAGAGAAGCTCCCAAAAAATCAATTAAATGAGATATTAATATAAAGAAATGAATTGATTCACATCAACAAGATGGAAGGAATTGCCAAGAACCTATAAAGAGGAGACATTCTTTTTCTAAGAGGTTTCAGGAGTTCTGAACCTTGCAACTCATAATGACTGCACATCCCTCGAACTGCAAGAGGGTGCTCCACTACAAGAATTTTTTATTATTATCATTGATTAGATATTCATACCGTACGGATGAAATTGATTGTTTATGAAAGACTTACCTAGTTGCGGCAAAAATAGTGGGAGCCTGCACCTGACCACATTCATGGTGGCAATACCTGCGGTAAAAACTATCAGCAATTGGCGTATATGAGTTCATCGATAGGCAAAAGCACTGTTACGCCATGTAAACAAACACAATTAAGAAATAAACAAATTATTCAGAGATGGATTATATGCTATATTACCATTTTGGCTTGTATGGGCTACTAAACTGTTAACCGTGCACCTGTGAGACTTGGCTTTATCTTATGGATAATGCCATAGTTTATGACTTTATGCTTGATTCTGCGGAGCCTCTCAGGACATTTCCAGAGCCTCGACTCTCCTTGCTAAAACCCAAGGGTTTATGCGTGATTCTGCAGAGCTTCGGTTCTGCAAGTCGCACTGAACCCTGGGTTCTATCTGTAGTAGTGCTTTGTGTTCATCAACCCTGTTTTACATCTTGGCCTACAGCCAGAGATGTGATCCATCTGCGAGGTTTGCAACAGTCATGGATGATTTGACATGTTAAAGATCTGTTGTGGTCAATCCCATGGGCCTCTAGGATCACCACGATGCCATGGCTGTCCGGGGAACCTCAATGGTGTTGTCAATCTCCAAACAGAGAACAGAAATACAAGACCGGGAGGAGAATAAGATGATAATGTCTAGGTACACAGTCGTGGCTACGGTTTGGTTGGTTACAGAGAGAGCATGATTTGGTGGGCTGCAGGGGCGGACCCACCTTAGGCTGTGGGGTGTTGGGGGGGAGGGGTGTGTGGGGTGCGGGGGTGGGGAAGGGGGGATGTGTGGGGTATAGAAAAGATGAAGAAAGTAGATATCTGTAGTTTTTATCTATATTCTAATAGTTCGCATATTATTTGTTAGATTAAATTTTTGTTATGGGCATGTTGGTCTTTATCATGCGAGGAGCATATGAGCCCTTCACTAACAGATTTGAGCAAAGTGCAGTAGGGATCTAAGTTTGGAACAAGTAATGAGAGGGCAGGGGTATTGTGCAATTTACCTTCACCTTTATCTTGAATATTACCGAGATGGGGTTTGGGCAAGAAAACTAATCCTACGCTATTAATTACCTTTTACCTTCACTATTAATTACTTTTGTATGTTCCCCTATATGATAGTAGAAAATGAATAATGGATGATTTTATTGATGGGCTACTACTTGCTACTTATAGATGTTCCACCTCCTCTTCGTACTACATTTTTCAATGTGGGACTAAAGTCCCTTATTGATTCTCAACACTCCCCCTCAAGATGGGCGATAGATATTAATCATTCCCATCTTGTTACATAGCTTTGACAGACTCAATGAACTAAGACCTTTAGTCAGACAGTCTGCAACTTGTTCTTCTGAGCGAACATGGTCAATCTTCAGTATCCCTTGTTTCAGCTTCTCCTTGATGAAGAATTGATCGATCTCGATGTGCTTCGTTCTGTCGTACTGAACTGGATTGTTGGCTATACTTATTGCAGCTTGACTATCGCTCAGAAGATATAACGGTGCTCCCTTATCCAGCTTCAACTCTGTCAGCAGTGCTTTCACCCACAGTAATTCTGACACTCCCAGAGCCATTGCTCTGTATTCTGCTTCAGCTGACGACCGTGCTACCACTGACTGTTTCTTGCTTCTCCATGAGACCAGGTTTCCTCCTACAAAGACACAGTATTCCGTGGTAGACCTTCTATCGTCTATGCAACTCGTCCAGTCTGCATCGCAGTATCCCTCAACTTCTATACGTCCATTCTTCTTAAACCATAGCCCTTTTTTCGACGTTCCTTTTAGATATCTCAAGATCTGAAACACTGCTTCCATATGACCCGTTCTTGGATCATGAATGTAGCGACTCACTACACTCACCGCAAATAAGATATCAGGACGAGTGTCCCAGATAAATCAATCTCCCTACAAGTCTTTGATACCTTTCACGATCAACTGGCTCTCCTGCTTCTGCTCCCAACTTGCACTTCTGGTCAATCGGAGCGACTGCTGCTTTGCATCCCAGCATCCCTGTCTCCTTTAGCAGATCTAGTGTATATTTTCTTTGTGAGAGAACAATTCCTTGTTCGCCGTCACACACCTCGATATCCAGAAAGTACCTCATCGCTCCTAAATCCTTCACCTCAAACTCCTTCGCAAGTTTTGATTTCAGCTTAGTGATCTCGACCTCATCATCACCTGTGATTACTATATCATCCACATATACAGCAAGTATAGTAATGTGGCCTCTTGCATGCTGAAGAAAGACTGTATGATCTGCATTTGTTTGATGGTATCCCATGCCAGTAACAGCCTTTCTGAATCTGTCGAACCGGGCTCGAGGAGATTGCTTGAGCCCGTATAGCGACTTCTTTAGTTTACACACTTTTCCACGCGACGTCCCTCCGTCTGATTCTGTCGCGTAGCATCCTGGCGGGAGCTCCATGTACACTTCTTCTTGCAGGTCCCCGTGGAGAAAGGCATTCTTAACATCTAATTTGTATAGCTTCCACCCATAGTTTGCTGCAACGGAGACCAGAGTTCTTACCGTGCTCATTTTCGCTACCGGGGCAAACGTCTCATCATAGTCGATGTCATATGATTGTGTGTATCCTTTTGCAACCAACCTCGCCTTGTACCGCTCTACTTTTCCTTCTGGTGTCTCCTTCACTGTGTACATCCATTTGCATCCCACAGTTTTCTTCCCTTTGGGTAATGGAACCAGCTTCCATGTCTTATTTTTCTCTAGTGTCCCAAGTTCTTCCATCATTGCAGCTTTCCACCTTGGATCTTTCTTTGCTTCCTGCCAACACTTAGGCAAAGAAGTAGAGTCTAACGATGCAATGAAGGCTCGATAATTCGGAGAAATGTTAGAATAAGACAAGAAATTGACAATATCATGTTCATAATCATCATAACGACTAGGAGCCTTACCCGCATTGATGCGAGAAGATCTCCTTAAGGGAGCAAAGGTGGTGGAGAGGGAGCAATAGGTCGTGGAGAGATCATACCATCCGAGTCAGAGAGATCCGCATCAGAATCAGAGTGATTCAGTGTGGGCGCAACATCTTCAAGAGTTGGGGCAGGAGTAGACAAGGGACTAGGCAATGGGCACGGCACAGTAGGCAATGGACACGGCACAGTACTGGGCTTCTGTTGTCTCCTTCTGTAGACTTGTAGCTCCTTTTCTCTTGTCTTCCCCTGCGTAACATATGTATCTTCTTCTTCATTCTCCGTATCAGAGTCACTGCTATCTCCCCCTTTTGTCCAATTTTCCACGACCAGACACGGGACCGATCCGACTACCACGTTTGGACTTATTATCTCCCTCTCACGTCCAACACCCTCTGTGTTAGGTGTGTCACCAAACGTCGAACCTGCATCCGAACCATAGTATGGTTCCAGTTCTCTGAATGTAACGTCCATGCTAACAAACATCTTCCGCTCAACTGGGCTCCAACATGCGTATCCCTTCTGAGTCGCTGTGTACCCGACAAATACACACTTAACCGCTCTTGGATCTAGTTTGCCAACTCCTGGCCTATTATCTTGGACAAAACACACACACCCAAATACTTTTGGAGGAACGGTGTATGTAGTTGCACCAGTAAGCATCTCTAACGGTGTCTTCCAGTCCAATATCTGAGACGGCATTCTGTTGATGAGATAAGAGGCCGTCAATACAGCTTGCTCCCATAAGTGTTTTGGGACATTCATAGCCAGCATCATCGTCCGTGCGACCTCCAGCAGGTGCCTGTTCTTCCGTTCGGCCACACCATTTTGTGCCGGTGTATAGGCGCATGAAGTTTGATGTAGTATTCCATGAGTAGATAAATACTCAGCAACCCTCTTATTAGTATACTCTGTCCCATTGTCAGACCGGAAACACTTTATTTTAACATTATATTGCGTTTCCACCCGGCGATGAAAATCCTGAAAAGCCTCAAGGACGTCACTTTTATTCTTCATAAGGTTGACCCAGGTCACGCGGGTATAACAGTCAATAAAAGTGACGAACCATCTAAAACCGTTAATACCGGTTGTAGGACAAGGGCCCCATACGTTCGAATGTATCATATCAAATGCAGCGGAACTTCTATTCCCTGAGCTCGCATACGAGCTCCTGGTATGTTTTTCCAACTCACATGCATTACAAAATAATTTCTCTTTATCAGCCCTTTGATATAAGGACGGATACATTCGACTAATAACTTGAAAGGAAGAATGCCCGACACGCTGGTGGTGGAGTAGTAATTCGTCTTCTACACCGCGACGTGAAGCGTCCAGTTGTGCGTTTGCTACTAGAGAGGCCAATGCTTCGTCCAGTCCGGTCCTGTCCAAGTACCACAGCCCCTTATGCCATGTGCCAGTCCCTAGTCGTCGTCCTGTCCCCTTCTCCTGAAAAGTCACCGTAGGAATGTCAAAGGAAACAGTACAGTTTAGGTCAAGGATAATGGCACTAATAGATATAAGATTCACAAGAAAAGATGGAGCATGTAAGACATTGGTGAGAGTGAGGGAAGGGGTGCATGCGACAGTGCCTTTACCCATGACAGGTCTGGAGGTACCATCAGCAGTCTGAATACTCTCCGGCATGTGAGTATAGTCCTGGAACTCACCGCGGGACCCCGTGACATGGCGAGATGCCTCAGAGTCCATAATCCAACCTGGCTGATGGACAGATGCAAGAGCACATGCAGGTATACCTGTGCTGGTTTGGGCAAAGCAAGTGATGTGATCCCCTGAGATAGATGACGCCCCAGGAGTAACTTAACTGTCGTCCGAACCCAGCTTCGTGCTTCGTAACCTCGCAATGAACTCCCTCTCAAGAGGGATTATTTCGGCCAATTGAATATCTCCCCCTCCTTCCGCCAGATTTGTTTTGTGTCCTCCAAAATAATTTTCCCTTCTACCTCTACCACCACGACGTCCTCCACGGCCCCGTCTGCGATCATTTGACTGACCTCGCAGGAGTTTTGGACAAAATCTAATGTAATGTCCCGAGTCACCACAGTTGTGGCAAACACTGCCCGCAGAGGGAGGCTGATTGAAGACGGCAAGGGCAGACTTTTCAACAGCAGCTTGCTCCCCCTGTAAGTAGCCCTTGTTGGACATCAACTTCAATCGAGCTTCTTCTTGTGACATTGCAGCTATGGCTTCTTCTAAGGTTGGAAGCGTGGGTTGTGCGAGTAGTACATTCCTTCTCTGCTCAAACACAGGGTTGAGCCCCTTCAAGAACTTCATCATCCGTTGCCGCGAAATATACGCCAGGAACGTCTGAAAATGCTTTGCAAACGCCGGTTCGACTTGTGCATCATCCATCCCAAGAGGATCATAGTGATACAGATCAGACCAGTACTTCTTCAACAGGGCTGCGTACTCAGAGATGGTACGTTCGTCTTGTGCCACCCTATCGAGTTTATCCTGTAGTTGGAAGACCCGCATAGGGTTGCCCGAGCCTGAGTACATATCCTTCAAAGTCCGCCAGATATCAGCATCACCCTCCATTGCCTCTACATTGTCCGACACCTGGTCGATCAAGGAGGCTGTCAACCACTCAGCCACTACGTTGTTGACAATCTCCCAAATAGCAAACTCCTTTGAGGAGGGATCAGCAGGTGCCTTGGTTTGGCCATTGACATATCCAACCAAGCCACGTCCCTTCAACGTCCGCATCGTCTGTCGCGACCATTTCAAGTAGTTGGACGTTCCTTCTAACTTCGTCTCCAGCTTTTTCAACTTCTCCATTTTGTAGGGTGACGGATCCACATCAGTATGGGTCACACTAGGGGTCGCCTCGGTCAATCTTTTCGACAAGATATCATCAACCAAGGCCTTCATCTCTTGTGCTGTCAGTTTTTCAGCGATCGAATCCATTGCCTCTTCAACTGTATCTCTAGTCGTCGGCGGCGGCGGCGGCTGCTAACTGCTAGTCGTCGTCTTCGTCGGCAGCTTCGTCGTCTTCTACTCTACGAATGCGCTATAAACGTGGCCAATACCGGCGCGCACATGTAAAGTGAACACGTCAGGACACAGGAGAAAACACGATCATTCTCCGTGGAGAAAACATGATCATTCTCTGTGTAGATCCCGATGTGAAGATCGAGGAACAAATAAAGCATGTGTTCATTTGTTCACTCCAGACGGTGTAACACCGTTTTTTACCTTTTTTTTCTTTTCTTTTTTTTTTCTTTTTTTTTTCTTTTTTTTACAAAACAACAAGAAAAATTACATAGCAAAAAAAAAAATTACAAAACAAAAAAAATCGGGGGGGGGGGGGGGGGGGTCGCCGCTGGAGTCGGGGGGGGGGGGGGGGGGGGGGGGTCAACCGCTGGAGCCGGGTGAGGAAATTTTTTTTTTTTGGGGGGGGGGAGAGGGGTGGATGGTTATGGCTCTGATACCAAGTAGAAAATGAATAATGGATGATTTTATTGATGCGCTACTACTTGCTACTTATAGATGTTCCAACTCCTCTTCATACTATATTTTTCAATGTGGGACTAAAGTCCCTTATTGATTCTCAACAATGATTAATCCTCTGAGTCCTCTCACAAGAGAAAATTAGATATGGAAGATAATAAACAATACATCCAGTGTCAAACTACTGTTATGTCATGAAGTGAACTAATTCTAGGATCCTTCACATGTTTGCATGTGCCCAGACACATTTAGAACAAAAATCCGAACTATCTTGCATAATAAGTACATAAAAATTCTGAAAACATGATTTGTGGGACAAGAATTCATAGCAAACAGGATAAAGTACAATCTTTTGCTTAGCACAGAGAATTCTAATTATGGTACGCCATAATGCAGATAAAATAGAGCAACATTTCTCTGTCAGTGTTTCTGGATGCTTGAGATGAATATGCTAAAACTTACTAGCAAAAATGGAAGTTTAAGGAAAGACTGGGAAGTGAAACTGCAAACAGTACAAAGTATATTCTCTACTGAACATTCAGGAAAATGCAAAGAAATCTTACGAGTTAGCTATGGAACATGTTGGGTGTGAGTCAAGTATCATCAGCTTCAAAATCTATCTCGTCAAGAATAACATATTTTGAAGTTTCACAGGGAGATGAAGGTATCAGTTGTCCATTCTCAATATGTTGGCCCTTTTTAAATTTTTGATACCTGAAATGTTGACAAAAGCCAACAAAGACAAAACTCTTCAATTCAGAAACTGCTGTAGTGAAAGCTAGTTAGGTACCGCAGGTAGAGCATATTCCAACATTTTGGGGAACCACAGTAAAGATTTAAGCTGCAGGTTCAAAATAAGTCAAATGAGTAACTTAATCCTCTTTTAGTTAGCCCAGGACAGGGCCGGTCATTAATAACTGGCCTTGTGATGTCACTAATGGCATTATGATGGCAAAAACAACGGTACTAATGGCATCATCTTATCTAAAAAATAACTATAGTCTCAACCCTCTTTTAGTTAATATGCAATGTATACAAACTCAGTATTTTATCACTGGTAATGCTGTAATAAATGGATTTTAGGTCACACAAAAAGGACCAAAAGATTGTTGTCGTCTCATCCACGGAAAGAACCAGTGTGTTCGTTCCATTGACTTCAGCAGGGAAGAGAACATGGAGACAGCAGGCATGTGGCTCACACACACCTATTGGGAGAGAGGTCTAACACACTTGGGGACAGGATGGCTGGTGTTCACCTCCATACAGTTCGATATATTATCACTCAGCAGTAGTTGAGTTGCTTTTCCATCTACTCAAGTTTTGTAGTCTGCATTTGTAATTCAAGATAAAGATATGGTTATGTAACATTTGGGATCCTTTCATGATTTATTTAGTTCAACCCTCATTGATAAAATGTTAGCAAAGCTTTCACGCAGTTCCTGACTTTTAGAAGAAAGGCTAGAAGCTGGTGGAGAATAAAGGATTTTGCAGCATACAGTAGAGAATTTATGGGATTATGCATTTCTACAGGTGTAACCACCGGTTGACTGGTTGTCATTTGATAAATAGTATGTCCCCCTTCTGCCCTCTCAAAGATGGAGTTTACCCGACCCAGCACCACATAAATAAGGATGGGTACTTCCCCTCTTAGCATTCATCGGATAACTGTCAATTGAGTGCTCCAAAATATTTTGGTGCACACTCTGTAAAAAAAAAATTGAGTACCAGTGAGGTTGCAGAGGGACTTATGGTGAAATAGTGAAGCTTATCGTCGTAAGTCACGTGTTTGTTGCATAGAGGACTGATTATCAGCAGGGAAGGGTAACTTACAGTTTTTAGCTGCCTGGTTTTCTGGTTCTAAATAGTCTAGTTCTAGTATGCATTAACTTAGGCTAGTCCTATAGCATTTTCCTTTTCATTCCATCTTCTGGAAGAGGAAAACTTTGGGGTTTAACCCAGTCTTCCCCAGTCATGTGACTGGTGTCTCCCTTGCTATGTTGCATGGACAAGAAAAAATGGTGTCCATATCTCCGATTTTGTATTTGTGCAACATAGGTGATTACTTATTCTAGTATCTGAAAATAGTTGTATCCCATACCCGTATTGCATCCTTATTCGTATGTGTGTCCATGTTCGTGCAACATAGCTCCCTTGTAATCAAAGTTCTATTATCTTTGTTGAGTAGATACTATATCCTTAACCTTTTTATCCTCACTCTCCTGTTTCCTTTTTTGTGGGGTCACTATGTCAAAAGAACCCTGTTTTAAGGAGCATCATGTGCAAGGTTTCACAGTATTGGCTGAAATCAATACCATAACCGATGTCTAATACAAGAGAAGAATAGGAAGATAATTTGATGATTTTATTATATGGGAGTACATTATTTATAGCCTTTGGGCTAGCTAAAGATAAGAGAAATATTATGATCATAAGAATGAATAAACATCCTAACCATCACATAAAAACCTAACAAACTATCATGTAACAACCTAACAACATAATAATGTCCTTTATCACTCTCCACCTCAAGCTGGAGCATATATGTCATGCATATCTAGCTTGGTACACATATAGTTCACTCAAGATTTTGTAAAAAGATATGCTAGTTGACGTAACATACTTGGTTTCAATGAGCTTTTCTTCGACAACCTTTTGTCGAACAAGGTGGAAATCTACTTAAATGTGCTCCGTTCTCTAATGGAAAACAAGGTGGTTTGCAATATGGAGTATTGTCTAGTTATCGCAATATAATCTCATTCGTATAGGTGATAAATTCCAAATTCGCTAAATAAGAGTTAAATCCAAACCAACTCGCATGTTGTATTTACCATTGCACGGTATTCTGATTCTACAATTAACCTTGAGATGACTATTTGCTTCTTGCTTTTCCAGGACACGAGGTTACCACCAACAAATACTCAAAAGTCGGTGGTGGATCGTTGACCATGTGGTGCCCTAGCCGTCAGCATATGAGAACCCTGTTATTCGAGAATGTAATGTCTATTTTAGTCCTCACTCTGGAGCACCTTTCAAGTATCGCAAGATTCTAAGGACTGCATCCCGTGACTTGTGCGGGTACTAGATATATATTGGCTCACGACAGCTACCGGATAAGGACATCTGGACATGTGACTGTCAAATAATTTAGCTTACCTACTAGTCTTCTGTATTATCATGTATCTTCTAATAGCTCCCATGAAGCAGAAGCAACTTCACATTGGAATCCATTGGAGCCTCTACAGTTTTTTATTCCTTTCATCTTTTTTTTATGCCAACATATCCAAGACATATTTCCTTTGGGCAAGGAGGTCTCTTCCTTAGATCTTGCAAGTTTAAAACCAAAAAAGTATCGCAGGTACCCAAATCTTTCGCGTGGAAGTACTTTTGCATGTAGGACTTTATGCAGAGATTCCTGCAATGTCATCACATTTAATGACAATATCATCAACGCACATAACTAATAGAATTCATTTAACTTGGTGATGCCTACATAATACAAATAATCACTATCACAACTTTGAAGACAAAACTCTTACACCATTTCTGCAAACCTACCAAACCAGGCTCGTAGTGGCTATTTCAACCCATACAAATAATTTGTGTAGCTCACAAACCTTCGAAGACTCCCCCTAGCAACAAAACCAGGTGTCTTAGCTCCATCTTTCAGTATCCATATTTAGTACAGTATTCGTATGTGTATCTTCTATTTTGGATTGATCATGTTTCATGTATCAGTATCGTATCAAGTACTTGTGTGCCTTATGTGGCCGTGTTCGATATGCATCGATATGACTAGCCTGAATTTCGTGTTCGATTTGATCTCGTGGTTTTCTTGGATCATGTGTCCAATATCGCACGAGTGTATCACTCGTGTGATAGTCGGCAATAACTTAAACTGATAATTGACTTATGAAACTAATCGTGTTTTCCTTGATGAACCAACCTGTATTCAAATTACCCTAGCTTTAGAGACCACTGACAATGCCAGGGACCCGAACTAGGACCCGTACGATAGAATCGTAACCTAAAAATACATGATTTTCAATGAGAACAGTGTCCACGGTAGAGCGCGCCATGCCTTGCGGTGTACCGATAGCATGTCGCCGACATATCGGCGGTGTGTTGTTATGTTTGTGCCTGCTTAGGCAGCAGCAAGATTTTGGGTCCATTCTTTTATCCATTTGACCCATATGCTTCTTTGGAAACTTTGGAGGGTGGAGGTGAGTTGGGGGGCATGGATTGGGACACTTAGACGCCATCCAAGGACTCTCCAATTCGGCCATACCCTCCGCCAACCCCCACATACATTCTTTTTTCTTCATTATTGTCAAAACCCTTCCTTCTCCAACTTCTTCTCTTCCTCTTCCTTCTTGGCTTGTGGGCTGAACAAGGAGTTGGGAGCTTGGTTTAGAGTTTCTCAATCCAACCTAGGAGGAAGATTCGGTGGAGTTTGGCTAGGCTAGGCTTGGTTAGGATTTTCTTCCTTGAGGCAAGTGCAACTTGCTCAAGACTTGGACGCTTGCTTCATTTATGGTTTTAATGAAACTTTATTAGCTATTAATGAGTATTTATGACAACTACTATGGCACTTGCATTTAGTTTACTTAGTTCTCTAATTTATGTTCCTCCCTTTAGTACTTAGTAGTTGTTGGTATCATAAATGATATTTTTTTTAGGGGTTTTCTTGTGTATGGACTGTTTTTCTTGTTTCTTGTTATCATTTATATTCACACAGCCTCCAGGGCAATGAGCATGCTAGAGGACATCTCACACACAAGCACGATACGATATCTTCGACACGATATCGTTTATCTCGAATTTTGGGATAAATTGACATAACTCGATACACACTCCACTTTGTAATACGAAACTTGTTTGCACACCTCATTTTCATTGTGGAGTATGTCACATTTTGTAGAACTACGAGAAACATTCAATGAAAGTGAGAAAACTGTTGATTTTCGAACTGTTGTCAGTGCAACCGACACGTCGACGGTATGTCGTCCAGCATGATACTGGCCAAAAAATAACATGTTCTGGTGTTCTCGCTCCGCGTTCTCGTCGATTTCGTCCATTTCTTTCTTGATCTCTTAGTATGATATCTTGTACACATTGACATAGATGTTGACTTTCGTTTTCATATTCCATATGTTATGTTAAATTCGTTATATATGCTTGTTACAACACAATACGAGTTCCATATCCGGATGTCATATCCTTGGCCTGAGCCAATTGCGGCCTTCTTGTTCTTACCTATGGATGTAAGTAGAGCGTGTCATGACACGTTGGTTGCACTCTCTGCTTGTCGTCGCAGACCTATGATGTTTAACTTGCACTAGCTAAACCGTCAGCATACGGTATCTCGTACAGTTGAGGGCATGTTATCCAAGCAAAATTTTTGCTACAAGTTTGACTCCGACAAGGCCCTGCCCTTTTGCTGACAGACAAAGCCTATTCGTTCGCCTGATTCGTCCACCAAGGCGTCATCCATCACTAGGACCAATGTTCTCTATGCACATATTTGATTGGAGACACACATGGGAGGCTCTTCTTGGTGTTGGTAATGCTTCTCCCTCCATAGCATATATCTAACTTGTGTAGGTCTCATATTGCCCCAATTGAGCAAAGTTCTTTAGAACCATCTACTAAGAGGTAGGTTTGGTATCAAAATTGGTAGGATTTTGGTTGGAAGAGAAGTGCGATTTGGTATCAAAATTAAGAGGTAGGTTTGGTATCTAAAAATCGGACTAGGCGGCCCCGCTTGCCTCATCGAAACCCCCAAATCGGCCCTCCTTGGGGGGCCTGTTCAGCGCCTAGGTGGGCCTGCTCGGCCAAGTTGGCCCATGTTTGGCCAAGGCGGAAAATTTAAAAAAGTTTCAAAATTTTAAATTTTGAAATTTCAGAAATTTAAAATTTGAAATTTCAGATTTGAAAATTCAAATAATATTTTAAAATAAATCAAATTTGAAGAAAAAAATCAAAAAATTCAAAAGAAATCCAAAATTCAAAAAAAAATCAAAAATTCCAAAAAGTTCCAAAAAATTCCAAAAAATTGAAACTCAAAATCCAAAATTTCAAATAAAAAAAAATCCTTTGCGGCCGCCTAGGCTCTAGGCGCACCAAATCCGCCTACCGAAATTTATAACACTGATCAAATCATTATCATAGGAATGGGAATGGACACTGATCCCATGAACATGGGATGCTTCCTTCCTTGAAAGACATGTCCTTGTGCTTGTCCCATCTCCCTTTATAGTTTATTCTTTATGGAGGATATGGTCATGGCATGTCTTTCTTTTCTTAGTGTCAGTCTTCCTCATAGTCATAGTCTTCCTCATGTCCTTGTGCTACAAGCAGGAGTTTTGTTTGTAGCAGGAGTTTTATGGCATAGCAACCCTGGCTAAGAATTTGGCACAAACATAGAAGATTGATGTCAGGTGGATAGCTGGTCATAAAAACTTGGTCGATTTTCTTATGGACCTTTCTTGTGCTCCATAGTCGACCTTATTCTAATATGAGATACTTTCATGATTGAGTTTGAAATGAGACAGCATAGTTGATCACTCTGATTTTCCCTTCTCAGAGGAAGTAAAACTTGAAACACAGGTATTTCTTAGTCATTGTCACAACACTGTTAGCAAACCGATACATGCAGTCTCCTATGGACCCTCACCTTCATGCCATCAACTACATTCTACAGTACTTTTCTAAGCCATGGACTTTACTATTGTCGTCCTTATCTATTACTGCCTATGCTAACACTGACTTTGACACCTTCTTCAGTGGCAACCGCATGGCATAGAAAGAAATAGACCATCGTTGCATGTTCTTCTGTTGAGGCTGAGCATGGCTCATGAAGCTTCAGAACTTAGCTCAAGAGTCTCCTCACTGATCTTGGGGTTTTGCTTACTTCTCTGGCGTCTCTCTATTGTGGCACATTGCTGAAAGTCTGGTCGTCCATGAGCCCACTAAGCATATTGAGATAGGTTGACTTACATTTCATTTGGGACAAAGTCAAGTTCAAGAAGTTAGTCTTCAGTATGTTCCAGCTACATTGGCCGATATCCACACTAGCTTTTCCATGACCTTCGCTCCTACACCTTCTCTCCAAGTTGGGCTTGACTGCAATCTATTCTCCAACTTGAGAGGGTTGGATAAGAATCTACGTGTATTCCACCTCTTTGTGTATTTCTCCTTTGTCTTATTAGCCTCTTGTTTAGTCCCACAAGGAGAGCCACCAAAGTGGGATATTATCCTCTCCTATAAATATGTACTAACTCCTAGTGAATGAACCCATTGAGTTGACTAATTCTTAAGCTCAACAGACATAAATATATTGTCAGTATTCGGATTTGTTTGTAGATATACCAGCCTTCATTACTTAATAATTAGGAAAGCAGACCTAACCCAGGTACTCTCTAGCTAAACATTTTCTCTTATTCATTCTTTTCCTTCTCTCTCCCTCAGAAGCCCGTCTCTTTCCTCTCAGCCTGACAGGAATAGGTGACAAATTCTAAAAATTGAGAAAAGCAAGTGAACATCACTTTATTGTGCCTCCTAAATCAAGGTATCCATACTTTCTAGATGTTGAAAATATTGAGTCTACATGAAGCTGAAACATAATTCTATGACAAATAAAGCTCATAGGATGGATTAAGAAGTGAAAAAGAACCTATATTATAGTTGTCATGAATTGGTGTTAGCTTAGTAAGCATATAATAAAGAAGTGCATTCATAGTGCCACGAGGATTCCGCATATGCCGATGGAGAGCTGTTACCGCGTGAGTAAGCATATAATGGTAAAAAAAAACTCTGGTGGTAGGTTCACGCCATCATGGTCATAGTTATCAAATAATAAAGAGATTTCTAACTCTTGATAGTGATGAAACTAAGCACTATGATGAAGCAAGATTTGCCAATTATAGAACTTTCACTTACTTGTACCAATTGAATAAGCTAACACCAATCATAATTGTAAGAAGCCCGAGTCCCTTTAACAAAGTAAATTGGTCGTGGAAGTAGAACACAGCCACCTGAAAAAATCATGCCTCATAACAATATCAATGGTCTTGCTTGCCTAATAGAGCTTCCTTCAAAATAATAAATTATAGAGTGGTAGCCAAATAGTTGATCATGTGAATACCCTCACCTAATTTTTAACCATACGAAAATCAATCAATAGAGTGTCAAACCACAATACATAAACATGTGCTCAAGAATCACTCATAAGCAAAAAAAAAAAAAGACAAAAAGGAACAGGGTTGTAGATTATGATTGCTTTTGTTCTTGACAAGAGAAGAAATGGAACATCGTCTAGCTGTCCAATGATCTATTCACTGCCAAATCTTAGCTGACTGTCAAAATGATCTAGGCACTCCAATACACAAAACATATAAAAACTGAGAAAATATGATTATATCTAATCAAAGATTGCAATATGAATCTCAACTAAATATTAACCATTATTCCTAAGAAAAGAAACATGTTTTACTAAACATATATTTGATTATCAGAACTGAGGATCATTTCACTTAAGATATCTCCAAACATTTGGATATGAACCATGCAGATCCCGCCACCTTGCAGCCTGACCTCCATTCCAAAATGGAGGTAATTCCTTGGGAAAATCTTACTGGTTCCCTTTGCGACTGGACACTTTGGCTTTGTAAATCTTGGAAGTTCACTCCTTAGTTACATGAGGTTAAACCACATGAATAAGAAAGCCGGTTTACCTTTCCACTAAGTGACAGTCGAGCTTTACGTCGGCACCATCTGTTGCTTCTAGTTCTCCTCCTCCTCCCTAGGAATTTGGTACCAACTCATAGAGGGTTGACATCAGCTTGAAGTTGGTTGTAAAACTATGGTTAATGTCAACATTTAGTCATGTTCCCTAGCAGCCCATGTTCTCATGGAATATGCTCAGATGATGATACTGATGATGAGATGATGGCCAAAAGAATAACTGATATTGAGTTGGCTTCTTCACCTGACAAAGCTTAATTTAAAATTCTCTGACAAGAAAGGTTTATATTTGTTGAGAATCAATAAGGGACTTTTAGTCCCACATTGGAATATGTAGTATGTAGAGGAGCTAGACTCCCTATATATAGTGAAGTAGTCCATCAATAAAATTATCCAACTATTATTTTCTACATGGTATCAGAGCCATAACTCTCTCTCTCTCTCTCTCTCTCTCCACAAAATAATATTTCCCCCCTCTCTAACCCCCGCCCCCCCTATCACCAGGAACCCCCGCCCCCCCCGGCCCCCCTATCACCAGGAACCCCCGTCCAGGAACCCCCGCCCCCCCTATCATCTTCCTCCGCCTCCCTACAGGAACGCCCCCACCCCCATCCCGCCCTCCCTACAGGAACGGCCGCCCCCTCCCATCCAGGAACGCCCCCCCATCCAGGAAACCCTAGTCGCCAGGACCCGACCCCCCCTGCAGAACCCCCCCCCCGACCCCCCCCTCTCCCGCAGCCCCCTGCCGACCCCTCTCCCGCAGCAGCCCCATCAAACCCTAACCCTAACCCTAGCTTTCTGCCATGGAAACCCTAACCCTAGCCCTAGCAGCCCCATCAAACCCTAACCCTAGCTGTTAACCAAAAAAAAAAAAAACAAAAAAAAAGAAAAAAAAACAAAAAAAAAAGGCATATTTCGAATAGAGACGGTTGTCAAATCTTTATTTGCACCAACTCTATTCCGTGCTTACGCCGTTTGGAACTAACAAATGCTTTATTTGTTATTCTTTCTTCACATCGGGATCTTTACAGAGACTGATCATGTCTTCTCTGGTGTCCTGACGTGGTCACTTTACATGCGCGCGCCGGTGCTGGCCAAGTTAGTAGCGCATTAGTAAAGTCTCTGGCGTTGAAGAAGACGACGTCGACGACGAAGACGACGAAGACGACGCAAACGACGAAGACGACGAAGTCGACGACGTTGGGTCAGTTGTAGACTCCGACGCCGACGAAGAAGACGACGAATTGAGTTCACAGTTGCCGACGCCATGGATTCGATCAGTGGCAAACTGACGGCCGATGAGATGAAGGCCTTGGTTGATGATATCTTATCCAAGAGATTAACCGAGGTAACCCCACGTGTGATCCATACTGATGTGGATCCGTCGCCTTACAAAATGGGGAAGCTGGAGAAACTGGAGACGAAGTTGGAAGGAACTTCCAACTACTTGAAGTGGTCGCGGCAGGCGATGCGGACACTGAAGGGACGTGGCTTGGTTGGCTATGTCACTGGCCAAGCCAAGGCGCCAGCCGATCACTCCACCAAGGAGTTTGCTGTGTGGGAGATTGTCAACAACATCGTGGCTGGGTGGTTGACTGCCTCTTTAACCGACCAGGTGTCGGGCAATGTCGAGGCTATGGAGGCTGCTGCTGATATATGGCAGACTCTCAAAGATATGTACTCCGGCTCCGGCAACCCTATGCGAGTCTTTCAACTGCAAGATGAACTCGATAGGGTGGCCCAAGACGACCGTACCATCTCTGAGTACGCGGCCCTGTTGAAGAAGTATTGGTCTGATCTGGATCATTATGATCCTCTTGGGATGGAAGATGCACAAGTCGAACCAGCCTTCGCAAAGTACTTTCAGACGTTCCTGGCTTATATTTCCCGGCAGCGTATGATGAAATTCCTGAAGGGACTACACCCTGTATTTGAGCAGCGACGGAATATCCTCCTTTCCCAATCCACGCTTCCGACCTTGGAAGAAGCTATAGCTGTCATGACACAGGAAGAAGCTCGACTGAAGTTGATGCCCAACAAGGGCTCCTCCCAGGGGGAGCCAGCCGCGGTTGAAAAGTCTGCCCTTGCTGCCTTCAATCAACCTCCATCTATGGGTGGTGTTTGTCACAATTGTGGTGACTCCGGACATTACATCCGATTTTGTCCAAAACCCTTGCGCAGTCAGTCTACTGATCGAGGACGGGGTCGTGGAGGCCGACGTGGTGGTAGAGGAGGATATGCTGGTCGACGGGACGGCCACAAAGCAAATCTGGCGGAAGAAGGGGGAGAGCATCACCTGGCTGAAATAACCCCGCTTGAGCGGGAGTTCCTTGAGAAGTTGCGTGGCACGAAGCTGGGTTCGGCCGACAGTCCTGGAGCATCTTCAACCTCGGGGGATCACTTCACTTGCTTTGCCCAAACCAGCACCGATGATTCTGCACGTGCTCTTGCATCTATCCATCAGCCAGGATGGATTATGGACTCTGGGGCATCTCGCCATGTCACGGGGTCCCGTGGTGCGTTTCGGAAATATACTCCCCTACCATTGCCGGAGAGTATTCAGACCGCTGATGGTACATCCAACCCTGTATTGGGTAAAGGCACTGTCGCATGCACCCCTTCCATCACTCTAACCAATGTCCTTCATGCTCCATCTTTTCATGTCAATCTTCTATCCATTAGTGCCATTATACTTGATCTTAACTGTACTGTTTCCTTTGACATTCCTCAGGTGACTTTTCAGGAGAAAGGGACAGGACGACGACTTGGGACTGGCACATGGCATAAGGGGCTGTGGTATTTAGACAGGACTGGTCTGGACAAAGCATTGGCATCCTTGGTAGCAGACGCATCACCAGAAGCTTCCTGTCGCAGTGTTGAAGCCGACTTGCTCCTCCACCACCAGCGTGTCGGTCATTCCTCTTTTCCGGTTATTGGTCGAATGTATCCGTCCTTATATCAAAGGGCTAATAAAGAGAAGTTATTTTGTAATGCTTGTGCTTTGGGAAAACATACCAGAAGCTCGTATGTGAGCACAGGGAATAGGAGTTCAGCTGCTTTTGACATGATACATTCAGACGTTTGGGGCCCTTGTCCTACAACCGGGATTAACGGCTTTCGATGGTTCGTCACCTTTATTGATTGTTATACCCGTGTGACATGGGTCTACCTTCTGAAGAATAAAAGTGACGTCCTTGCGGCCTTTCAGGACTTTCATCAACGAGTGGAAACACAATATGGCGCTAAAATTAAGTGTTTCCGATCCGACAATGGGACGGAGTATACGAATAAGCGGGTTGCTGAGTATTTTTCAACTCATGGAATACTTCATCAAACTTCGTGTGCTTATACTCCGGCTCAAAATGGTGTGGCAGAACGAAAGAACAGACACTTGCTGGAAGTTGCACGGACGATGATGCTGGCTATGAATGTCCCGAAGCACTTATGGGGGCAGGCTATATTGACGGCCTCTTATCTTATCAACAGAATGCCATCTCAGGTATTGGACTGGAAGACACCATTGGAGATGCTTACTGGGGCTAATACATACACTGTTCCACCAAAAGTTTTTGGGTGTGTATGCTTTGTCCAGGATAATCGGCCAGGTGTTGGCAAACTGGATCCTCGGGCAGTTAAATGTGTCTTTGTCGGTTACACGGCGACTCAGAAGGGTTATGCCTGTTGGAGTCCAGTCGAGCGGAAGATGTTTGTCAGCATGGACGTTACTTTCAGAGAACTCGAACCCTACTATGGTTCGGATGAAGGTTCCGCATTTGGTGACACACCTAACACAGATGGTGTTCGATGTGAGGGGGAGATAATAAGCCCAAATGTGGTCGTCGGATCGGTTCCGTGTCCGGTTGTAGAAAACTGGACGAAAGGGGGAGAGCACAGTGACTCAGATACAGAAAATGAAGAAGAAGATCCATATGTTACGCAGGGGGAGCAGCAGACAAGGGAAAAGGAGACGCAGGGGGAGCAGCAGACAAGGGAAAAGGAATTCCAAGTCTACAAAAGAAGACAACAGAAGTCCAGTACTGTGCCTATGCCATGCCCTGTGCCTACTGTACCAAGTCCCTCGTCTACTCCTGCTCCAACTCCTGAAGATGTTGCCCCCGCACTGAATCACTCGGATTCAGATGCGGATCTCTCAGACTCGGATGGTACGATCTCTCCACCACCTATTGCTCCCTTAAGGAGATCTTCTCGCATCAATGCGGGTAAGGCTCCTGCTCGTTTTGATGATTACGAACATGACATTGTCAACTTCTTGTCTTATTCTAATATTTCTTCGAATTATCGAGCCTTCATTGCATCGTTAGACTCTACTTCGTTGCCCAAGTGTTGGCAGGAAGCAAAGAAAGATCCAAGGTGGAAAGCTGCAATGATGGAAGAACTTGGAGCACTGGAGAAAAATAAGACATGGGAGCTAGTTCCATTACCCAAAGGGAAGAAAGCTGTGGGATGCAAATGGGTGTACACAGTGAAAGAGACGCCAGAAGGAAAAGTAGAGCGGTACAAGGCGAGGTTGGTTGCAAAAGGATTCACACAGTCATATGGAATAGACTATGATGAAACTTTTGCCCCAGTAGCAAAAATGAGCACAGTAAGAACTCTGGTCTCCATTGCAGCGAACTATGGGTGGAAGCTGTACCAGTTGGATGTGAAGAATGCCTTTCTTCATGGGGACCTGCAAGAAGAAGTATACATGGAGCTCCCGCCTGGGTGCTATGCGACGGAATCAAACGGAGGGACGTCGCAAGGAAAGGTGTGTAAACTGAAGAAGTCACTATACGGGCTCAAGCAATCCCCTCGAGCCTGGTTTGACAGATTCAGAAGGGCTGTTACAGGCATGGGATACCGTCAAACAAATGCAGATCATACGGTCTTCCTTCAGCATGCAAGAGGCCACATCACTATACTTGCTGTATATGTGGATGATATAGTGATCACAGGTGATGATGAAGTCGAGATCACTAAACTGAAGTCAAAACTCGCGAAGGAGTTTGAAGTAAAAGATTTAGGAGCGATGAGGTACTTTCTAGGTATCGAGGTGTGTGAAGGCGAACAAGGAATTGTTCTCTCACAGAGAAAATACACACTAGATCTGCTGAAGGAGACAGGGATGCTGGGATGCAAAGCAGCGGTCACTCCAATTGACCAGAAGTGCAAGTTGGGAGCAGAAGCAGGAGAGCCCGTTGATCGTGAAAGATATCAACGACTTGTAGGAAGATTGATTTATCTGGGACACACTCGCCCTGATATCTCATTTGCAGTGAGTGTAGTGAGTCGCTACATGCATGATCCAAGAAAGGGTCATATGGAGGCAGTATTTCAGATCTTGAGGTATCTGAAAGGAACGCCGGAAAAGGGGCTATGGTTCAAGAAGAATGGACGCATAGAAGTTGAGGGATACTGTGATGCAGACTGGGCGAGCTGCATAGACGACAGAAGGTCTACCACGGGATACTGTATTTTTGTAGGAGGAAATCTGGTCTCATGGAGAAGCAAGAAACAGTCTGTGATAGCACGGTCGACAGCTGAAGCAGAATACAGAGCAATGGCTCTGGGAGTGTCAGAGTTGCTATGGGTAAAAGCATTGCTGACAGAGTTGAAGCTGGATAAGGGAGTACCATTGCGTCTTCTGAGCGATAGTCAAGCTGCAATAAGTATAGCTAACAATCCAGTTCAGCACGACAGAACGAAGCACATCGAGATTGATCGATTCTTCATCAAAGAGAAGCTAGAACAAGGGATACTGAAGATTGACCATGTCCGCTCAGAAGAACAAGTTGCAGACTGTCTGACTAAGGGTCTTAGTTCATTAAGTCTGTCGAAGCTATGTAACAAGATGGGGATGATCAATATCTATCGCCCATCTTGAGGGGGAGTGTTGAGAATCAATAAGGGACTTTTAGTCCCACATCGGAATATGTAGTATGTAGAGGAGCTAGACTCCCTATATATAGTGAAGTAGTCCATCAATAAAATTATCCAACTATTATTTTCTACAATATTATATGGAAGCCCCAAGTCTTTGCACTAGAGTACACGGTGGGTATAAAATTCTACCCGCATTCCATTAATGATAGTTAACGAAACAAAGACCCAAGTACAAGTCCCCGGAAAACAAAAGATAAAAAGAACACAAGATACAAACTCAAACCGAAGCAAGAATGAAACTATCTGCCAGCTAATCACAAGTTTGCCTCAATTAGAATCCTTTGCTTTCATTCATACAAGTTTGAGACTAATGCCTACATCTTGAGCTTCCCCTTGTCTTGAGTGTAATCCCCAAGTCTATTGAAAGACTGGCACACCAAAGACATGTTGGTGTTTTTGCCTTTAGACTAGGAAAGATAGTCCCACATCGGCTACACCAAATGGTGAGTATCTCAATATAATGCATTGCTTGTGTTGAGGTGTGCACATGAGGTGTGGTGGGGCACAAGTGTGTGCCATGTGGGAGTATTTTCCTAGAAGGAAAAAAGGATTAATTCCAACAAGGATGCAAGTTGATTTTTGTTGTGCAGACTCGGACTCGGACACGGACTCCAGGTTGTCTCGTGCATGCACGGGAGTGTTCGGGGGGTAGGCGTGGACTGGCACACTACTATGCTGATTGTGGGATGATCTAAAATATCAAACTCTTTTTTTGAGTATTGGTATTTTAGTCCCACATCGGATAGGAGAAAAGGTGAAGTCTCACTCCACTCTATAAATAGAGCCCCTTGGCCTCCTTTGGAAGATGCACCAAGAAGAGAGTTAAGGGGGTCCGTAAAGTCTAGGAAGCCCGTTCAAGTCTCAAATATTGACTTACGAGCGTTCCAGAAGTTCTTCGTGAACTTGCTGGTTCCTGGAAGTAGATCGTGGTGGGACGAATTTTGCTTTGAGCAACGGTGATCTTAATCACCCCAGCAAGAACCTTTCCTCTTCTTCTTTCTTCTCTTTTCTATGAGTTGTAACTCAGTTCTGTCCGTCAGCAACTGCGATTGCGAGGAAGAACGTGAGATTTATTTTCTGATTATTGTTGCTTTTGTAATCAGATTTATATTATAGTGTTCCTCGTGGATCTCGAGAATAATCAGAAGGGAAACGTTTGTTTGAACCTCTGATCTCGACATCTAGTTCTACCATCTTTGATCAAGTCCCGGGACTAACAATCTCAAAGCAAGATCCTTGTAGATGGAGAACAGTCGTGCGAAACTTCTGGATACAAGTTTCAACAAACTTGAGAAGTTCGACGGGGATCATTACAACTCTTGGAAGAGGAAGGTATGCATGAATCTGCAACTGGCAGAGGTGGACTACGTTCTGACAGAACCAGAACCGGAGATTCCGGACGAGGATGATGCTACTGTTCGGACAGTTGCGATTGCAACCGCAAAGCAGAACAAATGGAGGAGAGACAACAATCTCTGCAAGCTGATGATTTTGAACTCCATGGAGGATACTCTGGCGGAGTCATACAGCAAGACGGACCATGCTAAGGTCGTCTGGGAGTCTCTAGAGAAGCATTATCAGGCGGATAAGAACCGCAACAAGATCCATGTGACTGAGAAGGTCTGGAACATGCGCTTTGAGGACGACAAGGCGATGTTGCCTCAAGTCAAGGAGTTCCTCAAGTTACGTCAAAAATTTGAGGACGATGGCATGCCACTTGTCGACGCTTTTGTCGTAGGGGGTATAGTTGCCAAGCTTCCATCAGGATGGAACAGTTTTATCTCGGACATGCACATGAAGAAGATGCAAATCAGCCTGGATCAACTACTTCACAACATCAATGTTAGAGATGCGTTGATGGCTAAAAACAAATTGGACACGTTGTCCAAACAGTTGGCAGAGGCCAACTTGGTGCATGCGGGGGACTCCAAGGGGAAGCATAAGGTTTCTCACAACCAGAAGAAGGAATCCAACCATCTGAAGGTGAAGTCGGCTTCGTTCAAGTCAAAGCCAAAGCCCAAGTCAGATGTGACTTGCTTCAACTGTGGAAAGAAGGGCCACTATCGTAGAGACTGCAGATCAAAGTCCAAACAGATAGAGCAAGGTGAGCCTAACAAGATTGCCATGATTGCACAGGTTGCCACGGCTGTTGTTGACACCGACTGGTGGGTGGACACGGGTGCATCATACCATGTTTGCTCTAATAAGGAGTTGTTCACCACATACAAGCCTACATCAGAGAAGGTTATGGTGGCGGACCAGACACAAGCTGAAGTACTGGGGACAGGAACGGTGGTACTGAACCTGACTTCGGGAAAGTCGCTGACGTTTCAAGATGTGAAGCATGTACCGGTGATAGCCAAGAACCTGGTCTCTGGAAGTCTGCTATGTAACGCAGGCTTGAGGATGGACGTCAATGCTGGACAGATAGTGATGTCCTACAAAGGAACATACTTAGGAAAGCTTATTGTACCGAAGGGACGTTCAAACTTCAACTTGTAACTCCTGCAAAAATGATTAATGCAGTTTCTTCTTCTGGTTATTCTCTTGAGTTATGGCACAATAGACTAGGACATGTTCATTGTAAAAGAATAAACAAAATGTCTAGTCTAGGGCTTATCTCCAAATGTGGGAGTAAGGAGGTGGAGAAGTGTGAGGTTTGTGCATAGACAAAGATCACTAGAAAACCGTTCAAACGGGTGAATCGAAGTACAGATCTTCTGGAGTTGGTACACTCAGATATCTGTGACTTCAGAAAGTTCTCCACAAAGGCCAAGATGAAGTATTTTATTACATTCATCGATGACTACTCGAAGTACGCGTTCGTCTGAGTTTAGGGTAGGGGTGCAACTCGGGCGGGCTAAACCCGAGCCCGATCGAGTAAACTCGTTAATGGGTTGGGTTAGGATTGAAGATACTCGGGTACGGGCTCGGGTTTAAATATGTGAACCCGATCATAAATCGAGTTGGGCTCGGGTTCATGTGTCGGGTTATCCGAAGAACCTGAAACCCGACTATATATATATATATATATATATATATATATATATATATATATTTTATATATATATATATATATTGTCATACTTCTTAAATAAAAAGTTTAAATCCTAAATTCCTTCACCCAAACTCTTAAACTCCTTATCCTAAATCTTATTTCAGTTTGTATTTTGTAATGATCAAGACTTGATTGCTATTTGATTATGGGTTTAATATTACTTTTGTTTAAAATTGTTTCAATTAGTATATTAGAGCCCGATAAACCCGATGGACCCGACCCAACCCGAGCCAAACCCGATCCTCCGGGCTTGGTCTTGGGCTTCATATGTTGAACCCGAGGTCGGGCTGGGCTTGGGCTCGGGCTAGGCTTATGATTCATCGGGTTGGACTCGGGTTAACCTCAAGCCCGACCCAAACCGTCCGAGTTGCACCCTTAGTTTAGGGCTGAGGCTGAACGTCAAACTGGACAACAACTCAAGAGACTCAGAAGTGATCGAGGCGGAGAGTACAGGTCTATTGAATTCGTATCGTTCTGCAAAGAAGATGGAATTGTCAATGAGACAACTGCTCCGTATTCTCCTCAATCAAATAGAGTAGCTAAAAGGAAGAACAGGACGTTGACAGAGATAATGAACTCAATGCTGTTGACTGCAGGTCTTCCAAACTGCTTCTGGGGAGAAGCTGCGTTAACGGCTACGTTCATTCTGAACAGAGTGCCGTACGCAGGTTCCGAAGTCACTCCTCATGAACTCTGGTTCAAAGTCAGACCCAACTTGAACGTCATTCGAGTGTGGGGGTGCCTGGCATATATGAAGCTTCCAGACTTGAAGATTCAGAAGCTTGTGACAAGAACTACAAAGACGATCTTCTTGGGGTATGCTGAGAAAAGTGATGCTCGGAGGTTTCTTGATGTTGAAACCAATCAAATCATTGAATCTCGCGACGCCGAATTCTTTGAAGATAAATTTGCGAGGTACAAGAACATTGTTATCGCGAACATTCCGAAGAATAATGTGAGTGCACAGGCGGCTATTACTTCCAAAGAAGATGCAGTCCAAGAAAAAAAAATTGTCATACCAGAGACAATTGTTGAACCAGAACTCGCAGAACCCAGATTTAAGCGGGTGAGGAGACAGAAGGACTTCGGAGATGAGTTCATCACCTATCATGTGAAAGCTGATCCGCTTACCTATGATGAGGCGATGAAGACCAGAGACGCTGTCTTCTGGAGGGAGGCTATCAATGATGAGTATGACTCTATAACCTCCAACAATATATGGGTGTTGGTCGATCTGCCTGAAGGAGCTAAACCAATCGGATACAAGTGGATCTTCAAGAAGAAGATGAAGGCCGATGGAACTATTGACAAGTTCAAAGCAAGGCTGGTAGCCAAAGGGTTTTCTCATAAGCAGGGGATCGACTACTTCGACACATATGCTCCAGTAGCGCGAATGACAACCATCAGGATGTTGATTGCTCTGAGTGCAATTCACAAGCTCGTCATACATCAGATGGATGTGAAGGCAGCATTCCTGAATGGAGAGTTGACCGAAGAGATCTACATGCAACAGCCAGAAGGATTTATCGTCAAGGGCCTTGAAGACAATGTCTGCAGGTTGGTGAGATCTCTATACGGTCTGAAGCAAGCTCCCAAGATGTGGCACGAGAAGTTTGACAAAGTTATTAGATCAAACGGCTACATGGTCAGTGAGGTGGACAAATGTGTTTACACAAAGTTCGTTGACGAGAGAGGAGTCATCGTTTGTCTATACGTGGATGACATGCTGATCCTGGGTACGGATCTAGCACGTGTCACTGAGACAAAGAAGTTCCTCTCATCTAAGTTCAGTATGAAAGACTTAGGGGAAGCTGATGTTATCCTAGGGATAAAGATCATCCGGACAGTCACTGGAGTGGCGTTGTCACAGTCTCATTACATTAAGAAGATGCTCACATGCTATGGATATCAGGATCTTCCAGGGATCGATACTCCTTACGATGTGACAAGAAGCTGAAGCCAAATCCTAGGAAAAGCGTTAGGTAGCTGGAGTACTCAAGCGTCATCGGGAGTTTGATGTATGCAACTACTGCCACAAGGCCTGACATAGCTTTCGCCGTGGGGATGCTGAGTAGATTCACGAGCAACCCAGGTGTGGAGTACTGGAAGGCCGTGAAGAGAGTTATGAAATATCTCAAGAGGACTCAGAAGTATGCACTGCACTACAGCGGATATCCAACAGTAGTGGAAGGCTTCAGTGAGGCAAGCTGGTGTTCAGAAGCAGAGAGCGAAAGGTCCACATGAGGATACATCTTCTCCATGGGTGGAGTTGCTATATCGTAGAAGTCGAAGAAGCAGACAATGCTCTCTCATTCCTCAATGGAATCTGAGTTCTTTGCACTGGCTGCTGCAGCAGAAGAAGCATAATGGCTTTGGGAGCTCATGTATGATTATCCAGTGGTTGGTGCGCAGATTCCGACGGTACCGATATACTGCGACAACCAGGCAGCTGCAGCGGTGGCATCAAATGATCTCTTCAATGGTAAGAAGAGGACCGTGCGATTGAGGCACAGGGCGGTGAATGATCTGATAAAGACTGGAGTCATTACCGTGATTGATGTTCGGAGTCAGGAAAATCTGGCCGATCCGTTCACCAAAGGTCTCAAGCGCCAGCTGGTCGAGGACACGACAATTATGATGGACTTGAAGACGATATGATATTCTGTCTTTGTTATTCTATCATAAAATTTTATGCTATTAGTTCAAAGAGAAATCTACTAGGCATCTAACTTTTGGTTCAAAGAAGGACCACTGACGGAGAGAATGTCTGGAACAGTGGATAGTCCTTTGAGACACTGAGGGGTTACGGACCCATAACCATTGTTGTCTACTCTCTGTTCTCTTAAAAGAACAAGTCATGTGGGAGGATAGCTTAGACGCCTTAATGAGTTCTCAGGCATTTCGAATGTCTGGTGTGCTCTACAGGAAGCACGGTAGCACAACACTACAAAGGAGCGTAAGGTCTCCATGCTACAGTGGGGTGACACCACCAAGAGGTTCCTCGGTAAGGGTAATGCCTCGGCTTTGCGAGCCATGTCACAGCGGCGTAGCACCGCATATAGGCAGGTAGCCTAATGTTGTAGAATGAAGAGTGGTAGTCAGCACTACAAAGAGGCCGGTGACCTCATGTTACAGTGGTGTAACACCACCAAGAGGTACCTAGAGTGGGTAAAGTCTCGGCTACGCGAGCCATGTCATAGCGGCGTAACACCGCAAGGAAGCGCAAGGCTTCATGCTGGGTAGTTTGGCACTACAAAGAGGCTGAGACCTCATGCTACAGTGGCGTGACACCACGATGAGGTGTAGCCTCGGCTTTGGGCCATGTCATAGCGGGGTAGCACCGCAAGGAAGCGCAAGGCTTCATGCCAAAGAACTCTTTAAAGAACTCACCTAGAATGTATGAGAAGAGATTCAGGCCATCTCTTGAGGGTAAACTTGTAGACGTCCAAGATACGTACACCGAAACCAGGCATGCACGGGACCTTTAATGTGCGACCGGAAGCACAGCTGATGTCATTATGTGAGTGAAAAAAATTGCAGTCATGGTGCAGAATTCAAGGCTTAGTCCATTCTTGTATCATACTGTTATTTGACCCATGCGGGAAGATTCAAGTCGTCAGCGACATCTCTCCTAATGCATGATGGACAGTCACTGTGAGGAACGCTCAACCCATATATTGAGATATGTGGGAGATTGTTGGTATTTTTGCCTTTAGACTAGGAAAGATAGTCCCACATCGGCTACACCAAATGGTGAGTATCTCAATATAATGCATTGCTTGTGTTGAGGTGTGCACATGAGGTGTGGTGGGGCACAAGTGTGTGCCATGTGGGAGTATTTTCCTAGAAAAAAAAGGATTAATTCCAACAATGATACAAGTTGATTTTTGTTGTGCGGACTCGGACTCGGACACGGACTCCAGGTTGTCTCGTGCATGCATGGAAGTGTTCGGGGGGTAGGCGTGGACTGACACACTACTATGCTGATTGTGGGATGATCTAAAATATCAAACTCTTTTTTTGAGTATTGGTATTTTAGTCCCACATCGGATAGGAGAAAAGGTGAAGTCTCACTCCACTCTATAAATAGAGCCCCTTGGCCTCCTTTGGAAGATGCACCAAGAAGAGAGTTAAGGAAATCCGTAAAGTCCAGGAAGCCCGTTCAAGTCTAAAATATTGACTTACGAGCGTTCCAGAAGTTCTTCGTGAACTTGTTGGTTCCTGGAAGCAGAACATGGTGGGACGAATCTTACTTTGAGCAACGGTGATCTTAATCACCCCAGCAAGAACCTTTCCTCTTCTTCATTCTTCTCTTTTCTCTGAGTTGTAACTCAGTTCTGTCCGTCAGCAACTGCGATTGCGAGGAATAACGTGAGATTTATTTTCTGATTATTGTTGCTTTTGTAATCAGATTTATATTATAGTGTTCCTCGTGGATCTCGAGAATAATCAGAAGGGGGACGTTTGTTTGAACCTCTGATCTCGACATCTAGTTCTATCATCTTTGATCAAGCCCCGGGACTAACAAGACATCTATCACAAGGTGTACCCCCTCCGACTAGTAAATCTGCCTAAAAATATTGTTGGGATGTCTTGAATCCTATTCAATCGTCTGCTCACAAGTTGGTTCAGTTACACCAAATGGCAAGGACCCTTCCACCACTTCCCTCATCCGAGGTTCTGCCGCAGTGTGTGCTACACAGTTAATTCAGGGGTAGGGCCCCCGACCTAAATTTTGTGCGTGTATATTGTATTTTGTGTACCCGAAATTAGTTGGAGGGTATTTGTCTATTATTTAGGGTATAAGGGGCTTATAAATAGCCACCATTTGATAATCTTGTATTATTGAATCATCTGAAAATAGTGGAAGAAGAAAACAATCTGCTAATGCCCATGGATTTTCTCAATTTAGGTTTCCACGTAAATTGTATTTCATCTGCACTCTTGTTCTTGTGGTTTGATCTTTATCTCGATTATCCAAAACAAATATTCAATTTAAAATTATGTTTCACAAGAGCCGTGTGAAGACAATAATTTTCTCTTAGGAGGTAGAAGATAGCTACTTTGTCTCTTCTTTTATTCCATTTGTATTTCTTTCCTGTTATTACATCCACTTTTGGTCATTTCCATGACTTGTTAGTAACTATATAGAAACTAAACATAAATGGGAGGTGAGGTAATAAGAACAGCTGAAAACAAACAAAAAAAAATTTTCAAAAATTAAGATCCATGGATAATTAAAGTTATATAAACTAGTAAAGAATTTTAATGATTAGAATGAGATTGCAAAACTTTTTAAATAGCATTATGTTAAGAACAAATTATGTCACATTCAGAAGCATGAGTTAACGACTTTATACCAATATAGTGACAGCTTCCTTTACAACGCCAGCTATCGTAACTGTTACTGCGCTGGTTGCTGAAACTAGAATATATTCCGTTAAAACCTGCATCATGAAGAATAATGAAACTGCTTTATTTGAGAACAGTTACAAAGTACTAAAGGACGATTACAACACAAAGATGTTGATGAAAAACGACAAATACGACATATGTGAGAGAGAAGGAATCTTAAAGGACAGTAGATGCGTCCTACAAGCAGAGTTCAATCTAGACCATACCATAAAAAATGCCAATGACCCTCCTATAAGCATCAATAGACAACTCCGTATTATGTGCCATGAGTTATCAAAGTATATGTTCTTATGAAATTCATGCCAAGGATCCATTATAAAGGAGAGAAGTGCTGTTGCTATTGCCATCACTGGACTAACATATCCCATCAGAATAATTGGATTCTTCAAACCTGTATCACATCAAGATTTTTCAAATTTTATATATCTAGATCTAGAAGATGCAAAATGAAACAGAAAATTTATGGATAGCCCCAGGGATACAACAATTAGATATACATGCCAATCTGGTAGATCAATTGTCACCATAGTGAAAGAGGATGTAATCCTCGAACAGGCAGGAAACTGCGTGTTTTCCACACAAAAACACTTGTGGTTATGTAATTACGCAGATCCAATCTTCATCATTATGGCTTCTTGCAATTAAAATAAGAAATATATGGTAAGATGCTTACCGTAGGCCTCTTTCTTCATGTCACGTTGGAAGGAGCATACAAAGAAACAAGAATTTAGGTCATATAGTGAAAAATGAAGTGAGACTAATCAAAAAGATCACTTTGGTATTTAAAGTCTTCAAAAATGTGATCCAGAAATCTTTAAAATAGAAGCAGCTAAAATTGGATGTTATAAAACAACAACAAAGCCTTTATCCAAAATGAATTGGATGTAATCGTACTGATAATAATACCTGCAAAAGAATCTGAGTCATTGACCAACGAAAACCTGACATAACAGCAGCAAGTGTAACAAAAATGAACCCCCAGAAATCAAATTCGGTCTCCTTGGCAACTGATGGGCTTTGTGTCAGTCAGCAGGCTATCATTTATAAAGACTCGTGAGATATTAAGATGTGAAGTATGAACAAGTTTTACCTGCATGTTAGCAGACAATCTGAAGTTAAGTAACACAAATATTGAAGTGAGAAACAAGCCAGAATTAAATGCATTCTGTATTGCCAATGCTGCTAAGCTGAAAATAGCACATTTGTAGCTTTTGGAGAATCAAAATTCATGAGGTTACTATTAAGTAGAAAGTGAACATGTCTAATTCTTAGAAAAGGTGAAGAAGTTCCCATCGAACTTTTACTACTCCCGGGCCTGCCTGTTTTGTCAGGCTGACCAAATAATTAGCTGAGTTTTTCAAGTCAGCTACTCCTGGGTCACCTGTTTTATCAGCCTAGCCCACTAATCAGTTGCTCTCACGCTCTCTCGCTGCCCCGGAGGCCACAAGTGATTCTTTTTCGAGCCCTGAAATCCACAACTCTCTCACTAGTTCTGTTTTTTTCCTACCATTTAATTTTCTCCGAAAAGTTCATAAGTGAATGGTTGCCTAGTTGGTAAGTGGAGGAGATTTTAACTTGAGGTCCGGAGTTCAATTCTCTCTCACCACATTATTTTAATTTTTTAACTTTTTCTCCCTTGTATCTACGTTAATATAACCCCCCCCCCCCCCCCCCCCCCCCCCCCCAACCAACCCACCACCAAAAAAAGGGTCCGCCACTGCCACAACTCACTCTGTCACCACCACAGAGGCCATAACTCACTCTCTCGTTGCCTAAAAGGCTGCAACTTACTCCCTCGCTACCTAGAAGGCCGCAACTATCTCTCACAGCCTGAATGGATGGCCTTGTTTCTATATTTCTCTCCAAACTAAGTATTTTGTTATCTAAGCTCCACGTCGAGGGAAGTTAGAAGAATGTCTATTTTCTCTTTTTATAGTTCTAGTCTATGTTGTTAGTATCGTACAATACGCGATACGTATCTTATGCGATATGTATCTTATTATATGATATACTACCATTTTGTTATTTACCGGTTAATCCGATACAAAACATATAGGGTGACGGATAGTATCAGTGATTTTAGTTGAGCCGTGTACTATATACTTAAGAATTTTGATTACGGAATTAGATAGAACCGTAAAGATGAAAGGAAAAAATATATGAGAAAACTATATAAAAATGTATTCATATATGGATTTAAAAGTATATACCTAAACTCATATTGTATCATACGATACGCAATACACGAAATGATGCGCAAGAAAATTGATACACAATAAGACACACAAGTTGCCAATCTAGTTTCTAGTGGTGTCACCAGCGGTGTCATTATCACATACACTACCTATTATCTAATGAATTTTTTTCTTTCTCTTTAGCACTTTTCTATCCCTATATAATGTTTGGTCAATTTTTGGCATAGAGCCCGAATTAAATTAATCCAATATTTTCCCAATCTAGCCTCTATTTCTACAACAAGCAATGTAACTATTCACTTTTGCAACATAAGTTTCATTAGTGTGCTATAAGTCTTAGTTTCATAGAATATATTTACTCGTTAAAAGAAAATGACAGAAAATTCCATCACCCCTGTAAAGCTTGAGTAGGAAATAGGAAGACACTGTTAATGCTATCTTTTTTCTTCAACTAAAACTATAAAAGTCTTCCCCCCCTCCCACCCCCACCCCTCCTTCTTTTTTATTGTTTGTTTTTGCTTCATTGTTGGACTTTGGCCAAGTGGGAAGAAGTGTCAAAAATGACAGTGAAAATGTCGTTGTGAAGGGGGGAATATAATCAACAAGGATCAGATTTGAAATCAAATACACTTCAATTCATATTATCAGTTTGAGGACATCAAGCATTGAGTTATCTATGTTCCAAGAGAATATAGATCTATATTATCACATATTGCTTCAAGGTTTTCTTCAACATTTAGCAAAAAAATAATATTTTTTGAGAGAAAAGCACAAAAATATGATGGATGAATAATAAATTATTGTAGAAATGCACAGCATCTGCATGCATCTAATCATGTACCTGTTAGTAGAACGCCTATGGAAATGATGAGTATTATCCCTAGAAGCTTAATGCTAGGGCTCTCCAACCTTCCAAAAGTACAAGGCATCTTTAGATTGATAGCAAGCATCAAGATAGAGAAAGTCAATTAGAAAAAAGAAACCACACAATTATATTAGACAACACATGTCTACATAAGACTTTGAGGTATTGATACATAAAATGCTTTAAAGTACACATGGAAATTATCATTGTATACTAGAATTAGAACAAAGACTAGGAAACTTGTAATGAACTTATAAAAACTTAATTTCATTGTGATACTAATACTTAATACCGGATTAATAGGAGAATGCTTATATTTGGTACAAAATGTTGTTAACTAAGGGAGGAAAAAGTGCAAAATAGAAACAAGTCAATTCTGGGAAAGCCAAGTGATTGACTGTTCCAGATCCTTCTATCTGTTGGCTGATCGGTGCAAATCGTGTAGCAAGTATAAGCATTCTCTTATTAATCTGGTATTAACTAATTGACTTGTGATTATGTATCGCAAGAGTAGAAAGGTGGTCGCAAATAAGGCATGTAAATCACAGTGAACATCCCACATGATATTGGCATTCATTAAATAGGAACGGTCCAAGGAATAAGTGAAGCTAAAGAGGAAACGACATAAGGAGTTTGCTGATGCATTTCGCTCTAGGTTGAGTGGGTCAATTTTTACCACTTCCTAGATCTACTAACCATGAACCTTGCTTAAATTATGTAAATAACATTAAGATCTGGAAAATGTGGGTTTTACTGTATTTTCAGGCTGTAATAATGTGGCTGATTATAAAGTGTGGAAAATTGCTTAATTTGTTAAACAGGTTTTCACAAGCCCTGCTGATAGAAAATAGGCAGCTTCTGAAGATTGAGAACATTTGGCTTTGCTCAGTGAGCACTTCAACTGCTTTCTGTTTGTTTAAGATCTTTTTAGGACGAGTCCAATAGTATAAGCCAAAGTTAAGAGAAGCTCATAAAAACGGGCTTCTGCTGTTGACAAGCCATCAGGAGAAACCGTTTGGGATGAGATCCATTTCCCTTATTATGTTTATTCCTTCTAACCCATGGCTTCACTACTCGTGGGACCCGATTGATATCTGTGGTAAGCCAAATAGAACCCTGCTGTGGATTGGACACTGTCCTGGTGGTTATACTCTTCATTTCATTTATTTAGAGGAAAACTAATGATATAAAAACCAACGCTATAAACACCGAAGAGGCAGAGGTGACTAGTTCAGGAGAGAAGGCGAATAGTGACAATGGAGCATTTTGGACCCGTTCACCATTACATTTTGGGATATGTAAGAGCTATAGTGTACTATCAGTATATTTGGTAAGGAAGAAAATATTTTCTTTGTATTTTTTACTAGCTACCCATTGGATTGTTTTGAGGGGCTAGTTTATTATGTACTCTTCGTTTCGTTATTAACTCATTAATGAAACACGGGGGGAGGATTAGCCTCTCACTAACTTTCTCAAAAAATAAAAAAAGAAATCAATGCTACATCTTATAGTGGGTGGCCGAGAAAACTTTTAGGTCACTTAGTTTGTGTTCGATTTGGTGGAAAGTGGGGGAAGGAAAATCAAAGTGTTCCATGTAGAAATGGGATCCGGTTTACATAGGATCAAGTTTCATTTTCCTTTCCCTCACTTCTTAGTGACAAAAAACAGCCTTAACAAAAACCTTGTAATTCAGTTTAGTAAAATATCTAATCTCATGAAGGAAGTGCATGGAAACAGTAACTCTATGTTCCATTTTGATCACAGATATAAATTAAAAAACTTCAACAACAAGCTAGGTTGGGTATCAAAAAGATACTCTGGTAAAATAATACGTATATTGAGATTCAGAGAAATTTTCAGGATGCCAAGTTTACGTTCATAAAGAAAAAAGAAAGGTACACTGGGAAAAGTTAATAAAGGATAATGTTATGTGCCAAATTATTAGGAAAAGATAGAAACTATTTTACAGAAATAAATAAACAATGATTAACAAGGTTAAGGAGCTACTTACAGGGTGTCAAAAACTCACCTAAATGCAAAGGCAAACAGAAGAAGAAATATTGGTGAAGCAGATTTACACTGCATGGATGAAAAAAGTAATGAAACATAAGGATGAAAACAAGCAGATAATACAATATTCAATATGTTGTTACTAATTTTAACAAGCAGAGAATAGAAGGACAAATTTTCCAATTCAAATAGAACAAACCATTGTAGCAAATGTCACAGATATGAAAACAAGAGATGCATTACTGAGGTTTATATCCAGAGCAGTCCCCAGAGCTGTTGGCACAACTGCAAAAGTTAAAAGTCCATTAGTATATTGGTAGTTAGAGGCTCAGAAAACCGAAGTACGTAATTGTACCAAAAGGAAGAAAGGGATATACCTATTCAAATAGATATAATCAAAACGTAAAACAGGCTCAAACTGAAAAAGTAAATTTTGACAAGAGCTCCACTATTTTATCATATTTTTCTTCAATGAGCATGTGATAGAGATCGATCTAGAAACATCACTACACAAAATTTTCACCAAATCATTGGACGAAAAGGAGACATTATCTCACCGCCAAATAGCAACCAAATCACTCCAAAACAAAATTATAACTTGGAACCACTCCAAGGAAAGAAATCACTAATCAATAGCATCATATGTTGCACGGACACGAGAAAATGGTGCCCATATCCATATCGTGTCCGTACTCGTATCCATGCCCATTTTCATGCAACATAAGTAATTATAATGTACCTATTTGAAAATATTGGTATCCCGTACTCGTACCTTGTCCTTATCCATATCGATATTCGGGTCCATAGTCGTGCAACATAGCCCAAGAAAAACTTTATTCTCTATATCAATCATTCAGCATACAGAAGATCCATTCCCAGCCAATATCTAAGCCATAGAAAATCACTTCCATAATAAAACACTACTTTCTATTAAAATAATCTGATCAAGATCCATTTGGAACCCTATCTACCCTACGGTTCCTAAACTTGGGTACAGAATCCTGATTCTACTCAATCTTACCTACTCCAATTGTCAAATAAAACCAAAAACAGATTAGAGAACTTCTTTGACCCAATATCGCATATGAAATAAATTAGCAAGGGCTTGGGGTTGAGATGTGAAAGCTTAGTTGAAAGCTTTCACATCTTTCCTGTCTAGGGTTTCACAACCAACTAGAATCCCACTGGAAATCTCAAGAGAAGAAACTCTACCAATTAGAGGCATAGAATTGGTTACATAAAGTTTTACAAAATAGTCGCACTAAGAAGAAGAAAGGGCAGTTCCTAACCAAGTCATCTTTCTAGGTGTAGAAGCCGATGCAACCTTTCAAGGTGGAAGCAAGGATTGATCTGGCTAAACAGAAGGCGTGTTTCTCTAAGTTGAATTTCACAAATCATATCCTCGTGGTTGGTGCTTTATATAAGTGACTGATGCTATGTGAAAGCTTAGTAGAAAGAACATCACACAATAAGCAGTTCTACCCAGTTGGCTATGATATAGACCATTGGATAATGTGGTAGTACTTCCGTAAGAGCAGAAACAATCCTTACAAGATTACACCATCAAGTTCCACAAGCCAGTGGTAATGATAGAACTCTTCAGTAACGACCAACCTACAGTTATGAAGTTCGTTGAAAGATTACATTACGCAATCTGTAACGAGCACATGTTTTTCTTGGTTGATAACATTTTGAGACTAGCCAGAATGTCACTGCAATTAATGTGAAGAACCACAAGAAGAAAGATGAGAATATGAAAACTAGCCAACAGGAGATGGGTGATTAAGAGAGGAAGAAAAAGGATTGCAAAAAGCTTCATGGCAAGAAGGGTGATCGTACAGGACATGACGAGGCTACATGTAAACTAGCATCCTGAATTGAGGCTAAACGGTAAGAGAGGTGATCCGGAAGCATTACCTAAACTCCTACACCCAAACAATCTCTCTCTTGTGGTGACTTCAGAGGGGACACCCAAACACCATGGAGACTCCTTTACCTCATGACGGCAAATGCAATCTAAGCACATGATGAATGCATGTGCGAAGTCTTTGTTGTCCAATCAAGGTAGACGGGGAGTTTGGGATTCGATTCAAATGGAGATGAGTAAAGTGGGAGTCCTAATCCGAAAGTAGAAGTTGAGCAAGCCGTCTTCAAGACGTATATTCCAAGAAGAGAGGCAAGTATCCTACCAAGCTAGTTGGTAAAAGACATACAAGGCCAAGCACGATGGGACAACAAAGTAGGGGAGACTCTTTTGTCACACTTCCAAGCTTGCAGGAGCTTATCCAAATTAGGCATGTTATGATCCCAAGATCTTCATTGGGGGGAAATGATCATCTCGGGGTGGAGGGTGAGTATTAGGGGCAAAGGAGCAGCAGAGCAGTAGGGGCCAAGGATCACCTTGAGGGGGAGGGGGAATGCTAGGGGCAAGGAGCAGGAGGAGACTTGAAGAACTGAAGTGGTAGCACACAGCTCAGTGAACCAGAAACTGGTTGACCAGCCAACAGATCAGCTAATCAAGTCTAGATTTAGTCTCTTTAGCTATGTAATTGAGGTATTAGTGTAGCTGAAATGAGAATGCTAAGATGGACCAGTGCCAATACATCAAAAGACAATCTGAGAAATGAGAATATTCGCGGAAAGTTAGAGGTGGTGTCAATTGAGGACAAGATAAGATAAAATTGCCTTATGTGGTTTGGACATGTACAACGCAGACCAATAGATGCTGACATGGCACTTAACATAGCTTAATGGAAGAAAAGGATTCAAACAACCGACCCCAAAATTTTGGAATAAAAGCTCTGTTGTTGTAGCTATTTAATGGAGGTCATTCAGCCAAAACAATCTCATGGGAGGTCGAGAGAACTTGCTACCTACTAGAATTAGTCTTCTCTTCGTCTGAGGTGAAAGGAAAGGCTTAGGAAAAATATTTCCGAAATTATTTCCTTCAATCGAATTATGTTCTTGATCCATAATATGAATATGAATGATTGGTGAAATGTGACAAGTCTTGATTATCATCAAATAATTAGTGATGGGGACGGCATAGAGCACCTCGAATAAATAGCGAGCTGTGGAATACCTCTGACGAAGTAATCCTTCCACGTCATCGACACGACGGACTCCGCACCCCGAGACTGGAAGAACGCGATCGCCTTCGACAGGACGGCTTGCAGTCCGAAATGGAAGGTGTTCATCAGTAGCGGTGCCGGAAACTTCCCCAATTTATCCCCCAACAACGTCTTATTATATCTATCCATGCATACACAAACAATAAAACTCATCCGTCACCCAAAAAAAAAAGCAACAACAACAATGCTAAGAACCAAAAAAAAAAAAAAAAAACGATTACTCACAATGTCAGGCAAGTGCTGAACGTGTACCAGACCAGAATGTAGAATCCGGCCTTGAGCACGACGGCGGCGGAGAGGCAGCTGCCGGAGTGCGCCAGCGAGTTGAGCTTCTCGCGCGATTCGCTCGTGCGGAGCCCGCCGCTGCCGCCGCCGGCGGCGGCGGAGGCTTCGATGTCGAAATGGCTGTACTTGGGGCTGGTCCGCTGGCGGAAGTGAGGGGACTGGGTGGATCCGTTCTCGAGGAGGGGGAGCTCGAAGCCTTCTCCGGTTTCGCCATCGGACGCGGGTTCGGGTTCGGGTTCGGGTTCCTTTTCGACGAGGGAGATCTCCGGTGAGCGGGGGAGGTGGGCGTTGGACCAGCGGGAGAAGGAAGGATCTTTGTGGAGGGGGATGCCGCCGCCGTAGCCTGAGGATTTCTCTTCTTCTTCTTCTTCGAGATCGGCTTCTCTCGTCGCCATTTTTCTTTACTCGATATGTTTCGGTCAGATCATGTTGTCGCGGCAAAAGGGACGAAGCCGACGTTGTTGCTGCAGCGCGCTCTCTCTCTCTCTCTCTCTCTCTCTCTGTGTCGAGTATGAACCAATGTTGGTTTGGATTATTTGAAACGTTCAAATGTAGCAACGACAAAAAGACACCATTTTATTGGCTAGTTATAAAGGCACTGCATATTTTTATCAGGACTAGCCCATTTGTAACTTTGTATTATTTACAAGTTTGTCATTGAAAAATTTTATTAGGGCTAGCCCAATAGGTGGTATAAAAGTGACTTGTTATGTTTCTCTTTGTCTTCTTCCTCTCCATTTTTTGTCCAAACCCTAGATTGAGATTCCTCTTGTCCCCCATTCTACAACTAAGAAAATCTTCTTGTTTTGTAACCCTAGAGTAATTATCAACGAATATTCGTAGTAGTCGGTATGTTTTCGACTACTATATTGCAAAGTTTGTTAAATAATCGGTTGATTCCTAATTTTTGAATGTTCTTTGATAATGTAGAAAATATGGAAGAAATTGGGACATCAAATGTAGCAATCGATCAGTCTGGTCCTTCCGAAGAACACAACATTCTCTCCGAAGAACCCGTGGTTGGTCCCCGACGTACTTTAATTTTTTCGTAGTCGACAATTGGACTGCAACACACTCAGGCAGTCCAAAGTACTTGATGGACTGCCCTATAGGAAGGCAGTCTACAAATTCATATACTCTTCAACTGGACTGCCACATCGCATGGCAGTCAACAAAGTACTTAGGACTGCCAGAAAGTATGGCAGTCGAGTTAAATACGTATGAACTTAAGGACTGCCTCACTTTCTGGCAGTCCTAGATACTTCAAGGACTGCCCAGAAATGTGGCAGTCCTAAAGTTGATAGTCGATTCAACTGGACTGCCACACATTTTGGTAGTCCATGAAGTACTCGGGACTGCCAGATGTTGTGGCAGTCTAGTTTAACAGTCTGAATTGGATATTGTATTTGGTTTTGTCATTGATTTAGGTATTTAAAAAATTGTAAATTTATTGTAGGGCACCCCATCTCCTATGTGCACAGATTTGAGCAATAAATTCTCGACAGATATTGTCTTTGAAACTTACGCCGAAGCATTAGAATGGTGCAGAGAAGTTGGAAGGCAAACCAACACAACCCTTGTAACTTCAAGGTCGCTACGGTGTCGGCCGAAGCGTCAAACTGCAGAGATTGGCTGTGAAAGAGGTAGGACGTTTAGGGTGCATCGTAAAAAAAGTGAACTTCTCCCAATAATATATGGGAAGAAAGAGTCAGGCTCAAGGAAATGTGGTTGTCCATTCAAGTTAGTGTTGGGGTGCAAGACTGGCGAGAAGTGGACAGTTGTGGTACGTAATGGGATCCACAATCATACTATTCCGGAGACGCTAACTGGTCATGCCTACGCCGGAAGATTGAAAGATGATGAGAAAAAGTTAGTTACAGAATTGTCAGCTTCCGGAGTTGCTCCAAAAGAAATTTATTCTGCGCTGCTTCAGAAGAATAATAGGAACAAGTCCACTATGAGGACAATTTACAATGCCCTAGCGAGGTCTAGAACGAGTACTCTAAAAGGAAGAATGGCGATGCAACAAGTGATGAAATTGCTCGCCGAAAATCATTATGTGGAATACCATAGAAGACTTCCGGTAAGCAATGAAGTCGTTTCTCTGTTTTGGTCCCATCCGGATTGCACACAGTTGGCACGGTCCTTCGCCGATGTTTTGGTTCTTGATTGCACGTACAAGACTAATAAATTCAAGATGCCTCCTCTTCTTCGACATTTCTACCAGCTTCACGCGCCTTGCGATCCGATGCGGTAGGACGTTTTCTTTCGGGCCTGGCCTCAACATCCTTCTCCTTTGTCTTCTTTTCATGACTATTATTGAATATTAATTACATATTAAAATGTAAGGCATGCCCACAAATGTTGCTGTTCCACTAGTGCAAATATTGGATTGCCCAATATTCTACCAGTCCTCAGTGTATAATGGACTGCCAATTTGAATGGGCAGCCCTGGCTCAGGACATGTGTAACTAAAGACTGCCCACATTTCTGGCAGTCCAAGATGCAATTAGGACTGCCAGAAAAGAAGGCAGTCCTAACTCACATCATGTGTAAGAAAGGACTGCCCACTTTTCTGGCAGTCCTAACTTTATGTTGGACTGTCAGAAATTTGGACAGTCCATTGTTACACATGTTATGCTAATGGACTGCTTATTTTCCTGTCAGTCCAACATAGAGTCGGGACTGCCAGAAAAGTGGGCAGTCCATTGTTTCACATGTTATAATAAATGGACTGCTCATTTTTTTGGCAGTCCAACATACAGTCAGGACTGCCAGAAGACTGGGCAATCCTGGACGACGCCAAATTTTGGCAATCACGTTTGCTACGGTCTGAATATAGTTTCATTCACATTACAATAATTGCAATGGAAATAAAGAATATAATTGATCATTCAATTGTCTCAGATAATTTCTACGATTTTCGAAAGAAATGGAGAAATATTTCGCACCTTGTTTGCGAGGAAGGTTTCGGGGCCATCGTTCTCCTTGAAAGAGAGAAGAGGACGTGGGAAAGAAGAGGAAGATGATGAAGCTGCTCGCCGAGTGGTGGAGAATGGAGTCAGTGTTTAGGGCTTAGGAGGAAGAAGAAGAGGGAAGTTAGGGTTCTTGCGAGAGAAATTTTGTGTTCGGGGGGGGGGGGGATTACTTTAGGACAGCCTCTGATCAAATAAATGGGCTGTCCTGAGTAAAACCCAAAAAAATTTGGGCTAGCCCCAATCCGGGCTAGCCCTGATAAAAAGGGCAGTGCCTTTATAATTAGCCTTTTATTTTAGGGTACGGTTAAACGAACCCTACCTCCTACTGAACATATCATATTAAAATAAAATAAAATAAAAAATTGAATTCCTATTCTACCCTCCTCCTCCCCTTGCTCCCCTCCCCTCTTCCAGTTCCCCCGACCCGACCGCCGACCCCCGACCCACCCCTCCTCCTCCTCCTCCCTTCTCCTCCGACACTCCGACCCGACCTCCGACCGAAGAGGAGGAGGAGACGGGTCGGGGGAGGAGGAGGAGGAGGCGGGTCGAGGGAGGAGGAGGAGGAAGCAGGTCGGGAGGCGGAGGCGGAGGAGGAGGGGTCAGGATCGGGAGCGTCTCCACGAGATGGAGGAGGAGGGTAGAATAGGAATTTAATTTTTTTTTAATAGGGTGTCCTCAGTGGGTGATAGGGTGCGTATAGCCGCATCCTTATTTTATTGGAGAGTGATATAATGTTTGTTGTTATTTCTGCTTCTGCTTATTTTATTTTTTTAGGGAATTTTTTATTTTCATCCTGCTTATTAGTACTTATATTTTACTTTTTTGTGTTTATTAGACTTATATTCCAATTTTTGTCAAAAAAATATTTATTTTATCACGAAAAATATTTTTCGCAACAAAAGTATGATGTAAATCTAATAAATACAAAAAGTGAAATGTAAGTACAAATTCATATTAATAAGTGGGATGAAAGTCAAAAAAATTCTTCTTTTTATTTGGTGATGTTCACAAAGTTACTACTCCTTTGCAACGGTAACTTTCTAACTTTAAAATCAACCTATTTTGTCCGTCCCATCTCCATAACCAACTTATTTTGTAACCAACTTCTTTTGCTCGTCCTATATGTTTCCGTCTCATAAGATTTGCTATTCTATTTGCTACTCTGAAAAAAAACAATATAGAACCTGTTTGGTAACATTTAAAATGGATAAAGTGCAAAAAATTCCTCCTTAGATTTGCCTCATAATCAAAATAAAACTCAATAGACAAATATAGCAATTAAACACTCTCGTAATAGTTGAGTGGATTAAAATGACACATGTCGTCTATTAGCCGTTAGAAATGATTAAAAAATACCCAAAATGATCCTCCCCTTCCCCACCAGAGTTGGCCGCTACTGCAGATGGCTGTCGTTGTCACTGTTGGCCGCTCCAACCCCCCTCCCTCCTCCGTTGGTCGCGCCTCCCTCCCCCGTCGACCCGCCTCCTCCCCCCTCGACCCGTCCCCTCCCCCCCTTCTCTGGCCGTGACGCCTCCCCACCCCCACCCCGCTCCGCTAGCCGCGCCCCCCTCTCCCCTGATCCTCCTCCGGCCTCCGCTACCCGCCCCCTGTTGGTCGTACCCCCTCCTCCCTCTGCTGGCCGCACCCCCTTCCTCCATCATCGAAGAAGGAGGAGGACTGTCGGAGAGAGAGGGGGGGAGAGAGAATGGGGAGAGGTCTTTTGCACTATACCCTTACTTAATCGCATGTCTAATTTAACGTCCATTAACGACAGAAACCAATTTGGATGTAAACTGCACCAAATATAAAATTTGAGGGTTTTTGTTGAGAGTGAATAAGGGACTTTAGTCCCACATCGGTTAGATGTAATATGAAGAGGGGTTGGACCCTCTATAAGTAGTAGGCAGTAGCCCTCAATAAAATTATCTGAGACATTCACTCATTTCAACTTGGTATCAGAGCCAGGTAACCCTAGCCGCCGCCCCCCCCCCCCCTCCTCTCTCTCTCTCTCTCTCTCCGGAGAAACCCTAGCTAGCCACCACCGCCTCCCATTCCCAAACCCTAACCCTAGCTAACCCTAGCCGTCACCACAGCCCCCGCCTCTCCTCCCCGCTGCCCTCCCTGCTCCCTGTCGCCGACCCCCGCCGACAAACCCTGCAACCACCCCCCCCGCCGACCCCCCTGCACCCACCCCCGCCGACCCGACCCCCTGCCCCCCCCCCCCCGCCGCCAACAACCCCGCCCCCTACACAGGAGCCCTTTTTAGGGTTTTTTTGTGTTTGTTAAAAGCAAACAACAAAAAAAAAAAAAAAAAACAAAAAAAAGGATATAAAAAAAAAGATTTCCTTCTCTTTAGAAGATCTCTGTTGTTGCCTTCGAGAATCAGTACCTTCTTTTTAGAAGCTCTGCTACGAATACGAAATCTCTTTAGATCTTCGTATCTCAGAAACGTTGTCTTTACAATCGTTTCTGCACGGCTGGTATACCTCTGGTTTGTCTCATGCAAGGAGGCACAACTACGTTGGTTATCCTTAAGCCGTCCGAACGCGTTATCATGACGCGGTTCTAGTTGGTCGTATAAGCTACGACATATCAGTGAGGGATCTCGTTTTGTTGTTTCCCCCCGGTAGCTGACTTAGACGAGACGACTCGAAAGAAGAAGACTCGGAAACAACAACACCTCACTGATTGCAGTTGCAGAAGTCATGGACTCCATCTATGAGAAGTTGACAGCAGAAGAAATGAAGGCCCTGGTCGAGGATCTCCTGACCAAGAGATTACCGGAGGCGACCCCACGCGTGACCCATACTGATGTGGATCCGTCACCATACAAAATAGGGAAGTTGGACAAGCTGGAGACGAAGTTGGAAGGCACGACCAACTACTTGAAATGGTCGTGGCAGGCGATGCGGACGCTGAAGGGACGTGGCTTGGTTGGTTATGTAGATGGCACCACCAAGGCCCCTGTCGATCACTCCTCGAAGGAGTTTGCTGTATGGGACATTGTCAACAATGTCGTGGCTGGTTGGTTGACACCTCTTTGACCGACCAAGTGTTGGGTAACGTTGAAGCAATGGAGGGAGCTGCTGATATCTGGAGGACGTTGAAAGACATGTACTCCGGTTCGGGTAACCCCATGCGAGTCTTCCAACTGCAGGATGAGCTCGATAGGGTATTCCAAGACGATCGTATATCTCTGAGTACGCTGCCTTGTTGAAGAAGTACTGGTCTGATCTTGACCATTATGATTTTGGCATGGAGGATGCTCAGGTTGAACCGACTTTTGCCAAATATTTCAGAAATTTCTGGATTATATCTCGCAGCAACGGATGATGAAGTTTTGAAGGGGCTCAACCCAGCGTTTGAGCAACGGCGGAATGTACTTCTCGCACAACCGACGCTGCCGACATTAGAAGACGCCATAGCTGCCATGGCACAAGAAGAAGCACGGTTGAAGCTGATGCCTACCAAGGGTCTCTTCCAGGGGGAGCAGGCTGGAGTAGACACATCTGCTCTTGCCACTTTCACACAGCCTCCTTCTACGGGAGGCGTTTGCCACAACTGTGGTGACACAGGGCATTACATCCGTTTTTGCCCAAAATCGACACGGACTCCCTCGAATGGTCGAGGTCGTGTTCGCGGTGGACGACGAGGTGGTCGAGGCAGCTACGGTGGTGGAAGGGGCACTTACTCTGGAGGCAATAAGGCGCATCTGGCGGATGAAGGGGGACAATCAGCTGGCGGACATCACTCCATTTGAGCGGAAAGTTCTCGAGAAGATGCGCGGCTCAAAGCTTGGTTCTGGTGAAAGACAGGTCATTCCTGGGGCGCCGTCCGCTACAGGAGATTACTGCACTTACTTCTCCCAAACCAGTGCCGGTTTACCTCCGCGTGCTCTTGCATCTGTCTCTCAGCTAGCTTGGATTATGGACTCTGGGGCATCTTGCCATTACGGGTCCCGAGGAGAGTTTCGGGAATACTCTACTCTAACGCCGCCAAAAGCATTCAGACTGCTGATGGTACCTACAGGCCGGTTACGGGTAAAGGCACTGTTGATTGCATCCTTCCATCACTCTATCTAATGTCTTACATGCTCCTTCCTTTCCTGTCAATCTTATTTCCATTAGCGCCATTATCCTTGATCTAAACTGTATTGTTTCCTTTGATATTCCTAAGGTAACTTTTCAGGAGAAGGGAACAGGGGAGACGACTGGGCACTGGCACATGGCATAAGGGTCTATGGTACTTGGACAGGAACGGTCTGGATAGAGCACTGGCATCTTTGGTTGCAGACGCCCTACCGAAAGTCCGAGGTCGAGGTGTCGAAGCCGAGCTACTCCTCCAACATCGGCGTGTAGGACATTCTTCTTTTCCCGTCATTAGTCAATTGTATCCGTCCTTATATCAAAAAGCAAATAAAGAGTTGTTAGTTTGTGATGCTTGTGAGTTGGAAAACATACCAGAAGCTCCTATGTGAGTTCTGGGCATCGATGTTCTGCTGCTTTTGATAATTTATTCCGATGTGTGGGCCCTTGTCCTACCAACGGTGTTAACGGTTATAGATGGTTTGTTACTTTTATTGATTGCTCTACCCGCGTAACGTAGGTCTACCTGCTGAAGAATAAAAGTGATGTTTTCGAGGCATTTCTCAGCTTCCATCAAGGGTGAGGGCACAGTATAATGCTCGTGTTAAGTGTTTGGTCGAAATGGGACGGAATATACCCATAAGAGGTTTGTTGCATATTTATCCTCTCATGGTATACTGCATCAAACCTCTTGTGTTATATAACCGGCTCAAAATGGTGTTGCCGAACGAAAGAATAGGCACCTGTTGGAGGTGGCTCGGACAATAATGCTGGCTATGAATGTCCCTAAATTTTTGTGGGGGCAGGCTGTCTTGACAGCCTCTTATCTCATCAACAGGATGCCCTCTCAATTACTGGACTGGAAGACGCCTTTGGAGATGCTCACGGGGACAACTGCGTACACCGTTCCTCCGAAAGTCTTTGGTTGCGTACGCTTGTCCACGATAACCGGCCTGGTGTTGGTAAGTTGGATCCTCGAGCAGTTAAGTGTGTCTTTGTTGGGTACATCGGGACACAGAAGGGTTACGTTTGCTGGAGCCCGGTTGAACGGATGTTTGTAAGCATGGACGTTACATTCAGAGAGCTGGAACCTTATTATGGTTCGGACGAAGGTTCTGCGTTTGGGAAACGCCTCCCACAGAGGGTGTTAGACGTGAGGGGAGGTAGTACGCCAAACGTAGTTGTCGGATCGGTACCTTGTCCTGTCGTGACAAACTGGAAGAAAGGGAGAAAGTATCGATGATACTGATAAGGAGGACGAAGAAGACAATACATACATTACGCAGGGGAGAAGCAGACAAGGGAAAAGGAGCTCCAAGTTTACAGAAGAAGACAGCAGGTCCAGTACTGTGCCGTGCCCTGTGCCAAATGTGCCAAGTCCTTCGTCTGCTCCTGCCCCAACTCCTGAAGATGTACTTCCGTACCGGATCATTCGGATTCAGAAGCGGGTCTCTCCGACTCGGATGGTATGCTTTCCCCTCCACCTATTGCTCCCTTAAGGAGGTCTTCTCGCATTAATGCGGAAAAGGCTCCTATTCGTTATCAAGATTATGAATGATATCGCCAACTACTTGTCTTATTCTAATATCTCTCCGACTTATCAAGCCTTCCTCACTTCATTAGACTCCACTTCTTTACCTAAGAATTGGCAGGAAGCAAAAAAGGACCCAAGATGGAAAGCTGCAATGATGGAAGAAACTTGGGACACTAGAGAAAAATAAGACATGGGAGCTGGTGCCATTACCTGGGGAAGAAGCTGTGGGATGCAAATGGGTGTACACATGAAGGAGACACCAGAAGGAAAAGTTGAGCGGTACAAGGCGAGATGGTGCAAAAGCTATACCCAGACGTATGGCATCGACTATGATGAGACTTTTGCCCCAGTAGCGAAAATGAGTACCGTAAGAACGCTGGTCTCCATTGCAGCAAACTATGGGTGGAAGCTACATCAGTTAGACGTAAAGAACATTTCTTCATGGAGACCTACAAGAAGAAGTATACATGGAGACTCCTCCGGGGTGCTACTCTGTGTCAGATTCAGGTGAAGGAACGTCACATAGAAAAGTGTGCAAACTGAAGAAGTCGCTGTACGGGCTGAAGCAATCTCCTCGAGCCTGGTTTGACAGATTCAGAAGGGCTGTTACTGGCATGGGGTACCATCAGACAAATGCAGATATTGTCTTTCTCCAGCATGCAAGGGGCCATATTACTATACTTGCTGTATATGTAGATGATATAGTGATCACAGGTGATGATGCTGATGAGATCACTAAGCTAAAGTCGAAACTCGCTAAGGAGTTGAGGTGAAGGACTTAGGACAGATGAGATACTTTTAGGTATCGAGGTGTGATGAGTGAACAAGGAATGTTCTCTCACAAAGGAAATATACTAGATCTGCTGAAGGAGACAGGAATGCTGGGATGCCGAGCAGCAGTCACTCCAATTGACCAAAAGTGCAAGATGGGAGCAGAAGCAGGAGAGCCTGTTGATCGCGAAAGATATCAAAGGCTAGTAGGCAGACTGATTTATCTAGGGCATACTCGCCCTGATATCTCATTTGTAGTAAGTGTTGTAAGCTGCTATATGCATGATCCAAGAACGGGTCATATGGATGCAGTATTTCAGATCCTAAGATATCTGAAAGGGACGCCGGGAAAAGACTGTGGTTCAAGAAGAATGGATGCACAGATATTGAGGGATACTGCGATGCAGACTGGGCAAGCTGCATAGACGACAGAAGGTCTATACAGGGTACTGTGTTTTTGTAGGAGGAAACCTAGTTTCATGGAGAAGCAAAAAACAGTCAGTGGTAGCACGGTTGACAGCTGAAGCAGAATACAGAGCAATGGCTCTAGGAGTATCAGAAATGCTATGGTAAAGACGCTGCTGACAGAGTTGAAGCTAGACAAGGGGACACCATTGCACCTTCTGAGCGATAGTCAAGCTGCGATAAGTATAGCGAACAATCCGGTTCAGCACGACAGAACGAAGCACATCGAGATCGATCGATTCTTCATCAAAGAAAAGCTGAAACAAGGGATACTGAAGACTGACTATGTTCGCTCAGAAGAACAAGTGGCAGACTGTCTGACTAAGGGTCTTAGTTCATTGAGTCTGTCAAAGCTATGTAACAAGATGGGGATGATTAATATCTATCGCCCATCTTGAGGGGGATGTTGAGAGTGAATAAGGGACTTTAGTCCCACATCGGTTAGATGTAATATGAAGAGGGGTTGGACCCTCTATAAGTAGTAGCAGTAGCCCTCAATAAAATTATCTGAGACATTTCACTCATTTCAACTGTTTTTAAAGCCACTTTAATTAAAACACACAAATGTAAGGAGGATTTTTTTTACACTTTACCCCATTTAGAACAGCTTAATTTTGTTCAATTTTATGTTGTCAAAAGTTCTCTTTCTACTTTGAAACACAGTAGAAATCTCAAATAAGGTCTTACTGGAGGTTGTTTGTGTTCCTCCCCCCCCCCCCTTTCTCTCTCTAAAAGTGGTCCAACGATGTTAAGTAATAATAGTCTAACAAAAAAATTGAAAAGGCAGTTCAATTTTGAAACAGATTTTTGACAACAACCTAACTATCATAAGTTATACTTTTTGTTGTAGCCTTTTGAAAGGTAATGTCACTCCCCGTTCCCAGAATGCGTAGTCTTATTCATGTACAACTCATGTGTATTTATTTTAGTATTTATCATATGTTACCCTGTATTTAAATTCCTTTAATTCATGTTAATTAAGTTTCTGTTAATTAATTATCTGCTCTTTAATTCTTATGTTAATTTATTTCCTGCAATTAATTTTCTGTAATTTATTTTGTATTTTATTTCCTGTAATTTACTTCTCTGCTTTAGTTTTATTTTCGGTTGGATGAGCCCCTTAAACCCGACCCATTAAGAACCCCCCAACTCCCACCTACCACCCCTTTGCTACTTAAAGCTACCCTCTCCCTTCTCTCTCCTCATTCACTCCTTCTTCACCATTACTTCTTCTTCTTCCTTTCATTACTCTCTCACCTACCAACTAGGCAAGTACATCTTGCTCTACATGAGGACCATATTTTATGGTTCAATATTCTTTCTCTCATGATTCTAAGAGAGTTTAGTGCTTAGTATTTTTGATTTCATTGGTTCATTTCTTGTAGATCTAAGTTATTGTATTTTCGGTTGTCTATGGGTTTTGATCTAGCAAACTCCTTTGTTCTCAAGATTTGATGGTTCCATGTCGTAGAGCAGTTCATCCTACCCAATTTTGACCTTTGGGAAGTTGGATTCGGACTTATTTTGACCAAGTTATGGACTTTTGAAGCTTTGGGGTGCAACCATGGAGTTCTTGCTGTTTGGAGAAGACAGTGAGCAGCGTACGCTAGCTTTTTAGCTTGCGTCACTGAACTGTGCGCGCTCTTTAGCGCAGCGCAGTATGGAGTCCATACGCTGCCTTTTTAGGAAGCGTGTGTCTTGCATACGCTACCTTTTGGAAGCGTGTGTCGTATGGAGTTCATACGCTGCCTTTTGGGAGCGTATGACTTGCATACGCTGACTTGAATGGTCAGGAGTCGTATGAAGTCCATACGCTGCCTTTTGGGAGCGTATGACTTGCATACGCTGACTTGAATGGTCAGGAGTCGTATGGAGTTCATACGCTACCTTTTGGGAGCGTATGACTTGCATACGCTGACTTGAATGGTCAGGAGTCGTATGGAGTTCATACGCTGCCTTTTGGAAGCGTATGACTCCCATACGCTAGCTTGGCTTGAGCGTAGCTTGACCTGGACGTACGCTGGCTTGAGCGTAGCTTGACCTGAGCGTACGCTGGCATAAGCGTAGGCTGACATGAGAGTAGCCTGCTTACCCTGGATCTTCTATAGTCCTGTATATTGATATCTTATTAGATGTTTAACGTCCATTTTATATCCTTACGCCTTTTTGCATGAACTTGATATGATCATGATATGTTAATATTTCTGTTAAATATAGATTGTTACGTGGGATGTACCATGTGTCATAAATTGAGTTATAGATACCCGGATTGACTAGAATTAAACCCTGAGAGTTGTAGACTCGACCCCACTGAATGCTAGTTGACTTTCATGCCTTGCCACCATTGATAATGATTGTGATCTTGACTAAATTGATCATGCGTTCCTAATTGGAACTAAGAGACTGGCTAGTCGTCTTATTGAATGAAATGAATGAGACACGTTCATGTTATGAACTATTATACTCGACTGGCTGATCCCGAATATTGACATACATGCACATGCAGGCTTCAATCTATTTATTTATTTATTTATTTAGTTATTTTTCTACAAAAGAAGCATGTGTACTTTATGGTCAAGGCATGATTACCGTGGATAGATTTGATTGTTGCATTACGCTATGTAAGACCTGCAACCTAACCGCACTGGTATCGTTGTAGAGTTGTGCATATCGTACCCCGTACGAAAGTACTCATTTGAATGACCATGATCCACGGCATAGGATTTCACTCAACGTAGAGACTATTAAGTTAAATAAATAATGATTGCATGGAGATGAATTCCCGAATTCTTATGGCAGCCCCCTTGGGACGAGTAGTACCCGACGGGCCGGCTGGTTCCCACAGATACTGTAAATCTGCCACATGGGCAGGAAACAGTATCTGCTTTTTTATTATTGTATATTGTATATTGACGGGCGTCCTGCTAGGACTCGTCTAATTCATGCATGGGCCAATTGATCGACTGGATAGACTGGCCTTGCTTGCACATAGTAAGAACTGAGGAATCCCTAATTGCATTATTCCAGGATAACTTGGGACTCATAATAGCAAGCCGTAGGAGTTGATTAGCCGTTCAAGATGATTTGTTTGTGCACTGTACTCTGTTACCTAACTGGGATGATCAGAATGTCAGGACATGACGGGCCAACTTCTGTCCTTATTTGGTTGGGAGGTTGGTTCGAAGTGTCTTATGTGATGTGAGTTCTAGTAGCAAGCAGAGATCTATTATTATATTCTCTTACTTACTGGTTTTAGTTCTCATGTCGTGCTCCTTTGTGGTACTTGCTATTAGAGGTCTAACCTCTCTGGTTTTGTATGACCAGATTTAGAGCCAGTTCCCGAGGACCCAGCGTACTTCCACCTCCAGGATGGTCAATACTAGAGGAATGATCGCAGGAGGCCTCGAGTGGGTTCCTTAACTTCACCACTCGTTTTGTTATCTACTTTATACCTTGCCGTTTGGCACCGACATGTTAGTCGGATTATCTTGTACTTACTTTTGCATAATTGTAATTAAGTCAGACTGCAGCTGATAACAATTGTGTATATTTACTACATCATCTGGCTGTATTTTGTAAAGCCAGATCTCAAGAACATTTTGACTGAGCGTTTGGGACGCCTTACTGCTTTACCTTACATGTTCTATATTTCTGTTTCTTGTTTGAATGATTGAGACAATAGATGTGAAATGACCATAGTAAGATTTTATTAGTATGCACCCCCGTCTGGTTAGACAGTATTGATCGTATTATACGGTATTCATCTACCCGTAATACGTAGCTGGCTGAGTCACTCCCCCGCTCTCCAGTATTCTGGTTCTGGGTGTGATAAGGTTTTAGTGGTGGCCCATACAGGTCTGATTTTAGACTTGTGGGTGTTTTGATTTATAGAATGTCTCAATCACATGTGTTCCCCCTTGATCTCATGATTCGTTGTTCTCAACCCTTGCTTGACATTCCGGTATCCTTTGACTTCATTGATCCTTCACATCCGGTTGTTTGATTGTTCTCTTGTCCCTTTTCTTAAGGGCACTTCGTCCGCATCGGTCAGAGCTGGACAGCAACAACAAGAGCAACATGGACAACCTGACCCTGTTGGTCAGCAACAAGGGCCAGTCTCACCTCAGGAGGCTACCCAGGAAGAAGTGATAGTAGAACCAGCAGCTGGATCGCAGTATCCGGATGTTCCACCACCACCAACAGTTCCACCTACCCCTGCGGATGGACACACCAGCCCTTCTGGAGATCATGAGAGGAATGATGGCTACTCAGCAACACCAGATGTTGGCCCAGCAGCGCATGCACGCTCAGTTGCAAGAGCAGAATGTGTTGCTCAACCAAGGATTGCAGACGGCTTTGGAAAGAGGAGTGAGGACTGATTCAGGAGCGTCAGCCCGGTTTTGCAAGTATAACCCCCGCCGTTTCGAGGGCACGGAGGATGCCATCTCAGCAGATGCATGGCTTAAGGATATTGAGGCTATTCTGATAGCAGCTAAGGTGCCGACAGAAGAACGTGTGGATCTAGTAAAGTTGTTACTTCAGGATCTCGCACGTGATTGGTGGGAATCAGAGGAAGTAGGCATCAGACGTCCTGTTGCTTGGGACGATTTTACTGCAAGGTTCAAGACGAAGTACTATGGAGTTGTGGCACAGTTTGAGCTACAACAGAAGTTTATCAGCCTCAGGCAGGCTGGCAAGACGGTAGATGCTTATGCAGCGGAGTTCTACAGATTGAATAGGTTTGCCCAGAGATGGTAGCAACGGAACGCCAGAGGGCGATGAGGTTCCAGCAAGGGTTTCATCTTGAGCTCTTGCAATTGATAGAGGGGCACAATTACCAGACTTTGATGAGATATTGACGGCAACCCGGAGGCATGAGATCACCATTCAGAGGCTTGCGGCTAGGACTGGGGGTCAGAAAAGATCCCACAGTCAGATTGAAGGAGGAGGGAGAGCAGCGCCCCGAACAACAGCACCATCCCCTGGCATTCGTATCCACGATGTGGCATACGGGGGCCAGCACCACCACCCAGGCAGCAGCAACAGCAACAGAGGAAGAACCAGCAAACCCCAGCAGGCTGTACTTATTGTGGAAGATGGGGCACACTAGAGATGTGTGTCGGACATTGAATGGACTGTGTCTGATATGTGGAAATCCAGATCATCGGGTTACCACATGTCCCATGAATTCGAGGTCAGGAGGACCAGGGCAGCAGTTTCCTGCTCTGCCAGCACCAGGGGCAGGGCAGTATCGAGGACCAGCATTGGCAGTGAGACCGTTGGTGCAGCGTCCGTTAGTATCACAGGCTCAGATGTTTCGGCAGCAGGGGCCGCCGATGCAGCAACACCAGCATAGACCACCCCAGCATCATCAAGGCAGGGGCCAGCAGCAGCACCAGGCTAGGCCACAGCATGGGAATCAGCAAGGAGGTCGAGGACAGGCATTCACACTGTCCTTGGAAGAGGCATTGGCATCGGAAGATGTTGTGGCAGGTAACATTCTCGTCGCCTCATATCCCGCAGTCGCATTGTTTGATTCGGGAGCATCCCATTCATTTATATCTGCACAATTTGCGATACGACTAGGAGTGGAGTTCGAGGCATTGCCAGGGAGGTTGAATA